>JARYHS010013630.1:98973601-99223905 GCA_031002005.1 Vandiemenella viatica | reverse complement strand
AAACAATGTTTTTGTTAGGAACTCTTGTAGCGTGGTTGGAGCGGTTCACCGGAACCTTGCGATGTATCTGCAACACGACCATTCTGTACAACAAATAAATGTGTAGCTGCATTACAATTGAAAAAGATTTTAAAATTCTTATTAATAACAGGCAGATCTATATAATACTTAATATATCTAGCCATAAATATGCATATTTCTAAGAAAGAATAAACACTCCATTAGAATTTTTAGAAGCAAGATTATTACTCTCCGATTCATTTAAAGTTTACAGATAAACGCAAGCGATATTGTGAGGAGCAATGTTATTAGATGTTCTCCATTTAGAATCTTATGGCTACGTCTCGAAGACAATTTGGTTATAGCGCAATCACTGGGACTCATCAAGGAATTGTCGTTTTGGTCTGAAAACCGTTGCACACGTTCGTTGGGTGATATTATTTAATATATGTTGCTCTTAGAGCTGTAAAATATATCCATCCTCATAAATTTCATTCAAAAAATGCCGTAACGTAAGGCTGCGAGTGACTGGAAGAAGGCATATAGCGATGTGTAATGACAACGCTATCGTTCCTTCGAGAATATTCTTTCATAATATGTTTCTAATACACCCATCAAGATAGTGTATAATACACCACCTTAACGCTAAATAATAATAAAAAAACTGCTGTAACATTACACACTAAGCGATGAGAGGACGCCATTTGTTATCATATTCGACTTCCAGCGGTACTAATATTACGTGCAACAAAGTGCATCAATGACCAATAACGATGAAAATCAAACCAACTTAACTTATCATAAAAACAAAATTTCAAATCCATTAAGCTACAAAAGGAAGCATCTATGTCCATTTTGGTCTAGGCTACATTCCAACCTATTAATTAATAAATTAAATTGCGATGGAGCGCACGCTCTGGTGGCAATTTCCCTACACACCTATCCTCTCCCTTTCCTACACCCACATTTGCCCTCTGCAAATTTTAGCTTTAAATTCTTTCAACGTTTTTGGTAAATTATTCATCATTTCTCTTGGTAACTTATTACAATCCCTGAAACCCTTACCCGAAAAAGAGAATCTTCCTACATCCTTGTGCCTGAAATCGAGTGCCAGCTTATGGTCATTGTCATCTTTTCCCTTCCATGCATTATTTTTAATTCTTACATCAATTTCTTACAACAGTTTTCAGAGCATAACAATTCCTTGATGAGTCCCAGTGAT
This sequence comes from Vandiemenella viatica, assembly GCA_031002005.1. Lineage (NCBI taxonomy): Eukaryota > Metazoa > Arthropoda > Insecta > Orthoptera > Morabidae > Vandiemenella > Vandiemenella viatica. Next base: position 99,222,683 of record JARYHS010013630.1, on the reverse strand, counting down.
TGCGTTAGAGCTCATAGTTTTACGTCTGATACTATTTTTTTCCAACCTGAATGGTTTTTTAAAATTATGGCTTTATTACGTTCACCCTTCAACATGGATTCCATGTAAAACCGTGAATCAGAAATTCAAAGAACGGTTGTTGATGGGAGTGAAAACAGCGTAGTTACTCTTTAAATTTACGTGAATAAGAGCGGATGATAATCGCATGAAGTCAGAAATGATATTCTTATTGTATACGACAATCATTGTTTTGGAAGTAATAGAATGCATTTATTCTTCTTTCAACAAAGGAAAGGGTTTACAATGATGTTGCTAGATATCGCATTACGCGGGCAATACAGTTATAGCGCAAATAATTACCTGGGCAGCGTACTCCCTGGGAAGGCGGGTTTTTAGAGCTTGTGACGTCATGCGAGGCAGCAATATTCAATGGGTTCTGTGTCCAGCTGTTCATGAACAGCTGTAGGCGCTGCCGATGGTATTTCTGCCGCCACTTCTCTCGACGGCGGGCCCACTGGACCATCTCGACGATCTCAGTCAACAGCAAGGTGCCAACTGCCTACACAACAGTAAGGAAGATGTTAACATTGGCCCTAGCCCCTGCTCCTATGCATCTGTTAGCCCTTCCCGCAGTTAATATCTCTGGTGTCGAGAATTACCTAAGTTTGTTGGCCCCAAATATCTTTATATATAAAATCTTGGGCGAGTGTAAACCGCATCATCACAGACAAACAACTGTATTAATGCAGGCCATATTCACACGAAATGTTGTTGGAGTGTCACGAATGTTTTTTATTTAATTCATTCCTTTAGGTGACACTAAAGCATTACTCCTATGGTTAGATTGACTCCGATTCCACAGATAACTCTGTATTTGATAAGCATTGCTCACGAAAGTTTACACTAACACTGCTTTGTTTTTTTTTTAGTACAGTTATTTACTTCATAAGTTTTTTTAAATGTAGTAGATACAATATAATAAAACGGAAAATGTTAAATAAAAGCAATATGTGTAAGTAATATTTTATTTGCCTTAACGTGACAGTAGCGCAGGAACATATTTATAAGGGGTAGTTACATGATATCTGTTCTGGTCGCTGAACCAAGGATTATCCTAGTGCGTAGTTACCGAAACTCTCTGTTTTCAACTATGAGATTTTTACTGGGTCTTTCTTTGTCGTGAATGTTAAATAAATAATTAATGCAGTTTGTTTCTATCATAGTGAGCTTATAATTTATTAAATAAGAGTAGTAAAATAGTAAAACGGCAGAAGTGTGAGAGATTTCACATTTGATGTGGTGTATGGTCATAGTGACTTTTATTTCGATTGGTAGCGTGCGCTAAGTCACATTGGAAATATCAATAAAATATATAATTAGTGAAATTTTGTGCAGATGGAAAACTTGTCCGAATTGAATGCATCGCCTGAACGTTTAGGATCGTTCATGTTGGGTGTGAGCCAAGAGTATAAATATTTTTTCAGCAAAATTCCAAAATTCAACTCACACTTTCAAATGACTTCATTTGGTAAAACAAATGTAATTACAAATGGTGATGGAAGAAGTTTCTAAACAACATTTAAGATGTAGTGACAAGTGCATCATCAGATCGGATATTTATTCCCCATACCAGATAACGCCACAAAATGTTTGCTTCGGGTATTTCGCAGTTCATAGTAATTTATTCGAAGCCGGCAGAGCAATATTTTTATTTGGTGCTTTCTTTTTTGTTACTAATCGCTGTTGACAATATTTAATAAAAAAATATACGCCTAAATATACTATAAGTGTAAATCAACCCCAACGTGCCACCTACTGAGTTGAATGTGGGTGAGTTTACGTTTTATTATGTTCCGGAAGGCTGAGACAACTTTGATGAAACTTTGTATACATGTTTCTCACTGGACGACAATATATCATTTAATGGTAATTCAACTGAATCATCATTGCATCCGGTAGGTAAAATAGTGTGTATTACATTTTGATATGAAGTTGTAAAGCTGAGAAATTAAAGATAAAACTTTCCACAAATTAGTAAACAGTTTTTGTTGAACAAATCGAATTACTTTCTTTGCCACGCTGGCGTTGTGTTAATCGTGACATAAGATGGAGGTCCGTATTTTAACACTCTACTTGAACGAAGTTACTGGAAATATGCAAAATTTCTATGATGATTTATTTGTGAACTAACAGCACATATCTGCACAAAGTGTAGAATTGGATAAAACTGTGCAACAAGTTTGCCCGGTTACCAGATCAAGACACAAGCCATGTTGAAACTGAACCGGGTAAGAGAAGATCTATTTGCTGCAAGACCATTCCGAATCTATCACAAATTTAAACTCAATGATCGTTATATGTGAAACATAAAGTAAAGTAAATCTACTCGTTGCTGTAAGTACAGATATTAATAAATAAACTAATTTTTTGAATTGTTACTGTCGCGGGTTATTAATTTGCTTAATATATTTGTATTTTGGCTCCACACGATTGTATGTCAGCTTCTCACACAAGTCTAAATTCATTTTTCAGGATAATCAGACGGCATTTTTGTCACCGAATAACAGTTATAAGAAAAGGAGAGGTGGTGATGCACAGTTCCTAATCACCAAATTGTGCGGCGAAGTGTTGGGTTACATCACAAAGCTCTCGGCATTGCGTATTGAGTGAGAACATAGAAAATGGTGATTTCCGTGAGTTGGGGACATTAATCCTAGCGGCCCCACGGTTTGTCTTTCAATAGAGGAGGTCTGGATGGGATGGCACTCGGTTTCACCCACTCCATTTTTTATCTCTTATTTCATATGACACTCACCCTAAACAAAACACACACACCATCACAGTGATCCACACATAAGGTAACACATAAGGTAACACATTGGGGAAGGTAGCGAGAAACCATCCCAGTTCTTCTTCCCAAGAAAGTTCTCATGGAGATGCACATCTTTCATGGTAACCGCCTACACCCGGAATCGATTATCGTATCGTAAGAAGAAAGGAATAAATCAGTAAATCAAACCTGTACATAACTTGATATGTATTTGGAAACTGAAATAAATATTCGAAAATAACTTGACATGAGAAGACTCTTACATATTACAGAGCCAGATATTGACATTTTATTAAGTTTAGTTTGTCTTTATAATGGTAAGATGTTTTTTTTTGTTTTTTTTTTTTTTTTTTTTTTTTTTTTTTTTTTTTTGTACCACGTAAATGGTATTAAAACTGATAATAATACCTTGTAACACGTATCCTATTTTTAACGCAGTATGGAGATCAGACACAGAGTTAGCATTTTTTGTGTCAACAAGCTTTTTCGTTCCGACATATATAGCAGGAATTCTCATTGAGTTGATAGGAACAAATTGCTATGAATGGATATTATCTGTATTATAGGCCAGAGCACGCTCATGAATAGTCAGCGTACCCTTTCTAATTACTGGCATTTTTAACTTTCACATGAGCAGTAGAAACTCTTAAGTCTATTGCGCTGCTATAATTAATTATAAACTGTTTTGTAATTAGATTTCGTGAGTACTTTTACTGTTCGTAGTTTGGAAATATTAGTCAGTATTAGATCGTAAGGTGTCAAAAAAAATTCTGAAACCTATATTAGATATAAACACTCACAGAGAGAAAAGCAATGTAAAGAAATTATATTACGTTTTTGGCGCACGACAGAAATAAAAGTTTACCCAACAGAAAGAGGAGTATTAAAGATAAATCGGAGTGAAATTGCTTAAAATTAAAAGTAATTGAGTTACTTTTTCAAAATACTCATTCAGAATTATGTACTTAACACGGCAGTTAAGAAAATTAAACACAGAAATATTTATCCCAGATATAACCTTCATTTCCTCAGTCTGTCATGATTATCTTATTTCCGTCTGGAACACGCGTAAAAATAACAACTATATAAGATTTTCAGCTTCAAATTGTAAAATTAATACTTTTGATCAATCGATTTTTTCTTTAAGATAGAAGCAAGGTACGGAAATGTTGGTATGAAAAGAAATACAGACTGTACATAATTATCTCAAATATTAATTCAAACTTTCCTTTTCGATCCGTAGAAAGAAGAAATATTTTTCACAATAAATTCATACCTAATGAAAGAGTACAATTCTGACAGTTTCGTTCTTTTATTAATATTCCTGTGCTGGCAAACTGATATAATATCATTCATCAATTATGCCCCTTAAAATTTTTCCGATCTGGACGTATGTGTCCAATGAGTGCAGGATAGGGGGAAGATGGGTGTGTTGGGAAATTGCCACCGGAGCCTGTGCTCCATTGCAATTAAAATTAAATTAATTAATAATTAAGTAAAAATCTTTAACTGATCTTATTATGGCGAGCGACACTAGCTGAAATTTTTTAGAATTTTTTGGTAAACGTTTTGAAAAAACTACCTCTACAGGTGAAATTGAACATCAATTAACTCGCCCTAATAATTCAAAGTCATCTCTAAATATGTCATCAATCATTATTTTTGCAAAAAAAAATAATAATTTTTACTAGCATACATACGTAATGCCATGAGCGATAATGGTTGTTTTGAAAATTATTTTCATTCAACTTATGAAAATAGTGGTTGTGTTCCGATTCCAAAATACGGAAAAACACTTGTTCAAGAAAACTATGTCCATTTCAATTAACTTCCGCAATCACAATTTATAAAGCTCAAGATTTAACATTAGATAAAGTTGCTGTAGATATTGGAGAAAAAGAAACTTCTGTTGGTTTAACATATGTTGGGTTATAGAGGGTAAAAACTTTAGAAAGACTGACATTAAATAGAAAATTTTCTTATGACAGAATTAGTTATTTCAAAAATTCAGCTATGTAAAAATGTTGAAAATAGGAAGAAACTTGAATAAGAAATTTTGTATCTGATTAAAAACAAATTAAATAAATTTTTATTTTAAATATTTAAAGGTTGTTTCTTATTATAAACGTGCCTAATTTTTTACAACAAACTAAAAACACGGATTTTGATGATAGTACGTGAAGTTAAAAAATTAAAATCTTTATGATTATTATTTAATTTCTTTAATTGTATATAACATTTTTTATAATAAAACTTCACGAGCAACCGTGCTTTTAGCTAGTGATTCTGCCGGGAATTGAATTGTTTCCAATAATTATAGACAACACAGGTCCGACACAACACTTAAATAAAACCACCCATGCCCGGGTTCACACTCGAAATGGTGATCCCGGGAAGTAGAAACGTTATCAGTATCGCATACATCTGAAGCAAACGCCGCGCTTCAAGTTTCCAGGTAAAGGTACGCGGTATTGGGAAATCCTAACAAGGGGAGGGGGCACCACCAGCAAAACTAACGGTGTCCCGGCGGTTTACAGCGAGAAGATTACTTAACATGACCATGAACACTAATCAATATCTTATATATAAAAATCAATGTTTGTTTGTGGGCTTGTGGGTTTGTTCGTCTTATATGCATTCCTATACCATTTATCAGATTGCAATGAAACTTTGGAAAGTTTTCGAGTGTGCATCTGCGAAGGTTCCTGTGAAAAAAAAATTCCAAAAAGTCACCACCTATTCCCCATAACACCCCATAATTTAGGCAAAACCACATTTTTTATCCGATTTAGATAGGAATTTGTGCACTTATACTTTAAAACAAACATAAAAATACTGCCTACATACGGTTTCCGAATATTATTCCCCTCGCCCCCTTTCCACCCCCATAATTTTTCACCCCATAATTTAGGCAATACCACAATTTTTATCCGATTTAGATAGGAATTTGTACACTTATACTTTAAAACAAATAGAAAAATACTGCCAACATATGGTTTCCGAATATTCATCCCCTCTCCCCCTTTCCACCCCCATTACGTTTTTACCCCATAATTTAGGCAAACCACATTTTTTATCCGATTTAGATAAGAATTTGTACACTTATATTTTAAAACAAACAGAAAATACTGCCTACGTATGGTTTCCGAATATTCATCCCCTCTCCCCCTTTCCAACCCCGTTACGTTTTTACCCCATGATTTAGGCAAACCACATATTTCATCAGATTTCAATGGGAATTTGCACACTTATACTTTGAAACAAACAGAAAAATACTGCCTGCATATGTTTTCCAAAGCGCATCCCCTCTCACCCTTTCCAACTGAAAATGAAAGAAACAGCAGTTTAAAATTTATATGTAAATATTGTTTCATTTAATCCATGTGCCTACTCAAGTCCAGCAATAGTGATGCATTGCCGGGTCAGCTAGTATATTATAAAAGAAAGTGTACTATGTGCGTGCCGCTAAAACTCAAAAACTAGTCCCGGTACGATCAAGTTATATGGTGTGGTAGCCCTCTATCCTTTATCCATGAAGAAGATTCCCATTTTTACCTGAAGGGCATGCTGTTGAAGATATAAGGGCTGGAAGTTTCGCCCTCCAGAAATTTCTAGAACAGTCAAGAACATTCGAGAGCATTCCACAACATTCTAGAATGATCCGTGATTTTCTGGAACGTTCGGCAACATCCCGGAATATCACAGATTATTGTGGAACATTCCAGTTCACTTTCGAATGTTGTGCGATGTTCTGGAACATTGTGGAACATTCGAAGCCTTTTTTTGTTTTTTTTTTTGGAGGGACTACCCATTGGCGGGGTATAAAGCAAGATCCGTCGAGGGTTCGAACGTCACTTTCTTATCAGCGACGAAGGGAAGAACCGAAAAAGGAGTGAAAATTCCAAAATAGTGAAAAGATTGAATAAAAACAAATAGTGAATAAGGTTCCCGTTTTTACCTGAAGGACTTACTGTCAACATATAAGGGCTGAACAGTGAAATGCGAGTAGACAAAGTGATACAGTGACTGAATATAAATTGAAAATAAAGTGAGAAGTTTGTAAAGTGTGCTTAGTGTATTTTTTTAGAAAAAAATTGATTTAATCTATATTTTATACAAGGCCCAAACTTAAAAGAGAAGGAAATCTAGCCAGTTCTGAAACGAAACGGCAAAATTAAAAAGAACAGCGAAAAAACGAAACAACCGAAGAGCGCGAGGCACGTATACTTTTCCGAGGAACGAGAATGAGCACCGTGAGAAGCAGAGAAATCGAAGAACAACGAAATGAACGAATTAAAGAATCAAGAACTGAGACACAAGACTGCGAACTCAAGCCACCCATGGAAATATCACCCTACGAGAAGCGCGGACGAGGACAAGTAAACAGTACAAACTTACAATTGAAGAATTCCACTACGACCAGGCAAAAGAATATAACAAACACAATCACGTCATAATCGGGAAAATACCGGATAACATTTGCCAATTTTGCAACGTGCAAAAATTCAGTGGAGAAACACTAGGATTCTGTTTGATAAATGGAAAAATTCGATTACCACCACTGGAAGCACCTCCGCACGAATTACTACATTATATCACCGTGGAAACTCCAGAATCGAAAATATAAAATTCAAAATATAAAAGCGTACAACGCCTGCTTCCAAATGACTTCTTTCGTTGTCACTTCGATCAACACTAACAGAGATGAAATCGATTATGGTTTTTCCATCCAAGCACAAATGTATCACAAAATGGGATCATTACCACCACCACCCAACGAAGACAATAAATTTCTGCAAGTATATTTCATCGGAAATGAAGAAAGAGAAATTAATCAACGATGCACGAATATCAATGGTTTGAGACGAGATATAATCCGAGATGTACAGAGGCTGAATTACAATCAACTGATTCGCATATTAAAAACAGCACTAGACCGAATGATTTCTGATGACTGTAAAGTTATAATTCGAGCCAACAAAAGACCACCCGGAGAATACAAACGTCGATTTAATGCACATCATATAGACGAAATCGCCGTCGTAATTGTGGTCAGTTAAAACACAATCCGTGACATAATTGTACAACGAAGAGGAGAGGGACTACAACGCATTGCAAGAGCCATGCCGTTCGTGTGATGCCCTCCAATATCTATTAATATTTCCACGCGGAGAAGACGAATATCATTTTAATGTGAAACAAATCCAACATAAAACTGAAGTCGAAACGAACAAAAAACTCACTTTCAAAGAGTTATATGCTTAACGCTTAATTATCAGAGACAATGAAACATACAATCACATTCTCTACATTCACCGTTTATTCCAACAATTCCTGGTAGATATGTATGCAAAAACAGAAGCGGAACGCATGCTTTTTATAAGACTGAATCAGAAGAAACTACGCACGGGAGAATACACCCACCTTCAAGAAGCGATCATAAATGACGACACAATTGACGACATTGGAACAATGGTATTCTTATATTTTAAAGTTTATCTTTTTATTCCAACTACCACACAATCTCATATCAACTCCCTGAGCGAAGCCGGGTACCCCAGCTAGTAATAAATAATCTCCTCTCCATTCAGAATCTTACGTCTCGGAAGTAGTTTTAGGTATACCAGTATTTTTTGCAACCTCAACAGCTGTATAACCGTCACAATTCAACATTGATTCCGTACAAAATTGTGAAGCAGAAATCCAAAGAATGACCTTTCTTCAGAGTGAAAACAGCATATTCAATGAACTTACGAGAAATGAGAGTTGATGGAAATCGCAGAAAACAAAAACTTTAAACCTTTAATATGTAGGATTCCTGTTTTGGACGAAATAGAATATATTCATGTTCAAAGGAAGCAGCTTACTTAATAACCTTGTATCTTTACTTATTCCGTCATATCGCTCTATACGGGCAATGAAGCTATAGTTAAGATAATTACCTGTGCAGAACACTTCTTCAGAACGCGTATTTTCCGGGCGTTTGACGCCATGTGAAGCAGTGATACCCGATACAGAATCGTTATCTGCGAATTAATGAAGAGGTTATGATTTGTATTAACAACAATTGATCTGTTCACATAGTCATAATTGTACACTCTTAACAGTTAGGAAGTCCGAATTACCTATATGGCCAGTCTGATTTAACTTGCATAATCATATGGAATTGTGACATAGTGCAGAAGATTCATCAAGGATGCAGATCACCATCAAAATGTTTCGAGGCTACAGTAACATATTTTGTACAGCACTGGATTCATTAAACATCTAAATTTTATAGCAATGCCGATCGAAGCAGTTAACAGATAGATAGGTAATAACGTTGTTGTACCATAGGGGTAAGAAAGAAATTTATTTAACGCATCGATACACAAAAGACGCAGCAACAGTAATTTAAGATTTTATAAAGCAATCAATTGGTTTAACCTAAATCCACGATTCTAGACCAAGACTGCCCAACCGCCAGCGCATTTGAATTTGCCCGCCAATAGCAGTGGTCTAGAACAGCGGTTCTCAAACTTTTATGCTCCGCGAACCCCTTTTAAATTTTCCAGACAGTGGCGAACCCCCTAAAAAAATTTAAAAAAGCTTTAAAAAAATAAGACTTTTTATTTTCATAAAAGTAATACACTTATACAGAAGATTGTTGTCAGTTAATGTGATAGATGAGCTTGTTTTTTGTCGCATGTTGAGTCAATATCAGGAACAGTTTTACTCAATCTCAGTCCCATTTCATATTCGACATTCATTCGATTCCTGTATTTCGTTTTTATCATAACCAGGTGTGAAAACCCACTCTCACATAAGTAAGTTGTCACGAAGGGTAAAAGGAAATTAACTGCTTTACGTGAGAGCTCCGGATATTCTTCCTGTCTTGCAGCCCAAAAATCAATTAAAGACATCTTTTTAAAATCAGCATGAAGAGTACGATCTGTGGACATTTCCAGCAATGATTCATGTTGCTTAATGCTCAAACCAGAATTTATGCTTTTGGTTGTGACCATAAATGGATTTCGAACCCAGTCTTCAGCATTACCGATATCTGGAAAATACCTTTTCAGTTCATCAGAGAGCTGAGACAAATGTACAATAATTTCAGCTTTTACTCCGGCATCCAGTGATAAGGTGTTGGTCGAAACAAATTCATGCAGAAGAGGAAAACATTCAATAACACCTGATATCATGCAAGTTTTCCAAAATTCAATTTTTCTTATGAGGGCTTGTATTTTATCCTGCACAATGAATATGTTACACGTGGAGCCTTGCATAGAAGCTTTCGTTTCGTTGAGAGAAGAGAAAATATCAGCTAGATATGACACCCTTATAAGCCAGGTTTCATCTTCAAATCTTAACTTGAGGTTGAAGTCACTGTCCTTCACAAATAAATAGACTTCATGACGCAGTTCAAAAAACCTAGCTAACATCCTGCCTCTTGACAACCAACGCACTTCACAATGTAAGAGTAATGAAACATGTTCACTGCCCATGTCCCGACATAATAATGCAAAAAGTCTGAAGTTGAGCGGACGTTCTTTTATGTAATTTATTATCTTTACGACCTCTGACAATACTGTTTTTAAATAATCAGGCATTTTGTTGCACGCCGGTGTCACTCTGTGCAATGCACAGTGCATACTTTTGGCTTCAGGAGCAAGATGTTTAATTCTAGTGATTAGTCCAGATATCCTACCTGTCATGGCCTTGGCACCATCAGTCGAAACACCAACATACCTTCTCCAGTCTATGCCATGTTCTTCAAAAAAATCATTGATGACGTTGAAAATATCTTCTCCTTTTGTCGTAGTCTCCAAGTTCTTGCATAACAGAAAATCTTCTTCAGAAATGTTTCTGTGTACATATCTAACAAAACTAAGTACAGTCCAGTAATATCTGTTGATTCGTCAACTTGAATTGCAAAATAAGTATTTTGCAGTCGTTCTGCTAGTTGATTTTCAACATTGAGTGCCATGTCGTGAATGCGCCTTGCGATTGTGTCATTTGAAAGTGGTATTTTATCCAGCAATTTTGCTAATTTGTCTCCTAGCACGCAACTGACCATATCTTTAGCAGCTGGCAAAATTAATTCCTCAGCAATATTGTATGACTTGCCAGTCTTTGCAACTAACATGTGGCCCGCATGCTAACTGAAAATCGACATTGTGGCATCTCCAAAATTCGTCAGGCAGATGTGCGAGCCGTCATACAGTGATCTGAATCAAAGAAATGCTGAATCGATTGTGCGGTTCAAAGATTGGTAAAAAAATTGGAATCAAAGAAATTATAAATTCGCTTAATGGAGAATTTTGATTAAAATCCAAAAGGCATTAAAATAATTAGCAGCACTAGCAACGACTCTGAACATAAACAAACGACGCTATCTCAAATGAAAAAGGATTTCATAATTAGTAATGTTTCACGTATTGACTTCAACAGTACAGTATTCAACACTAATGTTTTATTTATTTTTAATTATTTTTGGTATAGTACCGCTAAATCTGTTTTCATAGATATCAGTTAAATAACAGGAACTGAAACAAAAAACATTGTTTTTCATGCAATTTCTTTCAGTTCCCGTGATTCAATTCTTACAAATAAAAAAAAAATGCCACAGTATAAATAAATAAAACCAAAGTGCTGAAGTGTGTCCGGCAGCGTCCATGGAGAGCTGTGTACATAGGGGGCGTCCATAAATTACGTGAGGTGAAAAAGGGGGGAGGGAGAGAGGTCCGGCGAAATCTCACCAGGGGGGAGGGAGAAGGGTTAACGGAAATCTCACGTGAGGTTTTGGAAATTTTTGTGGGACTGTAGAGCTAAAAAAAAATAGGTCTACAAATGACGCGAAAGTCGATTTTAGGGGGTTATTTCGTCGTAAAGAAAAAAGAAGGTCTCAAAAAGTTGCGAGGGCGATTTCTAGGGGGGATCTCAAGGGCCAGATCTCACCAGAAAGGGGGGGGGTCGGACCATGTAGCATAACCGATAGTAATAACATCCTTGAGGTAGGCGTTCCTTGCCACGGGCCAGTGAGTACTCTTAGAGAAGTTTCCATAGCAACGAGACACACACAGAGAGACTAAGAGATTGATTAGAGCAGCAGCTAAGGAGAGCTTGCTAATGACGAAGTCCGATAATGTATTTAATGAATGTATTTAATTTAAAATAAAAGTTGTGATTTATGTTGTGAAGAGTAAAACTAAAAGATTAATTATTTGATTAAGCTGCATAAAAGATATCTTCAGGAATAATATAAATAGAAGCACAATATAAATACAACACGGCGTATTTCTTAATAAATAATACCAAGAGAGCTATTTAAAGAAATGCGACATGGCGACCCTGCAGTTGATACGAAATAACAACTAAGTTACAATTCGACAACAAGAATTCATCGAAAAAAGATCCTAGAAACGACTAACAACAAATTGACGGCAGCGCCTCCAGCGGACGATCAGGAACCATTAAGAAAAACATCGCAGTCGGGAACAGCTGACCTTGGATACATTCCATCTGTGCTGATATTTACTACGTCGCATATGGAGGTGGTTTGAACGGCTACAGCGACTGAACCACTCGTATATACAGCTAAGTGATTTTCTAAAGAGTACTAAAGTGTAATAGTCTACCATACACTTTAAATTTTCAAATAATTCACTGTTCATAACCTTACGGAGTGTAAATTATTTTCTTGACCTTTTAACTTGCAAATTAATTTCACGAAGAACAAGATGTTACCTGTAAAGTTAGATTTTAGTAATTTCAAGTGTACTTGATTTTAATTTGCGTAAAGTAGAACATGTACACATGGCATAAATTTCGCAAGTTTTCCAGCTATTTATGTTAACAAACAATTTCTTGAAGATATAGGTAGATTAATGAATAATTTTTACGAGTTGAAAAGTTGCCGACTTTGATCCAATTTCAAATATGACAACACTTATAGAAGGCATCACTAATGATGAACCACAGACACTGAGTGGTACTAACAAAAACACTCAACTACCTTCAGACACGATTTCAGACTTAAAACAGTTTATGTTCAGTTTGTTTTTACAATCTCAAAAACAATTTCACAATGCACTAGTTGAACAGTCTGAACAATTTCAAAATGCACTGGTTGAACAGAAAAGAGAGTTGTCGGAACACTTTACCAAATCTCATGAGGGCTTATGCAATAATTTCAGTTTGCAGTTCCAAACTGTTAGCAATCAACTTGACAGCATTACAAAGAGGTTGCATTTACCAAAAAGTTTTGTGAAAAATATATAGGTGAATTGAATGACAAAATTGACATTATCAAGACACAATCTGACAACACTGATAGTCGGCCTAATACTGTAAGGGAAAAATATGAGATGAGTAATGTTACAATTAATGGTGATGTAAATCATGTCAAGGATAGACAAATTGTTAAAGAAGGGTTTCACTTAAAAGATGAGTTTAAGCATGAAAGTAACCAGGTGGAAACTTACACGAAGACAGATGAATCAGTGGAAAAGGGTGGTAAGTCTATAAAAATGTTTGATATCAGAGACATTAAAGGAACAGGTGGCTTTGATCAGGTAAAAGAGATGGAAGAGACTTTGAGGTAGATGGATTAGGGAGTTTGATGATTTTGAAGGAAGTAAACTGTGACATTTTTTTCCATTGTTGGGGAGAATTATGTTTGTGATTATGGATCAAAGCAGTTAAAGAATAATGGTGTTGAACATTTTCAGAGTTCTTTACATATTTTTGAAGTTGGTTTGCCATGTTACTGTTCTGGCAAAGTAAGATTAATTGTAAACAGGAAGTTGCTTTGTATAAATAACTGGGGAAAGGTGAACTGGAAATATAGAAAAAAAAGGTTTTCTTTTTTTTTGTAGAGGGGTAAGCTATGCTTACTGCCTCATCCTGTGTACAAATCCAATCAGGACATTGAATCTACAACTAAAAAAAAAAAAAAAAAAAAAAAAAAAAATGATCACTTAGTTTAAGATGAATGAAAAGATTTAACACTAGTGCAAGTCACAGGTGTGTAAAGATAAACTCCATCATATTGGAATTTCCTATTATTATTAAGTTATAGTTAGCATATTATTATTATTCAGTGCCACAAAACACTTGTAAATAGTACTGATTGTTGTGGCTGCGCACAATTCAACTGTAATGATAGTAAAAGTTTATAACCATTAAGTGGAAGCTGTCAATTACCAATATTGATGATCTCGATCAGATGTGCAGTCTTCGGCTGTTACCACAGCATACCATTACATAAAAGTTTATTGTCTATTAAGACTTTCTTTTATTAAATATAGTCTATAGTTTGTAAGGTATACCGGAGCATTAGAATGAATAGAATGAGTGGAGAAGAAACGAGGTGTTACTATGATAGAATAAATGTGTAATGAATTAAAAAGTAAAATATCATATAGAGAGGGTACGGGTACAACAACACAGTCAAGACTCAGTTCCTGTAAATAAGGCCACTATCTAGGCATTGCCTTTAAATGATACCGAAAGGTTCGGGATTTGGTTAACACAGGCATAGCTGAGGTCCAGGTAGAACCTTCAAATGACTCTGTTGTTACATCTCTTAGTCTAGATTGTGAATATATTCAAGATGAAGTAGAGTGGAGAAAAGTTATTACTTATGGGGAGAATATAAGGTAATGTATTGAAGAAATAAAATAAAAATGAAGCTGTGATGGTGATGCTAGATTAGCAAGAAACAATGGTGTCCCAGTCGTATTAGCGAGGGTGGATTGTACTGGTCCAGGGACCAAATATGTGATTCAAATAATGTTGCCGGTTATACAACAGTAAAATGGTTCAAAAGGATCGGTCTTATGAAGAATATAATGTACCAAGGGCAGGTAATAGAATTTTTAAATTATTTTAATGGTATGCTTGGTAAACAGGCGGAGACCATGACAGCTAAAGATGATGTTATTGAAAAACAATTCTGTAGTATAATATTCCTATTGTAATTTTGGTTTTTAAGTGATAAGGACAGTAACTTGTCGAAATGTGTGTTACAGACTATAGGACGTTCCAACCAGTAGCGGCTTATGGAAAACCACAAGGGAAAGTTACCTCAAGACATCGGTACTCGTGATATGTAAAAAATTGGTTATTAGCCAAATGTAAAAAGATAAGCTCTCCTTACCTAAAAACGTGACAATTACAGGATAGTTTACCATAACCATTTATAATGGTATGGATGTCAAATGGTATGGTAAACAACCAGATCTCACGAATTCTCACCAAAATGCGGGAGGGGGGGGGGGGGTTCCGGAAATACGGAAAAACACCTTACGTAATTTATGGATGCCCCCATACCTGTTTGTACGGTCATGTTAGCGACGCGTCACTCAGCAGGGCTGTGGACAGATTGGCCTCCACACCACCCTCCAACACCGCCCCCACCGGCTCCAAGGCCAACACAGCGCCATGTGGTGACACGAAAGCCAGAGTCAATGGTAAGGGGACCGAGTCGTACTTTCAAATTTAGCAAAATTATTCTCTTATGCAATAACTTAAGCAAACATCCAAGTCAATTAAAACACTACTGGGCCAGAGCTAAACGGATACCAGAAGTACGTTTTACTTATTTCAAGAACTGTTAACTATGAAGTTTTCTCACCTATTTAAAACAACAGTATCTGATATATGGCGAAGGAAGAAAGTAGGAGATTGAGATTGATTGAAGGGGAGAAATGAAACATATATTCCAAATTTAATTGTCTGAACTTATGTGAGTAAACGGCATATCACCTTTTCCAACTAGCGATCATATTTATTGGAGAAGATCTAGATATACTTTTCTGTTTTAACGTATCTGTGGTCTCCATTGTTTATACCTTTACATTCAATTGAAAAGTAGTTACAATTCTTCAGTTTAGCGTTGTCTCCATTGGTAACTACGGCGAACTAGATGAGCTGCGATACTTATTATTGATTCTCATGCTTGGAAAGGACTTCAAAAATTCTGATCTGAGAGGTAATAAACATAAATAAAATTTGTTACAAACAATGCTAAGAAAATAGTATGCATGTCCAATCAGTTAGTATGTGCCGTACCTGAAACTGATTTTCGAAGGTCGCAACGCTGAGTCATTAAAAGTAGACAAAAGACATATGAACAGCTCACCAAACACACTCAGACGAGGACCTCACTAGCCGATATTGCCAGGAAGTGACACCTACCGATTAATTAGTAAGACAAATATCTTTAAATATTCTTCCATTTTCGGTGATGCTATAAAGGTTCCAACTGTCTTTAAATTTTTACCAGTATGAAACTATATCTGGAACGCCGTATCTTGATTTTTCTTATACTGAAAAAAGCGATTGAACTATACTAATTAACATTATATTAATTTTACTTTCTCGTGGTTTTCAAGAATTTAATTTACCGACTTATGCTTCCAATTTACGTCAACTGTGGTATGAAGGAAAATATTGAAGAATCTTGTTGACAATTTTGCCTTTTCAAGATCCAGTCCAATATAATATTGTTCAAAATGATGCATATATGTATCATTTTGGACGTGTTAAATATACTTAGAATTTTTTTTAGAAAACTCTTTTCGGCTCTTTGACTTTTGAAGTGTTAGATGCGGTAGGTGATTGAAAGCAAGGATCGAGAAGAAATTTGGTCACGGTATTCTGAAGGAATCATCCGGGAGTGTTTACGAGAAATCATGAAAAACCGAGATCAGTATAACCGGACGGGGTTGGAAGATGCGTTTTCTGTAATTCCAGCTTTAAACGTTAACCCACAGTGTTAAGTTTCCCCAAGTTTAACTTGAATGTTGCTGGACTTTATATATATCTGTGTGTGTGTGTGTTTAATTTCACTGTTTATTTAAACTTTCCTTCATTTGATAGGGATTTTTGGTGAGGAGAGTGTTTATTGGTTTGTTATAAATCTTTCATACAGAATCTGAATTTTAATCGCATTAAGCAGCAAAACCGAATACCGTAAGAATTGTTAGTATCAAATTGCTATTTAAAAAAATTATATTCGGTATAATAATAGCCAACCAGTTGCTTAAAATTTTAATTTATTGATCTTGAGTGCAGTTTCGACAAACATAAGCTTGTCTTCTTCAGAAGTACATTTATGGTTTCATAGAGGGATGCAATATAAAACTTCTGTCACTTTAGTGCGAACCTGCACTATGTCAACAATTTCAAACAGGGTTACTACTTGCGTCATTACATCCACTGTCTGCATAGGGCAGGATATTTCCGCCGACTGAAGAAGACAAGCTTATGTTTGCCGAACCTGCAGTAAAGATCAATAAATTAAAATTTTAAGCAATTGTTTGGCTATTATTATACCAAATACGAGTTTTGCCGTTGCTGTAACGCAGCTATGCTCAAGCTTTTTTTATGTTCGGCAGAATCCGCTATGATGCATTGATGCTGTTATATGATTACTGGCATACTATGCACTTGTTCGTGCAATGTGTTTCTATATATATATATATATTTTAATCTATTCGACAACAAGACATATTGCCAAATCTAAATAATCATGGTATCAAATTCTTGCTTGAGAATCATATCCTTTAGAATACAATTATATTCTTCAACATTTTTTCAGTCTCTGCACGGTCCTCGCACTCTAGCTAAATTCTTCATTTCGGCACACCATTTACAGCATTTGTCTTCAATCATCTGCTTCATGCATTCTAATCATTGTCTTATTACACTGTATTTTCATTCAGAAGTTCCCTCCACTAACAATTTGACCAATTCTTACTTGTCTTAAAATTCTATCTCCTTTTTCTCTATGTGACTTCCACAAACTTCTTTCGTCTGCAGTATTTTTTATAACCCACTATGTCTGATCACTTAATTTTCAAAATCCTTCTGCAAAACCACGTTTCAGATGTCACAATTATCTTCTTTCTGGTATTCCTAAGGTCCGTGGTTCACAATTTCACAGTATTAATATGGTGGTAGGCCATCTTCCCGCAGTTGTTGAACAACAATTTTGTAAATGAATCCGTCAAAAACAACTGGTTTGGTGAATTTTGTTTTTTATTTGATTCCCCAGACGCGTACATATTCATTAAGAGTTTTATTGTAGATAATTATTGTAACAACACATGTAAAAACACTTTACAGCCACTGAGGATGCCCTAGACCACAAGGGCGAAACGCGTCTGGGAAATCAAATAAAAAACAGAATTCACCAAACCAGTTGTTTTTGACGGATTCATTTACAAAATTACAATTTCACAGAGTTCATTCTGACACTATAAATATTTAAAATAGAAAGGATTACATTTTTCATGAATGACTCTTTCCACTGCTTTCAAAATCATTCTTTTTTCGGCAGTCAGTTGTAATTTTACTTTTTAAGTAATAAAATTAACTGTTTTTTCAATTACGTTGCATCTTATTTTTATATTCGATTTACTGTTATTTCTGCTACATTCCATAACTTTTGTCTTGCTTTGGTTTAGGCCTATATTTAGTCCATATTCTTCCCTTAATATTTTCTTTATGTCATTCACTAATTTCCCCACGTACTCACCATGCTCTGTTAACAGAACAATGTTTCAGCAACTCGCAGCGTTCCAATTGTATCCGCTAGTAAATTTACTTAATTGTTTTCTCTACATTCATGCTGAATATTAATGTGAGTAGACAGCAGTCATGTCTCACTCCTTTTTAACTGTGCCGGTCTCTCGTGATTGCCCATTTTACTTATGGTCATCTGATTTTTATATAGATAATAGATTATCTATATAAATATTCTAGATTTATAATTAACTAAAGATATTATTGAAAGCTGTGAAGAATCGATATGGAAATCTTGTGCGATTTTCTTTGTTAATTTTTTAGTAAATACTGTTCATACTTTTCTTCTGTTCATGAAGCCCTTATACCTGTTTGTTCTATCTTTTCACAAGTAGGCCTATATTATCCTAGCAATTAAAGGGCAGCAACTCCGTCGAAAAGTGGTTGGATAGTCAAAGATCGATTTCTGATGAGTTGTCTTCAAAGTTGAACGTCCAGAAAGGCCTCCATGCACATTCTACCAGTTATTCAGTAAGTACCGACTAGAAAAACCCTCTAGAGGAACATATTCATGACTAGAATATAAGATAAGATTTTAGCACAGTCAGTTTTTATTATTATTATTAATTTCACTTCAGAAAAACACAGTACAGTTTTACTGACGCATAGCAGTATGTCAATCGAAAAAATTAAATATTTTGATAAAATATAAATCGGTAACCAATATATCTTTCATCATTAAAATTTCAGCTGCACTCATGTACTTTTCCCATTTGATCATAATGATAATTTGGGATTGTATAACTTTCCCACTAACAAGGGAAGATCCAAATGTATGGGCCACCAAGTCTGCTCCTTTTTGGAACGGTCCTTCTGCATCGAAAATAAATTGAGACGTTCCCGGTGTTTGTCTGTGTAGCCTCTAAAAGAAGAAAGGTTTGATGTCATAAGCTCTGAATTATTATTGAACGAAATGTATCTATAGATCTTTAATAATTCATCACATTTCGCTTAATCATGTTGGAGGTCGAGATTTATATTATTTTATGTGCCCTTGGTGTAGCCGAAATGCATGTGACTGCACGAAAATTCGAAGTGAGTGTCGAAGACAAGCTGTGTGAACAGTGGATTTCAGATCTAAGGACCTATGTTCAGTTCTGCATATTAGTTGTTTCCCTTTTGTCTCAATATTTTCATAATATAAACATTTTGTTAGAGGAACCACGCATTCAGTATTAGTTTTGGTGAAATTTAATTATTTTTAAAAAAATATATCTATAATTCTCGGTCCAAAAGGATACGACACTATGATTTTGACCTATCTATACAAACGCCGGTACACGTGTCAATTTATTTTCGATGGAGAAAATCTGTGACAAAGGGCATCAAAATGAATGACACACAGGTCCCCCTTTGAAGTACCATTCTTTACATGCGTCTCAAAGTTTGGTTAGATATATTTGTTAGATATATTTGAAACCATAAACTGATTTAATCTACGTACGTTAAAAATTCAATCGTCCTGGTCTTATGGTCAGTTGATCATAAATATCATAACTCTTAAGAAATCTCTGATTTTAATATGGATTAAATCTGGCCGCAAATTTATAAAGTCATCTAATTTTATTTAGATCAGACAATTCTTGGTTGGTCATTTTTACCCTTGCCTATACTCATACTTATGTGGGTGAATAGTTTCAGTCTTGTTGCACCATCACAATCAGACATAAAAAATACCACAAGCCTCCAAATACACTTTCAGACTCTTGTTTCGAAGGAATGGTTCAGTTTTGATTATTATCCTAATGAGGTTCAAGTAATATATATGAATTATTCCTGAGATGACTTATTTCCTGCTTCAGAACACTTAGCTTTAGAAGCGAGACATATTTTCCTTCTTAGTTTCACATTTTCTGTTTTCGCTTCCAGCATATTTTGTTAATGAGTGACACGTAATAAATCTACATGAAACTCTGCTACTCAATATCTACGCACTACTTTTCAAGTAAAATAGGTTTAATCCTAGACTGCGATTCCGCCACTGACTGGCGTTGATGTGACGTCATATTGACGTTGTTTTGAGGTATTCGCTGTCGATGTACCAACATAAAGATAATTTATTATTGTGACCGGCCGCAGAAATCCGATAACACATCAAACACTGAACATCTGGTTGTGTTATCGGACATCTGCGGCCGCTTACCAGCGGCCGCCTGCATCTGATTCACTTTCGGGATATCAGTTTAGGTTGATATTGTACAGTTTTAAATTATTGTGACCGAGCGTAGCGAGGGCACAATAGCACTAAAAGGAATAAACCTAATTATGTTGGTAGTCGACAGCGAATACGTCAAAACAACGTCACGTCAACGCCGGTCAGTGGCGGAATCTCAGTCTAGGATTAAACCGTAAAATAGCCATATTTCGTTGGTTATTCATTAAGGGATTCCACTTGAATGACTGTGGCTTTGCATCAGCATTAACTGTAGGTTTTCATCTGTTCTCATACGTTTTCTTGAAAGGAACCAGGAAGTACGGACATTCTCCGATCTTTTTGAATAAAATTACTTGAAATATTAGATATATAGATATGTTTGCACGTGGTGGTACCTATTTCTTTGGAATGATTTAGCATGTCTGAAACGATCATTTTCAGATCTCGGCTATGTTTTAAATCCATTAACAACTTACGATGGATTTCTACTTTTATCACAAAATGAAGCCACTTCTTCCATTAGAATTGCAAAAACCAATGTTTATATTCCATTCATCAATGTATTTAAATAGCATAATCTGCTCTGTGGGTAGGACCAATTACTTAACTAATTATTTTAAATGTCTAATTACTGAATTTGAAAACTCATTTCATTCCTCCTCCATAATCTGCCGCTTACTCTCCGTTTCCAACATTTGATTACTTAGGGTTCGTTGCTCATCCGTGCATTGAAGTCTAATTCGGTAATCTTTGAGCACCAGCGGTATCTCATGTAGTGAATACGATAAATCGTGAAAACGAAAATAGTCATGGTGGGCCATTGTTGTTTGTTTAATTGGCTCCCTTACATGATACCTAAGCTGCATTAGAGAAAAATTCATTAAAATTAACACTGTTCTTCCACTGGATGAAATGTTGGATTAATTAACTTGAAATCTTTCTCATCGGAAAGGGGGAGAAATAAACCAGCAAAAATATATAGAAAATAAAATATTTTTTCAGGTTAAAGTGATAAAAACAGTGTTGTTGCCATTTAGTAATTGAAGAAACTCTTTTTGCGTGTTTGAGAAGATAGAAAAATGGACCAAGTCGCAATATGGCTTGTAACTTGTGGTTAGTAGGAAGATTATTGTAATCATACACTATCAACAAGAGTCCATTGCGTTCGAGATAAATGAACTCTAAAGTCAAGCTATTGGAGTATATTTTTCTCTTCATATAGACTTGAGTCTGCTTGTTCGATTCCCAATAAAGACGGCCGCCAATTATAAAATTTAGAGATTTATTATAAAGCTATTTTAACTAACACAACTTCAGATCAGACACCCTAAAAGACTAAATTTGGTAGATTTCAAAATTCACTTTTTTTTAAATATCTGATAGTTTCATAACATTCCTCCGATACCAACAGCAATTTACCGTGCTAAATCGGACAATATTCCTAACAGTTAAAATGTAAGGTTAACTTCCACGACGGGTCACTAATAATTTCTCATCATCAGTCATTCCAGCCATATAAATCTAACAATTCAGTTGAAAGCATGTTCATATCAGTTTTCCTTTTCTTTACACCAAGCTTTTCCTTACTCTATAATCGAAATTTCATAACCACCAAAATGGCATTTTTTGACCATTTTACACGTTTAGAAGTAATCTTTCATCAAAACTGATTTCGATCCGGCGATAGTGCCTGCTGTTTTTCTATACTAAATATAGAGTGTAATTTTCTTCACCCAAAAACTGCCCGTTCCCTTAATATTGCTTACCACCTAACTTCTCAGTACTTATTACTAATTGCTCTGTTACAAAGATACTATGAACGCTTAGTTTCCCAACACATCATTGTCTTTTCTGTTCGAGTTTTAACCATTACGTAAATATCTTTGAAACAAAATCTATTGACACACTTAAAAACTCCCTAATTATATATACTTAATAATGCATATTTACGCCTATTAATTTATTTTCCTTTTGCGATCGTTAGACTAATTATTTTTCTCACTACAGATACTGCAGGAAATAATTTCAGACGGAACTGTTATATCCAATGAAAAAAATACTTGGAGCTTACTGAAACTAAATAATAATTACGAAACATATGTAGTACGTACATTCCACTAATGATATTGTAATGGGATTCGAGTGGTAATTCAGACAGGCGCGGGCTCAAATCCCCGCCTGGCCATCCAGATTAAGATTTTCTATTGTTTCCCGAAATCACTTTAGGTGAATTACCAGATGTCTCCTTCAAAATGCCATGGCTGAATTCCTTCCAGTTCCTTGCCTTCAATCGTCTCCTACATCTAATGATCTCAACTAGACATAAAAAAATGTTTTGTATTTTGCTACTAAGAAATGACGTCATGCAATGAGACATATGAAGTTAATTTCTTCCTCCGCGGACAAATGGTTCGTTTACATGTAACAATCACCGGCACATGTGGAAACAACAGGATGTCGATCAATGAACAGTGGAAACAATGAAGCGCAGTTAGTGCCACAGTCGTGTCACCAGTGCAGTTCATAGAACTACTTTTTGAACTGAATTTAATTGTGATGAAGCACATGCTCCGGTGGCAATTTCCCTAGCCATCTAATTACAATTTTCTTAGCATATTTATTATTATTATTTTTCATACTTTCAGTTTTAAATTGTATTCTTAAATTCCTGAAGGGTTTTTGTAAATTATTCATCACTATCCTTGGTAACTTATTCCAATCCCTGATACTATTCCTACCACCTGTCCAATGTGTCCTGCCCAGATGAGTTTATTATCAAATGTTATGCCAAATTATTTACACTTAAAGCCTTCAGCAAGCAGTTCATAAACAACAGTTCATCCTTGTATCTAATAAGCTAACTCTCCTTTATTCCATGTTGACCTATTGCTTTAGATATTCTCTAAAAATCACTTACAGCTTTTCAGAGTCTTCTCCCATTTTGATCCTATTTTATACCTTCATGTCATCTGCAAACAACCTAAATTCTGACCATCAGCACAAACATTAATTGAAATGATGAATAGCAGTGCTCACAATATGCTACCCTATGGTATTCCCATACTCACTTCCACCCACTTTAGACATCCGCTAGCACATTTTCCACTCCTCGCAATCACACACTTGTGTGCCATATGTCAAGATTCCGCTGCATAACATACGTTACGATGGTGGTGAAAAATATGGTCGAAGTTTTCAATGCATGCTTTGCGATACTGGTACGCTGTTATTGAAAAATTTGTTGTCTATATGGAAAATTAGGTAATGTCAAAACAGTGTAAAGAATGCAATTAGTATTTACTCGGTTTTTTGACATAATATAAAACAGATCTTAGTCCAGCCATAAGCACTCAACACTAAATAAAATATTCTGAACGTAGGCCTTCTAGCAATTCATTTTGTAATGAGCTGTTTTGCATTTTAGCTGTCCTTGTAAATTGGATTGCGTTGTTAAAATCCTGGTACTATGCTACACTGACTTGAAATTAGTAGCTTAAATTGTTCTCTCTTAGAGTGCTGTTAATTCTTTGGTTAACGTAAGTAAAAAGACTGTAAGAGATAAAAATATTTAGCATGCTTTGGACGTGGACGATTGAAGATAGTAAATTAAAAATTAATTAAATCTCATTTCCTAGAGGAAGAAAAACATCATACTTTTGTTTAATTTTCGTTATTTGGA
This sequence comes from Vandiemenella viatica, assembly GCA_031002005.1. Taxonomy (NCBI): domain Eukaryota; kingdom Metazoa; phylum Arthropoda; class Insecta; order Orthoptera; family Morabidae; genus Vandiemenella; species Vandiemenella viatica. Next base: position 99,198,446 of record JARYHS010013630.1, on the reverse strand, counting down.
AAGTATCTAACCGGTAATATTATAGAAAAGTTTCAAATTTAACTTATTGATACATGAATTTCAAGTACCATTACACCTAACACCTAAAAAGGGGGTTATTTAATTTTTTTTGGTACGATGCCATCAATGAAGAATAGTAACATCTATTTATTTTTTATTTCCTCTAGCAGCCGTGCAGTAAATACTATAATAGATTATGGTTGAAGCCTTCATCTTGAGAAATAAAAATATTTCAGGAAGACTTTCTTTCATACTTACTTCCTCTTCAAGGACAGGAAAAAGCCAGTTGTGACTTCAGTTTTCTGATATACACAATTTTATCCTTGTGGTAAATAAATTAACGAATATCTTGGTATTACATTTGATAACAAGATTAACTGGGTAGGACACATTGGACAGGAAGTAGTAAAATGTTTTAAAATTCTGCACTTGTTGGAGAGAGTGATGAGGGAATGTACGAGAGAAGTAATGGAATTATGTTACTAAACTTTGGTCAGACAATTGCTTGAATATGGTAGAGTAACATTTTGAGTAGTCTACTGATACAGGAGTTAGACAGGGTGCAAAGAATGGCTGCTAGATTTGTTTCTGCAAATTACCGCAGAACGCAGTCAGTAAAAGATATGATAAAAGAGCTGGAATGGGATTCATTGGAAGATAGGAGGAGGATGAAGAGGGTCTCGGGAGTATACAGGGCGTAATTTGGTGATGAGGCATGGAAAGATATTGGTGTAAGAATTAAAAGTAATGCATGAAAGGGAAAATATGACTATAACCGCAAGCTGGCACTCGATTTCAAGCACAAGGTTGTAGGAAGATTCTCTTTTTTTAGTTAAGGGTATCTGGGATTGGAATAATTTACCAAGAGAAATAATGAATAATTTACCAAAAACGTTGAAAGAATATATAGTTGAAATTTGTAGAGGGTAAATACAGGAGGGTGCAGGAACAAGGTTGTGTACGGAAATTGCCTTAGGATCGTGCACTCCATTTTAATTAAATTTAAAAAATGAATGATTATTGCAACACTGAAAAGGAGTTTGTCTAAATAACATTAGGTAGCACGACAAATTTTTTGTTACATTTTTAGTTTTAGAAAAACATAACCAGCGATTCCTACATGAGGAGTGGCATTTGCAACTTGTAGGCAAAACTTGTAAGTAATGTATACTAATGAATTATAAAATGATTGACTACCAATGCAAATAACTATCACGAAACGTGGATGCAGTAAAGATACAAGGAGATGATGAAATTAAAGACAGTATTAAATTATTTTTAAACAGCTTTATCCGAATAATAAGAGTCCACAACTAGTTTTGTAGTAACAAGATCAACATTATCAACCACAATGTTTGTAGTAGGAACTCCTGTAGCTTGGTTGGAGCTGTTCACCGGGACCCTGCGATGTATCTGCAACACCAAACACCTTTCCTGCCGCCACACGTCACCCTGTACAACAAACAAATGTGTGATTGCATTACAAGTGAAAAAGATATATGTAATGCAATAAGCCCAGAGATGCGTTGAGAAATGAAATTTATTTGTTAGACTTGAAACATATCCAACTCGTTTTGTGGAGTAACTTGGAGGAATTACTGAAGAAGCTACCGCAAATACTGAATTGTGTAATATCTTTACACAACAGATGATTAAAATTAATTGGGAAATGTTATTAGTTTTGTAGACTATCCGGATACTAAAGTTTGAAACTTGTATATTGGAAACCGGACTTCTTATGTAAGGTAAACCGCAGGTGCCTATGTCTTGATGTATGTAAAAGATCATGCAGATGGAAGTCCGACAGAGTGTGGAAACATACCGTTTGGACCTATTATTATCAACTAGCTCCGATGGACGTATATCTATACTGAAATTGTTTTAGGAATATCAATAAGAAAAATTGAACCAATGTGACTTGGAACATTCGATGTAGCAAATTTCCCGACATGTAAATACTGAGGTGTGCGTAAATCACTTTAAAAAAATAAAAAAAGAGAAAAAGATAGAAGGAACGAAACAATGTAGTGGAAAAAAGCAGTTTCCAAGCTAATATGATGTCAATAATTTATTTGGTCGAACTTTTATAATTCAATAAAGAAATCTAAACCTAGTCAGAGCAGATAAGTGGCTTAAGATTGAGAAAAAAATATCAGTTTATGATCTTTGGGCTTTGCTAATGGATTAAAATAAGGAGTAATTAGAAGCAAATTCTAGAAACGTACTAGTTTGAAACATAAGTGAAACGTTATTATAAACAGCAGTTTACCGATTACTATAGGGTGCAGAATGAAATAATACATCAAATTGCGATACGAGTAGATGAATGGTTGTCCACAGCATACCGAACCGAAGGGAAATGTTGTCAACTATGAGCGAGGTTAAATTAATGATACGTACAGTTAGGAACGTTTTGATTAATACATTGTGTTTGTAACATATGACTGATACCGAGCCAGTACCTTGCCTGTTATGTGGGGCTTTCAGATTGTGGAGCCTGCAGCCGTCGCAGCAAGTCTGTGATCTCCTCCAACCGGCGATCTCGCAGCTCCTCCTTCTGTCTCGCACTGTTGTACACAGCACTGAGGAACAGGTTGAAGCGCTGCCGGAGGTATTTCTTCCGCCACTTCTCTCGCCGCCGAGACCGGACGATCGCTGTCAACAACAATGTGCCAACACTTTAGTTTCTAGGACAATAAAATTGCACCAATCCTCTGGACGATGCAGTTTCTTCCATTGGCCTTCCATGCAATTACTACACCCGGTCACGGGAATTACGCTTTTTGGCCACAAATTTATTACATAAAACGTTGGAAGAATGGGACCGCTTCCCTGGTCGCTGACATACTCTCCAGGTAGTGCAGTATCGCGATTCGTCGTTGAACACAATGCGACGCCATTAATCAGGAATCCAGTTGGTCGCAGTTCTGAACTACCTCGCATGACTATCGTCGGCGAGTATGGTGTAGAGGTCCCAATCTTCCAATGTTATGGAGAGGCACAGTGAAGCTACTCCCGGCGTCAATGTATGGGGAGCCACTGAGCGTGACGGCCGGTAGTGATACGTCACGGACATCCTGGGTCATTGTATGTCACCTCTCCTGCGACAGTATCGTAGTACTATTTTTCAACACGATAAAGCTCGTCTGTATACGGCGCGTGTCGCTATAAAGTCTGCATGATGTTGAGATACTCCCATGACCAGATCCCCAAGATCTGCCCACCACAGAACACGTAGCTCCTACGTCAACTCCGTACCAGCATCAGTATCCACGATATCAAGGATCTGTTCCAAGACTTGTGGGCCAGCGTGACTCAGTAGAGCACAGAACAACTTTATGACACACTTCCCAACCGTATCAGTGTATGCATGCTGGTTGGAGGCGATCCAACCTCAGACTAACAAGTGACACATGTAGATATCAAAAAATTTAAAAAAATATATATTATGGTGAGGATATTATGGGGTAACTAAGAAAAAAATAGTAATGGGGTAGGTGTTAATAATATTACTACCGATGGTTTAAAGATATCAGTATACGAAATTGTAATTTATCTTAAAATGTTATTTAGACTGAGTCTTGACACTTGCTGCTTAATACCAGAGGAATGGAAAATTGCGATAGTATTACCGGTTCATAAAGGAGGTGTGTAATAGGCACGAACATTGCAGGCCGATCAGTTTAAACTTCAGTAATAGGTAAATCAATAGAAAGAATCATATACAAGTACATCAGAAATGTCTTTGAGGAAAGAAACTGATTATCAAATCGACATCATGGTTTTATGAAATAATATTCATGTGAATCTGTAGTGGACTTTGTGCAAGATATTTCAAATGAAATGTTCATGGGAGGCCAAATTGATCTTTTTAAGATTTTTGACAGTGAATCATAACATGGTAGTAAATAAGGTGAAAACAATTGGAGTGGATGGAAAAGAAATTTGCTGGATAGAAGAACGATTAAAAGAGAGAGAGCAAAGAGTTGTTAGGAATGCAGTATCAAAAACATTGGAAGTGAACATGGGAATGTACACGGTAGAGCATTGAGATCATTTCTATACACTAAATAATTAATTTAATGGTTGGAAGTCAGTAGACAGGTTGTTTGCAGATGACATAAAGTTACATAGTAGGATCATATTGGGAGAAGACTGTTTTTTTTTTAATCTGCTTAACGTCTCTCTAACAGCGAGGTCTTTTAGAGACGGGAAAGGATGGGGGTCAACGAATGGGAAGGAATTCGGTCATGGTCTTTTGAAGGAAGTATCCCGGCATTTGCCTGGAGTGATTTGGGAAACCATGGAAAACCCAAATCTGGATGCCCGGATGGGGCTTCGAACCACCGTCCTCCCGAATGCGAGGCCAGAGAGAAGACTGTGAACAGCTGCATGGTGGTCTGGATAAATTAGCATGGAATTATGATAAATGCTAAGAAGATTCATTTTATTGGGTGCACAGGTAAAAACTAAAGGTTGATTATGATTATAGGTTAGGGTGATGAGAGGATGTACCAGAGAAGTTAGGGACTGGGGTCGCAAAACTTTAGTTAGATCAATGGTTGAATATGGTGGTGTAGTTTGAGACCTGCATTTTGGGTATCAAAAACATGAGCTGGAGGGCGTGCAAACAAGAGCAGCTAGATTTGTATGTGGAAATTATCGCAGGTCCAGTAAGTAACTGATATGATAAAGGAACTGGATTGGAAGTCATTGGAGGAAAGGAGGAGGGGGAAGAGAGTGTTGGGAATGTACAGGGCGTATGTTGGTGATGGGGCTTAGTGGGATGTTGGTGGAAGAATTAGGAATATTACATTGAACAGGAAAGGTTTCCATGACCACAAGATGGCACTCGATTTCATGTATAAGGGAGTGGAAAAATCTTTTGTGGGTAAGGGTGTCAATGATTGGAACAAATTGCCAAGTGAAGTGATGAATAATTTACCAAAAACAATTTAAAATTAAAATTTGTGAAACGCAAAAGTATATGGGGGAGGAATGCAAAACTCAAGCTACAGAACTTAAAAAATAAAATAAAAAGGCATAATTAGATGGCTAAGAGAATTACCATCGGAGCGTAAGTTCCATGGCAATTAAATTAACTAAATTAAAATCAAAATAGTGAGGGAAAAAATGCTATTTGAAGAATAACACTTGATATCGAAGTCTACTGAGCAGGGCACATTGAAGAGAATGATTTGGGGATGTACAAGAGAAGTGAGAGAATTGGATTATAAATCTTTGGTCACACCATTGCTTGAATATGGTAGTGTAGTAAGAGGACCATATTTTGGTTTGGAAATACGGGAGTGGGAGGGTTTGCAAAGAAGTACAGATAAGTTTGTCTGGACAGTCACAATCAGTGACCGATATGATAAAGGAGCTCCATTGGGAGTCATTGGAAGATAGCATTAGTGTGAAAAGTCATGGGAGTGTACAAGGCGTATATTGGTGATGAAGCTTGGAGAGATTTTGGTGGAATAATTAGGAGAGGTAGGGAATGGTAAATATGTCCGTGATCACACCTTGGATTCAGTTTTAGGTACAATCGTGTTGGAAAATTTTCTTTCGGAAAAAAGAGTCAGATATTTGAATAAATTACAACGGAAAGTAACTAATAATTTACTGAAAGCGCTGAAAGAATTTAAAATTATTTTCGTAGTAGAATGCATAATTAGGTGGCTACAAGAAAGGCGGAAAATAAGTATGTATGGTAATTGCTAACGGACTATGCTCTCCATTGCAATTAATTAAATTACATCTTCGTTTTATATACGGGATTCCAGTTTTTTGATCTTGTTTTAACAAGGGAAAAGATTTCCTTACAAACTTTTTATCATACCTTATTGCTACATATCGCACAACACTGGCAATACTAGTACAGTATGGACATAATTACCTGTGCAGCGCGGTTCCTCAGAAGGCAGCTTCTCCGGGATTTCGAGGTCATCATCCTCCGGGAACCACCTGTCCAGCACGGCACTGATGAGCGGGTAGACTCGCCGACCGGGGTGATTCTGCACCCACTTCTCGAGCTGGCCAGACTCCAATACCTGGGCGAACTCTGTCGACAAGATGCCAACACTTCATTTTGTAAGGTGTTACCATTGGTCCTAACCTCTGTATGCTTTAGCTCTCCATTTTCTTCAATTTGGTATGTTGAGCACAAAAATATTGCATAAAACTCTGCAACATGCTTGCCACACAGCCAGCATCGGTGACGGGTCAAGATTTAAGCCTTGCTGTAATTGAACCGGGTAAGAGGATATCAGTATAGTATTCTATCTCGAGAATAAACCTATTACATTAGCTCAGTGAGCGTTATATGTAAAATTTAAAGTTTAGATTGAGCAGTAAATTAAATTTAGCTAGAAGTACAGATATTAACAGATACACTTTTTTTTTTTTGAATATGTTCTCGTGAATCATTATTTTGCCTATTAGATTTCTATTTAGTCCCCGCCTGTATGTCAGCTTCTTACACATGCCTTAACTCATTTTTTTTTTACTATTTTATGGTGGCATTCATGTCACCTCAATTAACTTAATTAACAGGTATAAGATATGAATAGAATATATGTTATTAAAAACCTGTAAGTGAGGCACATATGTCTATCGCTTCGCCCAGACATCACACAAAGATTTTCCAACATGTTTTGACGGATTTAAACGGTTCCAAAGCTCATAAGTTAGCGTAAAAATGTGCGGCATATCTTACGAATCTGCGTGACCTAGGGACGGAACGAGAAATGATGATTCATTTATACCGGAAACAGATAGGAGGCACTTATCACGCTGCCTTTTCTTTAAGAGATACTCATGCTATATTGCAGAAAAAGCGCTCCAACCCATTGTATTTTGTTAATTTTTTAAAATTTTTTTTTTTTTTTTTGTTACTACGGTATGTAACTTTCGATATTTATTTCTTCAGTTTTCTGAAATTAAGTACGTTAGAAAACACCTAAAACATTAATAAAATTAACACTTCAATAAGCGTATCCAGTTTTCATTTCTTTTATATTAGTCGCACTTGTCCCGCAATAGCAGGGTCGGCTTTTTCAGGCTTTGACGATTTAGGATTTGGTTGGCTGGTCGCTGAGCCCGACGCCTCCCAGAAAGAAAACCAGTGTTGCCAACTGTCTGCAAAACGTGTACTATAAAGTGGCGTCCATTAATTACGTGAGGTGTTTTTTCGGAAAGCCGGATACCCCCCCCCCCCCCCGCCGGGTGAGAGCGGTGAGACCTCCCCCCCTCCCCCAAACGTTGGGATCGACGTCGGAAGTAGTTTGTAGACCTTTTTTTCCGTGAGGTTTGGCAGGACCCCTCCCCTATTTGACTTCACGTAATTAATGGACGCTCCCTAAGTGAATATTTGATTGTGTAAAGCGTAGCTTATGAGGCACAGATTGAGGGCCGTCCCAGCGTTCGCTTTGATGATTGAGAGAACACGTCTAAAAACTGCAGTCTCGACGGCCGATACGAGAATACGAACCTGTCCCCCAATGCCCGTAACCACACTGGCGGGCAATAAACGTATCCAATTAAGGAAAACGTCACAAAAATGATCCGTTATAAACCTTTATGCTTTGCTGTTGAAACAAAAAACAAACGCATTACTACACTCGCCAACGTCCGCGCCGGTGAAGTAGCGGAAAAATGGTCTTTTCAATTATATGTACGCCTCCTATTCAGAGACTAAAAGAAAGCTTTCTAAAGGGCTTAATGTGACAAGCTGCAGATTATACTAACTAGACAAGGAATGCCAGTTAACCTTTTAAATGCAATAAAACGATTGTATAGAAACTCCCGCGTTAGAATAACAGCAGATAAAATTTAGAACCAGAAACCAATACAACGGAAGCAGCAGAATACGTTGCGCTGTATAAACAATGAATATATTTGTTAAATATCGTGACAGTATCAACCACCACGATTTCTGGAGTCGAACGCAGATATAAATGAAGGAGAAAACAAAATTAAGCAGATTGACGAGCCTAGGTTTCTTGGTAACGATGACTTTTCGATACTGAATTCTCTTCGAACGATTTTTAACAGTGTTTTACTGACACGTCTGAAATACTTAGTTTACTTCGTTGCAGGGGCGGATCCAGGGGTATCTAGGTCCATCTCCGACAATGTAATTTTGGAGACCATTTTTTTTTTTTAGCTCTACGGATTTGAGCCCGAGGAGACTATAAATGCTACCTTTTTGCCCGACTCAAGTCCCCCCCCCCCCAAAGCCAAAATCCACTCAAGCCTCCCCCCTCGACCAAATTCCACTCAAGCCATGCCCCTCCCCCCACCAAACCAAAGTCCGCTCAAGCCCCTCCCAAACCAAAATCCTGGATCCGCCCCTGCTTCGTTGCAAAACAAATCAGAATATTTGTGAACTGTCAATTTAAGTTAACAATACGTTAAGTGTAATGCCCACTACTTTTTTTTTTTACCTGCTTAACGTCTCTTAACAGCAAGGTCTTTAGAGACAGGAAAGGATGGGGAGGCAAGGAATGGGAAGGAATTCGGCCATGGCATTTTGAAGGAAGCATCCCGCCATTTGCCTGGAGTGATTTGGGGCCCACTACTACAAAGTGCAAATGAATTACGAATAGTAATATACATCAAAGGTATAATAATTAGCAATTCATACCTGAACAAAACTGGATTTGAATTTGAAAACCGAAATGAATATTCGAAAAGAATTTGACGTAAGACGACTCGTACATATTACACAAGCATAAATAAACATTTTATTAAATTTAGCAAATTTTTAGAACGGTACAAAAAATTTGTATATTAGCATAAAGCCACGAAAACGCCACCAGTTGCTTAAAAGTTTTTTTTATTCTTTAAAACTTTACTGCAGTTTCGACAAATACAGGTTTGTCTTCTTCAGAAGTTTGACACGTTAAAATTACATAGGCGGAAGCATTATCACAATTCAGTCACTTTCGTGCGAATTGTGATAATGCTTCAACCTATGTATTTTAACGTGTCATACTTCTGAAGAAGACAAACCTGTATTTGTCGAAACTGCAGTAAAGTTTAAAGAATAAAAAAACTTTTAAGCAACTGGTGCAAATGAATTACGAATAGTAATATACATCAAAGGTATAATAATTAGCAATTCATACCTGAACAAAACTGGATTTGAATTTTATGCTAATATACAAATTTTTACCGTTGCTGATACGCAGCTATGCTCAAGGTACAAAAAATGTTTGTTTTGAAATACGGTATTAAAACTAAAAGTAAACACAAATGTTATTTATAAAAGCGGTGTTGAAATCAGACACGTAAGGAGTTGGTATGTTTTCTGTCAACAATAAGTAGAAGCTTTCTCGTTCTGAAATAAATATCTGAACGAGTCATTGAATTTATAAGAACGAATTGCTATAATTTCATTTTAATGTCAGCGGATGTTATCAGGATAATGGGGTGCAGCACACATCTGAATAGCCGAGGTACCTTTTATAATTACTGGCATTTTCAAATTTTACATGAGCTGTAGAAACTATTAACAGCTAATGAAAATTACACTGCTATAATTATTTCTAAAAGTACATATACTGCTAGTTGTTTAGAAATTTAGTCTTTCAGTATCTGAGCGTAAGGTATAAAAACAACTTCTGAAGTCTATATTAGATTTAAACAGTCGCTGAGAGAATAGAACTGAAAAGAAGTTATCGATAGCTCAAAAACTCTACTACCTGTTTGCCGCACGACGGAAACAGCAGTTGCTGATACTCAATACAAAGAGGAATAATAAAAATAAATGGGAGTGAAAATTATATAATTTCGAAGTCTTTCTCGGCGTTGACAATACAAGTAATGCTCTCGGGTGACTAGCCGAGTTATAGAAGTGTTATAATAATCACACAATATTTCGGCACTCTGAATCGTTGGCGCCATCTTCCGGTGAAGTGAGGTCAGGAACATGCGAAGTTGCTGAGCTACCGTATCCTTTCCCGCACTAGAGCCAAGCTGGCCCGCCGCAGAATTTTCTTCGCTGCGAAAGAGTCAATCGGGTGCCGAATCTCAGCAAACCGTGGGACGATGTCCTGGTCCCTGCAGCGCTGAAGAAAGGCGAGCGCGCTGAGAAGTCTGAGAAGTGCGGCGGGCCAGCTTGGCTCTAGTGCGGGAAAGGATACGGTAGCTCAGCAGCTTCGCATGTTCCTGACCTCACTTCACCGGAAGATGGCGCCAACGATTCAGAGTGCCGAAATATTGTGTGATTATTATAACACTTCTATAACTCGGCTAGTCACCCGAGAGCATTACTTGTATGGGAGTGAAAATTGCTTTACCAAGATAGACTGCTTATTCAGGATTATGTACAGTACTTGTTGATTGTGCTCTATTAAACACAACAGTTAAGAGAATTAAACATAAGAGTAATCATCACAGATGTTTACTTCAGTCCCTAAATCTGTCATGATTATCTTATTTCTTACTAGAACACACATAAGAATAGCATCGATACAAGGATTTGAGCTTAAAAGTATATATTCTGACGCAGTAATTAAGCATGAATGAAATAAAACCCTGCCTCTTATAGTTCACGGCTTCGTAATTATGTTTAATGATCTAATTATTTCTAAAAGGCTATGAAAACATTAACACAATTCTTGGGAGAATTTTTTTTCTCACATTTTTTTAGCATTTCGTTAAGAAGCCAAAGAGCAAGCTCAAGTGTTATTATGGTTCTTCCAGTAATCGAATTGAGTTGGTTTACAATAAGTATAGACAACATATAACAAACATATCTTTTAAATAAAAGCACCCTCCACCGGGCTCCACTCGAAACGGTGACCGCGGCAACATAAGGCTCTATGTTGTCATGTCGAGTGGTAGCAAGGTTCACGTGACAGTAATCATCTGAAGACAACGCCGCGCTTCACGTTTCCAGGTGAAAGTAAGTGGTATTGGGAAATCCTAACAAGGGGTGGCTGCACAACAAACAATACTAACGGTGCCACTGTGCTGTATCTCAAGAAGAATACTTAAGACTGTCTTGAACACTACTAATAAGCGATTAGGAAAGTTATTTGAGGTTCTCAATTCAGAATGTTATGTCTCGGAGGTAGTTTTACGTCCATCAGTACTTTTCGCTACCTTAATAGATGTTGAGAATTATAGCTTTATAACGTTCACCGTTCGACATAGATCCGTACAAAACCGTGAATCAGAAAGGGAAAGAAAGAATTTTTATTAGAGTGAAAACAGCATGCTCATTGAATTTACGAGAAATAAGAGTGGATGAAAATCGCATAACAATTTTTCTTTTCCTCACAATGTTTATAGATTTCATATTTTGGGATCTAATATACTATATTCTTCCTTCAACAAAAAAAGCCTACTTACTGACCCTGTATCTTTGTTCATTTCTACATATCGCTCTACACGCGAAGTATATTTATAATTCATATAATTACCTGCAATCTCTTCATCCGATGGAGGTTTATCCGAGCGTTGGTTGTCGTGCGAAACTTCATCACTCAACCAGCAAGCGTTATCTGTGAATTAAAACCAAAATTATGAGCTTTAATAGCAATAGTTAACAGCATCGTTAAATTTCAATTGTACACAAGTATCATTAAGGAGTCCTTGTTTGCACTGTTGTTATTGTTATTTGTGCTTTAGGCCGCGACTACAAGGGAGTCATTAGCACCTTGTTTGCACAGGTGTGCACAATCTGACTTATATAACCATCACGATAGTGTGAAATAGCACAGAGAATTTGTCAAGGACGCAGCACACCACCAGGATACCTCGGCAAGATGTTATGTACCACACGGGATTCAATGAACCAGTAAATGATCTTGTAATAGCAATGCAAGCAGATAGACGATAACGTTGTTGTACCGGATGGGCAAGAAAGAAGTTTCTTTACCGCAGCGAAAACCGTCAGAAACAGTAACAGTGAAATACAAATTTCAACAGCAGTTATCTGTTTTAACTTTTAGAAAAATCTATGATCCCAAAAAAAAAAAAAATGATAAATGAGCAGACATACAGTGAAAAGGTTCATACAAGTCCTGAACTGAACGTATGATTAAAAAAAATAATAATAAAAAAATGAAAGAAATTACGGAGTCAGGATTGGGCGAATATTGATAAGAATCCAAAAAGCATTGAAAAAAAGCAGCTCTAGCAACACCGTTATCACAGAGGAATTTAATGACATCGTATCAACCACAGCTCTGAAGCGTGTCCGCCAGCGTCCATGGAGAGCTGTGTACATACCTGTGGGTAGTGTCATGATAGCGACGCGTCACTCAGCAGGGCTGCAGACAGACTGACTCCCACACCACCCTCCAACACCGCCCCCAGCGGCCGAAGTCCAACACAGTACCAGATGGAGACACGGTAGCTGGAATCAGCGCTAAGAGAAATCTAGTTGTACTTCCACATTAGTCTCTCATACAATATCTTAAGCAAACATTCACGTATCTGATTCAAAGAGTACACTATTAATAATAATAAAGATAAATGGTTTTACTTAACGAATGCCAGAAGTATATTTTGTAAAAACGTTGAAAGAATTTAAAGTTAAAATTTGTAGAGGGCAAATGTAGATGGGTGCAGGAAAGGGGGAAGACGGATGTTTACGAAAATTGCCACCGGAGCGTGTGCTCCATTGAAATTTAATTAAATTAAAATATATAATTAAGTCACTTATTTAAAAAATTATTAACCATCAAGTTTTTTCACCTATTTTGCGTAACAATAGTTCATCTGGATGTATGTCGAAAGAAGAAAGTAGGTGATAGATGATGTCTTAAAGTGAAGGGGAGAAATGATATACATTGTCCTGATATATAACCAAACTTTTCATTAGTAAGCAGCATATCATATTTTTGAACTAGCGATCTTATTTATTAGGGCGGATGTAAATATACTTTTATGTTTTAAAGTATATGTATTTTCAATTGTTTATGCCTTTAGATTCCACTGATAAGTAGTTATAATTCTGCAATTCTAAGTTATCTCCATTTAAAACTACGCCAGACTTCATGGTTTACGATATTTTTATGCCCTAGTTTTGGATTTCACATGATTGAAAAAGGACTTTTGATCTGCACAAGTAATAAATATAAATTTTGTTACTCGTATGCATATATCAGTGCTGAGAACCGTGATTTACAAACTAGCATGGATGCCGAATCAGTTTCTATGTGCCGTAAATGTTGCGTAGCTCAGTCGCTAAAACTGGACGAAAGGAGATCAAAGCGTGCTGAATATGGAATGGCTCAACCAACACACTCAAAAGAGAACCTCAACAGCCGAAATTGTTAGGGAAGTGGCAGCTGGGGAGTGTATTTCTAAAAAAGACAAATATCTTTACGTATTCTCCCAAATTCGTTGGTACTAGAAAGGTTCCCACTGTCTTTAAAAGTTCACCAGTATGACACAGTAACTATGTCGTATCTTCACTTTTGATATGTTAAAAAACGCGATTGAAATACTTTTCTATTAATCTTAATCGCTTCTGGTTTTCAAGACGAAATTATGATTCCCATTTATGTTATCTTCAGTAGATAAAGGAAAATTATTATAAAATTTTTACATATTACAAAATATTGTTGACATTATAGCTTTTCCAGGGTTTATTATAATATTACACTGTTCGAAATGATGCATAGAGTAATATCGCCGTGGTGAACACTCTTACTTTCCGAGTAGATAGTTAAAGCAGTAAGGGAGCGCATTTACAGTGATGACGGGGTCAGGACTGTGCCTTTTTTTTTTTTAGGATAGGGGCTGCTGGGGAAGGGAAAGATATTGATGAACAAAGTGAAACTAATTGTAGATCCACGATCGGAAAAATCACAGATGTTAAAGAAATAGATGAAGTTCCTGAAAAAATAACTGACTGGGAAGGGAAGGACAAGATTAATTCTGAAAATATATAGCCAGTAATAAGGGTGTTACTGGTCAACTGTAGAAGTTTAATGAACAAAGTAATTGAATTTGTAAATTTAATAGAGATATACGAACCACAAGTAATAATTGGGATAGAGAGTTGGTGAAAGAAAGAAGTACTAGACACTGAGATTTTCCGGATGGTTACAGACTGTACCGCAGAGATAGAGGAGCAATTGCAGGAGGAGTTTTCATACTAGTTAACAAAAACTATCACAGTTCACTGGTGTTCATAGATCAGGACCAGGAGTTATTTGGGGTAGGTTTCTGGGGTAATAAAAAAGATAAAATCAGAGTGTTGGCTGTTTACCGCAGTGGAAGAATGACAGATGAAGATAAGTCTCTTGGGGAGAAATTAAATTCATACTCAGATTTCAGAGGTGAGATTAGAATTGTCATTATTGGTGGTGATTTAAATTATCCTGGTGTAAAATCGGTACGAAATAAGATCAATAACACAAGGGAACAGAGATTTGCAAATACCCTAATAAGGGAAGGAGGATTTACACAAGTGGTAGAGCAGAACACTAGGGGACAAAATATTTTGGATATATTCCTAATAAAACCCGATTATAACCTTGTGGGGTGTCAAGTTACCGAAGGAATAAGTGATCATGAAGCAGTTCTGGTGGATATTAGAGCACTCAGTAAACCAGCAGCCAAAGTTGAAGGGGGAAATAGGTACAATTATAAAAATGCACATATTTCAAATTTGAAGAGACATTTGAGAGAACGTTTCAGCAAATAGAAGGAAGGCACAAGTACAGTAGAATCAAGGTGGGAAGACTTCAAGGTGATAATAAGAAAGGGAGAAGAAAAATTTATTCCAAAACGGAAAATAAAGAGAAGTAGAGAACCTGTGTACTATAATAGGGAGGTGAGGAGGTTAAACAGGTTGGTAAGAAGAGTTAAGAGACAGCAGGGTAGTAGGTAATATTTAAAACAACTAAACAAGGACTTAATAATTACTAAGAAGGTGGCTAAAAATGGGTTTATGAAGCGTATTGTCAGTGCAGGGGGTCAATTGACTGATGCATCTAGAAACTTCTATGGCTATATTAGAAAACTGAAGGGAAGGGAGGGTGCTGAGACTCTTATAGATAAGGATAGAGAAGAAGTTACTTAGGATTTGAAAAAGGCAGAGATTTTAAGTAACTGGAATAGTGAGATCATTAAGGACAATGTATCAGAAATGGGAGGATCTAACTCGGAGAACGAGCTTAACAACACAATTAGAAATGAACAGACCAAAAAATTTGAAATTCATCCCGTGAAAATAATGAAGGAAATAAGAAAGCTGAAAAAATATAAAGGGGCTAGTGCAGATAATATTACAACAGATATCTTAAAGATAGCCGGATGTGACATTGTACCTTATCTTGAAATATTATTTAAATTGAGTTTGGATACTTGCTGCTTACCACAGAACTGGAAAAGTGCGATAGTAGTGCCGATACATAAAGGAGGGGTGAGAAATAGAGTCTAAAATTACAGGCCGATCATTTTGACATCAGTGGTAGATAAATTAATGGAGATATTGATATGCAACCACATCAGAAATATATGTAAGGAACGTAAATGGTTTTCAAGTAAGCAACATAGGTTCAGGCAAGGATATTCATGCGAATCTCAGTTGGTGGGATATATGCAAGATATTTCAGATGTAATGGACAAGGGAGGCCAAATTCATAGTGTAGCACTAGGTCTGTAAAATGCTTTTGGCGGAGTGAGCCATAAAATGGTAGTAAGTAAGGGAAAAACTATTGGAGCGGATTAGAAGGTGATTTGCTGAGTAGAAGAATTATTTAAAGGTGGAAAACAGAAAGTTAGGGTAGGAAATGCAGTATAAAGAGAAGTGGAAGTAAAAATGCGAGTGCCACAGTGTAGCGTATTGGGACCATTGCTATTCATTTTTCTAATGAATAATTGTGTTGATAGATTGCTATCAGAAATTAGATTGTTAGCAGATGATATAATGCAAAAGGACCAAAACAGTAGAGTACTGTAAACAGTTGCAGGGTGATCTGGACACGATGTCTAGTTGGGTTGGTAAACATGGGATGAAGATAATTTCAAAGAAGATTCAGCTTATTAGATACACAAATAGAATACTAAAGGTTGATTACGATTATTAGGTGGGGAAAGAATTGCTTGTTGAAGATTCTGAATTTAAATATCTTGGCATTACATTTTATAACGAGCTTAATTGGGCAGGACACATTGGTCATGTAATAGGAAAAGGTTTCAAAATTCTGCACTTGTTGGAGAGAGTGATGAGGGGATGTACGAGGGAAGTAAAGGAATTGGGTTACAAAACTTTGGCAGTCTATTGCTTGTAAATGGCAGTGTAGTGTGGGACCCACATTTTGAGAACCAATACAGTAGTTGGAGAGGGTGCAAAACAGGGCTGCTAGATTTGTTTCTGGAAATTACCGCAGAATGCAATCAGTAACAGATATTAACAGGTATGATAAAAGAGCTTGGGATTCATTGGAAGACAGGAGGAGGGCGAAGAGGGCCTTGGAGTGTACAAGTCGTATATAGGTAATGAGGTATGGAAAGATGTTGGTATAAGTATTAAAAGTAATGCATGGAATGGAAAAGATGACAATGACCATGACTCGATTTCAAGCACAAGGGTGTTGGAAGATTCTCTTTTTTGGGTAAGGGTGTCAGGGATTGGAATAAGCTGAAGGGAAATGATCAATACTTTACCAAAAATGTTGAAAGAATTTAAAGCAAAAATTTTCATAGGACAAAAGGTAGGTGCAGGAAAGGGAGAAGATGGGTGTGTAGGTAAATTGCCACCGGGGCGTGCACTCCACCGTAATTTAATTAAATATTATAATTATTATTAAGGTGTGATTCCATTGCAGCGTCTAACGCTGGCGTGTAACGCGCGCGACGGCCGCTGAGGACAGCTGCAATGGAATGTAACGGGACGGCTTCCTATGACGCGTCAGCAGCCTGCGTTCGCGGATACGGCCACTTAAGCCGCGCGGCTGGACTGGGTGGAGGGTAGTGGAGAAGCAGCCGCAGGCGGAACAGTGGAAATATGCCAGAAGGATAAGTGTTATTTACTGTCGAGTAGGATAAAAAGACTGGTGGAAATAGTGTGTTCGTTTCCTTGTATCTTCTATCTATAAAACGATAACCGGATATATTGGTACTATAAAAACGGAAACTACGGATCAAATTTCGATTGGGTTTTCACCTTTTTAAAGCTTAGAATCTCAATTCAGTCATTTGGCATGTCTTATGTTTCTACGTTAAATAACGCAGGAGCATTATATGAAATTATGAATGTATGATGACAAATCCCAAAGATGGAAAGGTTAGATGTTGCATACTTCGCACTAAACACACAACTACAACGTCTCTGACCAAAGCCTTTTAGTGAAAGCAATAAGATAACTTTACAATAATAACTATTTTGCACACTTAACAAACCTTAAAGTATTCTTTCCTTTAATTCGGGATATTCAATTTTTAAACGCAATAGATTGCTGTAAAAACAACAGAAATTTTCTTTAAGCACGATCTTTGGACATGTCTCTGGCCTTCAGCATTAGTCTTCTGTTTACGATTATATTATTTCGGATTCACTTTTGATATTTGTATAAAAGGCTGAATCTGCGGAGTTAAAGTATCTGGCGTTTCGAGCAAAAGGTATATTCATTCAATTGAATCAAATGTGAGTATCTGACATAATCTAGCATTGTTCAGTAATGTAGTAATGCATTTCTTAAACAAATTAACGAAGCTTGATATACATAAATCTTATAGGACGAATGAAAATAGTGTACGTTCAAACAAACTTCAACCCACCCGTTTCTTGGTAAAGGGGGGTTGAATCTAGGTTTGCTTTAATTCCGAAAGAAGTTGGCGCGAATTTTATGAAACTTTGTATAAATGTTTTTCATTGCGGGAGTAAAAATAGGGTACGGGTATATCTACGCCAACTATACCGGGCAACGCCGGGAACTCCGCTAGTATACTATATTTCTTCATCACTGTACAAGAACCAATCTGTGAAGGACTATGTTTGGAAAGTAATAGCGTAGGTTTTCTAAAGATCAGGTAATACCCCAAATTTATTCGCGTTGTTTATTGCCTTCGCGTCACTTATTACTTTTTAATTATAAAAGCCTTTTTAAATTTTAAGTCGAATTGCAGTATACTAGGTGGTTAATTGAAATTAGAATGTCATTTATTAGTTTTATTGTATCACTGATTATAACGGATATAGCAAAACGTAAAATATTCTGTAAATTCCTTTAATTCTCATTATTTTTGCCTCCATAAAATAATTAAGCGTTGTATCTGATCAGACTCAATTTTTGTTTAGGGGAATTGCCATTTTTTAAAAATTCTTCACCTTTTGATTTCACTTAGTCTGGTGCGACCGGAGGGAAGAAAATTGGCAGTAATTCGCGTTTAGAATTTGCACAATTTTGGTATGTAAGAACATGATATTCTGAATGCGAGCGCCAGTTATCTGCATGTTTCACCTGTTGCTATAAACCTAAAGACAAAAGTAAAAATAAGATATCTGTAATAGTAGTAATATTCAATATTTTTTATCTTAACTTTTATTTACCTCAATGTTAAAGGTAGTTTTTCATAGCGACTTATGGGCCGCGGATATCTGGAAGAGGAATCCTTCTTGAGATCTTCTTCGATGACATCGAGAACACAGTTCGAATGCGCTCCTTTTCAGCCGAAAATATTATCGAAATTTCTTTTCATCTTTTAACAAACGCCAGTTTACGAATGTCTCAAAACTACCTTCCTCATTCCTTGTTTGAAAAATAGTATGTGTTTCAGCACTTCCCTCATATAATTGCCGTGG
Organism: Vandiemenella viatica; assembly: GCA_031002005.1. Taxonomy (NCBI): domain Eukaryota; kingdom Metazoa; phylum Arthropoda; class Insecta; order Orthoptera; family Morabidae; genus Vandiemenella; species Vandiemenella viatica. Next base: position 99,179,671 of record JARYHS010013630.1, on the reverse strand, counting down.
AATTTCTTTCTTCTAGCATTAAAAATGGAACATCAAATCGCGCACACTCGTGACCTTCCAGCACAAGGACCGCAGTTGACTGACGCGCCACTGACGTCTTAGGAAGCACACCTAAAAGGGGATTTTTTTTGTTAATCTTTTACGGCTTGTTAGCGTAGAGTTTCAAGTGTCAGATGCGGTAGGTGATTAGGACCAAGAATCGAGAAGAAATTTGTCCATAATATTTTTAAAGTACCATTCGGGAATATTTTCTGGAAATCGTAGAAAACCGAGACCAGGATAAACGATCTGCGGTTGGATTCTGGTTTCATCCAGCTTTAACCACTCACCCACCGCGCTATTTTTTTTTTTTTCAAATGTTTCCTTCAAGTACTTCCTTCGGAGAGTAATGTGTTGACAGGTTTGTCTTAAATTCTTTCATGCAGGATCTATTTTAAACAGCAACACTGCGTAACCGTAAGGATTATGGTATCAGACTCCAGTTTTTAGGTTTGGAAACATCAAAGGTGATGCTCTCAACTTACTATTGGCACACTAGACACTTGTTCGTGCAAGTATCATTCTACAAAACATAATGCAGCTAATCGACATTAAGACAGCTTGGCGAATTTAAAATATTCTTTGTCTCAAATCCGTTCTTGAGTATCGCATCCTTTAAATATATATAATTTTACACTTTTTCAGTCTCTTGACTGGTTTGATGCGATAGTCAATCTCTAGATATCTCGAGCTACACTCTTCGTCTCAACAGACCTCTTAAAACTTACGTCCTCAATTATCTGTTCCATACAATGTAATTTTCCTTCAGCTGTTCCCTCCACTAACGAGTTAACCAATTACTTAAGTTTTAGAATGTGACCAACTAAATGGTCTCTTCTTTCCGTGATACTCTTCCACGATTTGCTTTCCTCTCCCATGTTTTTCATAACACATCCATTTCAAAATATGTCTGCTCAAACCATTCTACTGCCAAACATTTCTAATTCTTCAGTTTTCCTTCTTTCTTGTATTCCGTAGTTTACTATCAAACATTTTTATTGATTTGTTTCTGGGACTTATATCAATATTTGAAACTAAAATATCTATAGTTTACAAAATGGCTGTTTTCGCTGGTGCTATTCTGATTTTAACATCATACTTGCTTCTGCCATCAGCTGTAATTTCATTTTTGAAGTAACAAAATTCAGTAAATTTTTCTATTACATCGGATGTTATTTTTTATACTTGATCTACTTTTGGAGGCCTGTTTCTATAATTTCTGCTACATTTCATAACTTTTGTCTTGCTATGGTTTATATTTAGTCCATATTCTTCCCTTAGTATTTTGTTTATGTTATTCAGTAATTTCACTTTGTTCTATTAAGATAATAATGTCATTAGCAACTCGTAACGTACTGATTGTATCCCCTTGAAACTTTTCTTCATTATATCCTCTACATTCAAGTTGAATATTAATGGGTGCAGACTACACTTTTGCCTCACGCCCTTTTTAACTGATGCTGGTCTCTCGTAATTGTATATGTTGGATATTTTTTAATAGATTTTTATATAGATTATAAATTATTCTTCTATATCGATATTTTAGATTTATAATTAACTGAAAATAATATTGAAAGCTGTGGAGAATCCAGCAATAATGTTGATTTAAACGAGTAAATTATGTGTGATTTTCTTTGTTAAATTCTTGAGTAAAATTTTCATTCTTGTCTTCTTGTTCATGATGTCCTTATACCTGCTTGTTCTATCTTTTCACAAGCATATTATCCTCGTAATTAAAGGACAGCAACTCAGCAGGAATAATGTCTGTACAATCAAAGATCGATACTTGCATAGTTTTCTTCAAATTTGAGCTTTTAAGAGGTCGGCCTCAGTAACGTAGGGGCTAGCGTACTGGCTCCGTGTACCGAAGGTCACCGGTTCGAGTCCGGCCGAGGGCATGGATGTGTGTGTTAAAGTCGTGCTCGTCCTGTGCTGTCGATACCTAGCAGCAACAATTCACTAGAGAAAAAGATACACTGGATGAGTTACCATGACCACAATGAACTGGCTGTATGGCCTCATGCCATAGAAAGGGGGAGAAACTTTCGAAACGGCGACCAGGCACATTCAACCTGTCATTCAGTAAGTACCGACGAGAAAAACTCTCTAGGAACGTAGAGAGGAACATATTCATGTCTAGAACTTGAGCCACGATAGCAGCACATTCTGTTTTCTTGAATTAACCTCACTTCTGGAAAACAGACTATTCTCTACTTTTAGTGACGACATAGCTGTATGTAAAAAAAGAAAATATTTGGAAACAATATGACCCATTTCAAAATTCAACATACGGCTCAAAATATCGTTACAATCCTAGCTTCAGTCCCGTACTTTTTCCATTTGATGGTAATAGTTATTTTGGGATTGCATAACGTTTTCACTAACAAGGGGTGGTCCAAATGTGTGGGACACCGGTTTTTGCACAAACCTTCTCCGTCGAAAATAAGTGACGCATATCCCCGCGTTCTCCTGGATTGCCCGCCGTTTTCGAAAAAATTAGGTCAAATTTTATGCCATCGTATCCGTTTCAGAAAGAGGGGTATCGATATAACTTTAAAATATAATAAATGTGGAGGTTGAGTTGCCTATGATTTTAAGTGACTTTCATGAAAGTGTCGAAGTCACGATGTGTCAGCCATTGATTTCGGATCTACAAAACTATGTTCGATCCTGCTTACTGATTTGTTTTTCGCAATATTTTCATGATATAAACAATTTTCTACATAAATATAAGTATTTTATTATTTTTAGCGAAATTTTGTGTTTTTTTTAAAATGAATATATACCGAAGCGTTGCTCTCGACAGAAGCTAATTGAAAAATTCATGACTGACAGATTTCGGAATCAGAACAAACAAATATTGCTATCAGCAACATTCGTATCTCGGAATGACCGTGGAAATAAGATAAGAGAAATCAGGACCAGAACCGATTCTTTTCTGTATTCATTTCTTCCACGAGCAATTAGGGAATGGAATAGAAAGGATTTACCGGGTGAGTAAACTTAAAATCCGACAGGAGTAGCTTTCGATAAAGCTCCCCGGGCATCCTGATCTGGGTTTTCCATGGTTTTCCCAGATCACTCCACGCGAATGCTGGGATGGTTCCTCACAATAGCCCATGGGCGCCTCCTGCCATATCCCGTATATCCCTTTCAAACATTACCCTGTCGGATAGGTACAATGCACCCTCCGCCACACACTTTTAGTGAATCGCGGAGTAATAGTAATAGTAATTTACCCCTCGGTTCGAAACACATCCAACGCTACAAAATATGACCTCATTTTTTTCAAAAACAGGGTGCTACACGTGACCATTTATTTTCGTTGGAGATCGTCTGAGTGCATCAAGATTGGCTGCCCACACATGCTCCCTGTAAGTTCCCTCTTTACTTTAGCGATATTGTTTTGTCGGAGTGTAGAAGTCACATCCATACCTTTGAAACCACTGACGTAAAAAATTCATTCACCGAGCGTGGTGGTGTAACGGCTAGCGTTCTGGCCTCGTATTCGGGAGGACGGCGGCTCGAATCCCCGTCCGGGCATCCAGATTTCGGTTTTCCATGGTTTCCCCAAATCACTCCAGGTGAATGCTGGGATGCTTCCTTCTAAAGGCCATGGCCGAATTCCTTCCCGTTCCTTGCCCCCAGTCCCTTCCCGCCTCTAATTGCCTTGACGTCGACGGGACGTAAAGCTATAAAAAATTTCTTGGATGGTGCTGCATTCTGGCGGCATATATTTGAAGATGTAGATATCTAAAGAAATGATGTGTTTTGCATGGTTGTATAGAGACATGTATCTCGCCAGTTACGCTATTAGTGCTTTCAGTAATAGTAAAAGGATTTGCTAACTTGAATTAAATAGCGTTTTTACAGTGCTCCTAATGGAGAAAGTAACAATTCATTCACATCAGTGTCTTTGGAAAATACTATTCTGTATCACTATATCTTTGTTTTGGCTTTGATATCTACCCAACACGTCTTTTAAATGCCTGAAACTTCCAAGTCAAAGACATACTATGTACAACCCCTCAGCATTTGCTAAGTCGGACCTCCCAAAATTCAGATTGATATTTCAACAATTTGTTAAAGTGATTTTAAATGTTGGTTCAGACGGCCGAAACAAACAGAAACCATGGTGAGAAAATTTTATGATGTTTTTCGTTAGTGGAAGAACTTATTAGCGAAGAAACTTTTGAATTAAGCGCACTTTACGCGATCAATATCAGCAGTAACAACACAACCGTCAATATTCGCACCAACCACTCTCAAAACTGCGCTACCTTAGACGATCATTTATCGACGAAAATATTGTCAGAGCGAAGTGAATCTGTGTGACTTTATTTGGTTATTTCTGGGGTTTGTCCCTCCAAAACATATAAAATTGTAAAAACAGTTGTATACTTATTATTTTGGTGCTTGGAAGCTGCCATATAAATGCAGCTAAAGTACACACAAGAAAAAATAATCTAAACAAGTTATGTTGTAGTAAATGGGGAGCGAATCTGGCGGTCTTGTGCACATCTGCTAAAGCACTCTGCTTTCCCAATCTGCACAGTCAAAGAAAGTTGATATATCCTTGCAGGGGCGGATCCAGGTGGGGGGGCTGGGGGGCTCAAGCCCCCCCCCAAAGTATCTAGTTCCACCCCCTACATTGTAATTTTGGAGACCTTTTTTTAGCTCTACGAATTTGAGGCCCGAGGAGGCTATAAAGACCACTACCCCATGCTACCCCATGGCCGACTCAAGCCCCCCCCCCCCAAAAATCCACTGAAGGCAAGCCCTCTGAACCAAAATTCACTCGAGCTAAGCCCCCCCCCCCCCCAAACCAAAATCCTGGATCCGCCCCTGCATCCCTGAATGAAACTTGACGCATAGTGACTGGCTGCATGACACCAACTCCAATAAACCTACTGTATAAAGCACTGAATTTGCTGAACCAAAAATACGCCGTAACTTACATGAGTACACAGAACGATTCAAACAAACGCTCGATGAGAGGCACTTAATGTTTGGGATAACAAGCCCTCCACCTAGAAGGCTTAACTCAAGGATTCCTTTTCTAAATCGCCCAATGTATATCCTCCAAACTGGTATCCAGACCCTGAGGAAGAACCTTCTGGCATAAAACTGGACTGTCTAAAATGGAGAATCCTCAACCGTATAAGCAGTAGAATGGCTCAAGTAAAAGCTAACATGTATAAATGGAGTCTGACAACAGACGATCGATGTGAATGTGGAGAACAGCAGACCATGGATCACCTCTTTGCTTGCAAGCAGTGTCAGTTTCCAGCAACACTCGAAGACCTCTGGACCCCTTTGTCCAATATGATATCTGGACACGAAAAAGTAAAGTAAGTAAGGTGCTTGGAACTACTTAGCGAAGCTCTAGAAGAAACCTATGAAATGCGTTTATATGTTCTACAAGACTATATAAAGGTAAATTTTCATAGTTATGTTTTAATTAATTAATTGTATCATTTATATACAGCTAACACTCCTTCCTACGTTACCGAGCGTGGCGGTGTAACGGTTAGCGTTCTCGCCTCACATTCGGGAGGACGGCGGTTCGAATCCCCGTCCGGGCATCCAGATTTGGGTTTTCCATGGTTTCCCAAATCACTCCAGGCAAATGCCGGGATGCTTCCTTCAAAAGGCCATGGCCGAATTCCTTCCCATTCCTTGCCCCCATCCTTGCCTCCCATCCTTGCCCCCCATCCTTGCCCCCCATCCTTGCCCACCATCCTTGCCCCCCATCCTTGCCCCCCATCCTTGCCCCCCATCCTTGCCCCCCATCCTTTCCCGTCTCTAAAGACCTTGCTGTTGAGAGACGTAAAGCAGTTAAAAAAAAAAAAAAAACTTCCTACGTTGGTGAGCAAGCACATTATTTGTCTTCAGTATAATAAGTGAAAGTAAATACATGGTACATATTTGATACGTAGTCAGTAAGGTGAATTTAACAGGGGGATGGGTTGGCTATAACCGACAGTACAAATTCAACATTTACCTAAAAAATTGAAACAACTATCAAATATTAAAAAAGAAAAACCTTGGTCAAGCTCTTTAAAACCGCCAACACTCAAGGGGCGTCACACAGCTCGCTGGATGTAGCTGTAAGGAAACCAGATAACTCAGGTATTATAATTACAAGGGGTTTTTCAATATAGTGCTTTTGGTTCTAGTTAATGCGAAGAAGTAGTATATAATCGTTGATATTGGAATGAACGGTCGAATTTTGGATGGAGAAGCAAGATTCTACTCCACATTCGGAGAATTGTTCCATGAAGCAAAACTGAATTTACCCTCACCTGCAACTTTGTCGAATATAACTGGTGTTTTCCCATGTAAATTTGTTGCAGGCGAGGAATTTACATTACACAACAATTTATTGAAATCCTACTCTCAAAGGTAAATTAACGAATATTGACAGATATTTAGTGGGGGGGGGGCTGTCATTAGCTCGCGTTAGTTGTACAGAAACATTCGGGATATTGAATTAACGGCTTGGTTTGATCCAAAAACCTATCAACCTAGTCCGTGTAGAAGCTTAATCCCTGATTAAAATTTTCCTTTATGATACTTTTTAGTCTTTGCATGATGGCGGTATTGGTGTCGAGTACTGACTCTTTGTCCATGACATAACTTCTAAGAAAATAAAATCGGATGTAGTGAAAGGTGTAATTGCATGGAAGCGGAAGATAAAGATTTGAAAATAATATTTGCTTCACTGTTAGTCATTACTCTTATTATTCTCTTTTACCGAACGTGGTAAGTGAGCGGTTAACGCTCTGGGCCCCCAGTAGGGAGGACGCCAGTTCGATCCCCCTTCCAAGCATCCCACTCCAGGCAAATGCCGGGATGCTTCCTTCAAAAGGCCATGGCCGAATTACTTCCTGTTGCTTCTCCCCACTCCTTTCCCGCCTCTAATGACCACGACACCGACGAAACGTAAAGCCACAAAAAAATGTTCTTTTGAATTCTGAAATTACATTATGCATCCGCTGATCAACCATAGAATATAATTCCGCACTTCATTTATGAATGAAAATACGAGGTGCGTCCTCAAAGTAAGAAGGTAATGGGTTAGATTATTGTTACCGTGCGTTCTTCTTCACCGAAGTGCGACGTGAACTTAAAGAGTATTGATTGAAATATTGACGCTCGAGGCTACACGATATAATATGCCCTCCCCTCCTTGTATTGATGGCCAAATAACACAAAATCCGGTTTTTCATCAATACTCCATCAATATAGACCATCAATAGAATTTTTCACCACACACAGTCAATTTTATTTTCTATATCTATAAAACGAAAACCGTGTATATTGGTTCCAGAAAAACTAAAAAACTACTACGCAGATTTCAATGAGGTTTTCACCGTTTTAATCATCAGAATCTCAACTGAATTGTTTGGTATGTTTTATGCTTCAACAGAACATACCGCCCAAGTAATAAGTGAAAATCTGAACGTATAGCATGAAACACCAAAGATGAAATATTAACTAGGTGCAAACGTCATGCTTCGTATTAATAGCCATGTTATAGCATGTAACGTTTCCTTCCTTAAATTTTGGTTTTTAGTCTATAAACTCCATAGATGGCCGTATTGAATGAGAAGAAGAAACTACGTAAAATATAAAATATGTAATATAATTTTAATAATGTAATGGAAAAGACCTTTATAGATCTTTTTGCTACTAGAAGCTATGATCTGAGACCACACGGCTAAAATCTCTGACGTTTGGAACTGAAATTATATTCGCTGTTAATAGTAACTAATGCATATTTGATGGGATCGAACATGAAAGTGATCGTTTAAAAACCTTTAGTGTAGAACCTTCCAAGAACTTCGTTGCTTCTTGAAACTACGATCTCAGGCTGCACAGTTACAATCTCTGATGTTTGAAAGTGAGGTTATATTTGCTGTTAATAGTAATTAATGAATATATGTGGGGTTTGAACATGAAAGTGTACTATTTATAACCTTTTTATGTTGACAGTTCCGGTATTTATAAAATTTATTTCCATATTACCAGAAAAAATTAATATTTTCTATTGCTGCACGAATCGCTGTGGTTATTTTGATGACAACGGGTATACATGTTCCTGATAGCACGGTTAAAAATATTGCAGGAATTAATCAACTCCAACCCCATCTCTTTACAACTTCACCGGGGGTTAGTCGTTCTAATACGTACACGATCGACATGAAATTTGATTCACAAGTGCAGAAAACTGACCTATGTTACGAACTTCAGTATTTACTGTGTAGGTAAATCAACCTAGAACGCTGGGTACTCTGCTAGTTGTCAATAAAATAAAGTATTATCAATATTGTTGATCGAGTAAGTTCTGCTTAAACGGAAAATTATCAAATATTAAGAATGTCAAATAAGGTAAATTGTTTATACCACACAGTCAAATATTAAAATAAAAGTTTTCAAATACTTTTTAATTTTCATGAACTTAAATGGTAATTTTGTGCATATTATTATCAGGGGTTCAACTTTGTTTACCTTTTTCACAGCGACCGTTTTTGCAACTTTTCACTAAAAAAATGAATTTGAAAAGTATTATCAGCTATTTATTAACTTCTGTCGTGCAGACAATTTGAAAACATACCAAAAAACGTATTCCATTTAAATTAGACTTAATTAAAATCAAAGACGAGACAGGTAAAAACAAAATGGGTTCCTTTTCTCTTATAAGGCTATGAAATCTTCAGGAATATTATTGAAGGAACAGATCTTCCGATGTATTTCCGGCGACTTAATATCGAATTTCCATAGGATTCAAATCCAAGAAATCTAAATGATTACAACTTTTTAAAGAATGTTTCAAATTTATTTTCCATGTTTACGTCCCAGCATATCAAACTTCTAGTTTATTTGTTATAATCGTTAATCATAGTGATTTAATCACTTGTTCACTTGAATAAGCAAGGTATTCTTTTAATAAATGTCACCTGGCAACAAAATCATATAGACAGTTCTAGTACTGATTACTTCCACATTCACATGTTCACTTTTCGATACTAAATTTGTTTCACAAAGTACTGACACCACCCGACGGTCACAACACTTCTTTAAAACCACCCCTGTCTGAGGTGGAACTAGAGACCCTTGCAACGCGAACCAAGTAAACACGCTGGCTGGGTGCTCCACTTCTCGGCATAGCGAATTTAATGTCAGTGATGCATAAGGATCGGACTGGCAGGGCAACATTCCGAAAGCTTGATCATCTTTTGTGTAATCGTGATCTGCGGTTTAACACTCGCTAGCGAAATATTACAGTGGGAAAACAGGATGAAGGAGAGTTTACTGGTCTCAGAACCTGCTGGTTCGACATCCACGACATCAATAAGAGCAACAAATAACAGGGAAAACTACCCCTTGCTGGTCAACAAACTTCTATGAGGAGATGGCGCTAGACGAAAAAGCTACCCTGAGGGATTAGCGAACTGGATTCGTGTTTTTCTGTCGAAGCAGCTCAGTTCTGTGTAATATGTTTTTAGACTCTTGGTGGTTTGTGCACCAGTCTATTAATAGAGGGTACAGGAATCAGTTGAGTAGATGGTACACAATGTTTTCAGCCGTAATGTATTCATCATGTTGATCACAATCCGCTGCCTTCGAATAAGCATTTTTTTTCATTGAAGTTATATGTAAACCTAATTTGGTAATTATTTTTGCATTATTGATTTTTTAGGATTTCGTATCCAACGGGAGTCCTGTTATTGATGCTTCGCTGTATGTCTGACGGTCTGTCCATCTGTACGTCCGCATGTCACAGGTCTGTAACCTTTAAACAGAATAAGTTTGAGACTTCAAATTTTCACATATCATGTGTTTTGTAGTCCCAAAACAGAATATCGTATTTAAAATTTTGTGAAATTATGTGAGGCTATCATAGATTAAAAGAGAGTCGAAATATGTTTTTTTTTACATGGTCAAACATTTATGGTATAGATATTTAGAGCTCCTTAAGCAGAGAACTTTTTTTTTTTCATTTTAAAATAAACAAAAACAGTGGCCGTTAAAGATTTTAGCCCTTTTTTTGTTACCAACTCTTTTAAAAAACAATACAGCCTTGGAATTTCGAATTTGTCACCAATATCGAAAAAACCGTATATTTAAAGGAGAAAAATATACCAACATCTTCTATGAACACCTTATCAGTTGGCGGTTTTCATGGCGCATGCTTACCCTCCGATGGTAGCATCCGGTAACCTGAACCGGGGTGTGATTGTGTTCGATAAGTGGTGTTGCAAGTGCTGGTGACTGTCATAGTGTGCGTGTCCACGGTAGAGCGTTGTTTGTGTTGTAGTTAAGAGATGAAAGAAGGGAGAGGGTGAAATCTGTTGTCGGTCCATTCAGGCCTACTCTTCCGAAACACATCTGTTTCCGGTAGGCTTAACGTCCCCATCCAACAAACGAATCAGCATTAACAGTGCCTTCCATACGCACTGCGGAGAGGTTTGGTATTCAACCCAGGACTTTGGAGCACAATCAGATAATTAGAAATTGTGTAACTCCATCTCTCATACCCTTCCGGCCAATCCAGAAGATAAGAACTTCTTTCATCATAAGGACTGGGATCAGCTAACCCCGTGTTATCGGAGTGCGCGCAACCAACTGAGCCAACGGGGCTACCATTTTGTAATCGATGAAATATAACGATTATGGAAATCACTTTCATATCAAGATAGTGTTACCCACGAATAATAATCATTTTGAAAGTGATGATACGATTTAGAAAAATAGATTATCAGAAGAAAACATATTAAAGCTCGTCTTATTGCTGTTGCTCGGTGTAATACATACCATAACTTAGAGAAAACAATCACGCTTTTATCGCTGACACACCAAAAGTCATGTACTTAGTGAGGTGCACAACCCCACAATTTGTGAATTTTAATATTATAATTTCTATTAATTAATTATGATTTTGGATATTAACTTTGGGTTTCTAAGTTAAAGTAACAGAACTTCAAGTCAAAGGAATAGAAAATCTCTGGTGAGGTGAAAAAATTGAAGAAAAGAAATAAGGTGAGTCTTGGCTGGAAACGGTTAATGAAGAAACTAGCTACAAAAAACTGGCGGGATTTAACACTGAAAATATAAGCCCGAGGTCGGAAAAATGTGATAAAAAAATTAGTGAATTGTAAAAGTTGTATATGGTAATTAATTGTCCTTTGTAAACGGAAGATGGATAGATAAGTGGATGACCTTTGTATCTTATTGAAATTGTAATAAAGAAATGGAATTGGTACTTAAAGGATAATTGATACGATTTTTAATAGTAATTCGATTTCAGCGGTGGTATCAAAAAACTATTGACGGATATAGAGGACTAAATGAAAATCCTATTGAGCTGATCTGACACTGGAAATGTAAGGAATATTAGTGTATTTAATTTCCAAAAGTAAAAATAAGTGGTAAAGGTAAGGTTGTAAAGAATATACATTCATTAAAAAAATAAAAACATATACAACTGGCATGTATCGCATCAAAGGTGTAAAAGTAGGCAGGTGGTCATTAGTTTGATCCTCGATTGTCCTGTGAAGCGATTGCAACTTACGAGAAAAGGTCGTTTTGAACGCGGAATGGTAGATGGATCCTGACGTAAAGGGCATAGCATTTCGAAAGTGATAGAGACATGGGGTCGAGGTCGTACCGAGAGTGCCACATTGTTGATATCTAACGCTTTGGCTTCTCAGTCGGGAGGACGCTGTTTCGAATCCCCGTCCGGACATTCACATTTGGTTTTTCCATTGTTTTGCCAAATTACTCCAGGCGAATGGCAAAAGGCTATGGTTGAATTCTTTCCCGTTCCTTGTCCCGCGTCTAATAACCTCGACGTCGACGAATCGTAAAGCCATATGTAAAAAAAAGTTGTGATCTATCTACTACAACCATTGAAGGTGCAATATACACGTGTTGTGGTGTCCCTGCAGATGTATTTGACATTGGTACGATATGACCGCAGAAGACCAAGACTTCGCTCACAGCATACTATCACTCAGCTCATCTGGTCGCATGAACTCAATGGATTAGACCTCATATGATAAGAAGAAGGTAACTTGACCTGATGAGTAACAATACCCATTAGTCCAATTTGCACTGGATCTAACTTCTCTGTTGCCAACTCCCCAAGCGTAAATATAGCGTGTTTGCTTCGCATTGTAGGGTTCGCCGATTTGAGTTCGCCCAAGGGCATGTGTGTTTTTAGTTAAATGTTGGGTTCATTTTGTGTCGTCCTTACAAGAGAGAGAAAAATAATCACGCTCCTGTAAAATTTAGTACACAGTGAAGAAAAACACATCGAACGCGGTTGACATAGCCAAATATCAATGAACCTGTCTATACGGCATTGTGAAAGCTGATCTGAAACGCTTTTCCATGGAATGGATTGGCCCTCAAACTGAACCGACCCAAGACTTGCCACTACGGTTGTGAGATGCATGGTGACTGTTTTCAGCACTTTTTGAAGTCAATTACTCCGATAACGTGAATTTCCAGGATGATGATAATTAATTGTATCGTAGAGCCCAGAAAAAGTTGATTGATTTCAGAAGCATTCCGAACAATTTCAGTGTGAGATTTGGCCACCTGTATTGCCAGACATGGAAACCTTAATGTATATTTTGCTTATGATTGATAGATTAATACAGGACGTTCAGCACTAACTACAACCATGAATTTGTCGTAACAGCATGGAAGCAATTAAATCAAGACTCCACCCTACTAGTTAACTCCATGTTGCACATCGCCGAGCTAAAGGACTGTCTCTGCTGAAGGAAGCGCAACGCAAGTATAGTGATATCTTCATTATGTTTTTCATCTAAATAAATTCGCTCAAGACAATTCTTTATAAAGCATAAGAAAAGGTAATAGGCGTCAGTGACGTTAAAACAAGGAAGATATGCAATAAAACTTTAAAAAAACTGTAAAAAAAATTAAATAGTGTGATGTTACCCCCGTTTTTATTACACCGGTGAATGATGGCACACTTAACTTATTCGTAAGCAACACAACGCTCAAAAAACTTTTTTATTCACCGTATGTGAATTCTGTCGGGAAAGTTCGTGGTTTTTATTATCCTGAAATTTATACGGAAAAGTTTTTTGTACTGTTCTGTGTCTATATTACTAGTCTCGAGCTGTATCATTCTGTATTATTTTAGCTTTCCGCGGTGCTTTTATACTGTTTCATCACTGGTGGCGGTAATATTTCCGAAATACCTGTCGCGGCTTCCTCCTCCTTGAGTATTCAGCTCGAGAAGTTTTCAGCTTGAGATACGTCACCAAGGAAAATCAGCTTCCCAAACTGTACCACAGATTTTCGGTAATTTCGTGAAGGTGATGCTAAAGGAAATGCTTCAGCTGACACACTTCTGAGTAACTTCTTCGAAAAAGAAAATATTTCTGTCTTTTTTGCTACCAACTTAACGTTTTAAACGTCCAGTCTTTTTGTGACCACAAGTTCTTGCTCACGATCATATGAATCCACCATCTCTTTTCGCCGTTTATATAAGCTAGAAGCACAAATATTGAAGAGTACTTCAACTCTAGCTATCAAACTTATTTCATAAAAAAGAAGCAATGATATTAAAAATTAATACTACTGATAGAATTCGAGGACCACTTCGTGAAAACTTTATTAAACTCTTCATTAATTTTTTTAAGACTTTCCACAAGATTCGTTATTTAGTGACAGCAATTTTACAGAATTCCCATATACCATCTCTCCTCTTCGTATAGTCGCTACCCTGCCGGATACCCCTTATCCCACATCTGATTTAGCCGTTAGAATTGACTGTTTTCGGCGATATTGTCTACGTGTCTCGACCTACACGTGGTCTTTATACAAGTGTTAATTTGGTCTTGGAAAATGTCTGTGCTGTAAAGCTCCAAGAATATGTCATCAGAAAATCTACTTGATGAATGATACCACAACTCTTGTGCAATCATGGGCCTAGTCAATTATTTGTAGGTTAATGCTGTTCAGGAAGAAGATAGAAGTATGTTACCCGAAACGTAGGCATTATACTTTATGAATTCTGTTTTGCACAAATTGTAGGATCCATCCAGCACATGTATTAAGAGATCAATAGAGAGTTACGAAAGGGGAGTATATTCTTATTGCCCCTTCTCCCGCCCCCTCCCCTCAAGCAAACCAATGCAGGGCTGAGCTGGTTGAGTTTCGTGAGGCGATACACTACCGTTATAAACTACGTGAGCCTTCCAATCGCCTGCCTCATTTCTCCCCTTCCAGAACCAGGCACCTGCCGTGTTGCCAGCAGCAGGCTTAGTCACGTGACTTTCCATATGGTTCCGCCTACTCAATTGTGATGTGTGGCAGGGCTATACAAAATTCATATTTTAATATTGTGTGTTTGACATAAATACCGTTATTTTTCACCATTAATAAATTAGTCGTACTCTATTACATAGAAACTGCAAAAAACTGGGATTTCAGAGACGTCACTTACTAATCTAGCTATATACAATAAAGTAGCTGTAATGCGCATTATCAAACAGTAACGATACTTCAAACTAATTATTTAATCACTCACTTTCAATAAGAGTAATTCGTATTAAATTTATAAAGCTAAAGGAAAAATCTTTTCAAACTAATTATTTAATCACTCACTTTCAATAAGAGTAATTCGTATTAAATTTATAAAGCTAAAGGAAAAATCTTGAGTAAACGGAGTCTCTCTATATTTTTTCTCGACTTAAGTGAAACGGTAAATCAGTAGAAAGCAATGTGTATCTGCTTTTAATGCATACTTGTCAAGGTTCGACTTTCTTAAAGAATTGATGAGTAAAATAGTACAACTACCTAAAAAATTTACATCACTATTGTATATTTACGTTACTGCTTATTTAAATAAATAAAAGAGATTTTAATTTCTTCTAAAAATATTAAATTTCTAAAGGCAAAACTAAAATTGCAAGTCCAGGATCAAAATATCAGGGATGATTCTTATCGGATTATACTTCCTACAAAGGGTCAAATTCAAATGTTAAATTTTTGTTTTTATGTTGTGGACTTATGGAGTCAATTTATCACCTGTTATCAAAAAAGACACTCTTTTACATATTGAAAAACTCATCTATATAAAAAATTTTGCCAGCATAAGCCAAAACCGTTTTATTGAGTAATATTTTCATTTAGCTATATCGAGTGAGATTGTACGGCTTTAGCAAATGAGACTTTAAATTAGAACATCTGAAATCTGTCATCTAAATGCAGCTGCTGCCTAGTAAAGTTAGTAAAGTACGTGAAGGTACCACCATGAACAAGCGTCTTGGTGTAGTATAAATCTTCTCAGTAGTTTGGTTTTCGGAAAGTCAAATTTGTAATAATTTGAGTTACAGGACCTCACTAGAATTCCACGTGGCCCCAGTATGTACTACCACAGATCCAAAATTGCCTCCTGGCTTGACAATGGTTAAAAGGCATTACGTCTCTTCATTAGAACAGGGAGAAGACTGGATGCAAGGAACGAGACCAAATGCAGCCATGGCCTCTTACAGAACCATCCAGACACTCGCTTAGAGTGATTTCGGGAAACCATACAAAATCTATTTCTGGATGGCTTAAACGGGAATCGATCCCGCGGCCTCCGAAACACCGAGCGTGGCGGAAGAGTTTTAACGCTCGGGAGGACGCGGGTTCAAATCCCTGTCCGGCCACCTAGATTTTCGTTTTCTATGATTTCCCGGAGTCACTCCTGGTGAACGCAGCAATTGTTCCTTAAAAAGACCATGGCCGAATTCCTTCCCGTTTCTTTCCACCTTCAGTGTAGATGTCGACGAGACTTAAACTCATAAAAAAAAATCCTCCGAAACACCAGACACGAGCATTAAGCGCTTACCCACCAGATACTACTCATTCTTATAAAATCTGCATGGCGCATCTCACTCTGCAGCATTATGCTCAGTGGTTAAGGCGTCTGACTGGAGATAGAAAGGTCCTCGGTTCGAACTCCTGTCTTGGCGGGAATATTCAAAGGCCCTTAATGCGACCTTCATCTCTGGCATAGCTTGTGGCTGTGTGATGTGAAGTTCGCCAGAACACTTCCGTGGTTCGGATTCCACGTTAAACTCTAGGTTTCCTACACACGGTACGATTTCCGGGTTAGGTTAGGCGGCTACGACAGGGGCGGAATGCGCAGCCGACAAGAAACCCTGTCAACACGTCACTACGACAACACGAATTTACTTTTATTACGTTTTACGATCGTCTGTTCGGTTTATAACTGAGAAACAATTTACTGTTCATTAAATATAGTCGATACAATGTGTTGGGACTAATCGGATTAGTTGCTTCGTATTTTCACGGATATTTTTGATTGGATGCCCTATGAACTATTTCGCACTGTTTCCAAATTTCTACGGATTTGTCTTTCTGTGTTTAATTTTTTTGGAATGAATACCGGATATAAAAGTCAGAATATCTCAAAATTAGTTATATTCTGTCATGTATACTATACTGCTAGAGATTTTTTGATTTTCCTGTCTAGTAACTCCATATGCGGTTCTAGCACTTACGCCGAATTTATATTCATGTAAGAATGTCTGGTTACAGTCAAGTAACGGAAAGGGATTATGCGCTAAGAGTTATTCTAATCAATAGCCAACCTCTTCTTCACGCTATAAGCACCGACAAAGAAGGCTTTGGAGACAATCGGTGCAAGGAATCACCCACTACTTGTCATCAGAGAATGTTCCACACCACACTCTACACTTGACGTAGGAATGCAGATGATATCGGAAAGGTCAACGACAAAGTATTGCAGAGGGCAACAGGAAACGATATTGTGCGGACCTGTAGTTCTATCAAATTTCGTAATGCAGGGTATTTTCTCTTTGAGAAGAATATTCAGGAGGTAAAAATAATTCCGCACCTGTCGTAGCCGCTTGGCCTACCGGATATAAGGTGAGAGAACTTCAAATTAGTACCCAACAATTTCAGTTAGATACTGGGAATAGTAAGGCTAAATTAAAAGATCCGCAGGATTTATGGACTGGAACATATAGTTAGTCTATTGATAGATTTTCTGATGTGGGAATTGTTTTAAATGCGAGAGGAGGAAAACGAGTGTGTTATTCTCTACAGTTATTTTTAATTTTAGTTGACGTCGGTTCATTCTAAAAACCATAGTAATTACAAAGTCCGAATAGCCGAGCGTGGTGGGTGAGCGGCTAACGCCCTGGCCTCACATTCGGGAGGACGCTGGTTTGAATCCCCGTCCGGGCATTCAGAAAAAACATGATAGTTATATTATTTTGGACAACAATAGACATAGATCTTAAGTTCGAGGTATCTTACAATGTGTGGAACTTTTAACACAAATCCTGAAGGATATATGAGTTTATATATATATTTACTTATGGCTTTACAACTCGTCGACATCGAGGTGATTAGAGGCAGGATGGGACAGGGGACAAGAACGGGAAACATGGCCTTTTGAAGGAAGCATCCCGGCATTCACCTGGTGAGATTTGGGAAAATCAAGGAAAACAAAAATTTGGATGCCCAGACGGGGATTCAAACCGGCGTCCTACTGAATGCGAGACCAGAACGTTAACCACTCAACCACCATGCTCGATAAGTTTTATAAGATGCGGCTATTCGGACTTTGTAGTTATATGGATGTGTATTCTGAGTAATCCAAACCACAGAAATAAATTGTCTAAGATCACTTAACGGATTTAATGGATTGGATAAATCTACTACCAATTATAAAAGAATAATGTCTACGTTCAACAGATTAAAGAACAGATTGATTCAAATAAAACAGGAAAAGTTTCTTGAAATAGTTTAAAATTGGTTTTATTAAAAATCTAAAGAAAAAACAGACGGGGAGTGGCCACCGAAAAGGTGGAAGGAAGTCGGGATTTGACTTGACTCATCGTTCACGTCTAAGTCGTTAGTGGAGGCAAGGAACGGGAAGGAATATGGACATGGCATTTTGAAGCAACCATACACGCGATCGCTTGGAGTGACTTTGGAAAACTGTGGAAAACCAAAATTTGGATGACACGTCTTCCTGAATACCAGGTGCTAGCGTTACCGCTCAACCGCCGGCTCGACTTCTAGTTACCACAGAACAGGAGCATTGGTCGACCTCCACACATGCAGCCGAGTTAGTAAAATGAATACCAATCAGCTGGTTATATGAAGAGCCGATTTCAGTTGCGTCTTCACGAAAACAATGTATCAAAGTTAGAGTTTAGTAAGGGAGACGAAATGTTGCTGTTAAATTAGCAGCAAATGACATTTGTACTGTTAGCTTCAGCAACAAAGCTAATACCTCATAATTTGAAAAGTAGGAAGCGCGGAGGTCTTGTGGAATCTGAAAACCACTACCGATAACGAACAAGTGTTAGGAATAGATAGAGAGAGCATCCTGGTTAAATATTATCGATGACATTGAAACTACTGATTCAAAAACTGCGTGACTTACTGCCACCGCTACGAATTTTTAAGTGGTTTTATGTCGTGCCCATGCATATTATGTCTTAATTATCAATAAGAAACCTAAACTATTTTGAAAATGTTTTAAGGTGACAGCCTAGTTATCAATAAGAAACCAGACCTATTCGGTAACTATTCTATGTCCTACTTTCGATGAAAGTGTAGTTATCAGTAAGAAACCAGTACTACTAAAAACTAGTTTTTTTTTCCTTTTTAACTACTTTTTCTTAAAGTCAGCGGAGACAAAATGAATACATTGTATCATGGCTAAGAGGTAGATCATTTTTGAAAGGACAGGATAGAAATAACACAAAACGGGATTCTCGGTATAGTTCTAAGAGAATTCCCGAATACATATTAGCAATCACCTGGCGAAAGAATGTTAGTATTGGAACAGTTTTACTGGAGGAAATGTAACGAGATTACTTACTATGCCCCAACTAATGACACTTACAGGTAGTTGTATTTTATGCTGTATTTGTTACTTAGAAAATCTCCTGTTGATTCGCAAACACACAGCGCAAAAAATAAAAGCCACTTTAAGCTGCCACGTTACAAGGGGCATAACCTAAATTATCTCGTCACCTGTGACTATCTTTGTACAGGGGTGGTTACAGAGTAACAGACGTGTTAACAAGAGGTGTTGCATTGCTCTTATACAAAGTCTATCTCTTAAATCACAGCGACAACCTCGCCAAAATGATATTCTCCACATTCATATCATTTAGTCATTTGACTCTTTTCAACATTAGTTTCGTTCTAATTTGTATCAAGTACACTGAAGACCCAAATATAATTGTAAATATCCACAATTGCACTGGAATAAAACCTGCCAAAATAATCACAGAAACGATCGAATTCTCAATTATATCAATTTGGTAACAGGTGAAGAAGAAAAATTGCATAAAGACAAAAGAATTAGTGAAACGAATTTAAGTTCTACGGCTGTGCATGCTCTGTCCTACACATGACACGACGCCATATGTTTTCTGTGTTTCATTTTACGGGACTCAGATATTTGAAGCTATCGATCATTTCTCCTAGTTTTTTACTTGAAAATGTATGTTGAGTGAGGAATAATTTTGGGGAATGGTATGAGCTAGCTGATGGTGCTTGTAATAATTTCTCCGGATATAGACTATATTTATCATGAGTTTGATGTTTATGAAGAATACTTCATTTTATTTTTTTTATTGCGATGTTTTGTAAGGCGTCAATAAAGTGTGCAGGATGAAAGGGGATTCTCTTGTAATTTTACTGGATATGCGGCCATATTTGTTAGGCCGTGTTTAGTCCCTGAGTTACCTGGCTCCTCCCTGGACAGACTAGCCTGAGGCGAGCTGAGGGGTGAGTCAGGGCTGTATTGCCAGTTCTTCCAACGCAGCCAATACCAGTGTAGCTAACCGCTTCCGCAAAGCCGGGCAACATTGTGCGGCACGTACAACCCACAGCGGTAGGAGGGGTGTCCAAAACTAGCCTTATGACGCCTTTGCAAATGACAGTGAACGCTCACTCTAACTTTCGTGTTTAATTTCAACATATTTGACTAATCGGTCTGCAAAAGTGTACGTTATTAATTTCGGATTTTCGCTATGAGTTATCTCCTTTTTATTATTAGCTTAAAAATATATCAGAAAATAAATAAATTAAACCTTTTTTTTTATAGACAATTTTAGTTAAAGCATTACTTGAAACCTACTCCGACGGTAAATAATACCAATACAATACAATACAATAAACTCGTTTTCTTTTGATCCCAATACAAGAGACTGGCTCTGTGGGATGTTGAAAGTTGTCAATTTACATAAAATCAATTGCATAACAAAATAGTACATGCACCAAAAGATGCACAGTCATATCATACATGGCCATTAATTATGCCAACTGCAAATACACAAATACTGGCAGTTAGTTTGTAGACACCTTCTTCGACTGAATAGGAGTTGTCAGTTAAAAATTCTTTCAATTTTTTTCTGAATTTAATCTTATCATCTAATAAACATTTAGTATGTATTGGGAACTTATTGACGATATGTATCTCTGAATATCGGACCCCTTTTTGAATAAATGAAAACGACTTGTAGTCCTTCTGAAGATTATTTTTACTTGTAGTGCCATAACTCTGTAACTTGCTATTTGTTTCAAACAAAGTATAATTTGTGACTACAGAGGACATTAATGTGTAGTGTATATACACTCAACCACCAATGTTAAAATATCTAATTTCTTGAACAGCTCTCTACATGACGTTCTACTGCTAAGCTCACACATAATTCTTATTACTCGCTTTTGGCCTCTGAACACTTTGTCTCTATGGGTAGAATTGACCCAGAATATTATTCCATATGACATTTAGGAGTGAAAATAAGCAAAATACACTAGTTTCCTCATACGGAGGTCACCTATAGCTGGAATTGTACGAATCACAAATGTGATTGCACCCAATCGCTTTAGTAAATCAGAAACATGCACCTTCCAATTTAAATTATGATCAATATGCAAACATAGAAATTTCACACAATCTATCTCTTGAATGGACATGCCTGTAAATTTTTTTGTCTGTTTCTGGTGTTAATCTGTGTAATGTACCGAATTGCATACACTGAGTTTTGTCAAAGTTTAAAGACAAGCCATTAGCTGTATACCATTTATTAATCAGTTCAAACACATAATTTGAAATATATTCTGTAGATAAACCTGGAGTAATTTTAATTCCTATGTTTGTGTCATCTGCAAAGTGGTCAAATTTTGATTTTTTACATGCAACACAGGGTAGATCATTTATATATATATTTTATATACCTATTTAGAAAAGCTCTATGTCTCAGATATATGGTTGTTATTCCGCGTGGTTTGACAAGGTAATCTGCATGATGTGACAGGATTCTTATATTTGTCTTTAGATAGAGATGATACAAAAATTTTAATAGTTCTATACCGAGCATGGTGGGTGATCGGTTAACGTTCTTGCTTCGCATTTGGGAGGACGCGGGTTCGAATCCTCGCCCACGCATCCAGATTTGGGTTTTCAATGGTTTCCCCAAATCACTCCAGGCGAATGCGGGATGCTTCCTTCAAAAAAGGCCATGACCGAATTCTTTCCCGTTCCTTGTCCCCAGTCCCATCCCGCCTCTAATGACCTTAGCCGTCGACGAGGCGTAAAGCCATAAGTAAAAAAAAAAAAAAAAAAATAGTTCAATACTTTACAGTTTTCGTCATTTATGGCCCGACGGTGTAGTCGTTATTAAGAAAAGCGGACAAGACATGCATCACAAAATGTAGGCTTCTGATATATCATTAGAATAGTGGTTCTCTGCCACACTCTACTGTCCCTGTGCATTAGGCGCTGGATTGAACGCGTAAGTATAGCAGAAATACTTGTTGCTCTAATGACCTCGACGTCGACAAGCACTAGGCATTTCACATAAAAAGAAGTCAAGAAAAAATAGTCGCATCAGAAACAGCAAAGTAGCGATTGAGTTGGTGAGGAAATCATCCCCACGTAGCAGCAGGTGTTCCCCCCACTCCGGGGTGCCCGTGACTGCATTCTTCCGCCGCCGCCGCCCTTGACTACAGCGCCCTGAGGGACCACCGCACTGCACTGTCTTCATTCCGACCGCTGTCTTAGGCTACTATTCGAACTACGACCGTTCAGCAGGTATGTGTCACTAAACAATAATACTGACAATATTTGTATTTATTTTATTTGTATACGATTTTAAATAGGTTAATTTGCTATCCGTTTGTTATTGTCTCAGACTATCTGGTAGATTTAATTACTCTTGATTTGGATTAATATTGTGTTTGTCACACGCAGTAGCGCGGGGAACTGTAGGAATGCAATAGCATGTCGCTTATATCTATTATCTTTATGGCGGCATCTTTTTGGTTTTCTGCAATTTGTATGTCCGTGATTGTTGGTGTCTAATGACATTTATTAAGCTTCAGTGAAGAGTTCTGTTAGAATTTACATTGACAGGCAATTGCGGTGATACAATATTCAATTTTCGTAAAAGAAATTCTTTTCAGGGCTTGTTTGATGTGATTGCAGTGCAGACCTTTTCATTTGTTGGAAGCTGTAAAAAACTATCATAGAGAGATGAATTTTAGTGATAGGTTACTTTGATAGCGTTATTCCCTATAACATTTGAAGGATAGCATTTTAAAGCGTTAAACTGATTATATTATTTGTTAACGGAATAAGAACAACTAAGTGACTTTCCTTGCAGATCAGTTAACTTAATAGTTCTGCTAATTATTATTTAGTAAATACGCCAATACAACTGTTGTTGGATATTCTTTATTTTTCGGACACGTTTCGCCTCTCGTCGAGGTATCTTCAGCGTACAATGTTTTATTTACAGTTTGAGGTGTGGTAGTTGGTCTTCTGTGACCTCAATCAGCATGATGTTTCCACTATCGTATTTTGTTATACAGTTTGATATAGTGTGGTTCTTGTGCCTCCACTGGTAGCCAACTTTGAAGCACAGTTTTACGCAAGTCATTATCAAACTTCAGTTTTCGCGTGCGCATTGGTTGAGGTCACAGAAGACCAACTACCACACCTCAAAATGTAAATAAATCATTGTACGCTGAAGATACCTCGTCCGAAAAATAAATAATATCCAACAACAGTTGAATTGGCGTATTTACTAAATAATAATTAGTTTAACAAGCAACTGTGGAAGAAATGGCCTGCAATAATTATATTAATAGTTCTGTTTTCTAGCTAATATAAAAGTGAGCGGTATCTGTATCCGATACAACGCGGAAAAAGTTTGATGCTTGTTGTTCACATACTTTTAAATAATTCAAAATATTTTACTTCGAAGATTTTTCCTAAATAGTTTTTGTGGTTTATTTATTATTATTTTTTTTGTTGTTGATATTTTTGATTAAACCGGATACTTACATTTTGTAGCCACTGTCATGTTTCGTACAACCAGGAAGTCGTTTTGATAGGACAACAATTTTAGTTTTAAATCCATTATTTTATTGGCACAATTAGCACTTTTGATCGAATGTACTTCCTTGAATTTCTAATTGGTTGTTTTGTTGTTGTTAGGGTCTCTATTTCGAATTGATTTTTAAAGCCACTAGTAAAACATAAAAATTTAAATAAAATTTCACAATAACAAAATAGTGACAGAAAGTAAGCAAAGGGGAATGAAGTAAATACTTCTTGAATGAGTGGCCGCATCACTTAATCCTCATTAATGTTGAGTCCTCGTATTCACAAGAAACAGTTACAAATATAAATAACACACGACCCTGGCGAACATCAGTTTTAAGTTCAGATAAGGTTCCTAGAATGCTGCTAAGAATTCATTGTTCGTATGATGTAAAGGTAATTAATCACCTGGATTCATCTTCATTATATCTATACCAATTTTCTGTTGCCCGGAAACCTCATTTAAGCGAATGGAGTAATAGTTACTAAATAAAAATCCAGCTTGTAAATCTGTTGCTGTGGTGAGATCGCGGTAGTATGTCGGCCCATCAGTATAGTGTCTAGACACTGCGGGGATCCGAAGTTGGTGCATAATATTAATGCAGGTTGAAGTATGGCACTTGGTGGCATAAATCCGTGAAATGATTGGTGGAAAGCAGAGATCCCCAGAAGTTTCGTAGGAAGGCTTGATAGTAAAAATCGTGTAGAAAGACACTTCAATTATTTTGAGAATTTTGTTGATAACTTCGTGTCTTTAGCTCTCTGCAAATGAATATTTAGGGCCAATTGGTTGTGGAATCGCAGCGATGTCACTAACAGCTGGAGAAGGTTGAATGTCATCTTTTCGTAGGTGGGGCTGAAAAATTTTTTCCAAGTGTACTTAAGTCATTCATTTCTGTCGCTTAGGCATGGTCTTATAGGCGGAAAGTTATTGTAATAATTGTTATTGTGAATAGCTCCATTGACCTATTTTTCTTGAAGTTCTTGATAATAATTACATCAAAACACTGTAAACTTTTTTGTCTTCCTTGCGTTAGTCTCATGAAATGGTCACAGTAACTTCAACTGTAGGTTATTGCCACATTTGAGCATTACGAGAAAATTTATGTTTCTATTTCGGCAACTTGTATTAATTTGTCTTAAAGTTCCATTGTTAAGTAATTTCTCATACGTTCTTAAGGATTAGTTCAGATTAAAAAATTATTACATGTTTTCGCTTCGTGAGTTTCGAATATTACTCAGATACAATATTTTACCAGAACTAATGGATTTCTAAACTAACAAACTCGAATTTTTTTGATTGGGGAGTTCTCTTTATTGTTCGTATAAAGAGACAATCACTTTGTTATACAGTGACACTTCGATTAATATGTAATTAGCCTCCATTCAGGGGATTAAGGATAATTATTAACAAAAGTAATAATTGTACGACGGGTATTGATCCAAAGAAACCTTTTGAATTGTTGGCAGAAAATAATGTAGTCGAATGTGAATACAAAAATTAGAATATACTGTACCACCATACAGGGTGTTAAAAAAAAAGTGTAAAAAATTTTAGGAGGTGATAGCATGCATCAATATAAGACAAAAATGTCTAATATACATTGGATCGCAAACGTATACTTTCGGAGTTAATAACAGATCCGCAATGTGGCGCCAGTCCACGGCAAAGCATGCCTCAGCCTTTCGGCGTAAGGAATCACGGACTCTTTGAAACTGTCTTGGTTGATCCTGTACTTCTTCAGTGCATGTAAGACAGTTTCAAAGAGTCCGTGATTCCTTACGCCGAAAGGCTGAGGCATGCTTTGCCGTGGACTGGCGCCACATTGCGGATCTGTTATTAACTCCGAAAGTATACGTTTGCGATCCAATGTATATTAGACATTTTTGTCTTATATTGATGCATACTGTATTATTTTACTCTTTTCCAACACCCTATATAGGCGGTTAAAATGTTGTAGATAGATTATTTTTTTTTTCGTTTTATAGAAGAATGAATGTAATTGCTAACGTCATAGAAACTGTCACATGACTAGTGTCATTACGTGTTTTGTAGTAACTTTCGCATATCTAGCTGCTGCAATTATTGAAAACTGAATGGAGACCTTGAAGAAATTGAAAAAGAACGGCGGCAAGTTTGTACTTGTGCAGTCAGAACTTTGGTCCACTATGTCACTGCTGCGTCCTTCTCCTATGAAATGGTTATTTATCAATATGGGTCAAAGGCTGTGTGTGTATGAAAATTTCTACCTGACATGTTATGAACCAACAAATCATTTCGTAAAGACAACATGTCGCTTAATTTCTTTTCATTAATGCAGAATGAAACATCCAATGATTTAACAGTAATTGATAGTGTCTGTAATAATTCTCTTGTGAATGAAGACATGCAGGTGGTTTGAGGCTGTTGTAAGATGTTGTGATTTGTTGGTCAGTAGGGGCAACCAGCAATCTTCAGAGATATCCACAATATGCAGTTTCAACCCGTGTGGCAGCCAGTGTACGATGGTCAACAGACGCCGCATTACTCACAGCAGCACTGGGAAAGGTAAGCAACACATCCAGACTGGAATGTCGAATTAAAGCCAGTACATGTGTTCTCTCATATAACCTACATTTTGCCGGATATTGGTTTAGACAAATGTTTCGTGTGAAACGGATATAATCGAATTATTTCCACTAATTTTCTTTCTTCACTTGTTGATGCAACAAGTATACTCAACAGTCCTCTAAGCTGTAATACGTAAGTAATTTTCGCCTGTTTCGTACAATGTAACAATTTGATTTTTCTCCGTTTTTGTTTCAAGATTAATTGAATTGCTTGTTAAAAGCCGTTTGATTGAACTACATTATATTTTTTTAGTTGTCTTATTTATCCGATTTTGAAAATTGTGTGTCTCCTGAAGTATGACCCACATCAATCCTCGCAATTATGTTTGTCATTTTTGATGTCACATGAGATTGACTTTCGTTTGTGTGCTTAAATAGATTAGGATTTTCCATAACGTAACAGAATGCTAACTTATGATGGTTTTTTGATGTAGTACTTACCTCAGACGTGAAGCATATATTGTAAACTTCCAAAACTCTTTGTACCTGATCCGTTTTGCCTGTTACAAAGTGAGAATTCGACTGTATTGAATTATGGCTTTCAATTTTAAGACCTTAAGTGCTTCTTTTTATAAGATACGTAAAACAAAACTGATTTGGTACTTAGCTATAATGCTGATTGGAAAAGGTAGTTACGTGACTTGTCCTATCGAAAACGAAGTGGGATTCCTAACATGTGGTCTTACTCGACAGGCGGAACCTAGGAGCACCCTGAGAATATCAGGGGAGGTGCCACTCACACACTCCTGTCAGACCTAGCACCGTATACTTCAAGCGGGACTATAACTAATACCGCACGTTATCTATTTCCAACAGTCTGATGTTATCTGTTTCGCTCATTCATTATCAATAGATTATAGCTAAAGCAAAGTTTACAGTCGGATGAATGACATCTAGTGATTGCTGCTCTGTTCAATTTCAGGTAATCATAATTTACTGGGAATGCACTGACTCGGACGATAAATTTTACATTATAGAAATTACTTACGCAATTTTCGAATTGTGGAATTTGGAAGACTATTTGGGATTCTAGTTTGTTAGTGCCGTTTCATTTATTTTCTTTCTCATAACTCTACTCATATTCAAAGACCCGAAGAAGACGAATACACCTTTGAGTAGATTAGAAAAATTCCGGATCGCGTTTTTGATATCGTTAAAATTTAAAAATCATCGGCATTAGGAAAATAAGAACGAGGTAAGAAGGAATTGTACTATTCGTTTTAAATTTGTTACACATATTCCTCAGGTCATACTTTTTGAGAAAAAGTGTACACGAAAGCTAAATGAAACGTACAATAGACGTGGTGCCACACGAAATTTACGAAACGATGCAATTTAAACAGTAGAGACCACCATTTCCATTAAAGTTGTTCACGCCAAAGATAGTATCTCCTCTCTATTACAATGAATGTAAATCACTGTCACGTTTTCGTGATAACAGACCAGCTGGACCAGATTGAAGAAATACGTAAATTGTTATAGCAAAGAAGCGAAAAGATTAATTTTCATTAATAAATTAAGGTCACCTGATTTTTTTTTTTTTTTTTTTTTTTTTTTATTTTTATTTTTTTATTTTTTTTTTGCGGCAATATACTGGCATGGTGGTTAGGCTGTAATGCAGCCTGGACCATAGTGAAAAAAACACGTACTTTGTATGTGAGGAATTAGTTTTACATTTGTTGCTGTGTATTGCAGATACCATCTTTGGCGAGAACAATTTTACTGCAAATGGCAGTTTTTTTTTTTTTACTATTGAAATGAATAGTTTCGTAACTTTCGCGAAGTGCCATGTTTAAGGTATCTTTCATTTCGCTTTCATGGGCACTTTTTCTTAAAAGGGATGACCACAGGAACGTGTCACAAATTCCAAACGAATAGCACAAGTCCTTCCTACATAGTTCTTATTTTACAGTTACATGGATCAGAAGATGCAGATAATTTATCATCTCACCATTTTTGCATGTTCTGTACCGTACCGTATCGTTATGAACAGATTTCCGTATTACTCGAATCGGGAAAGTTATGTTGCTGATAAACTTCTGTTATATCAAGCGTTTTCGAAGACAGAAGTTATATGAGTGACTGATTGAATTATCCTTGTTTCTAGACAGAGCTGTTTAGTAAAAAAGAATATTAACGGATTGTTTTTAACTGAAATAAATACTTTGAAAATACATGACATTTTGACACTTCGAAATTTACCCCATATATGCCAGTTTAGTCATATATGAACTAAAGGTTTATGTTTCAACTTTCGTTTGTCGAGGAATAGTTGAACGTCCGGGGGGATGGAGCATTCTCCACCTGGCCGAAACTCGTACCGACCTGTTGAAATTTGTTTTAACTGCTTCGATATAATCTCTTCACGTTTTGTACTCTCCTTTTTCGGAAAAGTTGCCAAGAATTAAATTAGAAATGCCGAAATGTGAGTGACGCGCAGCTATTCGATGCCGCAGGCTCTGGAAAAACAATGAAAATCTTTTGGAATGATGGTAAAATCATTGGTTGCAATATTTTCTTGCCGTTTTAGCTTTACTCCGTTGTAAAACGTAGCACGAAATTAACAGATAGAAAATATTTAACCGAGATGCAGTACAAGGCTTTAGCATCGATACAAGCAGTCAATCGATTGATTCCTTTGTAAACAAATGCTCCATTTCTCAGATGGCTGCCGCAGAACGAATTTCCCGTAATTTTTTTTTTATCGTGGGTCCAGGTCGAATTTCAACCTAACCACGATCATTATAACAAAACGAACCTGTTTGGATTGATGCGACCTCTGTACCGATAATTTTTGTGTCAATTTTTCGTTGCTGCTAACATTTGGCAGTTGTGGAGCGTCTCACATTTCGGCTTTTTTAATTTAATTCGGAGCTACTTCTACGTAAAAGAGTGCTAAACGTGAATAGGACATTATAACGAAGCAGTTAAAACAAATTTAAACAGGTCAGTACCAGTTTCGGCAGGTGGAGAATGTCCCCTTCAAATCGAACGTCCTAAAACAAAACTAGCTAAATCGCTAAATGCAGGAAGAGAACATGTCCAGTTTTACAATTCTTAGGAAAATGACAAACTATATCACGTCCGTGTGGTAGTATTTTACATGTTGTAGTAATTGGCAAAGAAAAGCGTACTATTTGAATGTTTTTACATCGATTTTCAAACATCCGTCTTCATATACACCCAGAATAATCAAAAGAAGTTTTGTGATTTTCCGCTTTTTCACTTGTTGACATAAATGCTTTTAATTGCTGGGGAAGTACAAAAAGCACAGCTTAAGGTTTTGATGTTATTTTTTGAGAACGAATGCTTTTCTATAACACTGAAATATCACGGTGTACAATGTGAAACTAGTCTGTAACATAATCTTCACATTTCTTTAGATCATCTTTCTTCTGCTCCAGGATAATGTCTCCAGGCTTTCAGTTTTGACAATTCAATTTCTCCGCAAGCAGTTTCCATAAGATTGAAATCAATAGTCAACGCCTACTCTTGATTGGTGCAACAATATTAAAAATAAAAGTACTTTGAAAAACCAAACGACTCCTTGTAATGTCTTTGTACCATAATTTCCCATTGAACAATCTGAGTAACATGGTCGCCACGCTTTCCAGTTGATAACCCAATTTATATGTATCTTCGTTTCGGCCAACCAGGACTACATTAAGCCTTAGTTTTTAGCTTCGGATGTGTACACATCCGTGTTAAAGCTATGGTTGTTGGCCGCCCTGGATGGGACTTACATTTAACGTGTAATCCGAAAACGGAAACTTACTGGCGTACTTCACATTGCGCAACAAGCTGTGACAGAGGTGAAGGTTGGCTCAAGGGCTTATGAAGATCCCAGCCGAGGCAGGGATTTAAATCTGAGCCTTTCAAACTCCAGTCAGACGCCTTAATCACTGAGCCACCAGGCCACTCTGCAACCCAGTTGATTTTACCTTCTGATAATAATAGTATCTAATGATTTGTATGATTTCAAGTATTATGAGTGTTTACATCAATTTTTCAGTGTACGTAACGAGGCGCCGCTCACAACACATGTGGACACTCAGCTGGGATACTCGACGGCGGTGCCGCAGCAACAAAGTTGGGAGCATCAGCTGACAGACTCAGGAGTGAACAGTAGTCAGCTAGAGGAAGTTAACCTCTTCACCGCAGCCGATGTAGTACCTCTGTACCTGGCTCTCATGGAATGCTACCCAGATTTTATGCGTGAGGCAATACACCAGAAACCCTTCATTGATCTGGAAGGGCTGCGGTCCTCACCACAGCAGCTCATGGTGCGCGCTGAAGCTACGCCACCGAATGTCGGTAATGTAACCTACATGCCACATTCCGTCGAGGCCTATAACCATCAATTATCAACCGTGCAACAACCGCAGAGTAAGTCTGCATTAGAAACCAATAAATCTGCTGTTAATAAAAAGAAACGTAAGCGGTCTGCAGGAAACTGGCGAACCCAGAAAGCCAGGAACACAGCCGGCATCGCAACCCAGTGGCAACCACAGTCAAACGGATGTGACGGCTGCCGGCCGCTGCAGCCTGGTGCTCGGTGGGCTCCTGGATTTGGTGTCCAGCCACCCCAAGGACGTCTGCAGCAGTCGTCGTCATATTCTGGATATCAAGAATCCGGGTACATATGGCGCCCCTTCAACTCTGAGTACTCGCAGCAACCACCTGCTTTCACAGTGAGTACTTTGTCCCAAATTCTGGTATGATTTGACATCATTTCGAAGACACGTTTTCATTTCCTCAAGGCTACGCGTTAGTTTCTGTGTAATTTATTTTTATTTTCATAAATGTAAGTTGATTTCATGGTTAAATTGCAATACATTTTCTCATTCGGAGTTTGCCATTTTCACTCACTGTTATTACTAACAACCTTTCTTTGCCTTTAATAAACAATAGGATTGGCACAAATCTTCAATTTGTTCGTGTCATAGATCACAATTCTGTGAACCTGAAAAGCCACTCTTTTACGATTGTGTATACCTGTCCTGTTTGCTTCATTCCCTTCAATGTGATAAATCAAGTGAATATAATACATAATTCGACCTATCCAATGATAATTCTTATGATTTCAGTCCGAAATTACGAATGATAGATGAAAGTTTTTTTATTAAGTTAGAAAATTATTTTTCTATTTAGTCGTTCTTGAGTTCAATACACTTTGTTAATCTTTTTTTCGAGTCAGTGAAGCGCAAATCTAAAAGGTCTTAAAACTATTTATCTATGACTTCTATCATTTCCTTACTTCACTCAAAATATTTCCAGCTAAAACCTTCTTTATATTTGGAAATAGGAGACAGTCATAGTGTAAAAACTTGATGAAAGAGTGGATGTTAAAATAATCTGTTTCTTAGAACCCTCAGCTTTTCCGTCTTTAAGAGCAATGAAATATAATTAGTTTTTATTTTTACTCCAGATTGTTCGTTTTTGTGACAAGTGTACCAATATTATAACAAAATGCTTTGATACAAACACCAGGGCTAGAATTCTCCACATTAAATTTTTAGATTGATGTAATTGAGGTGGAGCGCATGCTCCTGTGTCCATTACCATACACAAGCATTTTCAATTTTCTTGTTGATTGTTTTCTTAAATTGTTTGAGTGTAATTTCCTTAACCACCTACTTTTACCCTTTACATATTTTGACGGGTAATTTATTCCAATCCCTCACTTACCTACACAAGAAAATTTTCCCACTCTTACGACCGAAATCGAGAGCGTGCATGTTGTCATGATCATCTGAGCCCTTCAATGTACTACTACACATTCTTTTACCAATATCCTCTTGAAGACTCGTCACCATGTAGTCCTTTTTCACTCGCGCTTTCTTCACTCTGCTTCTATCAATGAATCACTATCATGCTCGTTTATCGTATCAGTTACTGAATGTTTTCTGCATCAGTTTCCACAAACAAATCTAGCTGTTCTCATTCCCCCCCCCCCTTCCAACTCTTGTATTTGATACCTAATATATTTAAACTTCGTCTTCAACAGGGAACTACTTACCAAATCAATATATATATATTTTTTTTTAAATCAGTTATTGGCATTTATCTTCAACCATCTTGACCCTACCGAGTGAGATACCCTTTCTAGGTCAGCCAGCAACTGTTCAGTTTTTTCCCTACTATGTACCACGATGTCAGCTGTAAACAACTCATCTGGGGTAAATTATTAACACAATCATTGACTGGAATAATGAATAGCATTTGTTCCAGTTCGCCACCCCATGCCACTCCAATATTCACTTCCATTTCTTTTGATATGTTTCCTACACTAGCTCTTTGCTTTCTATATTTTAAGAATACTCTATCAAGTGAGTCAATTTTCCACCCACTCCAATAGTTTCTATATTATTTGACTTGGTGATTGCTCACTCTATCAGCTGCCTTGCAATGATCTAGTGCTAAACATATCCACCCTTGCCACTGGTTTAGTGATGCCTCTAATATCTATCAGAACAAGTTACTTGTTACCATCGAGCTTTATTAGGGACTGGTGTAAACCCATGGCCGTGTTTTGGGTATGCTTACAGGTTTAGAATAGTTTCACATATGCAGCCAAGACCGATTAAAACTAATGTTACTAACAATTCTATTACTCTGATAAAGAGATAAAAATCACAATTAAGTAATACAAAAAAATTAATGAAGAAATACGTAAACGTAATGATATAACTACAGTTACCACGCACACAAAGTAAAAAGTAAATAGTTATAAAGAAAAATAATCACGTTTTTGCTTTGAATCGCCTTTACCTCCCTCACGACAGATGTAACCTCAAATCTGATTCCCAATGTAAATAACGTAAATACTTAAATATGAGCGAGCAATGAGACATTAGTGACTGAAAAACGGCAGTGACAGGTAGAACTTCATTGAATTGTGAAGTATGATTTTATTCCACGTTTTTTCAGCCCTAAAGTTTTACTATTTTTTAACTGAATTGGCGTATCTAATTAAAAATGAAATGTCTAGTGGAAACAAAGACTCTAAAATAGTCTCATAGTTCCAATCTATCGGATATGCAGCAAGGGGGGCGGAGGACACAGAGAGACGCCGAAATAATGTAGCAGACATATCGAACTTACTCAGTTTCTCTCTACCACGTGCGTGAAGCCTCCTTCCATTACTTAGGCATTTACAAATATGTTTTCTTGTGTGACATATGGTAAATTTAAATCCCTACCAATAATGACCAATCTATGCTTATCTCTGAACTTTGTATATGAATTCGATCTGTCCCTAAGAGTTTCATCTTCGTCATTCATTCGCCCACTGCCCACATCTATTTTTTTTCTTTTTTATCCGAGAAATCTACCACGAGTAGCTCTCGGCTATGATCTTCAACCGCCCGAAAACTGTCGTAGTCTTTGCTAACCAATATGAACACCTCTCCATGAATTGCCCGTCTCTGCGGTACAGGTCTCAGGACATAACCTCATTGCCTAGGACTCCTTCCTTTAACCAATACACAACACCTATAATTTCTTCTGGTTTGTGTATTTTTATTAAATTACCAAACAATAACACTCTGCAATTTTATAACTGACTTTGTGATATTTTCCGCATTACTCATCTTCCTTGTTGCGACACAGTTTTTATTTTTACCCGTTTTAACTTTTACCCGGTATCATTGTGCACCAGCATTCAACATCCCTTTTGGTCATGATTTTTATCCCGTTACAAGCACCCTCTAACCTCCAGGATGTGTCGTTTTTCTGTGCACACCGAAGCTGGCAGGTATCCTAATCAGACTCTGTGTGGTGTTGCAGGAGTCTACTGGTCGACCCCCGGTGGAGTGGCTGCAACTCGACTCGGACATGGATGTCGCCTCAGTAGTCGAGGTGCCCTACTATGGAAACGCTTAGTCTAATACACCGGTGCTAATTAATGCTGTAAATAAACCCTGTACATTATTTTATTCTTTTCATTTAACAAATATAAGAAATATGTATTTCGTTTTAATGATTCATCCAACCCCTGACTATTTTTTTTTCCAATTACTCCAAATGTAAGTACTGCATACGGCATGTTATTAGTGACGTGGAGAACGTTGTTGAAAAAGATGATACTGTGATCAAAAAAGCTTCACAGATTATTAAAATTAGTTTGAAATGAAATGCAAACAGCTGACAAAATGATGCGTGAAATGTTAATCAATCTTCTGGAAGTTAGTTGGCATGAAATGATGCTGGATCATGGTATACGCCTACCCTTTTGCTTCTCAGTGTAATAGGGCTAACTGGTTTAATAGATTTTACTATGAATCTATCCAGTTACAGATTCTTTCAGTTTAATTGCTTTCATTGCCTTGTTGTAATAAAACATTAAGTTTCCATAAATTTACTACACATAGTTTCTACCAATTATTGACTCCTTTTCCTCAATCAATTCGAACTTAATTCCTATGAACTCTCGCTGACTTCAACTTTCTATTCGTTGCATCATCTCTTATTACCTATTACTTCCGCATAACAGCATTATAATGGAATAACAGCGGTCTCAATTATCACCTGATAAAGCTTTGCTAGATAGCAAAACACATAATTTGCCAGTACCTAAAATGTGTGAAATTTCTTTGCATTGTAACTACGCTAAATGAATTCAAGTGCATGGGGCAATGGCGCCAAGTCGTAGTAACATTTTAAGACGACTGAAAATTCTTCTTGTTTATGATAAAGCTAGCTTCAAAGCCCGTCAAAAATGACTGAACACCCTGTTCTTGTAAGTCATTTTTTCGCAGCTGCTTGAGTGTTATAAATTAATGTCCAATGCAGTTTCTCGTATCTTACGCTGTAGCAACAAGTTTGTTGTCCTCCTGGTCCAAGTTTCATTTTGACCTGACCACAAACTCTGCTAATACTGCCAATAGAAAATCAAAGCTTCTATCACACGCGCATTAACATTAACTGTATCATGATATAAACTTGACCTAAAATCTTCATGTTCTTACATATTTTTATTTCGTGATTCAAATACATGTTACAATGTTTGAAAGGCTGACACAGTTACATGCAGCATCGGCGAAAGCAAAGGAAATTAAAAATCTTAACTTCCGTTATACCAGGGAATATTAGTTTTAATCCTCAACCAGGTCACATTGTTCGTGACCAATGAGAACCTACTTTCATTCAAACGAAGTAATGTGGCTCTCATGAAAACAAATTATTTCTTAAAGAAATTTAAGTTCTTATTCCCTCTGCTGTAACGTCAAATACCAATTGTTCTGATCCAGGGTAAATTTCCGCTAATTTTGCTGCCCGAAAATTAAAGCATTTATGTTACATCTCTACGGGTTAAGAATTTATCCAAAACATCTGCTTCCAACGAATATAAATATACAAAAAATCCCTAATAATATTAATATGTTAATTTAAACACAATACATAGTACTTTTCTTTCAGTGTTTTGGCAATTCATTTGTTCGCTGAAGCTTAACTAAATAGAAATGTTATTAAATAACGCTCATAACCATGGAGGAAAGAAATATATGGAGACGACGCAAGGGACCTTCACCACGCATTGAAGTGACGCCGGGCGGAGAGGAGTGGGGAGGCGTGGCCGCCATATTACCTATCCATACAGACACGGGGAATATGTACAAAACCTCAAGGGGACTCTAGGATAAACGTGATGCCTCAATCTGATGATGGATTATTGTGTAACTCGACGAGACAAATAAAAAGTGAACACAATTTTTTGATATCCTGCTTAATTTTCGAGATATTCTGTCTCAAATGTGCGATGTTTTTGGTTGAAATTCAGAAGAAACAATTGTTTAAAGTCAAATTACATGATAGATTCTTGTTTAAAAAGACGAGGCAAATAAAACAAAGAATAAAAATTTTCGATATCTCGCCTAGTCTCAAAAGTGAGTTGAAATGCAGAAGAAAAATTTCGTAAAAAGTCAAATTTGATGATGGATTCTTATGTAGCACTACGAAAAAAATCGAAAATAAAGAATAAAATTTTTCGATATCTTGCTTAGTTTTCGGGATAGTGTCTCCAAATAGCAATTGTATGGATACGTAAAATGGCCGGCTCGCATGCGCAGTATCACCGGGGAGTTTAGAGGCGGCGTCGCAGAATAAGCGGTATTTCGTCTCCATATATTTCTTTCATCCATGCTCATAACCTGTGCTATGTAATCTCTGATCACTGTTATAGAGAAAAATGGAAGTAACTATTGTAAGAAAAGTCATTTTTAAGTTGTGTCGGAAGCCGAATATGGAACAGTGATGTCACAAAAATAAGTGTGTAATCTGTTGCACATACTATGTTACTTAATAATATTTAATTAAATTGTAATGAAGCGCACGGTCCGGTGGCAATTTTCCTAAACACCCATCTCCCCCCTTTTCTGAACGTACGGTGCTAAGAGCAGAAGCGGGATATTAGCAGTATGCAAGCAAGTAGAATAGGTGTTACAAGAATGGACAGGATAAGGAACAATAAAATTAAACACAGGAAATGACAGAAGGCCAGACTAACAAGGTATGGGGATGGAGGAGCAGAGAATATCTAGAAAAATGGGCTATTTGACAGTATTAAAAATATATTACAAATTATAGTCATTCGCATAAATTAATGCTTAAGGAAACTATTTTTTGTAAGTTTGAAAAGAAAGTTGGAATATTTTTAGTAAAAAATCGAAATAAAAATGAGATTTTCATACTTGTGGTCACGTGACAGAAAACGGTCGAGGATTCGTGGTCGCTTTAGTCACGTCACGTGCCTGTAAACGCTGCGGCTGCAAATGGATCGTTTCCTACTATCCAAGTTTTAAACTATTTTTATTGTTTGTTGCTGGTTATTTCTAGTTATTGAGAATTCGGTTTTAATACAAAATGAAGAACAATTTTTAGAAGCCAACAGCGGAAAAATACCGGAAAACTGGATGTTGGGCTGGAAGAAAACTCTGAAATCAACCTCCTGGGAATTAAATTCCAAAAATGCCTGCAAAAAACTGCAATAGCAAATTGGAGGAACCTATTAGCCAAAATTAGAGATTGTCTTCAACAACACTCAGAGAGGAATCTTAATATGATACAGAGAGTGCAACTAATCAACACATTTATCCTTGGGAAGCTATGCAACACTTCGCAAGTATTTCCAGTTTCTACGGCCTTAGCACGCAGCATTATGTCTGCGGTCGGATACTTTATTCACAGAGGAGAAATATTCAAAATTAAAGTTGGAACACTAACTCTGGCTAAACAAAGAGGGGGACTTGGCCTTGTCGATGTATACAAGAAGAGTAAAGCTCTCTTCGTTAAAAATATGCTGCAGGCAAAAAACAGGAATCCGCAAGGAATACGGCACACCTGATCGACCTATTCAAGCAGCATAGCATGACGCCACCCATCAGCATCGTTGGAATACAAAACCAGCTGAAACACAACTTTTCTACCTGGAACTCAGCTACCTGAAGTTCCAACACAAGAATAACTGCCCTTTAACAACAAAAATAATCTACAATATTATGATGTATGATACCCCCGGAAATAGACAGGAAACGAAGTATTCAACTATTATATGGAAAAATCTCTGGGCAAATATTCATAACCCAGTGTTACAGACATCTGTACATGCAATCTGGTACAAGGTGGTTACTGAGACAATAGCCACAAACTCCAAACTAAATCGAATCCATCTTCTAGAAACTGATAGATGTAATCACTGTCAAATGGCTGACACTCTACCCCTCAGGATTACCTGCCACCGTGTCAAAGACATTTGGAACTGGACAAGGCGCACCGCAGCACACATGTTAGATAACACAACGAGAAGAATAACTCCTGAACTTTTGCTTAAACCAGATATAACAATAGATTCGAAACATAGAAGAGACGACTTAATATGGCTAATGGGAAACACTGTATACTATATATTTTCTCAAAAGAATCCAAACATAGAAGACTATTGGGTCCAACTTGTGGTAGACTACCACAGATTCAAGAAGAGGAAAAAAATTGAGAAGAATCCCTCCGCAAACTATTTAGATAAAATTGTACCATTTAAATAAATAATTATAAAAAAATAGTCAAAGTATATTACATAATATAAAATTGTAGACGATACAAAAAAAAAACAGTTAAATCAAAGATGACAACCGCTATATAAAAATTGGACAAATCTCCTCGTATCGTTGCAGTACGGGGATTCTGTCTACTCGAATCTGCGAAATTATAGAAATAAAATATAACGAGAATAGTCTTGAGTTATGAAAGGACTTGAAAAACATCGGGAAGCTACATATACGCTTCGAACGTGTTTCGCTGGTTGAAGTTGGCAGGACTGCTGCATCTTTAACTGTCTCCTACTTCCCAGAGTGCTCTGCTGGGAGATGCAGAAATCATCGGACTCTGTGAAACAACTAAAATGAAAATAATGAAGGTAATGACTTGCATTTGAAGAGTTGATAAACTTTTATACCATTGTAGTCAAATAACTTATAGATGTCACACAGGCGTTGAAAGTGTTTTGCTAAGTGAAGTTCTGTTGTAAGTACATTATATGTGTATTATGACATGAAAAAAAAAAGAAAAAGCATATGTGTGTAAAAAAAAAAAAAAAAAAAAAAAAGCCAACTAATATCCAAAGAAAACGCCTACATAGAATAAAGCATATTCCGAAGTGAGGATCGAGTTTAAGGACCATAATCTTACTGATATTCGCTTTAATTAACGTTCTAGATTTAACCCAACGAAATTATAGTGTAAATGATCTTCACAGAAAATGATATCGACTGCGTTTCTAGAAGCAAGCTGCAGCGACCTTTTGTCGTATTTCAGCTACACGTACGGTTTTTTGGGGAGTTTTTATTGTTGTGGCTGTAAATTGGTGTGCTACACACTGTTCATAAACCATATTTCCAACAATTTATACACAGTTTAATATAAATTAACCAGACGTTATTTATCTAGAAAGAGTCGTCGACCCACAGCATGCAGCAAAATTAAGTTTTAAAGTAAATACTTTAAAATTTAACGTTGAATATCACGCAAAAATAAGTGCTTTCATCAAAAATTAAATAGTACCCGGTGAATAACGTGTATCAATAAACAATTTTCAAAAATAGTCAAATAGCCTATTCAAGAAATAAGACTGAAAGTAAACGACCCCAGGGAAAGTGTACCAGTGTGTGCGGCAAAGAGGAGAAGACTGGACTAAGGTGGTGACAGAGTGGTGGTGGGAAGAAAGAAGAAAATGGAGAGGCTTGCGCTTAAAGCAGTAGCTGGAAACTGTGGATAGTAGTGATATGATAATTAATGAGTTAACAAATATAATAGCAATGTGACCTATGCTGTGTGATGAATTTAAAACTAACGATTCCAAACGTCATGTAAAAATCAGGACTATCGTCATACGCTATTAGAACTTACTTTACTCCAGTTTAGGGTCCGTGTTGCCTTCCGCGTTTATAACGTGTAAGCATTACGGCGATATGTTTTAACTTTCTCTGCTTATGCAATGCAGTCTTCAAGCGCAGATTGGGATCATGTCAGAATTTTTTGGGTGTCTCTAGAGCAGGAGTCCCCAAAGTGGTCGATACCGACCCCTTGGGGTCGATAAGAGATCTCCCGGGGTCTGTTAATACAGGCGGGTCGATTAATACTAAAGATGATCAATTAAACTGTACAGGAAAAAATAGGAATGTTCTACTAAAAGTAAGGTCAGTAAATAAAAGTAAAGCCCATCCTCTCAATTCTCTTCTGTTTGCGAAGTCATGTGCAGTAAATGAAACTTTCATCCAATTGCTTTTGCTCACTGAGGTAACGTGGTTGTCCATAGGTGATAGTTGCAGAGGCTCATCCGAAGAGTGCCTTAGGAAGGTGGATACATCGCTATGTGACAAGTTAAAACAGAACAGCAACCGACTGTTCTTTTTGGCAGGTCTTTATTTGAAATTTATTCCATCTATCCATAGTTTTGTTCCTATTATTTGAGTTTATAATTATAGTGGAAAGTATCTAGTTTTTCTGTTAATGTTATTGGGTGGATTTTATAAATTCTTTCGTTGAGTTGTTATGCAGGCCTCCTTATTGCTTAGCATCAGAAATGCCAAAAATGATTTATTGTTTTTATTAAATACTTGTGGGGGTCGATAAGAAGGCGAATATCGTATCAAGGGGTTGACGGGGTAAAAAGTTTGGGGACCCCCGCTCTAGACAAAAAAAGGTTTAAATCCGTAGTCAGATTGGCTCTCGCAATCGATCAAACTATTGTGTGAAATGATGCGTATATTCCGTGTGTGCTTAACAGGATTTCTTGCTGTAAGACTCGCTATTATGAGCTATTACAAGAAAATAAAGGTTTTTAAGAGCAATTGACAAAATTAAAAAATCTGAAAAGCAGATAAATCATGTGTTTAAATTTAAGACTTAAAATGTAATAATTCAGTTTCGCGTCATTTTAGTTAGGTGTAGTTTTAACATAAAATTTAGACATTAGTAACAAATGGTTGTGAGGAGAATCTTTCTTTGAGAATACAAAAACATACCTGCAGCAAAGTTAGAAAGATTTGTGTTTGAGGCATTTAGGGATGTAATGCTTTTACTGGTGCTCACAAACATTTGATTTCAGTTTTATATCAATAACGGTTTGCCATCAAGGTACTTACATTAAGTTCTAGTTAATTTATTCACAGTGTAATGCAATATTTGATACATTTGGTACCTAATGTTATTTAAAATGATTGTCTTTTCTGTTTATAGAAATATCATTTTCTTAATCATGCAGACTGATAAGGCATAATGTCATATGAAACATGTAAGAGATGGAGACAGTGATTTAATATTATCTCATTCAAACGCAGCGTTGTATATTTGGTATTCTTGTATGTGCCTAAACGGCAGACAATTTGACTTTTATTTTTGAAGCTAGTTGCATGCCATTTTTATTTAAAAATTAAAACAAATGACCTCAGAAAGGATAACAACTCAGTAAGATTACCAGTGGGAAAAAATCTGAAACAAGGCTCTTTTGAGTATGAAGTAGCTATTGGTACTTAAAAAACTTGCCGAACTTGTACTGTACAATTGAATTCACATCTGACGATCTAGGTTCCAAAACTTTCCCAGACCAATCGTTAATGATTTTGGCCCGCTGACAAGATACATAGTAGCCCTTAAAGGTCCCTTGTTTTTGCGAACATGAAGGCCACGAATGGCGGAAAATGATCTCTAATATGCTTAACATTGCCATTTCTAGTCGATTATCGGTTCATTTTAACAGAGATCCAACACCATTCCATCTAAACACAGCCCGTACCGTTATTGAGCCACCATTAGCTTGCTAAGTGTGTCTGTGACAGTCTGGGTCGATGGACTTGTAGAGACTGCGCTACATTCAAACCCTAACATCGGCTCTTACTAACTGGAATCGTGAATCATTTGACCCGCTACTTTTTCGAGTCCTACAGGTAACAACTAATGTATTTGTGAGCCGAGGAGAAGCGTTGCAGCATGTGGAATTTTGATAACGAAGGCACTAATGTCGATCTTCTGGTGCTGATCCCGTAAACACTCAACTCCGCTACACAGTTCGGAGGACCTCTGTCGTACGTTCCACGTTGGTGTTTGCAGTTCCTTTACACATTGTTACCCGTCGGTCATGACTGAAGACGCAGCCGGACTCTGTTATTATTTATGGGGGCTACCCATTAATTATGTAGATGAAATAGGGGAGGGGGGTGGAATACAGTGAAAACTTTCCAAATGTAACCGAGGAAATGGGAGGAAGGGGAATCGACAGAAATCTCACGTCATTTTTTTTAACTCCTTGAAGATCACTAAAGGTAAAAAAATCTCCAAATCTTATGTGGTCTTCAGCAGGGGAGGGTGGATCACGTGAAACTCTGGGGTCTACGTTTCGATTATGTCTCGAGTAACAGTGGTTCGCTCTTGATACATACTTCGTTTGTATTTTCTCCATTTCCGTGAAATCTACTTTAGAAATGTAATACAATGCGGCCCATATAAATAATGAAAAAATTTCGCTTTTGAGACCTCCCTATATTATGAAGCTAAAAAAAAAAAGACATCGCCAATATCGAAAGCAAGAAATATCTTCGAGCCGACTGTCAAACATTATAATGTGAAGTAAGCATTTAAGACTTAAGAAACTGTAAATCTTGAAGAATCTGAAGTTTTCTAACATTTCACATGAGAGACTAAAACTGAAGTAAATGCTACAAAATGCAATAATATTTAGATAATTCAACGCAACTTTTATTAATGATACTTTGTTATTTATTTGGTTATTTATTTTATCAGCAATAAGCTGTAAAAAAAAAAAAAAAAAAGCTCACTACTGCATCTTACTATACCGTAAATTTGATTCAATACGTCTTCAAAACCTTCCTTCGATGAAAAATGATATTATTGTTACTAGCATCCGCAGTTATAACTGAACTTGGTGTCAGTCTTACTTGTATAAAGTTATTTTATGGAACTTTAGCAATCATTTATCATTTGCAAATTACGCTTTGAGTTGCTTTACTAGTGGAACGAAGCGAAGCCTCTCATAATAATACTTGTTGATATTTGAAGCGTTAAAACACTTAATCTATGTCTCGTTGCTAGGCAACAGATGTTCCGCACCTTAGGCCGAGGTTACGCAGTGTTAGCTAGCATGCGAGCTGGACTAGTCAGTTACTGCAGTGCAGCTACTCGCACCGTGTGACCGCTTCGTACGAGTTACTGTCACGTGCGAGTCGGTCAATAGCTCGCATGCGAGTTACTACAACATTTTTTGATTTTACTCGCCACTCGCCTTCCCCCACCACGCCACAAGCAGCAGCTCGCATGCGACTCGGACGTCAACTTGCACGGTTTTTGCGTAATGACAGTAGCTCGTAAGCCCGGGACCACGCCAGGCGCATTAGTCGTTGTTTTTGTTAAAAACAGAACAAAAATGGTGGATAGATGGACTTCCGAACAAAATATAAATTTTTGGAGCATTACAAGGACCAAACCAACTTATGGAATTGTTTAGATCCGAATTATAAGAACAGTAATTTGCGTAAAACCTCGCTTGAACACATTTGTGTGGAATTCGGTTCACAAGATACGAATGGCGTAACAAAAAGGATAAAAAAAAAATTACGTTATACGTATAACCAGGAGTTAATTGAGAAAAGCAAAAAAGTGGACGTGGCACTGATGAGCTCTATAATCCATCCATCAAATGGTTCGATGCTATAGATTACATTATGAAAATAATTAATCTAAAAGAAAAACAAACAAGTAATCT
This sequence comes from Vandiemenella viatica, assembly GCA_031002005.1. Taxonomy (NCBI): domain Eukaryota; kingdom Metazoa; phylum Arthropoda; class Insecta; order Orthoptera; family Morabidae; genus Vandiemenella; species Vandiemenella viatica. The sequence continues at coordinate 99,136,310 of JARYHS010013630.1, read as the reverse complement.
GGTAAGTATTTTATTATTATAATCTATTTATATTATAATCACACAATCATATTATTTTGCCAAGTAACCGCTCCCTCGGCAATGAAGTAATTTTTCTCGCATTTTCTCTGCTATTGCTTTCGATTTATTATTGATCCGCGAGCAATGGATGCTTTATAATTCATGAATTTCTGACCTCCACTGCCAAAAATTGATTTGAAAGTTCATGATGTCTTCATAATCTGCATTCCTGGTGGTGTATAGGTTCTTGATGCAGTGACACGTAACCAGTTGTGTAACGTACATACATGCACATAAGAAGATCTTTATCGCAGTGTGCTCTTTAACTTGAACTGGTTTTCCCAACACGCGACAACGAGATGCTAGGATGCCAAACCCATTCTCAACGATTCTTGTTGCTCTGCTCAATCTATAATTATAAATCTTTTCTCAGTTAGTTGGTGTATGTTTGCAGGCTTTAGTAAGTACGGGGTTCTTCATTATATAGTTCTTTAAATACTATCTGCGTTGCCACTTTCCTTTGAATCCAATTCTTGACCCATATCGTTCGGTTTTTGTTCTTATTTTGCACAGCACTTTCAGTATTTCACCGCATTTTTGTAACAGCTTTTATTACGTTATGAACTGTGACCAGTCGTGTATTTTGCGACAACAATAGCTACTGTAATGCGAGTACACAGGGGCAGTAGCTGTCTAGTTTCACGCCAGCATCTCGCACTTGTGTGACCGGGCGAGACGAGTCGAGCTACTGTCATGCGAGTACACAGGGGCAGTAGCTGTCCACTGCCAGGTCAGCAACTCGTACTATGTAGCCTCGCCCTTAAGTAGCTAAAAAAGGCCGTTCAAGCCTTGGGCCTCGATGGCTGAGGGGTCTCGTATGACACAGAGTGCCCATGGGAATGGTGGTAGGGGGCACAAGTAGGGGTTTTAAGGAGTTAGGTGGGGAAGCCTCAGCTACCGGACGCCATTTTGCTACCTTTTTCAGTTTTCTCAACGGCGTTTTAGCATTCGATGGTGGATCAAGTACATTATAATAGCCTGCAGCCTCGTGGTCGCGTGTTCGATTCCATCCCAAGTAAAACATTTTAACTTAAACTAGTACACCTGTATATACCATGGAAGCACATATTAATAGCTTTTTCTTACATACATATGAAAAAAATGCTTTATAAAATGTTTAAATAGGTTTGTAATAATAAGTTAGCATTGTACTGTACATAAAAATATTTATAAACTCTAATTTGTGGAAATACTTATAGTTTGTACGGTTCGCCAAGAGAATAGAGGAAAGGAGACACACTTTTTTAAATCCATTTTAAGGACCTAAAAGTAAATGCAATTATATTTTTTATTATGGTAATAATATCTTGCATTATTTAATTTTACCCTATATTTGTCATATTTGAAATATTAGACAATCTTTCAAAGTAATTATTAAATCTTCACAAACAAGACATTATTTTTGAAATGAAGTAAAGGTTTCCTAATATGAGACAGTAATAATATTTTCCTTTGATTTTTTATTACCAAATAATGACATGTGAACATACAATATTTACATATTCATTGATTTCTGATAACCCTCACTCATTTAACACTACTTATGTTTATTTTTACGACATTGCGGGCAAACAAAATTGTCCTCTGTGACACCGCAATCTTCATGAGCCCAGCGATAACATTTCGTGCATTGTGCCCATTTTTCCCCGTGTTTGTCGTCAGAAAAACGTCCTGTACAGAACAGACACTCTGCATCATCGTCATCACTGCTGTCTGATTCACCACTCTCATCAAGATGAACATCGGATGCCGAGTCGCTAGATGATTCTTTTGCTTTAGGTCTACGCTTTGAAGATTTTCCACTCTTCTCTCCAAATAACTTTTTGGCTGCTTTCTTAGCTTCAGCCGCTGATTTCTTCTATTTAGAATCTTTCAATCGCTTCACGTAAGGAGATGAAGTTGGTAACGCAGCAGAACACGAACGCGATGTAAGACCTTCTTGGCCATTTACAGGTGGGTTCGCAATCTGTGGGAGAGGTCTGATGTCTGTAGGGCTGACAGCTTGACCAACACCACCATCACTAGTTTCATTTCCATTCGGTGTGGACTGGCGAGTGTCAATTTCTATATCAGCTTAAGATCAATGTCATACGAATGTCTTTTAGTTAAGACGAGTAAACCTTTCGCGGGTGACATGTGGATTTATATTTCTTACTAAGAATGTCTTTGACTTATGTTGAGATTGATCGTGTATAGGTATCAGACCGAGCGTGGTGGTGTAACGGCTAGCGTTCTGGCCTCGCATTCGGGAGGACGGCGGTTCGAATCCCCGTCCGGGCATCCAGATTTGGGTTTTCCATGGTTTCCACAAATCACTCCAGGTGAATGCCGGGATGCTTACTTCAAAAGGCCATGGCCGAATTCCTTCTCATTCCTTTCCCGTCTCTAAAGACCTAGTTGTTATAGGAGACGTTAAGCAGTTAAAAAAAAAATATATAGGTATCAGTTCATCTGTCTCTTGCATCCTGGTTTACAATACTGGAACTGACACTACCACACAATCTAATATTATCATGATTTGAGATGGTGCAAACAAGTAATGTAGTTGCACTATAAACCGATAAAAAGAAACATGATTTCCTGAATTGGATCGAAGATGCTGTGCCCTCAGGGATTTTGTCATAGGGACTGTCCTAGAAAAATTGTTAGCAAATGGAATTAATTGCTTCACAGTTTAAGGAATTAACATTTGTACCTGTTGTCTGCGAGTCGGAGGTATCTATCTTACAACATAGTCGTTTTACATAGAAGTTTGTGACAGATATTTGTCTACCATTTAACCTGCTCCTCACGATAAATATGGAACTGCTTCCATCGGCATGACGTAATAATTTCAGTAACAAGGTGCTAATGTAAGCAGTTTAAATTGTTTATAAAACGGAATTCAGAGTGAATTATGCTGTAACAAAATGTGTCAGTTGAGATTCTGGTTAACTTAACCACAAACTCCACTAATATTGTCATTCGAAAAACGTAGCTTCTATTACCCTCATAGGAATAAGTGACGGGTATAGCCTGTGTTGGTAATGGGTATTTGTTCTGGAAAAGCTTGTAAGGAGACGAGAATAACGATCATTTTTAATTATATTTTTCCTGATATGAGTACCTTGTACTCGTTAGATTCTAAGAGTATTTGGCAAGAATTTTTATTTTTAAATACGTGTATTTTACTTTAAATGGCGGAATGTGTAGATTAAAAAACGGGTAAGTGTTATTTATTTGATTGATATACTTTGTGATTACATAGTGACGTATAACTTTGTGTTTTTAATACTTACTTGGAGACCAGCAGACATGTTAAGAATGGGTTTCGATCTCCTTCCTATATGTTGAAGGGTACACAGCATATTATGTCTGTGGTATAGTCGTTTCTCAAAATGCGCCCTAGTTATTGAGATATTCGCAAGCATAGAAACAAATAATTATAAATGTCGGGTATGTAGTAAATTATTGACCTAGTTTTTCAAGTGGTGGTGTGGTCTATGCGGTAGCGTGTTAGCTCCGTTATTTTCTGACCCGTGTTCAAATCCCCACAGTATAAAATATATATATATTTTTTATATCTTCAAAAATTGTCAAGCTTAACTTATTTATTTTGTTAAACTTCATTTACAAACTTTTATTGCGCGAAATAGATGCGTGGTAGGGGCATCACGTAAGTGACCCCAGCGGTGACTCTTCAAACGCTGTAAGGGAAGCCTCGCTAACAAGAGGAGAAATGCCTTCGGCCGAATTGGGGTGGGTACGGGGTGGCGACCCAAAGTCCAAGGACAGGGGAGGGAGGCAGTCATTTGGGGTGTCGGGACTTGGCCGTGCCCGAAGACTAGCCCTGGCAGACCGCACGGCGGATACCCAATCCCAGTTACCTGGGTAACGGGTTTCGCCTTCTGTATTAGGTGTGCGGTAGGGGCCTTTGTCCCCAATGGTGACTCTTCCAACATTGCGGGAATTTTTTTTTTCCTGCTAACAAGAGTACCAAGGTGACTTCAGTCATAATGAGCTTCTTGGGGCGCCAGATGAACCCAGGGGTCCGGACTCCCTTGCCTGCGGGGTGCTTGGAAACGGGAATAGTGAACCCGGGATCCCGAGCTCGCCGTGGAGACTGCACCCAGTAATTGGTGAGAAAGGTTCTGCCAGTCTGCGCTGTTGGCATCTGTAGGGCGGAGGATCTTTGCGAGCCCGCGGAGAAGCCACGCCGCGGAGACTGCATCAACTAATTGGTGAGGAAGGTTCGCATAGGCCAAGCTGCAGGTGCCTGGCGGACAGTACCGGGAGTCCCCCAACGGACGATGACAGTCAGGGATGCGGTGCACCCTGCTGCCGGGAATGCACACTGTGCCGATGTCTCGACTATTAACGCCGGAAAAGGGGGGGGGGGATGTGCCCTGCAGAATGGCTTCACTCGAAACGGTACCGGTAAGAAAATTTAAACCAGTCATGAAAAATAATATTAAATGAGGATTAATGTTATTCGATGTTCTCAATTCAAAATCATTGATCTATATGGGAAGTGGTAGCCTATTTTTTGCAGCCTCAACATTTGTTGAGGACTATGGTTGGCTGTATTATGGTAAGTAATGCGTTGGGAGATCCTGCAGTTTATTACAGTCACCGTTCGACATGGATTCTGTGCCAAACTGAACCAGAAAACCAAAGAACGATTTTTATCGGAGGTAAGACAGCATACTCACCGAATTCTCCAAGAAATGAGATTGAATAAAAATCGTATAAAATAAGAAATGATATTCGCATTATATACCAGAATCTTGTTTTTGAACGTAAAAGAATATATTCATTATTCTTTCAACAAAGGAAAAAGTTTACTTTCAAATTCTGTGTCACGATATTGCTGTATATCTTATTACACGGGACATACAGTTACAGTACAGATTATTACGTGGGCAGCGTACTCCCTCAGTGGGGGTCTTTTCTGAGCTTTCTATGTCATATGAAACGGCAGTATTCAACGCAGAAGTATTATCTATGAATTAAAACAACAATTATGAACATCTGTAACAATAATTGATCCCTCGGTTAGTTTCACGTATCATTGAGGGTGTCCGTGTTTATACTGATACGATGAACGTAGATCTTTTGCCAAAAGCACTGAAAGCTTTACAAATTAAAATTCTCGAAAGGTACAAGTAGGCTGATGTGAAAATTACGCTCAAAGAATTTAAGTTAATAACGTATAATAAGAAACGGACAAATAGGTGTGCTGGGAGCATGTGATCCATGCCAGCTTAGTTAAATTAAATAACTTGGATGATAGTGTGACATTGTACAGAAGTTTCCTCAAGGATGCATTTCGAAATCATATGCTTCGACAGCTAGATGTTTTTTTCACCACAGTGGATTTATTGAACCACTAAATGTTCTGGCAACAACGACTGAAGCAGTTGACTGATACAGATATTGTACGTTGTTGTACCAGAGGCATAAGCAGGAGTTTCCTTAGCGCAGCGAAAACAGTAATTGTAATGGGAGAATTAGTAAAGCAATCAATTGTTTTAACTTATAACGAAATGGATGATCCTAGATAGTGAAGAGTGAGACGCCATTGAATGACAAGGATCAAACAAGTTCTGAATCATATGTACGGCATAATGAATCGGAAAAAAATTGAAAATAACAGTATTTGATTCCTGTTTTTGAAGATTATAAAAAAAAAAAAAAGGATTAAAAGTTAGCACTAGCAATGATATTGAACTGTAATCTGGGTGGGCGTCTTATACAGTGTCGCAGGACAGGGAGGCCTTTTTAAAAACTACGTTAGCAACTGCAATCAGTAGTTACTTTCATTTAAATAGAAACGAATTAAAACTCTCAATGGGAATTCCAGTCACCTCTCGCGAGTTCATTTTTCAACACAATGTATTTCCATTTGATTGCAGTTTAGCGCTCAGAATAACTACTTTTAAAGAAATAAATAAAAATAGTAGGGCATTATGAAAAAAAATTAAAAAAAATAAAAAAAATCCTGTAATGGAGCGTCCATAAACAACGTGGATCCTTCTAAAATAGGGGGGGGGATGTTGGCTGGAAAACTACGCTGAGCTACGTGGGGGGAGGGGGGGGGAATTTCCAAGCCAAGCCACATAGCTTATTCATATGATTTGTCACAGTTAAAATAAGATACAGAACACATAACAGCATTTGAATATTTATTTCTGTCATTTGACTAGCTCTGTATGTAATTAACGATAGTCTGACAAGAGAAAACTGTACAAAATGTCTTCTGAAATCAATAGGGAAAAAAGCTACGTGGTACATTGGGGGGGGGGGGCAAAAGCTACATCGGGCTACGTGGGGAGAAGGGGGGGGGGGTTCACAGGAGGCAAAAATGGAGCTACGTGGTTTATGGACGCTCCCTAATGGGTATCACAGGTAAGCGTGAAAATGTTTGGCAATAATAGTTATACTTTCATTAATCATATAAGGAAATATTCAGGCACACAACTGCACAATACTACGAAAAAAAAAGGATGTCAGAAAAAGTAAAAATCTTTGAACAATCAGAAAAGAAATTCTGTTCCATAGTTATACTTCGCAATTCTTTTTTGCAGCCTTTTTATTTAAACCATTCCACATGCGGCCATCATCATCATCAGTTTTCTGCCCTCGGGCAGGTTTTCACTTGGCTGCTCTCCATGCTCTTCCATCTTCTGCCTTTCTCTTAAGAACCATGTAGTTGCCGTCTTCCTTGATGTTGTCTATAATTTGGTATCTCTTTCTTCCTCTTATTCTCCTCCCACAGACTAAACCTTCCAAGGCGTCTTTTATCAGGAACTCCCCTCTCAACAAGTGTCCCATCCAGTTTTTCTTTCTCTCCTTTATTACTTGGAGAATTTTTCTGCTTTCACTGACCCTGTCCAGCACTTCAGCATTGCTTATTTTATCCATCCAGCTTATCTTTTCCATCCTCCTCCACATCCACATCTCAAATGCTTCTAACCGCTTTTCATCCTCTCGTCTCAGTGTCCATGTCTCCGACGCATAAAGAGCCACACTCCAAACAAAACATTTACAGAGTCTTTTTCTAAGTGTTTTGTCTATTTTTCCAGTTAGTATCTTCCTTTTCCTATTAAACGCTTCCTTCACTACGGCAATGCGAGATTTTATCTCCTGATGCCACCTCAAATCTTCGGTGATCATACTCCCAAGATATTTGAACGATCTTACTTGCCTGATATCAGCTCTTCCTAACTTAATAATTATTATATTCCTTCCTTTTCCCATCTCCATACTCTTAGTTTTTGCTGCATTGATTTTCATTCCAAACTCTTGGCAAGCTTCATCTAGACCTTTCAGCATTCTGTTTAGAGTTTGTTCGCTTTCTGCCAACAATACTATATCATCAGCAAATCGTATGGACTCTATTTTCTTGCCACCAAAACGCACTCCTCTTTTTCCATTTGAGCCTTTTCCAATAATTTCTTCTAAGTATAAATTGAACAATAATGGGGAAAGGCAACAACCTTGTCTTACGCCTCTCCCAATGCTGCTTTTTCCAGACATCTCGTTTCCGATCTTTATTCGTACTTTCTGTTGTAAATATAGGTTCTGTATCAACCTTCTCTCCTTCCAATCTACGCCTTTGTTCTTCAAGATATCCATCAGCTTCTTCCATTGCACCCTATCAAAAGCTTTTTCCAAGTCAATAAAGGCCACATGCAACCGAAAGCAGATAACTCTTATTCTGAGACTGTTGAAAGCAGTTGTAAAGTCCGCATTTCCGAATAACACTGCTATCACTATAAGCTGATATCATAAGAGCTATGGCAAACAGCACCAGCCCTCAGGGTATCGGCTGTGGCAAACATCTCTGGCATGCCAGCTGCCAGGGTCAGATGCAATGGCGTTAAGACTTCACAGTGGAATAAGAGGAAACACGTAGGTTTTATTATTAAGTTCCTTGTCAATTAATTAACTTGATTTTTCTGGTTTCTATGTAACCACATAACAAAATTTTATATTTTAGCTCATCATATGAACTAGAAAATGTTTAATGCTTGTTTCAGGTACTTAAAATCATTATTATTTTTTTTCAGTTCACTCATATGTTCTCTACTTACTATTAAGGAGGTAATCCAACAAACTTAAAATTTCCTCGAATACACTCTATAGTTAATGCATAACACAAGGTTGTTTCGAATTTGCTGCAGAAGGCACGCTATTCCATTGTGCCGCATGTAGGACGACCATTTGATATCCTTTCGGATCTACAGTTTAACGTGAAATTCGTATTATGAAGCGACCGCAGAGCATTTAACACACAGCATCTTTTCCCAGAGGTGAGCGTAGAGCTAAGATTCTGTTTGAATTCCGGTTTCTACCACAGACCTTCGCTTTCAAGCGGACCGCTAATTTACTGTCTCTTCAAACTTACCGGATATCTGTACTTTTAACAAATTTTTACTGGGGGCTAAAATAAAATTCCTTTTCTTTTTTAACAGCGTAGTTCGTAAGCTGAACAGTAACAGGTGATTGTGTGTCTAACACATTGCTTTTAATTATGTTCTTCCGGCTCTAAAATATCGTTGGTGACTCTCCTAAAATGAGAAAAATTAAATAAAATCTTACGTTAACGTAAGTTTAATAGATGGTGAATAGCAAAGTACAGGTGTTGGACAAAATAATATGATCACCTCACATTTACATGCTATTGATTTATTAATATGGTGTTGGGCCACCTTTCGGTTGTAGAATAGCTGCAATTCTTCGAGGAGTGTCTGATTAGTTTCCAACGGAATGTTGTCCCATTCTTGTACCAAAGCATCCGCCAATTGCTTCAATGATGTTGGAGGTGGAAAGCTGCTCTTTATTCTCTGCTCTAAAACTCCCCACAATTGTCAATTATATTGAGATCTGGCGATTGTGCTGGTCGGGGAAGATGTTTGATGATATTCTGATGCCCCTCGAACCAGGACACAACCTTTTTGGCTGTGTGTATGGGCGCATTAGCTTCTTGGAACATGACAGTGTTTGGCAGCAGTATTCCAGTCATAGTAAGAACTTCATCATTGAGGATGTCGAGATATTCATTCGCAGTCATCTGACCAGTGATGTGAATGAGAGGACCAGCTGGATACCACGATATAGCCACCCAAATCATATCGGAACCTCTCCCATGCTTGACTGTAGGACGCAGCCAGGCTTCTTTTGGTGTTCTCCGTACATAAACCCGGCCGTTAGTAGGAAACAACGTGATCGATGATTCATCGGACCATACCACATTCTTTCAATCATCAAGCGTACAGTTTTTATCGTGGCACCACTTGTTTCGCAGCTTAGCGTTGGAGCCGTCATAGGGGGGTTTGCAACAGCATCCCTTCCATGAATGTTAGCTTTGTGAAGCTCCCGCCATTGTCTTTTTGTCGAAACAATATTACTCAGGTGTGTGTTGAGTTCTGCTTTTATTGCGGTAGTTTCGTGTTGTCTGGCCACAATCCTTTTTAATATTCGTTGGTCTTTGTCGGTTAACTTTGGTTTTCGTCCACTGTTCCTCTTCGCCGACGATGTTTTGTGTATGCTGCCATTACCGTCGATACTGTATCTCGTGAGACGTTAAACAGTTGAGTTTTTTTTTTTTTTTTTTTTGTCACAGACAATCCCGCTAACCGAGCTCCAACAATTTGCCCTCTTTCGAAGTCTGAGAGATCACGCATTTCACCGATATCTTGTTATAACCGTCACAGAACAAAGTGTACATGACACTGACACATAATCTACAAGACCTGCCACGTCAACTATGCCGTACATGAGCGTCTCAGTATTCACACGGAAGTAGTGGTGCCAACATGCAACAACCTGTACACTATCGTATGGTGTTCATATTCTTGTGTCCAACCTCTGTATACAGGGTGTTACAAAAAGGTACGGCCAAACTTTCAGGAAACATTCCTCACACACAAACAAAGAAAATATGTTATGTGGACATGTGTCCGGAAACTCTTACTTTCCATGTTAGAGCTCATTTCTCAACATCAGATTCAGTTGCCGATGGATTGGTAGAGGCGGACCAATTCCATGGCCCCCACGCTCTCCTGACCTCAACCCTCTTGACTTCCATTTATGGGGGCATTTGAAAGCCCTTGTCTACGCAACCCCGGTACAGAATGTAGAGACTCTTCGTGCTCGTATTGTGGACGGCTGTGATACAATACGCCATTGGCTGCATCAGCGCATCAGGGATTCCATGCGACGGAGGGTGGATGCATGTATCCTCGCTAACGGAGGACATTTTGAACATTTCCTGTAACAAAGTGTTTGAAGTCACGCTGGTACGTTCTGTTGCTGTGTGTTTCCATTCCATGTTTAATGTGATTTGAAGAGAAGTAATAAAATGAGCTCTAACATGGAAAGTAAGCGTTTCCGGACACATGTCCACATAACATATTTTCTTTGTTTGTGTGTGAGGAATGTTTCCTGAAAGTTTGGCCGTACCTTTTTGTAACACCCTGTATACCATTGTTATTTAATATTTTTGGTTATTTTGGGTAGCATCCAGTCTCTGCCCTAATTATCGACGACTAGTACACAAACTAGAATCAAAGCCTTAATATAGGCCTACATTAACAAAATTCTGCAACAGGTATGGGAGGTTAGAAGTTTCGTGTTTTAAATCCTGTTTAATCGTGTTTAAATGTTTATTATATACAGCAAACCACCGAAAATTGATTTAAAACTGGAAAGCAGACGATTTACCTATAGGAAAATAAAAAAAATGATACTTCTGGTAGGATTTCCCTACTTACAAAGACCTTTTCTAGCCACGCTAAATTATCAAGATTTAGGGTTTCTTGTATATTATCTTCGCAAGTAAGAAAAAGAAGTGGCTAGGTTAACGTGGTGCCACGTTCACCGAAAAAATCGGAAAGTAGCAAAAAAAAACAAAAAACAAAAAAAAAACAAACAACGTACCATACGTTACCAGGTAGTGTATTTATCTTCCACTTAACTGTTATAATTTCTACAGTAGTTTCTTCAAAATGTAGTAAGAAGCAATCTACTGGAACTTAAGCTAAACATCTACTCTGACTGATGGATTGCACTTCAAAACGAATTCAATATATCTTTGTTTTTAAAAAGCTGCGACCTGTTAGAGAAATGTAATATATGGTGAAAGAAATTTGTGGCTTATGCGCCAAGTAAAGAAAAATGTCGGTAGGAAATATACGTAAAGGAATGAACAATAAAATTAGTGGTTCTATTTAATACTGTAATGCTTTCGGCGAAGCAGTGTTATGTGAGACAAATAAGACGACGTAAGAGTAATAAATATACCAAAGAATCGCAGTTTTGGGGATGAATTTTTTATTGTTCATCCATGCGCTACTAAACGTCACAGGCGTCTAGCTAACACGTTTGGACCTTGCTAACAAATGTCGTGGACAAACTTTTCTTTGGCTGCAGATGGCTGTTAGAATTGTGACTATTGGTTGAATGTTGACGAATGATGTTCACCTGTGCGTTTCCAGCCGCAACCATTGCATGAAACGGAGTCATGACATTTTAAAAGAGAGAATTGGATGTGCGTATTGATTATAGCTTCGAAAGAGGGAACAACATAGCATTTTCAAAAATGGCTTGTGTTTCTGGTGCCTCCATAAAACATACTTTTCTATGCGTCGTTTTCCATCTGGGATGAATTTGAAGCGAGAATACTGCACAGTGAAAAACGTTACACAATTTTAGTCGTCTGCGGTTTCACTTCAATAAGAAATTTAAATGCAGGCAATACAAGAGCATTGCTAAGCAATCTGCAACAAGGAAATTAATGAAAATCTTAAAATTCACAAAGCTTTGAATAGCATGTAGTTCCACATATAAGTACTGTCGGTAATGGCAGAATGAAATAGAAATGTTAGAAAACCTGAGACAACAATTTCTTTTAGCATCTGTTTATTAAAACTTTTTTGCGGGAGTACTCAGATGTGTAGCTGTAGCTCAGCCACTAAACCAGTTGGGAGCGAACTGGACAGATCTTTACGAAACGGACGTGTCGCTTGGAAGTTCAACTTCTGAAACGAAGTAACGGCGCCACCTCTGTTCTAGTGGCGAGGTCATAAACTGATACACAGGACTTCATATTTCCTGACTGCACCTTACAGTTCAATGAACTTTCACCTCTAACATAACCCAAAGAGTAAATGTTCTGAATTGAAAGGTACAGCTCAGATTTCATTCGTTAATCATAGAAATTAGTCACGTATATTTCCTCTCACATCAAACTCTTTCTGATAGCTTAAGGTAATATTGATTGAACTAATACTAACCGAGCTTAGGGTGATCTGGCCTGACATTAAGGTATCCGAATACATTATACCATGTGAATAATTGAACTTACCCTGGCCGAACGAAATTTTTGTTGCATCACTCCACACCAAGTTCTTCCGCTGATGTATTTATACCAAAAAATTAATTGAAATTGTAATGTATTCGAGATAACATATTTGTAGGTTGTCCTGTGGTAAAAAAATGTTACTTTTTCCTATGATCTTCGACTTCTATCTTCACTACAATTGTTTTATACGAACAGCGTTACGTAGATGTAGATTATTAATTTGTGTGTATTTGTTTTAATGTATTTAAGAAAACACTTTCTCCTTTTTATTGGAATTACTATAATTTTGGAATTATTACAATTTGAATTAATTTTCTTTATATCAATTCGGCCTAAATATTGGAAATACAACCATGAATATTTTATTAGTAAACTGGGAAATTAATTGGTTCTGTAAATATTGCAATACAGCGTGGTCCAGAAGGTTTTGTATAGTAAATTTATCAATGATAAAATTATCATCCTCAGATTCATCTAGTTAGTCATAATTCACTATTAGCAGCTGTTACGGAAAGCAGCCATAAGTTCTATTAATATCGTAGTTTTTTTTTAACTTTTTATGGAGATTAATGATTTTTATGTAATACGAAAATGCAAATAATCGAATGGTCTACCAGCCATTGTGCCAAAATTCTATTCAAAAATTTGAATTGTAGAATTAGAAACATTGATTAACATTTTCTATTCTTCGTTCTTAATCGCACTCTGTCCATTGCGTTTGCGCATGTTAAGTTAGGGTTAACTGACCGAGCGTGGTGGTGTAACGGATAGCGTTCTGGCCTCGCATTCGGGAGGACGGCGGTTCGAATCCCCGTCCGGGCATCCAGATTTGGGTTTTCCATGGTTTCCCCAAATCACTCCAGGAGAATGCCGGGATGCTTCCTTCTAAAAGGCCATGGCCGAATTCCTTCCCCCCATCCTTTCCCGTCTCTAAAGACCACGTTGTTAAAAAGGGACGTTAAACTGTTAAAAAGGGTTAACTGTTCGTACGTGCGTTAAAGTCTCCTCGGATTAATACTAACCCAAGAGCGCCAAATGTCTTCCGTAGCAAAACAGTTGAAAATCTAATACGTATTTTTACAGTTAAGGATATCAATCATTTAGTATCTGGTGAAAATATTTGATTTAAACGCAGAAGAGATATACAAATGGAATTCAGTGATTCCACAATTTATGGGTTAGAGGTGCTAACAGATTCCAGGTACTTCATTTGTGAGACCTAACATAAATAATTAGCAAACTAAAAATTATTTGTTGAAAGCATTAATTAAAGTGAATCCACAAAGAGTAATAATTTCGTTTGTATGAAAAACTAGAAATTCTCGACGAAATTTTTTGAAATAGTAAACAAAATTATTGTATATAAAATACAAGGGTACTAAAAATGCCGTAAGTGTTAGATGAAAATTGAAGAGTGTAATTGTTCATTGAACAATACTCATAGTCTGGAATAGTTTCCGACGGAGCTGTCCCTGTGGTAAGTCGACCACAATCTCTATGCAAATAAACACACTTATCAATACTAAAGGAGTGTGAACACGCAGTGCGTTTGCTATTTAGTATTTGTATTGAGAACTTAAACCGCAACAATACTTTGTTGTACTATGATAAAATTAGCATTATGCTCAAGTGGATATAGGCTGTTAGAATACTTAATATTGCTCGTTTCTTGGTTGAACAATTCTGAGAATAATATCAATTATGTATTATTTTGAGCTAATCTCGTAAGTTGGTGAACGATTAACATATTTGTTTTTTGGTAGAAAAGGGGACTTCCGCTTGGAGAGAAAGATCTTACGTACTTAGTGCTGTAATGACATCATCTTATCGTGGTGCATTTGGATTAACACAAGTTAATCATTGTGGATAGTTGTGAAATCGCTCGAAGTATTATTTAGTGTGATTAGCTAACTGTACAAGTCCGAATGACTACTGCTGCAGGAGGATCGGTTAAAAGTTGATGTAAATTGCTAATATTGTTCAATCACCTTCAGATTCATTTTCACCAAGGACTTGAAAGACATCGGAAACAAACCTTATTTAATTTCGGCCGGTGGCTATCTTGGTGTTTGGAAAGTAAGTGGAGAGAATAAACCACAAGTTAACAGTGTTGTGAGCAACATATATGAACATACTAGTCATTTCAAAGAGAACAAATCTTCCTTCCTACTGTACCTCATTAGTCATTTCCTTCGCCTGAAAGCTGCTGGTCAGTCTGGTGGCCGTGAATTATATTTTTATTACTGTATTGTGAGTGATTGCAGAACTAAGAAGTTTTATTAATTTACCTCGAGATCCGTTTGTTTTTACAAGACGGTAAGAGATCTGGAAAATTATTCTTTGATCCAAAGAAGCTCTATATTAGCTTACATATTCTCTAAAAAATACAGGATCTTTTATCACTGTAATGGAGGAAATGGCCAAAAACAAAATTGCGGGAGTGTCTAGCACGCTGGCCACGCTTCGGGTATGGATGGGTTCAGTTAAATGTTGTGCTCTTATTGTGTTTTCTTCAATGTAGTGACCTACAATTACATGAGAAAAGACTGACAAAATAGCTATAAAATTATTCATTGGAGCTGGTTAAATTATTGCAAACACCAAAGGCTACTCCTTTTTTCTTTCTTTTTTTAACTGTCACGAGACTATATGAAAATTAAGCAAGATTAAACCTCAGTTTAACCTCACATGCAGTAGTTAAATATGGTTGGCGCCACAGTGCGATCATCTGTGTAGTTTGCAGATTTCTTCACGGAACTTTATAGTGAGTTTTATCTCTGGTTAACTTAAGAGCTTACCTTGTGTGAACTATAGTGACTTCCCTTCGTGGTTACAACTCCCTGTTAAACTGTAGTAGATCTCGGAGAACCTGACCTCTGACGCAGTGGATTAATATGCTTTCACTGAAGGTACGCAACTATCCACAGGATTGTACTTTAAAATGCTTAATATATCTTACATATAACAGTTCTAAACAATGTAAAGTAAACCACGAATTTCGGTATAAATTAATTATAAAAAATGAATGTTGGTTGATTCAAAAATAGTAGCTTCATTCTTGCTGATACTAATACAAACATTAAACACAATTGCATATTTATTCCTTTTTTTATTACATAGGACAAAAGGTTTTTCAGCTAATAAAAGTCCACAATTTGTTTTTTACTGAATGGTTTTATTAACATTATCTATCACTGGTACTCCTGTAGTGTATTAGGAGAACACATTTTGTACTGAAAGGTTGTATGCACAATTTCTGTAGCTGGATCTCTCGAAGAGATGTCGGAGCTAGTCACCGGGACACTGCAACACGTGCCACATGATGGTCCTATACAACAAAAAGAGGTTCCTTCAAAGTGTCTGCTAATATATGAGAAAAGTTTTTAATATTATACATTTGGAGGATCTGTTGATAAAAATTAGAAAAATGAAAACGTTAATTTCTTCATGAATGTTAAACGAAAACTGGTAACTCACCTATTCTTAAAACATTTGGGTTTTCCTTTTTATTCCGAAGAGACACAAAATATTTTCAAAACTATTAATTCAAATTGTTTTAAAAAAATTTCAGTAATAAGGAGTATACCAAAGTTTACGTGAAAACAACAGAGATTTTCTAAAGTTAAAGGCTTTCGTAAAATAATTAAATGAGTGATTTTTACAAGTTTGATTTTCCATCAGATAATTTTTTCCCAAGAATTTCACGTTTCATTTGATGAAGAATTCAATAAATCGGATAATAAACATATCATAAAAATACTTTTCTTTACAATGTTCAAAAAATAGCCCATCAACCCAATAATTTTTTTCCAATTGACATTTTTTTCTCTTTTTACGTTTGATTTGTAAATATCATTAAACAATTCATTAAAAAAAAATTAGTGACCTGAATAAAAAATAATTTGCTACTAACTGGCTTTTTAAAACTGTATCAATTTCTTAGTGAAATAAATTTAATACCTAACCTTAACTGCACGATAGTAGCTTGCACTTAATTATGTTAGTTTTCAGTGATGCAGGAAACGCGAAACGCGGATCTATGAGGGGTATATTTTTTGAAATAAGGAAGGAATTTACCAAATATTTCAGAAATTAAAACTATAAGTAGCTAAATTTTTCAATTGCCTGGTGCTTTTTAATGGTACAAAGCAGTTCCACTGTCTGAAATTCAAAACGTATTCGTAATTATTCGACGCAAGTACAAAAAATTATCAAGTACTGTGTTAGAAAAAAGTTTATATGAACTCTTTTGACTGAAAAACTAAATATAATTATCGGAAAAGTCCCGGGAGAGTCGCAACAAAGACGACTTGCCTTTCAGGTGAAGTAGGGAGACCTGTTGCCCACTAGTTCCCGCAGCCTGCTGATGAGCTCCTGCCGCCGCTGTTCCCTCCTGGCCTGGTGTCTCTTCACGTTGTTCCACACCGCCTTCAGGAACAGCCGCCGGCGATTGCGGCGGAATTTCTGCCGCCACTTATCGCGGCGCCAACTGGGGTTCACTTTATCGTCCACCACTGAAAGCAACAAGAAGCCGACACTATAATTTTTAATGTACAACCAGAGAATTATCATCTGGCTAAGATCTTTTATGTATATTTCCCACACTTTAATGTAACAGTTGTTTCAGTTGATTAACGATCTAATGACCTAGATGTGCACGCGCCCTTAGCCGAAACCACAAATCAGCTGAGCCACAATCACATCTGGCTGATAATTACTTAAGTCCTATTGCTTATGATTGTCCATGCAGTTGACACCTGCACCTTCGAAGACTGAGTTCACAATATTATGAGACAAAACAAAATAGCACATTACCTCAAGGTCAAACTACAATTCCGTGTCAATAAACCAAAACAACCCGCGTTCATTAAATCAGATTTTTTTTTTTTTTTTAAAAAAAAGGAAAGAAAGAAAATTTATGCGGAGGACAAGTGTGTCTGAAAGTACAAAACTAAAAGTTGATTACCTCCTATTTACAATGATTAATTTCCGTATAAAGTAATACGGAACATCCTAACCAATTAAATACCACAAAAAAGTTATTTATTTCTACAGACGTAACTTTGTCGGCAGTTTGAAAGTTGGACAAGAAGAGCACTAGCAACCACGAGAGTTAGAGATAATTTTGCCACTTCCTTTCCTAAGCATACTATATGCTGGAATACGTCTTGAGTAAGGGAAAAATAAAAAAGTACAAAATCCGCATTAAAGTTGTGTGAGAAAAAGTAAAAGAAACGATGGAGATAAAACTGAGGGAGGTAAGCAGAAACGTTTTTAAGACGTTTCAGAACCTTGGTATGGAGCAAGTATGAGGCACAGAGAAATAAGAGAGTAATTTTTGCGGTGTACTATGTTCCAGTTTTCATATGTGCTTGCGAAACCTTGCCACTGGATAAGAGATATATCAGTAAGGTTCAAGCATACAGCATCAGGAGTAAGAAAGTCAGAGTCACAGTGAAAGACAATAGAGATGGCAAGACTCAGATGATATGGACATGTTAAGAGAATAGCATAACACAGAATAATAATGAAAAAACATTACCTGAAGGCATGTCTTTACATACATGGGTACATACGGGTAATGATGGCGATAGTAGATCGAAAATACTGTCCAAAAAAAAAAAAAAAAAGTTTTCTTGCTGTCATTGTTTCATTGTGTTCAGATGATAACCTACCTTCACAGCGACCTCCGGCTGCAGAAGACGGCTGCTGCTCCCGGCTTTCGATTTCACGAGCAACATCAAAAATGATCCTCTCGTAGTTATCTGCGAATATAATCAAAGTTTATTAAATTCACTAACACATTCCACAGTAACATATAGTGTTCACGAGATAGTAAGTGATAAGTGTTCTTAGCTCATTCTGAGCTGTCATAAGACTCAGAAGGAACGCAAAGCATTGAGACATTTAACAACAGCTCGCTCGCCACCACACGCTCTCCACTTTATTATTAACATGTTTATTTAAAATGATACATGTAGTTCCCATGTAAGCTAAGTCTACTGTGTATATTCTAATATATAGAACTATAGTTCTCGTTGTTGAAATTTATTCAAGAAATTATTACTTCAAATATCAATACAATGAGAGACTTAGATCTGCTACGAAGGGACTGCCTTAGATAACAGGTTTAAATGCACGTGTTTCGCTATAGAAATACTTCATTTGACCAGTAAACTGGATTCGTGTGGTCGTAATGATCTGGTGATGGTTTCTTATAAACTGCGCAATCCGCTCCTATCATAGCTACTTAGCCCAACCCGGTAATCCCATCGGATACAGGGAAACTACAGTTCAACGTGCAAGGGGGTACTTTCTGAGTTGTTAGCTAAAGCTGTAAGGGAGTCTACTTCCAGTGATGATGGGGTCAGGACGTTGGTTTTTTAGGTAAGGGGCTGCTGTTGAGGGTATGAAAATTATGATCAAAATGATGCTGATTGTAGATCTACGATGGTAAAAATCACAACTGCTAAACAAATCGATGAAGCTAACTGGGGAAGAACTGGGAAGGATGAGGTTAACGCTGAAAATATCACAAAGCCAGTAATAATGGTGTTACTGGTGAACTGAAGGAGTGTAATGAACGAAGTAATAGAATTTGCAAACTTAATAGAGATACACGAACCACAAGTAATTATCGGTGTAGAACCTTGGTTAAAAGAAGAAGTACGAGACAATGAGGTTTTTCCTGACGGTTACAGAGTGTTCCGCAGAGGTTCGATACCGTAAAACAGCGTCAAAATAACTCCAACAGCTAAAGTTATACTAGATTGTTCGAAAAAAAAAAAAAAAACTGAAGTTCAGAACATATTTTATTTGCTTTGCAAGTGTCAGATGATGTAGCGACTTAAGTAAAACCGAAAGATTTCAAATTGTGAAAATCCCTGTACAGTGCTGCTGGAGCATTCACGGTCCAGTAAGAGATTTATATGTATGGAATGTAATAGAACACATGCAGCAATATATGCGGAGGCACTTCCAAAGAAAGCACAAGCCGACAAATGTGAGAATTATCGCACCATTAGTCTAACATCACATGCTTCAAAATTATTGATCAGGAGAATGGAAAGGGTAGTAGAAGAGATAGTTTGGGTTTAGGAAAAATCGTGGTACAAGTCAAGCAATCCTGGCTTTAAGATTAATATTTGAAGGGCGTATCAAGAAAAACAAATATACTTTTATGACATTTGTTGATTTAGAAAAAGCTTTTGGTAATGTTAGGTGGGACAAGATGTTCAAAATTTTAAAGAAGTCAGGTATAAAATATCGAGCTAGAAGAATACTTTATAAACTATATAAGAATCAAGTGGCTATAATAAAAGTAGAGAATCACGAGAGACATGCATCAGTTAAAAATGGTGTGAGACAAGGTTGTAGTCTATCCCCCTTAATATTCAACTTGCTTGTAGAAGATGCAATAAAGAAATTGAAAGAAAAATTTCCACGTGGCGTAAGTGTTCAGGGAGAAAAAAATCAGTATGCTACGATTTGCTGATGACATTGTCTTGTTAGTAGAAATGGCTGAGGATATTGAAAAATTACTGAATGGCATGAACAAAATACTGAAGGAAGATTTCTCACTGAATATAAATTAAAGCAAGACTAAAGTGATGAAATGTAGCAAAAATTATACCAATACTACTAGATTAAATATAAAAATAGCATCGGATGCAATAGGGGAAGTAAGTTGATTCGATTACTTGGGAAGCAAAATTACAACCGAGGGCCGAAGCAGGAATGATGTTAAAAGCAGAATAGCTCTAGCAAAAAGAGCCTTCATGAAAAAGAGATATCTTTTAGTTTCAAATATTGATCTAGGAATTATAAAGAAATTTTTAAAACTATGTGTGGAGCACAGCACTTTACGGTAGCGAAATATGGACGTTCGGAATACAGGAAAGAAAGAAAATTTAAGCTTCTGAAATGTAGTGCTACAGAAGAATGCTGAGAATTAAGTGGACAGACAAAGTAAGAAATGAACAAGTCTTGGAAACGATGGGTGAGGAAAGAAGTTTGTGGAAGAAACATACAGAAAGAAGAGACAGGCTGGTAGGTCATATTTTGAGACATGCTGGTTTGGTTAATTTGCTGGTGGAGGGAACAGTCGTAGGTAAGAACTGAAGAGGAAGACAGAGTTGAGAATATATGTTGCAGATAATTGAGTACGTTGGTTCTAAGGGATATGTAGAGGTGAAGAGGTTAGCGGAAGACAGGAATGGATGGAGGATTGCATCAAACCAGTCGAGAGACTGGTGACACAAAAAAAGGTTATTATCTCATTCACATGTAAGATTGAAGTAGTTTCAATGTATCCAATCTGGACCAGAAGCTATAGCTTCTTTTTAATTTTAGAGAACGGTGAATGTCATTTCCAGTAAAGCAGAGTAGTCGGTACTTTTCATTGCTAAAAACCATGAAGGTTACAGTAGAAAGAAATTAATACAAGATAGCAATATTTTGCTGTTGATTCCAACACGAGCGCAGTGATGAAACATTATAAAATTTAATTTCCTTCATTTTGAAGAAATTATTAAGAATAAATTTAATTGCAATCTACTCCCATAAAGATATATTCACAGGCAAGTATTTCTCCGTGTCCCTGTTCCTGTGAAAATATGTCAATCTACAAACAAACATGCTTTTAACGGAACTGTCACTGCAGATCTAGTAAGAATGAACAAACAGGTGCCGCCCTTGTGACTGGCAGGTAAAGCCAGGTGGCTGGAATTTCAGATTGCGAAACCCATTAGCAGGCGCCCCGGGCGGTTACAATTCCTCACCAAACCGGACGGATTGCACAAACAAACAACTGTACCTTACCGCTAACATTCATCAAGAATATTTAAGACCATATAACGAAACAAAAAATAGCTAGAACGTTGCGTGATGATCTCTGTTTGAATATTCAAACACCTATACAGCTTACAAGAGTATTTCTAGTTAATTAGTAGTTTAACTAGTGTGACTACTTCATTGTAATGTCGCACGCAGCAAAAGTGATGTAGTTTTTAAAGAAATGAAAACTAGAAAACTTATTGCAGTAATAATACTCGAGAGTAACTGAGAATCACAAAATATTAACATTAAATTCTTAAAGCATATATATACTGGCTTTCTGTTTTTGCAGATGGATTTTTACTTGCAAGTTCTGTATCGGGAGAGTTACTACAAATCATGCTGCATAGAAAAACCAGTTGTACAGTAGTTAACTTACCCAGGGAGCTGTCTCCTACATCACAAGATGGTGTTTCCTGGTGCCCGCCATCATCGGGAGCAACAGTATTATTAGGTGTGTTATCTGCGAAACATAATTAGTATCACTGTATTGCGTCTGCTAATTATAGTATTAGGGGCATATAAGACAAGATATTCCTTAATATACTTCTGTGTTCTGTATAACTTGGTTTGCGTGATATATCGATATTGTACAGAACAGCCGTCATTGATACATATCGCCACCAGAAGGTTAAGCTCCAGTCTCAATGATCACATGAACTTTCTTTCTATATTCCTTAATGAAACAAAAACAGACTTTTCAGGCTGAACCACTGTTCTAATTTCGGGAAATAATCCACAATAAAATCTAAAATTTAACTAAATTTATGAACAACTTTCACATAAGCGTGAATTAATGAAGTTTCTATAAATCTCCTCCTATTCCCAATCAGCTCAAGAAAGATGTCAAATTCATGTGATTATCGGGGATCTGAAAATTCCACCAAACTTGCTACCAAAAAGACTAACCATTGTTTCCTTATTGAATGATTCTTTCTGAAATGCTCCCAATCACAATGAGTCTGTTCGAAATTGTTTACAGTTACAGTAAGAATTGGGAATTCGTACAAGGTTTTGATTCTTCCTTCCTCACCCAACTGATACCGTCAATCAGATAAAAGGTAAAAACCAATATCATACAAAAAAGTAATAGCAATGACACTGTACTTAAAAAATTGTTTCATTGAAGCTAACAAACTGCAAGTGATCTAATCAATCGGTGCAGAATATAATAACACTGGTTTACCATAAAGGATGGGAGAAGTTAAAAGTTTTCAAAGCATGATAACCAACACAAAACTGTAAAAGCGATGTGTGAGAGAAGTCACTCTTAAAAATACACTGAAAGTCATCAATCCAGGCGAAAAAATATCGTACGCACTCACAGCAACATGAATTAATGGTGTCCTGAATGCAACGATGAAGGAAAAAAAATTAAAAACATATGAAATCACGAATAAGAATTTAAAAAAAAATAATTATGGCTGCCAGCAAAAGAATAATCCACAAACGCGGTATTAACACAGAATATAAATCGAATTGGTTATATGACAATGCAACACAGTGTTTAACCTGAACACAAAAAATTGGATGCACTATATACGTACCTGAGCGTACAGTCATGATAGCGACGCGTCACTCAGCAGGGCTGCAGACAGACTGACTCCCACACCACCCTCCAACACCGCCCCCAGCGGCTCCAAGGCCAACTCAGCGCCAGGTGGGGACACTGCAGCGTCACGCGGAGGAGTTAGCTCATTACTAAAACACATGCAGTCAACTTACACATTTAACAAAATCAAAATTTCTTTTTTTTCTGAGACATCAGGTTAGTTAACTAAGTAAATTTAATGGGTGGCATGGACTGCAGAATTGTTTATTGTATTTCTTATTATTTTGCAAAATTATTGCTGTAAAATTGTTTTCACGAATTTGCTACACAAACAGCCCAGCTAAACGTACAAGAAAAAGGAAGATGAGTAATTGTTATATTGGGCTTCAAAGAGTTTCCTTCCTTTATCATTAAATTTTTTGTTTTTTCTATTTGTTTTGAAGTATTAACCTTTTTTCTTTTTTAGTAAAAAATTCAAAATATTAAATTAACAGAATATTTAAACTTCTAAAATATATTTTCGTAACATAGCTTTTGTGAAGTCAGATACCAATTTCGCATGTGTGAACCCGTTAGTAAAGAATACAAGATGCTTTAGAACTGGTACTCATTTCTACGAGAGCGAGAGAAATTTTAAATACTGTTTAAAAATGAATACAGGAAGCGTTATTTAGCATTTTCAGTAATTAATTAATTTCAATACCGCTGTTTAACGTCATATATGTTAAAACCACTATAGTATTGATTTTAATTTGAACTGGGAAATTTTATCCTCCCACTTATGGATTTCAAGTATTTACTCAATATTGATTTATACCAAGAGGAAGCTAAGTACTAAGTAAAACTGAATATATGATATAAACTAAGATAGAAACAATCTTTAACATGTAATTATGCTGATGGGAGAACCAATCCTCAACATTTAAAACTTGTGAAACAGTTGATAAAGACACTGATTTTGAGAAAAGTCGAAATGCGAGGACGCCGGCTAGAATCACCTTCCGACAATTCAGATTTCGGTTTTCAATGGTTTCTTAAAATCACACTGGGAAAATAGTACGATGTTTCCTTCAAATGGCCATAGCCGATTTCCTTTCTGTTCCTTGCCCCCGGTCCTTTACCACTCTAAAATATTTAATTTAATTCAATTGCAATGGAGCACACGCTCCGGTGGCAATTTCCCTACACACCCAACCTCCCCCTATCCTACATCAACCTACATTTGCACTCTAAAAATTTCAACTTTAAATTCTTTTAACGTTTTCGGTAAGTTATTCATCATTCCCCTTGGTAACTCATTCCAATCCCTTACACCCTTACCTAAAAAAGAGAATCTTCCCACACCCTTGTGCCTGAAATCCAGTGCCAGCTTGTGGTCATGGTCATCTTTTCCCTTCCATGCACTACTTTTCATACCTACTCCAATATATTTCCATGACTCATCGCCAGTATACGCCCTGTACACTTCCATACGATGTTGACATAGCATGGACAAAACAGATAATAACTAGTGTGTTCAATACATTTAGATTATCTACATATTTACACGAAGAAGCATCTTCAATTTTAAAATCAATTTATTTTCAGTTAAGAGAGATAATTTAAAATTCAGTCATTTTAAGTTATCCATAACGACAATACTACAGAACAAGGGAACTGCAAAACAGCCTTGTGCTAAATCAGGAATCTATGTAATATAAAAAATTAAATTTATTCTTATCGGAAAATACTTTTCAGTTAAAATTAAGGCTATTGGACCTACCTTAATAACCTCTGAATTGATTTTTGCCGGTACACTTACTGTTATTAATTGGGAAAATTTAATCTTTAGCGGTAGTTGTCATACCCTAAAGACTGACACTTGAATTAATAATTCATTTTTTGTTTTTCTTTATTTATTGAAAATACTTAATCACTTCTGTTGCGTGTTTTTCTGTTTAATCATTATCAGGAAAAGAAATTTTAAAGTGTATTGCCCTCAGTTGTAAAGTCTGTATCTTGAGAATGAGAGAAAAGTGCATCCTCTATATTAACGGTGAACGCCAAAGGCGAAGATATAGATATACGTCAGGATAGTACAGGATGAGTACCAAAGAACTTTACACTTTCAAAATTCAAAAAATGAAACGGTACAACTTATTCGTCTCATCTTTTTTTATTTTTTATTTTTTTTTTTTTTTACTTTTGGGGCCAATTCTTTTGTTGCAGGCTGCTAGAAAATGATAACTTCACAACAAACAAGAGCTGGTGCGTTCTTCAGTTAGTAAAAATGGAGTCGTTCTGCTGTTCAAGTATCACCAGGTGCCACCGAACAGAGTATCAATTTATGACTGGTGCAAAAACTTTGAAGAGAAGGGCTGTATTTGCAAGGCAGACTTCTTGGTCGCCCCCAGTGTCTGAACAAAATTTAGATCTCGTTCGATTTGCGTTACGGATATCAGCACGTCGAGCTTCACATGCCACAAACAACCGTTTCCAAAATCCTATGTAAACGCTTGTGCTTGAAACCGTAAAGATTGCTATTGGTTCAGGAACTCTCTACAAGAGATTATGCTGCATGATCTGACTTCCACACCGAGATGTTCGAAAGGATGCTTAATGATAACAACTCCTGCAAGAGGTTAATTTTTAGCAACGAAGTATCGTTTCACACTAAGGAATAGATAATAGGCATAATGTGCCTGTTTGGAACAGAAAACCCCATTTCACCATGGACCATGAACGAGATTCTCCAAAAGTAAATGTGTTCTGCGCAATGTCCAGGAAAACTACCCACGGCCTCTTCTTTTTCACGGAGGAAACCGACATTTGCTACCTCAACATCCTATCATTGTAGCTTCTGTCTCAGAAGCAAGGAAACTCGAACTTCATCTTGCCAAAAGATGGTGCACCTCGTCGCTTCCACTTGACTTTGCGGGAACACCTAAAAACACATCTGCCTGCACGGTGGCTGTGCCCTGCAGGTGCAGATGGCACCACGATCACCCCATGTGGCTTTTTGTTATGGGGTTATGTGACAGAAAAAGTGTTTGTCCTGCCCTTGCCACAGCTAAGACAGCGAATCACATCTACGATAGAGTCTATTACCACCGGCATGTTGCACAAGGTTTGGGAAGAGTGTGAATATCGTCTCGCTTTTAACTAGATTAACTAAAGCGAATCCGTAATACCATTTCGTTTTTATGAATTTTCTGAAAGTACTTTTATGTCCACCCTGTACAAGATCCATAACGCTCAAGGAACGATGCAAATAAAAAACTACCTTTCCTCTGTCCTCATATTTTTTACGTTAATGTATAAAGTGACACATGAGAAATATATTTTATTCCTGTCACAATGATTGAAACGGAAGAAGAACTTTTGGAAGTTAACAGAAAAAACACAGTTAATAACGTTTTCAATCATTCCAACCAGATAATCAGAGGCGGGTATTATTCGAAGATTTATTTGAAAGCAAAAAAAAAAACTAACAAAGACACGCACGCCTCACAATAGGGTGGTGAGGATACTGAAAAAGTTAGTAAGAAAACGGAAAGGATTACTGGATAAATCTAAATTCTCTGGGGCTCTGTTAGGAAAATGTGGAAAGGTCGAACAATTATGGATAAGGAAAACCAGATGGATGAATTCTTTTTCCTTATGGCTTTACGCCTCGCCTTCGTCGAAGTCTGTATAGGCGGGAAAGGAACAGGAAGCAATAAGACCATGCATGGCCTTTTTAAGGATCATCCCGGAAATAACCCTAAGTGATTTCGGGAAGCCACGGAAAACCGTAACCTGGATGGCCTGACGGGGTTTAATCTGCGTCCTCCCGAATACGACGGGTTGATCAGAGCATTAGGGATTGTTCCGTGGGGTTAACAAGAATTACCAGAGCAGGACTTTTACACGTAAGAAGAAATTAATGGGCTGGGAAATATGAAATAGAGCCTGAGCATATTGTGAGCGAGTGGATAGATTATAATATCGTAAAGCGACTGCTATGGATAATATCATCACAGATAGTTTACAGCTACATTGGACCTTGAAATGCTATTTAAGTTGATTCTGGCGACTTTTTAAACATTGTACTGGTAACGGAGGTGGGAAAATACAAATCTATTAGGAAGGTAAGTCAAATTGCAAACTTTTCTTTTTGAATATGATGTTTAATGACTGCGACCATTTAGCCAGCTCCAGTTTGTATTTATATTATTCTAATCATTGCATCACGAACGCTTTGTCCATGTAATTGTGGGACTATAGGGAAGATAACGCAACAGTTAATTAAAACAATCCATCAATCCATCCCGAATCGAACCGGTGACTCTCAAGGCGCGTACACACTAAGCAAAATACGGTCAATGAACGGCGACTAACCACTTCGTTCGGAGAGATTTGCTTAGTGTGCACGGGAGGCAAATCGGAACCAACGAAGCGGTTGGCCTTGGTTGAGGTTCGAGCTACTGGCGGTAACATCAAAGGGTTGGCTTTGGGACACACTCCTGATGTAAGCGCTGAACCAGCGTTGGTTTATTATTTTGTTATTTGTCTTGGCAACCTGGCGTGTGTTATAAATTTCTTATTATTCTGCAGTACTGAGTGGTATAATGAGACCGTATTAAAACTGGTCGATTTTTATCGTGAACGGGAATGTTTATGGGACGCTACGAACTGTGAATATAAAAACAAATTGAAGAGATTAGACGGTTGGAGGGAAATAAGTGAGGTTTTAGAAGGTAATGTGCGAGATGTGAAGAAGAAAATGGAATCTTTTTGTTGACATCCGATATACAAATCCCCAGTAACTAAATGTCTCAGAGTAACCATTATTATTACTTGTGAAGATTTAGCTCTTCTAAAAGAAGTATCATCTTTGAAAATTTTGGAGCCGACACAATTCAATAAAAAATCGAAATATGCAGTTATTTTGACAAATTTATATTAAAAAAAACCGTATTTCAATTCAGCTTTAAGATCAGACATCAATTTTGTTCCACCACATCCCTTCCTATTTTTGAAAAGAGTGGTCATCCCCCAGCGTCATTTCTTTTTTTTTCAGTTTCTTACGGTAAAATAAATACTGAACAAGTGACAACTGACAAATCCTCTTGTTCCCTCATAATATCGGCAGCTTAAATTGTAATTAAAATGTCACTTATTACTTTTTAATATGAAACGCTAGCAACTTTGACGAGTTTACAGAGCCAACTGCGATTCAATATCACCGTATCCCTTGCCGCCAAGCCCTTGGTTTGATGAGGACGAGAGGCCGAATGCAAATCCATTGGCGACCAACGTTCGCCCGCCCCCGTACACTGGCTGTCGTTTGTTGGCCTAGTGTACACCTCGGAGCAGGCAAAAATGAAAAACTTGAAATCCATCTGCATAAGAAACACCAGTAAGGATAAGAACTGGTTTGTGATCTAGATTATTTGGATGAATCTAAGCCATCTAATTTATATAAGATGTTTCAAATGATACGCACGAGGGAGGCCAAGTTGATAAATATTGTATCTCTCTAAAGCAGCGTTTCTCAACGTTTTTCAAGCCGAGGACCAATAACTTTGTCAAAATAATGCTGAGGACCACTAATTTATGTGGGCATAAATTTTTCCCTAAGTGTATCGTATTAACATCTGGGACATATTGTATTGCAACATTTAACATAATAAATCTAAAAGCATATTTTAGTTCCAACAGAAACAATATTATGAAAATGGAAGTGAACTATCAAAAGTTTACTACATATTTTCCATGCTTTTAATATTTAATAACCAAGTGAATGATAATGTTACTGTATGCTGGATGCTACACTATAACACCGACCTACATGCACAAAATAAAATAATAAGAAACGAGACCTGATAACTTTTATTGTTGTTTACTTCACCCGCTTATGTTATCAACCCTATTACGTTCCGCAGTTTCTCACACCTACTACAAACCTCAGAGAAAATCTTCACTAACATAATCCTTAAACGAACGGCGCTCTCTTTGGTGTGGACTGGAAACGTATTTAGTGAATAGGCTATTGTAGGAGCAATGCTGTCCTATTATCATATCCTAGTAAATAGTTTTGCTTACAGCTTATATTCTCCTATAGCTTTATACATTACGAATACGGTATCTAATTTATTTATATTCTGCCTGCAGACAACCTGTCTCACAGTTGAGAGACACTATCTTAGTGTATGAACTAAACTCTCCTTGTCTCGATGTTATTGTATGGAACCTGAATCAAGGATGCTACACCACCAAAAAGTCAATAAACTGGAACGCTTTGATCAGCAGAAACTTCGTTCCATTACTAACGTGGAATGGAACTACCGTATTATCTACGTCGTAGTTATGGAGAGGGCCCAGATGTGCAACGTAGATTTCGTCGTCGTAAGTCACATGGATTGGCGACGAATGATGATAGGCATTCTCGACACTTTCTGTATGATGAACTGAGTGCTCATGGCACCAAACTGAGGCGCTATAAAACTCAAAAAGATCAAACGTAAATCTGCTGCTAAAGATCGCACTCCTTGGTGCAAAAGCACTTCACTTGTTTTACGATGTTTGAACAGGAACAACTACCGCTGTCCATTAGATTTAACTTGCGTGATCGCACGTCTCCCGCTAGGGTTGGCACAATTAGTCACCAACAACATTGAAACAGAGTAAATAGATAAGTAAACTAACTACAGACGAGAAACGACCGAGAACGGTTCAATATTACAGATTCAGAAAAACAGTTCTGTTACTCAGAGGTAAGATAATTCCACTTTAACAATTTATGCCTAGAAGCAATAAGCAAAACTTTATTTCCATTATCCTTCAAGACTTTAAAAGTTTTACAAAATTGCGGATTGACCCTATTTGTTCAGTCTGGTAGCTGAATAGTGAAGACTCTTGCTTTCAAAAGTTTGTGGTGCGGTCTCATGTTCACATCACAATGTAGCCAGGAATTTTTAAGAGTTGTTATTGATAATATGAGCTACGCCAGGTCGTTCCGTGGTTCGGATTCCACATTAAACTGGCCGTCCTACCTCTGACACGGTGGTTTAGTATGTCTCCTACAGGAGGATCCAGCCAACCTTCGGGTTGTGTTACTTTATTCTGAAACTAAATGCAACCAGTATAATAAAACTTTGGTAAAATAAGAAGAATGGTTCCACGTGCTCCTTAGTGGGCTAAACGAATAAAAAAATAAGGCTTCGTGCTAACATATGAGTAAATTCATCATTTCTGAAGTTAACACACGTTGCTTCCACTGCTAGGACAGTCAGATGATGACAATAAACCGGATCCCTTTCAATGGTTCCGAGAACGCCCAGGCCTCTTCTTCCACTGCTATGCTCACCGTTTTTCTGCCGAAAGCTGTTAGCTCTTGCGTTCAGCATCTATCCAGGTTCGAATCCATCCGTGCATGACGACGGATTACTGTGTGTATTGCTATGACTGACCGCACACAACGCATTTTAGTTGAGGAATGGTTATGTTATAGAGATCAACATTTGTCTCAGTTTAACATACGGTACGAACGGTGAAGCCATCCTACTAGCCAACCAGCAGTCTGCACGAGCCAGAGGGAAACCGGTTCACGGTTGAAATTTGTCTTACAAGCGTAATAGTAAAAGAAATACCAGTACAGACGATGACCTTATTACACACCTAATCGCGCACTACCTGCTATACAGAAAACTACCTTCTCTTTAAGTACAAATACTGATTGTCCTAGCCAGATTAGGTGATCAATTCTATCCCGCCAAATTATCTTGGTCAGTTTTCTTTAAAGTCACTAATAAATAACATGTTAGATAGCTTTAAACTATATATTCTCAGACCTCCAGTTACAAGTTTCAGTTAAAATTTGTTTACAACATTTATAGGGTGAAATCAGAATAAAGCTGAGCATTTGTCTTCAATGAATGAGGAGAACTGTCAATGAACAGCATTTAGACTGGAGGCCGCTCCTGATTCTGCCGTCGAACCGCTCTGTGTCGCTGTCTCCGCCAAGGACCACTGCTGCCGATGACCACTACTGGTTCTGCTACCGACGCTTTCTCTGAAACAGCGGGATGTCAGTATGTTGCGAGCACGGGGTCCACCTTACCCGCCCTCTCCGTGAACCCCGGCCCCACCCCTACTGCCGCGGTGCTTGCTGATTGCCGCCGCGGCGGATGCCTG
Source organism: Vandiemenella viatica (assembly GCA_031002005.1). Lineage (NCBI taxonomy): Eukaryota > Metazoa > Arthropoda > Insecta > Orthoptera > Morabidae > Vandiemenella > Vandiemenella viatica. Next base: position 99,105,360 of record JARYHS010013630.1, on the reverse strand, counting down.
CTGCTGCAGCGGGCGCAGCGGCCGCAAGGCGCTGCGGTGCAACTCGTCGCTGCGGTGCTGCTCGTCACTGCGTGCGGCTGGGTCCACTGTTGCAGCTGGCAAACGCGGCAGCAACAAGCACCGCAGCACTCTCGACCTCGGACGGAGCAGCCGGGCTGCAACCCCTGCCCCAAAAATCTCCAGTGAAGCGAGGCGCTTCAGGCTGAAAACTCGATTAGGCCGAGGGTCCATCCCGTCTACTCGCTGTTCCGCCCGAGGCTGGAGTGCACTGTGGCTCTCTTTTTTTTCAATTTCATTCCTCCCAGGTAAAGCCTGGGAGGCGGGCTGCTGGAGGGTCTCGAGGACCCTTTTCAGCTGACTAACCTAAAGGGGAGGGAGGGGGATGGAGGGGAATGGAGGTCGGTCGTGGCCTTGTAGGGAACTATCCCAGCATTCGCCTTGAGTGACTAAGGAAAACCCCAGTCAGGATGGCCGAACGGGGTTTGACCCCCGTCCTCCCAAATGGCAGGTAGTAGTGCAAATTCGCACTACTCAAGCGTGTGGCTCTTTTTTTTTTTTTTTTTTTTCTTTTGCTATTTCATGCCTCCCAGCTGAAGGCTGGGAGGCGGGCTGCTGGAGAGTCGCGAAGACTCTTTTCAGCCAAACTACTCTATCGGGAGGGAAGGGGGATGGAAGATCGGCCGTGGCCTTGTAGGGAACCATCCCAGCATTCGCCTAGAGTGGTTGAGGGAAACCACGGAAAACCTCAACCAGGATGGCCGAACGAGGTTTGACCCTCGTCCTCCCGAATGATAGTTAGGAGGCCGAAAACGGCCTCCTCCCATCTCGTGTGGCTCTGTCGACGCCGTCTTATATACCCTGTCGACAATGGCGGGAACAATTTCCGTGGCAACTCACCGTGTCGACACAGAAAATTAGTGGTTGCCGTAGATACGCTGTCACAGCTCGTTTCGAACTTTGGTATATTGTTATAGGTGCGCACGCTGTATTCAGTTAATACGATAAATTGAAACGATCCACATCCAAGTTACATTTAAAGACATTTGTGTTATGATCAGAGAGACTAGAATTATACGCTTGATATCAGCACTGTGAGCAGAGAAACCTCATTGTGTCTAAACTGAAGCAAACGATTTCAACGGCGTCGCTAAATCTCGAATGTCTCACTTTTCAAGAGAAACGAGACTTCCAACATCCGACGTCTGGACTGGAATCATTAATGAAGTGTGAATGAATTTGGCTGCCACATAACAGAATCATCTATAGGTAAGTGGGGGACTGCACCACTTTGGTACATGTTGACGAAGCGACTGATGTAAATTTCAACAGGTTAGTACCAGTTTCTCTATGGTTACCAAAGTGGTGGAGTCCTCGGTAAGTGCACGTTCTTGTATTATATTCCTTTCTTAAAAAAAAAAAAAAAAAAAAAAAAAAAAAAAATATTAAATAAATATTATACCGATAATGTACCCATCATATCTCCTTTTTTTTTGGCAAGGAGCGCGTAAGCATTCAACTGCAGTATTTTGAAGAAACCATCCCAGCATCCGTCTGGATTGATTTCGAAATACCATGGAAAATCGAATTCTGGATGGCTGGTAAATTGGTAATGGGTATCTGAACCTACGTCCTGCCAAGTGCCATGTTCGAACGTTACAGCTCGCCAACCAGAGTCTGTTCATCTAATAGCGAGCTTTTCGACCAGAGGACAACTAAATATTAAAAATAATTCTGAGGGCCATCAGCTTATATGGACTTACTTTTTTTTTACCTATCCTACGAATTGGTATCGGCACGGACCGCGGTCTCTTAAGACCTACACTTATAATACAGTCATGAAATGACCATTAACTTAAATTTAAAAGTACACTGGTCTCTGTGGTGCCAGTGGGAACGAATTTTATTTCAGTAATAATGCAGGCGTATCCTCATTTGGTGGAAATACCTGATTATTTCCTGGTCGTTGAATATTCAAGGCTTCTAGATTTTTTTTTTTTTTATTTTTGTAGGTGTAGACCTATGGCTTACACTCTCTTAAAGTCTTTTACGATATGGGTACTGTATCTAGTTTATATGAACAAGTTTTACTAATTTATTTGTTGTTTTATGTTAAATTCAATTAGAATTAAATTTTTAATATTCTTCCTACGGACCAACTGACCCACACTGCTCCAAAGCATATGAAATGAATCAAGGAATGAAAACACTATGGTGCATCAAGCTGGGATGAGACATTATTAATAAATGAGATATAAGGCAGTACTTTAAGAATGTTGGTACCACAAAAGTAGAATACTTAACCGAATGCCCAATCCGCCACTGTCCTAGCCACCTAATCTAACCTAATCTAATCTGGTAATCCTACCGGGTTAAGGATGCGCACTGTTTAACATGGAATCCATACCACGGAGCATCCTTGCATCTTTGCATTAACAAATCGAACTTTACCAGAGGGAAAGGTCATTTTTAAACTACGAAATCACTTTAAAAATTGGTAATAGTAGTTGTGTTTAGTAGAGCGTGTTAAACACAGCGCACTTCCGGCCAGAAAGTCGTCATTTCATGTTAGGACGAGGTGCCACCCGGACAACATAGAAATTAGCAGGTCTATCAACATTCTTTTACATTTTCCCCCAACAGCTATGAATCTTTCAAACAAACATTTAAACTATTTACGTTTTATTGTTGAAAAAAAAGCCCAACATTTTCGCAACTTCTTGTCGTGTTGAGTTTGGAGTACTATAAAATAATTGTAATAACATTTTTCGGTGAATTTTGTCGATGGATTTCACTATCTGAAGTTGTGTTTCTCAAAACGTCAAGTTCCTTCCAGTTCATCTGTAACCCTATCGAAATCAGTGCTGCCAAAGCTTAAATCAGAATTTATGGAAATATGCTTTGACAAAAGTTATAGTTTGTCGTATTTTCATTTATGTCCCTTAGCAGAGGCGGCCTTTGGGGGTGGCGAACAGGGCAATCGCCCAGGGCCTCGCACTTCGAGGGGCCTCGCGCAGCTACACGAGTTGTTCAACGTTTATGTTAAAAATAATTATTTTATCTTCAGCTGTTAGTGTTACAATAAAGTAAAATTGTTTAATTGATGATAAAGTATATATTAATTACTAACTAATCAAAATTTCTCAATTAGATTTATTGACTGTCACATTCGTATAATAGCAGGAGAAACCTCTGATATTGATGGACAAGAACTGTATGAAGAAAACGACGGCGGTATCACAGTGTTGACATAAATTAAAAAAAAAAAAAACATTAACTCAATTACTGAAGTGTACCCCACTATCAAAGTAGTCTTGAGAATTATTGCCGCCACACGTAATACAGTTGCGTCCGCAGAAAGAAGTTTTTCATGGTTAAAAAATATTAAAACATATTTGAGGAATTCGATGACAAGATAAATTTTCAGCTCTTTCTATTCTTTGAATTGAAAATGAAATAGCTCATTCGTTAGATTCTTGTGCTTTTATTAAATATTTTAGTCTCAGGAAAAGACGCAAACATCATTTTTAAATCCCTGCGTATATCTTCCCAGGCCTTAATGTACTTAAATTTAATCTTAATGATTTAACATCTTTATGTTTGTTAACTTTTCATAACTCTTCTAATATAATATTTTAAAACCCAAAGTTTATTTTTATGATGTTCGCATTTTTCGTTAATCATCAGAAATACTTAAGATTAAAATATTCTGTACAAAGGACAAGGGCCTCGCAAAGATCTTCCGCCCGGGGCCTCGCAATGACTAAGGCCGACGCTGTCCCTTAGTAAATGCGTGCGGTCAGTTTGGCTCGAGTCAGCTGTACTAAAATTTTTAGTACCTTTTTTGTGAATCTTCTGACAGATCCTCTTTCCGAAATTATGCTTATTTTAAAGCAAGGCTCCATCTACTATCCCCTGTTATAAGTATGCTGGACTCGCGTGTGTGTTGTCGTCTGTCCGTGATCGTGTTTTATACGATAAGAATATTTTTGTTTGTGAAATGTGTAGTTTATGAGGCGCCGACTAGGTGACCGAGAAATCTCCTGAAAATCGCATTCAGGACGGCCGGGACGCCATGAGTGGGACCTGAACCTAGGACCAGAGTATCTCCACCACCCATACTGGCGAGTAGTCAGCTGTATTTAGTTATTAAACAATATACTTCGCGAACGTTTGGAGTTACATACAAAATACATATTGAACATTCAATTTATTTAAGAAATCAAACATTTAAATTTTATATACCGAGTTAAGGATATCACAGTTTCTCTGCTGAAATATCTTTAAGAAACCAATTGCTTGTTTTGGAACAGAAGAACTCAAAAACATTGATACAACTTTCCACTGCTGTGGGTAGGCGGCCATTCCTCTCAGAGCTGTATACTCCCCCACCAGGCTACCTGCAGTGTTCACTTCCTGTTGACTCCTCCCAGTTGCCAAGGCTGTCCAAAGCACACCCGACAACACGATGTAATAATGGCACTATTGAAATGAACTTAACTTAAAGCAAACCCGTATTTATGTTTCTTTCTGTGCTATTGCTCATCAATAGTGATACATGGGTGAGCGGTAACGCTATGGCCTCGCATTAGGACGGACGGGGGTTCAAATCCTAAACCGGTCATTCAGATTTGGGTTTTACATTGTTTTCCCAAATCATTCCAGGCGAATGCCGGGATGGTTCCTTCAAAAGGTCATGGCCGAATTCCTTCCCGTTCCTTGCCCCCATTTTTTTCCCGAGTCTTAAGATCTCGATGTCGAAGAGGCGTAAGGCCATAAGCAAAATAAAAAAAATTGGCACACGTCCCAAAATTACATAAAAATACGGAATCAGCAATAACCTTAAACCAAATTAATCGCATTGTAACAAAATTCTGGAAGTAATTCAAAGCTCAATTAGAAAAAATAAAATTTAGCATATTACATAACTGAGAGAAATATGACATTCCATTGTAAATGGCGATTGGTTAAATGGTTCAATGGTTAAGGCGTCTGACTGGAGTTCGAAAAGCCTCCGGTTAGAATCCCTGACTTGTCGTGAATTTTCATGGCTATGAACGGAAATGAATGCGGTCAAAGCGTTTGAAAGAACCATCTCGGCATTCGCTTGAAGTGATTTGGAGAAACAATGGAAAACACAAATCTGGATGGCTGAACTGGGATTCAAATCCACGTTATCATTAATGGGCGGTCAGAGCGTTACCACTCACCCACCACGCTCGGTCCCAACACGTACTGTATATTCCTGTAAAAAAAAAAAAAAAAAAAAAAAAAAAAAAAAAAAAAAAAAAAAAAAAAAAAAAAAAAAAAAAAAAAAGAAAAAACGTAGGGACTAGGTTCAGGAAAGGAGGACTTCTTTATATGGTAACAGGTGCGAATGAACCCAGCAAAACAGACCATCCGAATCCTTAGTTGCTTCTTGGACAAGAAAACCAAGAAGTACTAGTTGTTCACTGAAATTGAAAGAGATTCACAAGAATTGGAGATTATGTCTGTCGACTTCGAAGATGGAACTAGAAACAAACAAGGGATTCCAATAAAAGGCGAAGATAAGAGCGAAAACCAGAAGGAAACAATGCCAAAAAAGAATGGTGCCTGAGTACTGAGCGAAAGCTAAAGTCCAAGGAAGAAAGTAGTTATATTAATGCCGTTCATAGCTGGAACAAACGGGAAAAAAGGACATAACATCATCATCGACAACCTATAATTGATTCCTGACAATATATTAATAGTGGTTGTCGATGTTTTCTGTCTCCACGAAGTCAATGTTTACGCATCTTCTTAGTCCAAACTTTATTATCTAATAGAATGCTATTTAATGAAGAGTAACTCCAATCCAATTCATCTCACTTGATGCTAGAAATGACCAAATATCAAAATATACCAAAGCTGTACCATCGCTTGAGACCTAATTGCAACAGAGATTGTGTGGTGACTGTGCCGATGCATATCGTTCTTCATGCTGATCTTATACTGTGAAATATTACGTCCTGCCTTACAACTGAATGCCTGAATTAGCCTAAAGAATCCAACATTACAACGGTACCTGACCTATCCTAAATGTACAAACTGATTGATACTGACTGCAGATCCACGACGGGCAAAATCACAGATGTTAAAGAAATAGATGAAGTTGATGAAACAATAACTGACTCGGCTAAAACTGGAAAAGAGGAGGTTCATGCTGAAAATATAAAGACAGTAATCAGGGTATTAATGGTGAACTTTAGAACTGTAGAAGTATAATACATAAAGTAATCGAATTTGCAAACTTAATTGAAGTACACGAGCCACAAGTAATAATAGGGGTAGAGAGTTGGTTAAAAGAAGAAGTACTAGACAGTGAGGTTTTTTCCCGATAGTTACACAGTGTATCGCAGAGATAGGGGAGTAATTGATAGAGGAGTTTTCATACTAGTTAACAAAACCTAATCAGGGTGTTGGCTGCTTACCGCAGTGGAAGAATGGCACATGAAGATGAGGCTCTTGCGGGGAAATTAAATTCATACTCAGATTTCAGAGGTGAGAGTAGAATGGTCGTTATTGACGGGGATTTAAATTTACCAGGTGTAAATTGGGTAGGAAATAAGGTTAATAACACAAGGGACCAGAGATTTGATAATACTCTAATAAGGGAAGGAGGATTTACACAAGAGCAGAACACAAGGGAACAAAATATTTTGGATATATTCCTAATAAAGCCTGGTGATAACCTTGTAGGGTGTCAAGTAACCGAAGGAATGAGTGATGATGAAGCAGCTCTGATCGATATTAGGGGATTCAGTGAACCAGCAGCCAAAGTTGAAGGAGGAAATAGGTATAATTATAAAAAGGCACAGATTTCGAATTTGAAAAGATATTTCAGAGCAAATGGAAGGAAGGCACAAGTACAATAAAGTCAAGGTGGGAAGAGTTCAAGGAGATAATAAGAAACGGGGAAGAAAAATGTATTCCAAAACAGAAAATAGAAATAAGTAGAGAATCTGTGTGCTATAACAGGGAGGTGAGGTGGTTAAAGAGATTGGTAAGAAGAGAACATAACAGAGTCAAGAGACTCTGGGTAGTCGGGAATATTTAAAACAATTAAACAACGACCTAATAATATCTAAGAAGGTGGCTAAAGATGGATTTATGAAGAGTATTGTCAGTAAAGGGAGACCATTGACTGATTCGTCTAGAAATTTCTATAACTATTTTAGAAAACTGACGGGAAGGGAGGGTGTTGAGACACTTTTATATGAGGATGGACAATAAGTTACGGAAGATTTGAGAAAGGCAGAGAATTTAAGTAACTGGTTTAGTGAGAGCATTAGGGACAATGAAACAGAAACAGGTGGTTCTGAATCGGTTAACGAGCTTAACAAAACAATTAGAAATGAGCAGATCATAAAATTTAAAATTCATCCTGAGGATATCATGAAGGAACTAAGAAAGCCGAAAAAACATAAAGGGGCTGGTGTAGATAATATTACTACAGATGTCTTAAAAATAGCAGGATGTGACATTGTACCTTATCTTGAAATATTATTTAAATTGTGTCTTGATACTTGCTGCTTACCAGAGGATTTTAAAAGTGCAATAGTAGTGCCGGTACACAAAGGATGAGTGAGAAATAGAGTCAAAAATTATAGGTCAATTAGCTTGACATCAGTGGTAGGTAATTTAATTGAGAGATTGATATGCAACCACATCAGAAATATTTGTGAGGAGCGTAAGTGGTTTTCAAGTATACTGAATAGAAGAATTTTTGATAGGTAGGAAACAGAATGATAGGGTAAGAAATGCGGTATCAAAAGAAGTGGAAGTAAAAATGGGAGTGCCACAGGGTAGCATATTGGGACCATTGCCATTTATTATTCTAATTATATTTGTGTTGATTGTTTACTATCAGAAATTAGATTGTTTGCAGATGACATAATGATATATAAAAGGATCAAAACGGTTGAGGATTGTAAACAGTTGCAGGGTGATCTGGACAGGATATCTAGTTGGGTTGGTAAACATGGGATGAAGATAAATGCAAAGAAGAGTCACCTTATTAGATACACAAATAAAAAACTAAAGTAATAATTATTATTTAATAAATACGGCAATACAACTGTTGTTGGATATTCTTTTTAACAGTTGTATTGGCGTATTTACTAAATAATAATTATTAGTTTATCAAGCAACTGTAGAAGAAATGGTCTACAATAATCACATAAAAAACTAAACTTTTATTATGATTATAAGGTGGGGAAAGAATTGCTTACTGAAGACTTGAAATGTAAATATCTTGGCATTACATTTGATAACAAGCTTAACTGGGCAGAACACATTGGACTGGTAGTAGGAAAAGGTTTCAAAATTCTGCATTTGTTGGAGAGGGTGACGTGGGGATGTACGAGAGAAGTAAAGGAATTGTGTTACACAACTTTGGTCAGAGCATTGCCATAATATGGTAGTGTAGTATGAGACCCACATTTTGAGTATTAAATACAGGAGTTGGAGAAGGTGCAAAGAAGGGCTGCTAGATTTGTTTCTGGAAATTATCGCAGAACGCAATCAGTAACAGATATGATAAAAGAGCTGGAATGCGACTCATTGGAAGACAGAAGGAGGGTGAAGAAGGTCATGGGAGTGTACAAGGTGTATATTGGTGATGAGGCATGGAAAGATATTGGTGTAATAATTGAAAGTAATGCATGGAAGGGAAAGATGACCATGACCACAAGCTGGCACTCGATTTCCGGCACAAGGGTATAGTAAGATTCTCTTTTTTAGGTAAGGGTGACAGGGATTGGAATGAGTTACCAAGAGAAATGATGAATAATTTGCCAAAAACGTTGAAATAATTTAAAGTTAAAATTTGTAAAGGGTAAATGTAAGTGGATGCAGAAAAGTGGGAAGATGAGTGTTTAGGGAAATTGCCACCGTAGCATGCGCTCCATTGCAATTTATTTTAATTTAAATATATTGCCGTTGTATTGCCGACATCTGCGTCAACGTATGCATTAAAAATTATCCTCAGCTGAGTGTGTAGGCGTCAGAGTAATTCGGTGGTGATACCAGCAAAGACCTAACTTGGTCTGTTTCCTCAGCAGTGTCTATAATAATCTATAGGCTGATGAGGCAAAATATGTTGTCAATATGCGTAATTTCAGTAGGTTTTGAAATTTTTTTGGTATGATATATGTTTTTTTTTTTAAAATCATTTTTGGACAGTACCTATGTATTTGTTTCTATTTTGTGTAATTCGAATTGTAAGTACTGTTTCACCATGAAATTTTACTTTTAGTGCTTAGTAAACGTCTAGATAATCTATATAATAAAGTTGTATCTGTACTCTAGTTTTATTTCAAAAAGAGTAATTGCAATGTTAACTACTGATGATATAGATGCCAAAACAGTAAAATTTACAATTTTTGTCTGTCTGTCTGTTTGTATATTTACGCATCACGCAGGTACTAATGGACAAGTTTGAACGAAACTGCACCTTGTCCTCTAGATGCTGATGTCAGTTGTTCAAGCATTTTTAGTGGAGAGACGATCGCTTCCTACCCAAACATCGACTGAGCAATGCTTGCAGTTTATGTGATATGTTTAGACAACAGCGTTATTTAATTAATTAATGCACAATTATTTAGGTTATATGGATGCTTCCAATAGCCTTGTTGACTTTTCTTAAACCTTTGGCTGTTGCCAAACTTCTTATGCCCTATCATAGTACTTCATGTTTCTTCTCTAGCCAGTGCAATACAATAGCTGATTTTATGGGATACCTCTAGCGGGTGTGACGAATACGTTTGTGCAGCCTGACGCAACCCAGCAGGTCGAGTTTCAACTATGTACTGTACACCCCACCCGCAATCACACGGAAGTTCATAAATTCCACTGCTTTGTAACGAAGCTCTTCGATCCTTGGACGTTCTCAGTTTTTCCTTCTTTTACTGCCACTTTTAAACTTGGGCAGAATATTAACTTTCGTTAGTAGACCTACTCTTCCGATTCCTTCTGTTACTTTTTTTAGCAAGACTTTTTGTTTGTGGTTTTCATTGACTAGTTAGAACGTTCTGGCGGCTCAGTGGTTAAGGTGTCTGACTGGGGAGCGAGAGGTCCCTGGTTCGAATCCCTGTCTCGGCGGGGATTTTCGTAGGCCCTTAACCCGACCTTCACGTCTGGTAGAGCTTGTTGTGAAGTACGCTCCCGTGGTTCGGATTCCACCTTAAACTGTAGGTCCCCTCTACCCGGTAGTTTGTCGGGTTAGGTTAAGGCGGCTACGACAGGGCGGAATGCGCACCCAATAGAAATCCTGTCACCAGGTCATTCCGACCACACGGAATTTAATGAATTAATTATTTATTTATTGACTAGTTTCCCTAAGTTTAAATATACATTGCTCGAGCTTTCATTTGAGACCCATAACCATTTTGTTTCAATGTATGACTTAGATGTTCCCTTTCCCTCTTTATACCTCCGCCACTCTTTCAGCTCTGCAGAACTAAAGTTTAATGGAATTTTGTTTTTGTGGGGATTGATGACACGATGAAACAAAGTGATATCAGTCCTCCAGGTTTGTTTTCCGAATACATTGGCTCATGGCTCCCTCCTTTGCACTTTTACAGCAGAACATCTAGGAACGCCAACTGACCGTATACCTCACACCCCATTGTGAATTTAATTTTGGGGTGGAGATTGTTGATGTGATGCTGTGAAATCTTCAGATCTTCTTCCGCATGATCATCTACATATGAGAGCCAGATATTAGGTTTCAAACGCTCCTTTCTCAATTTTTTCGCGAATAGTATGCGTGATGACAGACGAAATACTTCCCATTGCTACCCCTTCTTGTTGTTCGCAGAACTCATTGTTCCATTGGCAATATAATCAGAGCTGTATATCAGTAAATTCTTCGTTTATCATTTCCGTGAAATAATTCGGAGGACTATATGTTAACAAGGGCGTGATATTAAAACTTACTAAGAAGTTATCCCGCAAGAGGTTTGACGTTTCTATTGTGGTCTTCTTCAAGGATCAAGTCACTTACAGTCCACTAGAGTATGTTGTAATTATGGTATGATTACTAGCAAGTGATACTGCGCTCAGTCAATCGTTGGTTAGGAATCAATGACTCTCCACTATAAAGACGAGAAAAGCCAGCAAACTCAGTCTCTAGGCCACTCAACAGGCAATTTGACAACTGAAGAAGACTACTATCGAAACGTCGGAAGACAAGGGAGTTCGTTATAGACACAGCGTATATCGTGTGAAGCAATCGACAACAATGAAGGATTGTTTTCTCGGTTTTAATATTCAAACCGTAGTCATCGTACGCCATATTGAATTTAACTGCAGTGGAGCGCATGCTCCGATGGTAATTTCCGTAGTCATCTAGTCACCTTCCTTAGTAATTATTATTGTTATTATTATCTTATATACGTTCAGTTTTAAAATTCCTTCCCCGTCTACTTTTGTGATTTACAAAATCTTAATTTTAAATTCCTTCAGTGTTTTTGGTAAATTATCCATCACTTCCCTAGGTAACTTATTCCAATCCCTTACCCTTATCAACAAAAGAAATTTTCCCACTCACTTATGAATCAAGTGCCAGCTTGTGCCCAAGATCATCTTTTCTCTTCCATGCCCTACTCCTGATTCTTTTACCAATATCCTTCTTAGGCCCGTCACTAACATACGCCTTGTACCCTGCCAGCACTCTCTTTAACCCTCTCATGTCTTACAATGACTCCCTATCCAGTTCCTTTATTATTGAGGGTGAGTCAAATAAAAACCTTAAATTTGTAATAAAAAAAATCGAAATTTCGCGCCGTTATCCTGTAAGCTGGTAAGCGTGCTACAAGCAGCGTGCAGAATGGCCTGTAGGTGGCAGCATAGTGCACATGTACAAATACCTTCGCAGTATCAGTATAAAGATGGCTGCCCCACTTGAGACTTGCACCACGCAAGAACAGCGTTCTGTTATTCAGTTTTTGAGTAGTTAAGGTGTGAAACCTATTGAAATTCATCGAAGAATGAAGGTTCAGTACGGTGATGCATGTTTGTCACAGCAGCAAGTCTACGAAGGGAGTAGGAAGTTGACAAATGGTGTGACTTCAGTGGAAGATGCTCCTCGTCCAGGTCAGGCACAACTCCACAGAACATTGCAGCAGTTGAAGCCATAGTGATGGAAAACCGCAGAGTGACAATGAATGACATTGCAGCATGTTTAAAGATGAGTCATGGTTCAGCACACCACATTGTTCATGATGTGCTCCAGTTTCACAAAGTGTCTGCAAGATGGGTGCCACGGCAGCTGACTCCTGAAATGAGAGAACGACGTGTTGATGCTTGTGAAGATCTTCTTCGGCGCTTTGAACGAGAAGGTGATGGCTTCCTTGGAAGAATCGTTACTGGGGACGAAACCTTGGTTCACTTCCACCAACCGGAAACGAAGAGAGCGAGCAAGGAATGGCGCCATTCCTCATCACCAAAAACAAAGAAGTTTCGAACAGAACCATCAGCAGGGAAGGTTATGGTGACTCTCTTTTGGGACGAAAAAGGCGTTATTTTGGAGCATTACATGCCTAGAGGGACCACTGTCACCAGTGCATCATACACAGATCTCCTAAAAAATCATTTTTGGCCTGCAATCAATTCAAAGCGACGTGGATTGCTGTCATCAGGTGTCCTTTTGCAACATGACAATGCAACGCCCCACACTGCCCATAAAACAGTTGCAACAATCACAGACCTGCATTTTGAGTGTCTTCCTCATCCACCATACTCACCAGACCTTGTCCCAAGTGATTTCCATATGTTTGGACCACTCAAAGATGCAATGGGAGGAAAGAAGTTCCGTTCTGATGAAGAGGTACGCCACGCGGTGCATGAGTGATTGCGAGGACTACCAAAAGAATTTTTTTCTAAAGGAATTTATGCAGTTTGTAAGCGCTGGAGGACTTGCATTGAGCGTGGGGGAGATTATGTTGAAAAGTGATACAGCTTTGTACCACTTCTGCACAATAAATAATATTTTAAAAAATATTTAAGGTTTTCATTTGACTCACCCTCGTATCAGGTATGAGTGGGTCCTACTGTAATTTCAAATATAAATATATAAGAACGAAGTCTTTCTCGGCGTTCACCAGAAGATGGCGGCAATGGTCTAGTCGCCGAAATATCGTGTGACAACGCGCTCTTGACTCGGCTAGTCACCCGAGAGCAGTTTATACAAATATAAATATCTTCCAACAGTAGCTGCAGGTTTTCAATAGTAAGGAAATCAGTATTGTATCAATGACATACCGAATTTAGTCGAGACGTTCTTCTCTGAAATAGATAATTTATTCCATAATTATTAAGAAAAACTTTAGAAATGTTGCTACTAAGGAAGTGAATTTTACACAAATTTAGCAGTATTGAAAGCTTTCCTGAATGTTGTGATGTCTCGAGCTGGTTGAAATTTCTGAGGAAGTGTCCTCGAGACTTACAGATGGGCTAGGAACACTTTAAAGACTTGACCGACAAGAGGGTGACTCAAAGCATTCCCGGACTATGGGAGAGTGAAATCTTGACGCAGGGTCTGCTCCTTTGAAACTCAGTGTGTAACAGATAGACTGTTAAGCAATTTATCTTGATTCCAGTCATTAAAATAAAATAAAAAAGTTATGAAGGAATTCGCGCAGGTCGTGTTAGCGAACAAAATACCAAGAAATCAACTGGTTCATTGAAGGGAAAGTTTTAGGAGAATTTGGTGGACGTCAGCGGGATAGATTCACTTCCTGAGCCAGCGACCGAGGTTCTTGGCTATAGTAATAATAATTCCGCGTGGTCGTAGTGACCTTGTGACAGAGTTCCTTTTGGTTGCGCTTTTCGCGCATATCATAGCCGCCTTAGTCTAACCCGATAATCATCCCAGGTGCAGGGAACCTGCAGTTTAACGTGGAATCCGAACCATGGAAGTGTTCTGTCGTACTTCAAATTACACACCAAGCTGTGCCAGAGGTGAAGGTCCAGTTAAGAGCCAATGAAAATGCTCGCCGAGACAGGGATTCTAACCGGGGACCTTTCGATCTCAAGTCAGACGCCTTAACCACTGAGCCACCAGACCTCTCACTTTGTGTTGTTTTCGTATAGTTGACCAATGAGGGATCAACCAGAGGTTTGGAAGACAACGCAGCGGGCGGAAGTAAGAGCGGTGGGGATCCTTGGGCTGGAACAACGCCTTGCTGGGAGAAGACGACACCGTTCTGATGTGTTTGAAAGCCGGGTCGAAATCAAGGACAGAGAGAGCGGGTTGACGAAGGCGAAACCGCTGCCGCCCCTGCGAGCCGATCAGCCGATTACCAGCTCTCATCCCACGCCATACCTCTTGACGTCTGCAGAGCCGCTCTGAAGGGACATACGGAATGAATGTCCGCTCCATTCAGCCTCTAGGTGCTGGTATGACATAGATAATCCGGTTCACAAACCGAAAGAAAGAAATATTACCTTCTGCGATTCACTTAAATTCTCTCATGCATGTTCAAGTTTTATTTGCTTGTAACAATAAAAATCAGACTTTGCATTTTTCTTAACTCAGATTCTTAATAAAATCTTGTTTGAGCTATGATGCCACATTATCCATATAAGTCATTCATTCGATTTGTCCCAAGTGAATGATTTTTGTCATGCCAGCATTTTGACTTAATGTAAAGTTATAATTAAATTAACAAATACAGATGAAAAGCGTACACAATGTCAAAGTAAATAAAACTTTTTTTTTTTTCAAAATCAGCTTAGAGGGAAAACTATTCATGAATCTGACAAGTATAACCTCAGCTATGTATTTCTCCTACGTGAAGCCTAGAAGGCGGGCTGCTGTAGGTTCTCAGCTGACCTAACCTATCGGGATCGGAAGGAGTTCAGCCATAGTCTTATAGAGGAACCGTGCCGGCAGTCGCCCAGAGTGACTTCGCAAAGCCATGAAAAATGGAAGTCAGGATGCCCGGACGGGGATTTGAATCCCCGTTCTCCCAAATGCCAGGCTGAAGAGCGATATCGGCCTCCTCATTACAAGAAGTGTTCAGTAGATTAACATTCCTCTGGTCCTCACAATTTTTAGCTTTTCAGTTATCAGGGATAAATACATTCTTGAGACGGTCCGAATGAATGACGCACGTGTTGTAAAGAGCAATCAAAACATTGCGTATCAATTTAGACAAAGTCAACTACAATAGTAATTAAGGTTATGGCACAGTTCTTTTAGGACGCAAAAGCTATTCTAAATATTACTGATTTTCATAGCGGTCGAAGACTATCTTCTGGGTGCGTGGCAAACTGCATTAGGCTCTTCTCTCGAAGTCATTCGGGTAATTTTTGTTCCTTACAATCTTTGTTTCAAATTTCTGTTATTCGTAGAGATCAGAAACCTTAACTAATGCATTAAATTTTATTTTGTTCGTTTTTTTAGATTGGAAGTTACTGATATAAAAATTTAACCGATTATGACACTCGCTCACAGAGAATTATTAAAACGCTTACGTGATCCCTATAGTCGTAGAAAAATATAATTTTATACACAGTACAGCTTTACTTCCAAACCATAAGTAAGGTCTAATATTCACGAATTCCCGGGTATTTACCCTATATCAACCCCAAACTTGAAGGTAATTTTTACCTTATTAGTCTATCTTTGACCTGGTTGACATTGAATGCCAAAGATTTTCATTGTAAATGAAACTTATTAAGATTGTTTAAAGTGTTCAATTTTGCTGCACTCCTCTCTTTATTTTGAAAGTAAATAGGCCTACTATTCTTTTTTTATCTATTACGACACTCACTCGCCTATCGTTATCAAAATTTTATAGGTCTTTGCGAGGCCCCAGAAAGAGGTAAATTGTTACATGGATTTGACACCTCGTCCAAATCATAAAATAAGTCCAACATTGGTGATATTTCCTGGTTTTACCTACTGTCAACCGCAAGCGCCAAGTTATTTCGTATCTTAATACCTTTAATTTGCTTGAGAGATTTTTGAGGTTAGTGGATTGTAACGTTGAAAAGTAAATTCCTGGTGACATGATTTTGCGTCTATTGAGGTTGGACCTACATTTTTCTTGGGTCTGAATTAAGGAGCGCACTAATGTAGCCTACTTCATATAAACATTAACAAGTGTTGGAGCTTAAATTAAGTGCCTGTTAAAATGAACAACCGGATTTGGATTCGAACCGAAAATCGTATATTTTCAAGTAGGACACTTTAACCATTGAGTAATTATATCACTCAGAACAATATTCGCTCACTGACAAATACCAAAATTCTACAGTATTTCTCATAGTCCATTAAAGTAAGGTATCACAAACAAATCATTTTTAATTCCAATATTGATATTTTCCCCCAAATATATCATAAATCAACTTCAGATGTAAGGGTATTGGTTAGTGTTTGAGTAAAACATGACAGTTTCAATGAGTACTTTCTATTTTGTGAATTCTGCAAATAACAAGTGAAATTAAAAAATCATAAGAAATTACATTTTTTAAGAAGATTTTGACTAAGTAAAAAAAAAAAAAATCGCCCTCTGCTCAGAACTTACTTATGATGGCAGTTAAAGCAGGCTCACTCCTACCGACATCGGACGGATCAGATTTTATTATTCTATCCAGTGTTCACAATGAACGATACTCACCTGTCCACATCATCCATTCCTTGTGTCGAGTAAGTTTATTGTGGATAGAGAATTGAAACAGAACCAACAGTTCGGAGTGGATGATATCTTAGAAATTTCATATTATGTCAAAGATCTGACAAGGATTCATGAAGGAAGGGTGACAAATAGGTTTGAAAATTACAGGCCAATTAGCTTAACATCAATGGTAGATAAATTAATGGAGTGATTGATATACAATATCAGAAAAGTCTGCAAGGAGAATAGTGGTTTTCAAGTAGACAACATTCATGCGAATCTCAGTTAGTAGGCTATATGCAAGATATTTCAGATGAAATGGCAAGGGAGGCCAAATTGATAGTATAGCACAAAGACGTTTGACAAAGTGAGCCATAAAATGATCCCAATTAAAGTAAAACTATTGGATCAGACGAAAAAGAAAGAAATAGAAAGCAAAAGGTTAGTGTAGGAAATGCAGTATCATAAGAAATGGAAATGGGAGTGCCACAGGGTAGCATTTTGGGACCATTGCTATTCATTGTGTTGATGGTTTACTGTCAGAAGTTAGGTTGTTTGCAGATGATACAATATAATAGGATGACAGTGGCAGAAGACTTTGAACAGCTTCAGGGTGATCTCGACAGAATATCTAGCTGGGTAGATCAACATGAAGGTTAATGCAAGGAATAGTCAGCTTATTAGGTACACACGCAGCTGGTGAAGGGATTCTTATGCCACAGTTAAGTGATTTAGCCCCCCAACCCCCTGAAAAAACTTTTTATTTTAAACTTTTTTTTTGGTATAAAGTACTGTTCTCAAGCATTTTTTCCCAAGATAATTGGCGCAGATTTTAAAACTTGTATTTGATTTCTATTTAGTTAGGCACTTTGTCCATAGGGTATCCTTTGGGGGTTCGGGTTATTTTTGTTCCACTTATTCCCCCTTCCCCATTCCTTGTCTCATAATGTCATCCGTGGTTACACAGATTAAAAAAAAAAAAAAAAAATACTAATGGTTAATTATGTCTATAAGGTGGGGAAAGAATTGCTTGTTGAAGACTTGAAATGACATAACATTTGATAACAAATTCAACAGGGCAGGAGGTAGTGGGTAAAGTTTCAACATCCTTCACTTGTAGGAAACAATGTTGAGGAAATGTACCAGAGATGAAAGGGAATTGGGTTACAAAACTTTGGTCAAACTATTGCTTGAACATGGTAGTGCAGTATGGGACCTACAGTATCAAGTAGAAGAGTTTGAGAGAGTGCAAACAAGTGCTGCTAGATTTGTTTCTGGAAATGACTGCAGAACAGAATCAGTAACTGATATGAAAAAAAAGAGCTGGAATGGGATTTGTTGGGAGACAAGAGAATAAATAGAGTAATGGGAGTGCACAAGGCGTATATTGGTGTATGTGGAAAGATATTAGTGTAAAAATTAGGAGTAATGCATGGAAGGATCAAGATGACCATGACCACAAGCTGGCACTCGATTACAGGCACAAAAGTGTGGAACGGTTTTTTTTTTTTTTTTTTTTTTTCCCGTAGGTAACGGGGTCAGGGTTTGGAATTAGTTGCCAAGACAAATGATGAATAATTTACCAAAAATGCTGAAATTTAAAGTGGGTGGATGTAGGCAGGTACAGGAAATGGGAAGACTGGAGCTGTTAATTTACTATCAAAACAATGTTGGCTTGGCAGGAACAAACGTGGGACCTGTCTTATACAATGAGATTGTCAGGCTCAATCATCCTGTATACTAAGAATATAATAAGAAATCTCTGAAAATATATTTTTTTTTCATTTTTTATAACTGGTCCAAATTTTCCAAACATGCAAATGAGTAAACTTATACCTTTACCTGATGTTTTTGTTCAAAGTATTCTTTTATTTCTTTTTGGGTCAAGTTCTCCATGAATTAATGAGATATGGTAATGACAAGGAAGTTAAAAGTCATCTATCTTTTTTTTTACAAAATATTGATCTTTATTTAAAGAGCAATTCAGATTAGCTTTAAACATATTTACAAGAAACAGATGCTAAGTAGAAAGTCACAGTATAGGAAAATAGAAGCTTTTTGATCAATAAAAATATGTTTTGTTGCCTGAAAGCAAAAACAGAATGTATCCTCTCATCAAACCAAACTTAAAAGATTGAGTACACTTGGTACTCTTAACAACAATGCAATTTATATTTGAGAGGTGTTAAGATATATATTCAAAACATAACATCTGATATATTTACTTCATTTTTCTTTAATTCTAAAACTTATGTACATAATGGAATGGTGAAGTGTTTGTCTTTCCATCCATACATATTTCAACAACTTAGTTAAAAATCTCAGTTCTCTCTTGAGTTGGAGGAAAATAATTGATTGTATCAAGTTACGATCTCACATCATTCAACAGGCACTACTTACATTTTATCAACAGGACAAATATCAATGATATGAAAAGTGTAATCACAAAAGAGTTCTCAGGTATTCAAGATGCTATACCATGTTGAATTATGATAGTATAAATAATTGCTATTTAGCTGTCATTAAAATTATTTTTACAAACAAATTCTGACTGTAGAAACAGTAATAAATTAATAAAAATGGAATAAAACCATTTCATGAATCTTGGGCAATATTATTTGTAATAATTTCTAAGGTTGCTTCAGCTACTCAAAGAGTAACAGTATTGTATTAAATTTCAATTAATTTTGGAGGGATTTTTGCTTTGGATTTTTCAAGTAGTAAGATTTTCACTTACGTACACGTTCCAAGCAAACAATTTTCCAGTATCAACATTTCATTAATGATTTTAGTGTAGTACATTCTTATCCTGTATCAATACTTTTACTTGACATGAACAAAAAGAAAAATAGGATGAAAATGAGGTATATTAGCCTAAAAATTTTATGGATGGCATATTAGAATACACAATAGTTTAGGAACATAATAAAAAGCTCTCTGTAATAAAATTTTTGCACAAGTCTATCTTCAATAAAGAAAGAATTTACATGATTATCTACATAACTGAGTCACAGTGATACAACTGAATATTCTTCTTTCTGAAGAAAGACCTTACCTAACTTTCCTATTCTGCATGTAGCTGTGTTTCTATTCCATCATCATTCTGCTGACGATAGTGAAGTCTTTTCGTTTTGCAAATTCCTGTTTTCAATAGCATATCAGCTCTTCCTTTCCAATTATTTTACAAAATGTCTATCCCCAAACATCTCTTTTCAGAGCACAATAAAAAAATAATAAAATATCTGTGCCTGTAACGCAGTTTCTTTATTAACTTTGTAATAGAAACTGGATCAATATTGCTTTACTTTATGGATGGCAATGGCAAAGAATTTTTTTATAGTACCAACAAAATAAAAAGCTTATACAAAACCCAAAATAAACGCTAAATAAGTTTCACATGGCTTATTGTCAAGGTGTTAAGTTGCAAGTTAAACATCTCCCCCCCTTTTCTCGAACAATGTGTTTAAATAGAGTGATGAAAAGAAGTATTAAAGCAAAGTAAATATATAGTTGTATTAGATGAAAAAACTTTCAAGACATGTGAATAATTTTAACCTTAAGTAATTTATTTTGTGATAGCCACTATTTTAAAATACTCTGGGAAATAGTTGTACTAGTTTTTACATAAATGTATTTATAAATATGTAAAAAATCTGTATATTACATGCTTTGTTTTCACTGAAGATTAGGCCAGTTGCAACTAAGCTCCTGGGTGTGTTGGACCCATTTAGAAGCTGAATTGCTAAAAAGATAACTTTTTAGACATTTACAAAATATGCAAATAATAAGAATGAAGGTAGTTCAGTCAATAGCAGTAACATATAAATATATACATATAAAAGTAGATCAATACTTATATACTATGGACCATGAGATAAAATTCTTGGAGTATTGTTGCCACTCACATAAACATTTAAGAAAATCAGGGAAAATATAAATCCTTATTTGACTATTACATCATCAAAAGTACAAATTTCAATTATCTGAAAGTTTAAAAATACTTCAAAGTGTCTTTTATATTTTACAATGATTAAACAATTCAAAAGCAATTTATTATGCCTAGATCACATGAACTCTAGTTTCATCAACTCTACCTTACATATGTGAAAAACAAAGTAATCTGAGGAAGTAAAATAAAAAGTGTAATAAAAATCTATATATCAAGGTCCATGTGCTTTTAAAGGCAGCCTGATTTTTACATGAGTTCAGTTATTAAGTGGCTGAAACTTCAAAGAGTGTGATGAAGAAAATGGACTAAATGCTTTGAAGCTGATCCCCGACCTCTCGTCGACGTCCCCTGCACTGAATCTATGCTTCTTTGAATCGGGTGCAGTCCTCGAGTGTCCGTGATAACTGGGAGCTGGCTGAGGTCTTGTCTCAGTGAGTGTCGAGCTACCATTCCTGTGCTGAGTCCTTGGAACATTGCCACCATTAGTCTGCTTAACACATGAAATTTTTTCTTGTGAACCACTATTCCTCAACAGAGATTCTGCATCAAGTCCAAGAATAAGTAGCACCCTATGTGGATTCTGCAGCACAAAATTCTCAAACACATCCACAGGAGCAGAAGTTTGTGTTTCTTTGTCAGCCAGCTTACTGAGCCGCACGGGTATTTCCTCTGTTTCCCAACAAAACATGTCAGGGGGATGTGATGAGCTGCGTTGTATCATCCCCCCATCAAGGCAGTTATATGGAAGGTTGGGGTTTGAATGTGCTGGTAGAGGGTAAGGATAACGAGATGCCATTGTAGTGTTGCTTGAAGCCAGCTCCTGCAATGCCTGAATGGCATTTCGTACCTGTTGACATAGAAATATGTCTGGTTGAACAAAGGCTTTCCCAATGTTTTGTTGAAATCTGATTTTTGTGGGTTCACTGCCAGATGATCTCAATGAAATCCCGGCATCTCATAAGATATATACAGTGTCAGTATTTAGACAATCAGCAAATTCAATGTAAATTAAATTTAGATTTATTACATTATTCATCTGCCCTCCTTCATTCAACTATTACTTACAGCTAAAATATATGCAATACTAACAGATAGTTCTTCCTTCTTCTACAATCCCTTGTATTCATTACAATGTTTAGACAACATTGCTACTGGTATGAAACTTTAGAATAAAATATTTTTAAGATATTGATTTTTTTATCAGAATATTAATTTCACTTTTCACATGAAACTTTGACTTTGCACTTTATATAACCATTTCCCTCTTCCATAAGCCTATATTACCCTTGTATGAAGTAATTTTGGTAACAACTTCAGTTACAATAACTATTAAGAAGAAATACGGTAAGAATCCATAATTAAATTCATCTGTGTTATTTGTACAAACATCTTAAAGTCCTTATATATGATATGAATGTATAAAGTTACTGTTGCTTTAAGACGAAAATTTATGGGATATGTTTGAAATTAATTTTTTCAGTTTCCTGTTCACTGATGCTAACTACACCAAACACCTCTGCACAGTTTAGTAAGCATTGCATAAAACATTGAATTCTACTGTTTTATTCCTACACCAGTGTACAGAAACTAGAAAATTCTTTGTCATGTGGTAGAAATGTGCTCAAGCTTTTAGTAAAAGAAAATGACTAAATCTATGAATGATTGATGAAATCATTTTATGAGTAGTGCACATAGAACCTACATGAGAATAATAAACAGTAAATGAAAATAAAAATGTTAATAGATTAAATTTGCAAAATAAATGACTACAGATACCTTGAAAAAATAATGTTAGTGGTAATGTTGTTAATTCCCATGGAATATAATTTTATTGGTTGCATCTTCTATGTCTCACCAGAATGTTAGATAGGAGAGGTTATAAGTTAGCTTAGTTTATCATGCTAATAAAGACAAAGAAACTTTTGTGTATAAATCTTAGGTGATAGACTAGACATTGTGAAGGAACTAAGAAAACTACAAAAGAGTGAAGGGGCCAGTTTAAATATTACCACATGTGGATTAAAGATAGGTGTTATGATATTTTACTGTACGCTGGAGTATTATTTAGACAGGGTCTGGATACTTGTTGTCTACTAGAGGACTGGAAAAGTGCCATGATTAATACCAGTCCATAAAGGAGGTAAGACCAATAGCATTGAAAATTACAGATTGATTAGTTTGATATCAAGTAAGTTGATAGATTGATACCACATCAGAAATGTTTGTGAGGAAAGAAACTGGTATGGAAATGGCAACATGGGTTCAGGGCAGGCCATTCATGTGAATCTCAGTCACTGGACTATATGCAAGATATTTCAGATGAAATGGACAAAGGAAGTCAAGTTGGCAGTGTATCCCTCTCTACAAAGCATTTGATGGAGTGAGGCATAAAATAATGATAAGTATGTAAAGCCACTGGAGTGGACAAAAAGTCTTTGGAATGGATGAAAAAGTGATCTGATAAGCAAAGGAATTCTTAAAATGTAGAAAGTGGAGAATTAGGCTGTATCGTACACAGTACCAAAAGAGGTAGAAGTGAAAATGGTAGTGTCACAGGATATTGGGACCATTGCTATTGATTATTTTAAGGAATGATTATGTTAATGGTTTACAGTATGAAGTTAGATTGTTTGCTGATGACACTAATACAGTATGATTACAACTGGAGATAATCGTGAACAACTACAGCAGAATCTAGAGAGTATATCTAAAAGGATAGGTCAACATAGAATGAAGATAAATGTCAAAAAGAGTCAGGTCAGCTGATTAAGTACACAGATAAAATCAATAAAGGGAAGAACTGTTTGTTGGATGTATTAAGTATTGGCATAATATCTGGTAATAAACTCAAATGAGTTGGACACATTGAGTAGGTGGTGTTGAGGGATTTCAAAACCTTGCAAGAATAATCAAGGTATATACCAGAGAAGTCAGGAGAATTGTTTTACAAAACCTTGGTCAAAACACTATTTGCTATGTAATATCTTGGTTCTCCGGGTGGATTTGTTTAAAACCTAACGTTTCTGCCATCTTGCTGTGGCTTTCATCAGAGGAAAGCCACAGCAAGATGGCAGAAACGTTAGGTTTTAACAAATCGACGCGGCTCCACCGGGAGAACCAAGATATTACATACAGTGACCGCGGAAGCCTTCGTAATCACTATTTGCTATATTGGTGAGTATTTTCTAAGATAATAGTCACTTATTATTTTCTTGATAGCCTAGATTCCAGAAATCTAAGTCAGAAAATTAAATGAAGTAGGAAAGCAAAACACAAACTGCTATACGCAACAAATCACAATACATTACACTACAAGCATAGGGAAATTTTCAAGAACAAAAGATGCAAAGAACGTATATTTTGCAATTGAAAAAGACATTGAGTTAGCATGGAAGCCTACATGGAGAATTATGAAAAATTAAAAACTATAATTTTAACAAAAGTAAATAATAGAAATAAAATCCTGCTAATAAAGTCATCATCATCTTTTTTACAGACTTTCATGAGTTAGCCTTGGAACTTCCTCTTTCTAGATGCCTGTGCTTATTTTGAAAGCATATACGTCAGTCATGTTAGTCCTATCATAGTCTTATGGAGAATGACTGTGTTGCCATTTGTCTGCAAAACATGCAACTATGTTTTGTGTGTGATAAGTGAATTTTTTGTCTGTGTAATGTGCATTTTATGAGGCTGATATTGGGGACCATCGCAGAATTAACCATGATGATTGTGGAATAATGTCTAAAAACCAAAATAATCTCGACAACTGGTACAGCAGGGGCCAGGACTCAAACCTGGCCGCGTTGTACTTCCATGATTTAGTGTTGTGGTGCCTAAATGCATATAGCACATTGATGGGTACTAATGAAGTAATGTTCATAATAGTTTGGAAGAAATATTGGAAAAAAATTTAAAGGTTACAAAATACTGACACAGAAAATAATGGGCTAAAGTCAGAACAAAGTGACTCTAGAAAAAACAAATAGTTTGATAACAAGTATGTATTAAGCCTAGAAAAGGAAGTTGATATGACATTAAACCTTTGAGCTAGAATACTAAAATCTCTGGTAAGATAAAGGTGTTGTAGAAAGGTCACAAACACAAGATTTTATGGAGACAGGCTTTTCATCAAGAATACCATTAACTGTTTTTATTTTTGCAAAGCTATTCTATACTCAACAAATAATCTTTATTTTAGTAGAACGTAGCAAAGCAAAACATGAAGTTATTACCTCTTGACTGAGTGTAGCTACATCTTGATGTAGGGAAGAAACTTGTGTATCAAGCCTCTCTACACTGCTCTTTGTCTGCTCTACCTCTCCTCTCAATTCTAAGTTTAGCCCTTCAAGTGATCCTGATCTCTGACTTAAGGATGATGTCAGAGGAGGGCGATGTCTCTCCCTTAGTAAAGCTAATTTTGCTCGACTTGCACGAGCAGCTGTACCACTGTACTCTTCTATTCTGTATTTATATAAATAAGGAAAAAATGTAAGCATATAGGAAATTGGAAAAATTAATTAATAATGTCTTAAATACTAAATAGGGTATCTAAATGGAAATGTAATACCCTGAATGTACATTATTTGTTGAAGAGATAATGCCAATGCAACCTTTTTAATTTTGTTTGTGTAAAAAAACTGCATTGTCCTTAATTAACTAAGCAACTGTGGAAAAAAAATGTCTGCAACAACATTGCACTTATTACTCTATTTAGTTTATATATACACCAGAAAATGTAGTTTTTTCAGTAAAAAATTCAAGCTTAAGAATAAAACTGTAGGCAATAAATTTTTAATTTCATTTGTGACTCTGTTTTAATTAGTTTATTTAATCCTCAACTGGAGGACCTAGCAAACAGAATATACCAATGAGTTACTTCCAGCTCCCTTCCTAAAGCCTCATCCCTCTTCTACCTTCCTACAAACATTGTAAATTGTACAATATCCCTAGCTGATGTGTTCAATCTGGCTTATGCTTTCCCTTATAAACCTTTTCTGGTGTTTGTATCATCAAGAACCCAACTTTTTATGCAGCGCTAAATGTTGTGTCTATAATTTTGCAAGTGCTTTTGAATTTCTACAAACCTGATGCTTTGCTCAAGTTCGGAAAATATTTTTTGAAAAATCCAGCAACATCCTTGATGGAGCTCCGCCTGCAAAACTGTCAAACCTGCAGATTTTCGCTACTCATTCTAAAGCTACTATTTTCTTTTTTGTTTGTTTAATTCTTTCTTAATTTGTTTTCAGTACATTTTCTGATCAAATTAATATAATAAACTAGGAAAAATAGTGTTGCACTGATCTTATAATGGTGGTTAGTGAATATCGTTTGTTTTTGTGAAATATTGACCATGTCTATGGATACCCTGATTTTCCTGAATTTGGTGAATCTATTAATAACAGAGTTAAGTTCTTCAAAACAGTTGCCATCTCCTTAGAATAATTTGCTATACAAAGTTGATACTGTAAGGCGCAACAGTTATATAAGAGAAAGTTTAAATAAAGTGCACAAAACAAAATAATTTTTTACTTAAAAAAAAAATCAGTCTCTTGCTGGTTTCAAGATTTCGACATAGCACAACACTCAAAACAAAAACAACTTCAGTCCTTTGTGAAGATGTATGTTACCTTCTGTGATATTCAACCAATTAACAGCTTTCACTTGCTCATAACTTTTGTATAAGTAACCTCCAAGATTAGCTTTAGTAAACCTTTTGTAAGATTACTGAAGTTAGACATCACTTTGGCACAGGCTAATATGAAATCACCTGTTTCAACATTTGCACATGGCTGCCAATCTCCCTGCACTTCATTGAATAACATAGCCATGACACAATATTCATGACACTTACTGGACCAAATTGAAATTAAAACCTACACTTCGAAACTACCTACTCGATCATATTTATAGTCTCACACCCACTTTGGTTACTTCTGGTGTTATTTTGTACTAAGTTCAACAAGGTTCTAACATACATCATAATTCCAGCTAGAAACAAAACCAACCTCCTGATCCATTCCTTAAACATTTATCCATTTTTGACAAATTTTAAAATGTTAAAGATTTAATTATTATCAATGGCGTAGCTAGGTCAAGGGCCCTGGTGCAAAAAATTTATTTTGGGCCATCAGGCCAGACGGGCGACCTTTTTTTGTGCTTTGTGTGCTGGTAGGGGCCCCTGAAATGAGGATGGGGGCCCTTGAATTGTTCTTTAGGGGCCCCTGAGCAGTGGTTGGGGCCCCCCCTGAGCAGCGAGGGCCCTTAGTGAGGGGCTCCTGTGTTCTCAGGGGCCCCTTAGATGACGGTAGAGCTAAAAAAAAAGATCCCCAGTTTGCCGTGAAGGCTCGTGGACCCTCTAAACTGCGCTTGTGCTTGAGGGCCCCTAGAGGTGCACTTAGGGGCTCCTTGAGGTATGCTTGGGGGCCCCCTGAGCGTGACACTGCACCGTCTAGCCCCATAGTAGCTACGCCCCTGATTATTATTAACATTGTTTGTTATTATACTTTTATAAAAAAACAAACTATGGTTTAGATGTTAGCATTATTTGAGGTTGAAAACAACAAAATTCCACTTATCTCTCCAAATATGACTTGCCTCTTTAAACTTTTAATACAGAAAAATTCCTTTTCATTTTTTTTTTTTTTAATTCAACATATAACATTCCTGTGTATAAGACTGTGTTATATATTACCC
Source organism: Vandiemenella viatica (assembly GCA_031002005.1). NCBI lineage: Eukaryota > Metazoa > Arthropoda > Insecta > Orthoptera > Morabidae > Vandiemenella > Vandiemenella viatica. The sequence continues at coordinate 99,078,075 of JARYHS010013630.1, read as the reverse complement.
CAAATTCTTTATAAATTGCCTCCAAAGCCACATTAGAAATCCTTTGAAATTAAGTTTTAAATACTTCCCATTTGATATCATTAAATGAAATTTATACAATTTCTCTTATTTTAAAGTTAATTATCCTCTAGTGTCTAAGCCCTCCATTAAAATTTATTTAAGAATTTTTAATAATGTGATGCCACTAACTGCAAGAATTATCTTTTTACTATGAAAATGTTTTGAAATCATTTAATTTAACTATTATGGTATTATTATTCATTGCATTTTTGCTTTTACTTCCATACCAACCATTATTATTTTAATGTTATTCTTAATGAGTTATGTCAAATTTTGTGTTCCAATGTTAGGCCTAATGTTTCGTATTACTGCGTTATTTATTCTCAAACTCCATATTTAATATTCTTTTAACATTAGCAACATTATGCGATACCTATTTTCTCATTATTTAACCGAATACTTCTCGTTTCTATCAGTATTCCAATTTTCATTGTTGGCATTAGCAAAAGACAGCTGTTATACATGATCTTTCTTAAGGATTTTCCCATGAATAAACTATATCTTAAGAAATTAACTCGAGTTTATTACATTGCCTGATAATACATATATATATTTTAATATATATATTTTAATAAAAAAAAATAGGATGTTATTCTTCAACTTTGGAAACCAATATATTAAAAAGATTTTGACAATAGCAAAAGGTGATAGTTACAAAATTGCTCACCAAATATAATGTCAGAATGGAGTCAAAACCCGAGAACAAACATAAAACACGGAATATTTTCGATGCAAATGCTTGATTACCAGAAGCATATGAAGATGTGCAACAATTATCATGCTTGAAAATTTACCATTTTACTTGTACTAATTGTAATGCTTCATAAATAGGTCCGACTATGAATCTGCTATGAATCAGAATGAATAATCACAAACAAATGTTATTCATCCAAAATCTGAGCCACCCTGTTGCTCACATGGTACCTATTACTTCACCACCCACTATCTGGTCATTATATCACAACAGAGTATTTCTTGACCACTCCCCTAAACTAATATAGTGGGAAACAGCTTCTTTGAGAAAACAGGAATCCACACAATCACGTTTTTTCCCCCTCTAAGGTCCACGAAAAAAAACTTTCATTTCTTTTACCTCATTTTCCTTTCCTTCTTCTCAGCTACAGGAATAAGAAATGCCATTTGCCAGAAGTGATGTTGTTATAATGCCTTCTGACCTACCGGTATCTAATATCCATCAATAGCTGTATTACTGAGATCTTAATTTCTTTATCTTATTCATTTGTGAAGTTCAAGTACATTCTATGTTTAAGCCAAATTATTTTCCTGTGTTTTCAAAATTTTGAAGCACAGTTTTAAGAAGGCACAGAGGGCAGAACAGAAGAGATATTTCATGCTAAGGCTCATTGTGTAAAAGAAGTGCACCAGTACTGGTTAAGTGGAAAAGAAGTGGGAAGAGTATAAAGAGATAGTAAGATTGGGGGAAGAAATGTTTGTTCCAAACCAAAAAATAACGGATAGCTTTAAATTCACTTGCTATAATAGGGAGGTTACAAGGCTAAAGTGGTCAGTGAGATGAGAACACATAAGAGAAAGAAAGCAGCAAGGCGGCAGGGTCTACTTATAACAGCTAAACCAGGGCCGGTGTTGGTGAGAGGAGAGGGGGGGGGGGGTTAGTGGGTCAAATGTACCCGGGTTAGCCCTGTGGATGGGGGGGCTCGATCACCGTCTGTAGGGGCACCCCGCTAGATAAGTTGTAGAGCTAAAAAAGAAAAAAGTCACCCATTTGGTCTGACTAGTTACTTGACTGTTAAAGAATGCTTACCCCGGGCCTCAAAATCCTAGTGCCGGCCCTGAGCTAAACAAATTATTAATAGCACTGAAGACAGAAGTTAAAGATACGCTCATACAGAGTATTATAATTGGACAGGGATCACCAAATAATGGATCTAGACATTTATATAGCTACTAGCTGTACCCCCAACTTCATCCATGCAGAATTTGAGATTTGTGCTAGTAATTCACTGATTATCAAAGAAATATTGGCTGGGTATGTCAGGGTAGAGGAGCAGACCTGCATTTTCTGTTTTCTTGGATCCTCTCATCTCCTCCTGAATTTATAGTGTAAGCAATACTTTAATCACATTTGAGAGCATAATTTGTTTATACTTTTCCCTGAAACCACCACTAACTGGGAAAAGCTTTTATGTTTGTGATGACCCACAGGTGCACTTCAATATTGCTCACATGGCTTCTATGTGTGCAATATTTGAAATGTATTTCCTGGCATGTATACGAATAGATTTCTTTATTTGCACATATATATATATATAATAACAATGAGCAGGAAAAAGCTTTAAGGCAATAAAATTAAGGAAGGATAGGGAAATATGACCCAGCACTTACCACAGATGAAGGCGGCTGGGACGACGAACAAAAAACAAACACAAGAGAAGTGCAATATTTCGGCCTACAGCAGCCTTAAACGTGCAGAAGGTGAAGCCCCAGGCGGCGTCACATGTGTACACATAGACGGCCGACTGGTGAATGGCGTCTCAGGCGCGAATGGTAGTTTAGGTGGTGGGGGGGGGGAGTAAGCTCAAATATTAGATCGATAATCGATACTGATGACGATATGTTGTTATTGAAAGAGATGAAAAATAACTGGGTGGGGATATATATATATAACTATAAGTGAAAAGTAAAATAAATGTAAGTAGCATGGAAAATAGTAAATACAGAACTAAAAAAATTTAAAATAAATAAATATAAATGGTATAGATAATAAGTGCTGGGTCTAGTGGGCAGAAATTATTGGAGATTGAGGCCAGGAGGATGTCTGGTGTCAAGGATATTCTGGTAGGACAGTTCCCATCTACGAAGTTCAGAGGGGGTCGTATTGTTAGGGAAAACTCTGATTGCTCTAACTGAAAAACAGATGTTCAAATTATTGATTTTGTGGGAACATGCCAGTTCCCACAAAATCAATAATTTGAACATCTGTTTTTCAGTTAGAGCAATCAGAGTTTTCCCTAACAATACGACCCCCTCTGAACTTCGTAGATGGGAACTGTCCGACCAGAATATCCTTGACACCAGACATCCTCCTGGCCTCAATCTCCAATAATTTCTGCCCACTAGACCCAGCACTTATTATCTATACCATTTATATTTATTTATTTTAAATTTTTTTAGTTCTGTATTTACTATTTTCCATGCTACTTACATTTATTTTACTTTTCACTTATAGTTATATATATATATCCCCACCCAGTTATTTTTCATCTCTTTCAATAACAACATATCGTCATCAGTATCGATTATCGATCTAATATTTGAGCTTACTCCCCCCCCCCTCCCACCACCTAAACTACCATTCGCGCCTGAGACGCCATTCACCAGTCGGCCGTCTATGTGTACACATGTGACGCCGCCTGAGGCTTCACCTTCTGCACGTTTAAGGCTGCTGTAGGCCGAAATATTGCACTTCTCTTGTGTTTGTTTTTTGTTCGTCGTCCCAGCCGCCTTCATCTGTGGTAAGTGCTGGGTCATATTTCCCTATCCTTCCTTAATTTTTTATATATATATATATATATATATATATATATACGAGAGGGTACCCAAAAATAACCAGAATAGCACTGCCGTGGGCAGAGCTTGTGTAGTACGTGTTTCTGCTGCTAGGTGTTTAGAGCACAAATCATTGTTAGTTCAGAGCTACCTGTGTTGTCAACCTGGCTTGTTCTGTTAAACTGCAGTGATTGTTTTTGCTAGCGCTTTTTTGTTATTGTTTCATTTTTGATGATGGCAAGTTTAAGTGAACAACGTGCAGCTGTGAAATTTTGTTTTCTGCTCAGTAAAAATGCTGCTGAAACTGTTTTAATATTGAAAACAGCTTACAAAGATGCCACTATGAGAAAAACTCTAGTGTAAGAGTGGTTCGCTCAGTTTAAAAATGGTGACATGTTAATTGATGACAAACCTAATTCTGAACGTCGATAGACTGCCCCAATCGAATCTCAGATCGTCGACAGACAAGTGATCAACTGTCAGAGATTAGTGGGTTATCTTGGAGCTCGGTTCAGCGAATTTTAAATGAAGATAAGGGAATGAAAAGTGTTGCTGCAAAGTTTGTTCCTTGGGCTCTGATTGAAATAAAAAAAGAACGTCGAGTTGAAACATGACGTGCTTTGAAACATCAGCTTGAAAATGATCCAGATTTTCTGTCAAAGGTCATTACTGGTGATGAGTCATATGGTGCTATGGTTACGACCCAGAAACAAAGCAACAGTCAAGCTAATAAAAAACGTCATTGACACCACGTCCAAAAAAGTCGTCAAATCAAATATTAAAACAATGCTCATTTGATTTTTTGATGCCTAAGGTGTAGTTCATTTCCCCACATCAGACAAGCAATCAAACCTTTTATTTTAAGAAGATTATGCAACAGTGTTCTTCAAAAAAGACCCGATTTGTGGCAGACAGGAGACTGGTTCGTTTACCAAGACAATGCACGCACAGCTGTCTCTGTTAGGCAGTTTTTAGATAAAAATGAAATGGTTCCACTGCCCCATGCACCTTACTCGCCTGACCTGGCTCCATGTGACTATTTGTTATTTCAACACATGAAAAGGGGCATGAAAGGACACCAATTTGACAACATTGAAGAGGTCACGAAAAAAACGAGGTAGGAGCTGTCAGCCATTTTTAAAGATGACTACAAAAATGTTTTGAACAGTGGAAGCACCACTAGGAAAAATGTATTAGTTGTAATGGAGAGTTTTTGAAGTGGACAAGGTTGTTTTGTAAAAAATTTGAAAATATATAGCTTTTAAATAATAGTTCCGGTTTTTTTTTGCTACTGCCTCACATAAACTGGGATATAAACACCCTTATGGATTCACAAATGTGAAAACCTCACTCATGGTATGCATTACGACTATGAGAATGCTCGTATCTTCATATATAAAATCCATTGTGTGTGTATAAACCATATCATCCCTGATGAACCATTGGAATTATTGAGGCCATAGCTTTCTCACAGTCCAAATGCCTACCAGACTCCAGTGTCACCTATGGGGGGGGGGGGGGGGGGTACCTTCTTGCGCCCTCTCAATGGCATTTCATGTGTATATGGCTTGAATTGGTCCAGTCGTTTGTCCATGATGATGTGGTTTATGCAAGCCTAGGATTTTATATGGAAAGGAGTTAGAAAATTAAGTGGATATATCCATACAATTTTTACTTATGATGAAGGTAAAGTTAATGGGCAAGAAGATTAAGCAGCTGATTTTTGAGAACATTGTAGACTTTTGTAACAGGGTGGGAGGGAAAATATCAGAGGAAGGGCTTTTCTTAATAACTAGGTTTAGCAGAGAAGGAAATCAGAAATAGTTCCTGGGAATATTATGATGAATTAGACAGATTATAAAACATGAAGGAAATGGAGTGGGTAATATTGAAACAGGTTTGTTAAAGTTAAGTATATACACCATTGTATTAATCTAGACTTTTTTAGACCGAATCTGGAGGCATACTACAGGACTTCTTCTTCTTCTAGTCCCTATCCATTCCGGATGTTGGCAACCATCTTGGCTGGCTTGTCTCTGCTGTGTCACAGGCGTAATGAATTATAGTAACTATTACTAAAGTACAGGAATTTGTTCGAGCGACAAAAGTCGCCAGCCAGCCATTGACCTGATGACAGAGGCGATTTCGCCACTTACGGGGCCGCGCGGGCATCGCCACTTCAGGAATGTGCAATTCGCTTGTTAGTGGGTGCGATGTCCGACACGTTATTGCCGCCCCGCTAAGCAGGTTAACCGAGCCTTCATTTTAAGTAATATAGCAAGGAGCGGTCACTTGGAGACCGGAGCTGATCGTACGCACCTCGGGCATCGACTTGCCGACCCAGCCAGCTATCCGCTCGTCGTCTAATCGCTAAGTGATTTTCTGCAAACCGATAACGGAGTGGACTGTGGCTTTCGGCGATTACTTGCCATGTATCGCAACTTCTACGGCAATAAACTTGCAGTAGACCGTCTACCAATTCATTAATAATTTCAGTAGGCAAAGTATTCCCTCTACTGTTTGCTCGCCTCAGGGCGTGGTGTCAGAGAAAGCAATTATTCTTAGCAAGCAGGCAGCAGACTATCGGTGGTCCAGTAACTGACGGCTGCCCCGATCTGCGAGAAGAAAAGTACTAGATACAGCCACAAGTAAGTTCACTCCCCCATTGGCCACACCATCCTGACAAACCCATGGCGTGGATCAATCCCCAAAAGGGCCGACCACAGCTGGTTGAGGCTTGGGTTAACTCTGTAGTTGTCTTGGAGGTCCGTGTTATCAGATTTTTTTAACCAAGAAGTTCTTCTTTACTAACACTTCTCTTTCCTGGTATTTTCCCCTGGATAACAGACTGCAGGAGTTCATAACGGCTATTGTTCCTCATGATGTGACCAAGGTACTGAAGTTTCCGTGTTTTTATGGTGGACAACCCATATCTTTTTTTCATTTTGCGGAGCACTTCAGGATTTGTGGTGTTGTTTGTCCATGGAATTCTCAACATTCTTCAATACAACTACATTTTAAAAGCTTCTAACCTTTTACTGATAGTTTCTGTTAATGTCCACATTTCAATGCCATACAGGAGGGCAGAGAACACATAGCAGTGCAGGAGTCTTATCTTCACGTTTATCGATAAATTATGACTTTTAAAAATGTTATTAATTTCATTGAAAGTAGCTCCGGCTTTACCAATACATGACTTAACTTCATCAGATGGATCCCATTGGCTATATACTGTGGTGCCAAGATACGTATGTCTTGATACACATTCAATGGTCTTCCGGTTAATCATAATATGACATTGGGAGTTGTTGTTTTTGTCAATGACCATTAGTTTTGTCTTATTTATATTAAAGTGGCTGCTTTGTGAGAGTCTAAGATATTGTAAACTTTCCTGACTGTCTGCAAAAATGACTGTGTCATTTGTGTAGCGAATGATTTCCATTCAACAGCACTCCCATCTCCACATCGTTCAATGCCTCCCTAAAGATATACTCTGAATAGATGTTAAATAATAAAGGGGATAGGATACAACCTTGTCTTACACCATGAAGAATTTTTACTTCATCCATTATTTTCTCCCTTCAGTCTCACATGAACACTGGTTCCAATACAGATTAACACATAGACATCACAATTTATATCCCTGCAGCGTTGAAATAGTACTTGGGTGTTGAACAGAGCTTCTCTGTTCCAATTGTATTTCTGAATCCGAACTGTGTATGTGATACATATTCTTCACATATATATCCTTCAGTAAACAACCTTCAAAAAGAGTTTTAATGTGTGGCTTCTGTACTCACCACATGACTTAGCTCCAGTTTTTTTTAGTAATGTAATAAACTCTGATTTGAGCCAATCTCGAGGAATACTGCCAGAGTTGTAGATGTCATTGAACACTGTGGTCAACCACTTTGTACTATCTTCATCAAGCAGTTTTTTTTTAAAAAAAAATCTGCATTTATCTTGTCAGGGCCTGGAGTTTTATTGTCTTTCATTCCTTTTATTGCAGCTTGTACTTCAGTCAGTAAAAGGCTTGGACCTGTTTCACATTCAAACTGTGGAGGCTCCGGACAGCTATCTGAGAACAGTTGTTTTACATGCCTCTTCCATGCATGTCTGATATCTTGAGTATCAACAATGATGTTTCCCTCATTGGCCACTAGTTTATTCACTGTTTTAGGTCTACATCTACCTGTTACCCCTCTAACTTTCCTGTGAATGTTTAAATTGTCATATTTCAGCTGTAGAGCCTCTATTTCAGCACATTTCACCTGCATTTCCTTTTCTTTAGCTTCTCTTATCTTTTTTCTGATCATCTTATTGATATTTTTATATTCATCAGGATTACTTTTTACAACCCTTCTTCTCTCCATCATGTCAAAATCTCATCTGACATTCATGTTTACCTTTTGAAAAAATCTGATTTCAGGTGTCTGTCTTTAACAGATAATACTATTGAATTTAATTTTTCAATTTTTTCTTCTGTATGTAAAGTACAAGACATATTTTTCAGTTCATCGTTGCCACATTCCTCAACCGGCCTTCTTAGGAAGGGCTCTTTTAATTTCCAAATATCATTATTCATAAGCGTCTTTTTTGTAACTTTCTTCATCCTAACTTTGAAGATACCAACTAATGTATTGTGATCAGAGTGAATGTCAGCACTGGGGTACGTTTTCACTGAAGTACAGCTGTTATTGTATCTTTTGTTTAATAGGATGTAATCAATCTGATTTCTCCAGCAAACGTACTAAAATGTACACCTCTTTCGCTCCTTTCACCAAGTCCATAAGGGCCTATAAAATCCCCCTCAGATCCTCCTACCAACTTTGGTATTGAAGTCTCCCACTAATATAGTGAGATCATTCCTTGGTAACATCTTCAATACTTCTGTTATTTGGGGTATAACTTTGCTTCATCACTCTCATCTGGATTATATTAATCCGTGTTTGGTCTGGCATTTATTTGAGCAACAAAAGTCTCTATGAAACTGGTACAAAATTAGTGAAAGTCTCAGCAATCTGTTTACAAATTATGAGTCCTATGCCTGAAACTGACCATTGGACATACCTGAATAGTACACTCGATGTTTACTGATGTAAGGGACGCATTTTTACTATATTAAAAACCTGGTATTTTATTTGTCGAGTCTGAGCGAGTTGTATGTGCCGCAGAACGCTGAGCGGAAATGCTGTCATTGCTCAGCAAGAAATCTTACGCGTGTGGCGGAATCGCACACGTGGCTAAGGTCACCTTGCAGCAAACGACTTGCAACTTTCCCCATTCGTGTCTGATCTGTAGGGGCGACAAGTTCGGCCTCGGCACATATCGATCGGACGCAATCCCTGCCAAGAGTCTCAACTCCACGTGTCGTAGGTTAATTACTACAACATACCCTAGTTTGCTGACATTACGTCCGTGAAATCGCAGATGTATTTTCCTTGTGACCAATGACTCAGTGTTGCAATAAACATCAAGACTATCAACTTCATTATTTCATTCGACGAATGCAAAACCGTACGATCTCTGTTCCCAAGCAGCCCATAATTAATATATTTAGGTGTCAGACAAGAACAGAAGACTAACGGCACGGCGGAAGAAGAATATGTTGCAAGTCTTAGCTATTGTGACTGAGTACAGACTATACACACAGCCATCCGACAAATCAGTCACTACACTGATGTCACAAAAACCTGAACCTGGCCACCACATTTCACTCACTCCCAAGATCTTGATCTCCATTTCCTGAATTGCATTGTTAATTTTCCCAGCCTGTGCCATGGTTCTTACATTCCATGTGCTTATCCTTACACTAACATTCGTTGAAAATTTACTTCTCACAGTGGTGTCCAATACTGTCACACCCTACCCTGTGGATCTGAATGGGGGACTTGATGCTCCAGAACATTTAGTTTTCAACACAGACATGATGTGTTACAAGAGAATCCATTGGATCTTTAATGCAGTAGTTTCTCATTGCTTTCTGCATCCTCATGCTGGCCCACTTGTGGCTCACCCGCCTTCTGCAGTGATTTCTCACTCCAAGGGCCAGAGTGTGCCCTATCTTCCACCATTGGGTGGAAGAGATCTCCTTATCCCAGGAGATATTCGGTCCCTTCATTCGTAGGCCACTTGCCTATGTAAACATATAGACAAATGTTGCATCCTCTCTACCACGCGGAGGTGAATGTCAAAGTTTTCCCTTCCCTGAATCTAGGACCCTGATGGCATTATATAGATTCTCCAGTACTATTGGACTAGAATATGTCAATTCATAAATTCAGGGAGATAAATATAGTTAAATATCAGTCAGTTTAAGGCATATCAAAGGAAGAGAATTTTCATTTGTAGCTTAGGGAAGTCAAAGACAGGAATATATTATCAAGAGATATGCTAAATATTTTTTCTTCATACAGTGAAAGAAGTAAAAGTGTAATTTCACAGTAGGTGTGTAGGGAAATTGCCCCTGGAGATCTTGCTCTATTATAAGCAATAAATAATTAAAATTAAATCCTTCACTCCCATGGGGAGTTGATACTTCTACCTGTAGATCCTGTGTATGGTCTAGCTCCAACCATCATGGCTGTTGTAATGAAGACTGTCAAGAAGAAAATGAAAAGGAAACTGGATCAGGTAGTATGGAAGATGCTTGGATCACAGGCAAGTCAGTTCCTGGCAAATCTCTGTAACAAGATCATAGACCAAGATGAAGCTCCTTGTACTAAAGCCTTTTGGAATTGAAAGGGTGATGTGCTAAACTGCTCCAACTATTGGTCAATTCATCTATCTTGCCATACAAGATTTTTGAGTGGACCGTGAATTTACACTTTCAGAGCAAAGATTGCTTCAAATCAATATGGTTTCATCAAAGGCACAGGACTGATCGATGCTATCCATGCCAAATGTCTTCTGATGGAAAGACACATTGAAAAGACCTTCGATATGGTCCCTCAAGCTCTAATCTGGTACACACGGAGACATCATGGAGTGCCAGAAGTATACGTTAAATGGATCAAACTTCTATATTGTAATGTCATTGTAATGCTATCTTCAATATGCTGCAGTAAATTCTGCAAGTTTTACCATAAGAGTTGGTATTCATTAGGGATCAACTTTGTCCCTGCTCCTATTTATCTTCTTATCTTGTCACTATGTACCCCTGGATAGTGCTCTATGCTGATGATATTATGGTCACCTGCTAGTCTAGTCAGGAATTGGAACAATAAATCCAACAATGCAAACCTTCCATTGACAAACACTGCATACGACTTTATGTATGGAAGACCAAGTACATACAGGTACATTGTGCAGTTCCAAGCGATGGATCTGTTAACATTGACGGTGTTAAAGTTTGTAAATCATCTGAGTTAAAATACCTGGAAACGTTAATACCAGGGTATGTTCAGATGACCAGATGCTCTGAAACAATAAACACAGTCTGGATGATGTGGTGTCAGGTTACAGGAATCATTTTCAACCAGAAGGTGTAACTGTACCTCAAATCAAAGATTTACAGAACCACTGTTCAACCAGTGGGATTGTATGGAAGTGAATGTTTGCCAATCATGAAAAGAAATGAACAACAGCTGCATGTGAAGATGATTTGCTGGCCAAAAGGTCTTACTGGATTGGAACACATCAGGAATAAGAATGTTTGAGTGGCATTTGATTCAGCTCCAGTTCCTGATAAAATGTGATATGACCATGTAATGCACAGCAACAACTATTCAGTTGCGAGAACTGCACTTGATGTAAGTTCTGTGGGCTGAAGATCATGAGGGCTACCAAGGAAGTGCTGGCTGGAAACCTTGTGGGAGGACATGTGACTAATGAATGCCTCACAGGAGGATGCACAATATCAGCTTAAATTGAAGAAGGAAGTCCAGTATCAGAACATGCAAAGTGGGATAAACGCTAGGCAGAAGAGGAAATAGAAGAAATCTCTCACTCCCAACCAGTGTACATCATGTACTCCTGATAAAGAATGATGTACATGCCTGTCCTTATTTTATTGCACATTTACACCATCTTGATACCATATTTGGTAAACAATAGGTTTAAATGCATTAAAGTGATAACTTTAATAAAGATTAAAAAGTTGAAGAATGTATCTTAGAATATATAATACTGTCTAAAACTTCTGTTGAGTTATTTCACATGATATTAATAATAATTTTAATCATTTTAGAACATACTATTCTCAAAGATTTTAAATACATTCACATTTAGACAACGTAGTGTAACACATCTTAGAATTTCGCATAATGAAATTAGTTGCTGAGATAGCGAGTTCAGTTGAAGTATATGATACCATCCTTTTAAAGTCATTTTTATAGTTAATTTTGATAATATTTCCCAATAATATGTCTTATATAAGCGTTTGTTCAAGTACAAGCAGTAAATTCAATAGTTAAATTCATTTAAACAGCTGTAAAGAAACTTAACCTTAGATTTGAATATGTAGTATTTGACTTTCATTTAATTTCACTAAGTCAATATATTTCTTTAGTTCAAAAGATGTTTAGGTAGATAGATAGCCAGAAGATAATTAATTTTGTTGTTAAAAGATCTTATTTAGAGTCTGAAGATGTTTAAAAGTGATTTGCCGGTTTAGAATTTTATCACGTAATTTTTCACTCTAAACTCGAAGTATTTAGCTATCAGAAAACAGTTAAGAAATCAAGTGATAAATAGAAAGCATCATAATTTCGATTTAAATAACATATTAAAATTTTAGAGAGATTCATACATTCTAAAGATCATTTTTGAATATAATTTGATATAGCCAGACATGTGATTCAGGTAAAAGTTCGAAATTTCAGTCTTTTTCAGGGATTTATGAAAAGAAATTATATTCAGAGTAAAGTTGATTTAAATATAAATATTAAAGCATTTAATAGTAATAACATAAAATGGGTTTTGGCGCGAGTAAGCGCTTGGACGAAATGATGCGATCGCTCAGCGTTCGGGAGGAATAAAATTTATAAAAATTCGTAATAAATCAGGGAATGGACTTAGAGATTCCAAATTTTTACAGTAATAGTCTTTCATTAGGGAAATTTGTTTAGAGTTATTTTCAAGTCGATATTCAGAATATTTTAAAACATTACATTAACTATTAAAGTTACAAAATTTTTTATAATAACTTAATTTGACGTTTGTAATAATATCTTGCTACTACCAAAATTTCAGAGAGCTAGGATGATTTTTACTGTCATGGTCAAATTAGATTTCGTAACATTTGTCTGAAACTGATCAGCTATCACATCAAATCCCTGGGAAAATCGAGATAAGGAAGTTCACACGGTCCAATCCTATATATACCCCCTCCAGAGCCTAAGCTCGCCCCATTCAAGAAGCAGCAGTTAGATGGTATAGACGTATTATGTGGGCTCGTGGCGCGGCAAACTGCTAATTTGCTTAATATCGGTTGAAATTTTGTCATCATGGGTGGAGTTTTATTGTGAAGAACTCATGTAGCAAAGAAATAGTAGTAGCGTGGGGTTCGATCGTGCTCGATTGGTCAGTCGAATCTGTAAGATAAATTTGGAAAGGTTGTCTGATTGCCTGTGCAGTACTTTGACTTTGTAACATTTTGAGAGAATATACTCATCATATCAGAAGTGAACTTTCAACTTTCCCTAGTTTCTTGGTTAAAACTATGGTGGCGACTGTGTTAAGAGCTAAGTCAGTACTGTAACACCTTAGGTTTGCATGATCACAGCTAAGATTCAAGTTTGTGCACCAACCCCAGTGCACATCTTTCGTTCTTACAGTAGCTAACAAGAACATATACAAACAGGCCATATGTATGCACCTTAACTACATAAAAAAGAAATAATCTAGAACTACTCTAAATTTAACATACACATCTTCAATACTGTCACAGAATAAATAAAAGTCATATGATGAAGATACATGCTGATGTTTCATATAATTTAACTACCGGTACTGTTAAAGATTCTGTATCATCATAAACAGAGAAAGAAACAGTATTAGAGTATGGTAAATTTTGAGTGGGCAACATTAGGAATTTCATAAAATATAATGGGAAAGCTGAAATATTGTATATGTTTTTGTTCAACTCATATGCTTTTCACTCATGGCAGCCTTCAAGTTTGGTGAATGATGAGTCTTTTTCCCTATCCTTATTTTTAATGTTTGTATACAGCCATTCTAAGAAAATATCATGAAAAATTTGGAAATAGTTTTATTAATAATATTGCAAGGAGAACTGGGCATACTGTAAAATGTACTACTCATTTGCTGCGGACGTAATTGAACCAAATTTTACCCTTAAAACCATAGATCTCTGGCAGTTTTCACACATTTGCATAGCAGATATGTTCAAGTGTGTATTATTTCCAATTGTTATTTTAGTGTCCCTGTTTTTATGTCAACCAATTAATTTCATGAGAAGATGATAGCAGACATTTCTCTAATATCAAATTTGACCATACTTATAGAATAAAGAACTGTTCACTGGGTGTTTGCTTAGGAGCTTTAGTATCTACTTCAGAAATGTTACTATAATCATGCAGTATAACATGCAATTCAAACTAATTCAGAAATAAGTATCCTTTCCAGTATTTAAAGAACTGCAACTCTAGATCAACCAAACACAGATCCAAGATGTTAAAACATTTCTCAAGTCAATTGACAAGGAATGAGATATATGTGAATCCCCGTCCGGGCATCCAGATTTAGGTTTTCCATGGTTTCCCAAATCACTCCAGGCAAATGCCAGGATGCTTCCTTCAAAAGGTCATGGCCGAATTCCTTCCCATTCCTTGCCCCCCCCCCCCATCCTTTCCCATCTCTAAAGACCTCGGTGTTAGAGAGATATTAAGCAGATAACAAAAAAATAATAATAATATATATGTGAATCAACTATTGCCAAGTTATCTGAATACACCTCTATCTGTTTTTAATAAAGTAAAACAACACAACTCTAGTGACCAGCTGCCACCATGCAGCCACTTCACTTTATTGTTATCTATCTATTACCTGAGATTGAGGCCTAGGGGTATCTGAATCCAGACTGTGTTGGTAGGCCAACTCCCACCTCTGGAGTTCAAAAGGGGATGTGGTTTCGGGGAGTACTCTGATTGGTCTAAATGCGAAACAACTGTTTAGGTAATGAAAGTCATGAGAGCTGGTATGGTCAGCAAGAGGGTGGTATTGATTTTGGAAGTAAGCTGTTGGCCTCTGACATTCTGCTGGATAATGGCTTTGTGGTGACACTGATGTAAGAAGGAAGGTTAGCTGGTGTATAAGATGGGATGTAGTAGAGACGGTATGGCTTATGATCTGGTAGGTTTCGCCAGTTGTGGGGTTACAATAAGCAGTGGTGGGTGAAAATATGTTGTATGTTTTGCAATGAGGCCTGTTACTGGCGAGAGAGGGATAGTATCATTTATGAGCATTATAGTGTTGGCATTTGTGCAGCAGTATTTTTTTAGGTTGGGTAACTTGCTAAAGGTGATAAATAGTGTTATGGGAAGAATAGTGGGGAAAAAAGACACATTTCAGGGAAAGATCTGTGAAAGTTGTAACCACTACAAAGTATGTTGTTCAGGGATTCCAAGCCAGGAAAGAACTCAGTGAGAAACACAGGATTATGGTTGGTTTTTGGTTATTTCATGTGGTGGAAAATGTTTTAGCCTCACATATCTGTTTGCAGATCAATTCTGGAGGATAATTATGACATTTAAATGCTTGTGTTAGGTTGCTGAAGTAAAAGGTGAAGGATTCTTATTTGGAACAGATGTGTCTGCCTCAGATGACTGGGTTGTAACAGATGGAGTGTCTTGTTTGATATGTTTGGCAGCTATCAAATTAGAGATATTATTGTAGGTTTGTGGGTTTGATGTGGACAAAGAGTATATGTGACAATTACAGAGATGTCTATGCCAAGGGAGGTGATGTGGTTATTAGAGTAAGACCATGTGAAGTTTAGGAAGTTGATGTTGTTCAGAGAGTTTAGGAATTAAAGGAGGATTTTATTGTGACTAATTTCTTTCCGCAATTAACATTTCCACTGATACTGCCATATCCCTCTTCACTCCCATACTGTCACCTTCAATCCAATTGTAATGGCTGAAACCACCGTCGTGTGTGTTTATCATCCTTGGATGGCCATGTGAGCTTGGTCACATGTTTCTGTTTCTTTGAGGAACATATAACCTAAAGTGTTGTGCTTATTGTGTTTGTGGAATTTTCTGTTGCTGCTACCCTTCATCTAGTGGTGGATCTAGGAATTTTCCTAACTGGGGCAAAAACTGTGAGACTGCACTGCACTCCTACTTTCACTTCTGGTGAGTGGTGGGTATATTTTACCTTTGTTTCTTGTATAGATATCACCTCACAGCATATATCTCACTTCACTATTGCTAAAAGCACTAAGTATTTTTGATACTTGATTTACAAGGGAAGAAAAGGGAAAGTTGTTTTATTAAGAAGTCTATTGCTCAGGGTCACTTTAATTTGGAGATTCGAAGCTGAAAATTCAGATTTTCTTTTTTTTTTAATATTGAACATATGATTGATATACGAGGCATGTTTTTTAAGTAAGTACCATTTTGAAATTAAAAAAAGACGTGCAAATATATCTCAATAATTTTATTTTTACATGAAAGCCTGTACCTTACTCTACTTTTCTACATAATTCCCTTCAATATTGAGGCACTTGTCATAATGTAGTACCAGTTTTTGAAAACCCTCCTCATAGAAGTCTGCCACCTGACTTGTTAACCACTGCATCACAACTGTTTTGACTTCGTTATCGTCTTCAAGACGCTGACCGCCCAGGTGTTTCTTCAAGTGCAGGAACAGATGGTAGTCACTGGGTGCCAGATCAGGGCTGTATGGAGGATGATCTAGAGTTTCCCATCGAAAAGATGTGATGAGATCTTTGGTCTGATCAGCCACATGTGGACGGGCATTGTCATGCAGCAAAACGATGCCCTTGCTCAACTTGCCACGTCTTTTGTTCTGGATTGAACGGCGCAGATTGTTCAATGTCTCACAATAAGCTGCTGCATTGATTGTCTCATTACGAGGCAGAAATTCCACAAGCAATACTCCTTTTCTGTCCCAAAAAACTGTGCACATGATTTTCCGGACAGAAATTGTTTGCTTGAACTTCACTTTTTTGGGTGAATCTAAATGCTGCCATTCCATGGACTGTTGCTTTGATTCAGGTGTGATGTAGGCCACCCATGTCTCATCGCCCGTAACAATTTGGCTTAAGAAATCATCATCATCGTTGTGGTACTGCTCAAGGAAAGTCAATGCACTGCCTAAACGTTTGGTTTTGTGCACATCCGTTAACATTTTCGGTACCCAATGTGAGCACAATTTTCAGTAATTCAAGTGCTTGGTCACAATGCCATACAAAACGCCTGCGCCTCCACACTAGTCGAGCGCCGTAGCGGACCACGTATGAAGCCACCGCTTCCGGCCAATCAGAGCGGGTCTTCCACCACGCCGACGGAATACAGGAGGTTCGATGGGAGGGGGCGCCGTAGCGGACCGCGTATGGAGCCGCCGCTTCCGACCAACCAACGGGTCTTTCCTAAGCCACCGTTCCAACCAATCAGAGCGGATCCTCTACCTCACCGACAGGTACATAAAGGGAGGCTAAGCCAGTCCACGCGGTGACTGCCAGCTTTCGTCAGCCTGTTGACACCGGACACCTGATGAAGACAGCCGAGCTGGTTGTCGAAACGTTGTGTTTCCAAAACACTATCTGCTGCACACCCTTGAAGTCTACATTCCTTCAGTATGCCAGGAAAGTCTCCACGCACAAATCACCCAATAATTTAGGCATGGGGACAGTAATCATTTTGTTTGGTTTGGGGGGGGAGGGAGGAAATTTAGTGGAGATCGTCTATGCTATGGAACCCCCTTTACCACTATTTTTTGTTTTGAAATTGAAATCCAAATGGATAATATATGGTGTGATATTAAGGATTAACAATTATCTTTAGTGTGGTATTTCCTCTCAGAAACTAGTGAAAAGCAGTAATTCCATAATAGTTTAATATTACAGATTGTCTATATTTAGGAGAATATTATAGTATAGAGAACAAATAATAATTAAATCTGTAACCAATCATCAAAGGATCAGAATGAAAATACAACACATAAAACCATGCAGGGATTGTTAAAACTATATTACTTTTTATACTCATTAGCAATTATTTCAATTGCTACTATGAAACAGGAAAAAGGAATTAATATACTACTTTTAAAATCAAACTATTTCTACAAACTACTTTGTGAAAGTAGCTTCATTACCTTTGATTAAATTTTGGATGTCTTGGACTGCTGCACAAAGAAAGAAGTGATTTTGCTGAATAAAATGGGAAACCTGTTACGATTTTTCATAATTTATTGTAAATGTAAGCATACTACATAGTGCACTTACCTTGTACTGAACTTGGCATGCCTTGGGCTGGTGTTGGAATGAAGTGGTGACCTGGTTGGAGGTGAAAGTGGTGATGTTTCTGTTTCTTCTGGTATGTTTTCATCATCCTCACTAATTGAAGGAAGAGTCATCGATGGTACCCCATTCATTTCAGATTCTTGCTGTATTAGAAAATACATTAACAGATTAAGAGAAGTAAAGCAAATTCAAGGTGGAATTTAATAAGTTCTCTATGTTAATCAGCTAGAGGATTAATAGTAATAAATGCATGTTCATAGTATGAGATAGTTTTTTTTTTACTTATGGCTTTACACTTCATTGACACTGAGGTAATTAGAGGTGGGTTGGGACTGGGAAGGAATACGGCAAAGGCCATTTGCAGGAAGCATCCCAGCATTTACCTGGAGTGATTTGGCGAAACCATGGAAAACCCAAATCTGGATGCCCTGACAGGGATATTTTTTTTATTGTTGCAATGTTTATATTAAATAATAGCAAAATAAGGAAAGATTCTAAAATATTTAAAGATATGTTATTCTCTCAAAACATAAGAGTAAATTTATAACATCAAATTTGTTGATTGCCAAACTATTACCAAACATCAGTTATAAGTTCAAATTCCACCACTAGCCAATCAGGTGTCCTGATTATGATTATTAAGCAAATTTTTGTGATTTTCTTAATGAATAATCCAAGGGACTGGCATGTGATGCCCATAAGACTACACTATTTCACACACGGCAGTGAATGCTCTTTTTTTTTTTTTTTTTTTTTTTTTTGCTGTCATCAGTCTCATGACTGGTTTGATGCAATCCTCTATCCCTTCCTATCTTGCACTAAAATATCCCTTACAACCCACATCCTCAATTATCGGCTTCATGTATTCTAATATCTGTCTTCCTCCGCAGTACTTACCTTCGACTGTTCCATCCACTAACAAATGAACCAATTCTCCATGTCTTAGAATATGACCTACCATCCTGTCTCTTCTTTCTCTAAGACTCTTCCACATTAATTTTCAGCATTATTCTATAGCAGCACATTCCAAATGCTTCAATTTTCCTTGTTTCTGGTATTTTTAAAGTCCAAACTTCGCTGCCATTAACTGATGTGCTCCACACATTATTGGTGTCATTTCTGCTACATTTCATTATTTTTGTCTTGCTTTGGTTTATATTTAGTCCAAAATATTCCTTCAGTATTTTTTTCATGATAGTCAGCCTGTTCTGCTAACAAGATAATGTCATCAACAAATCATAGCACACTGACTTTATCTCCTTGAACACTTATGCCACATTTAAATCTTTCTTTCACTTCCTTCATTGTTTCTTCTACATACAAGTTGAATATTAATGGATGCAAACTGCAACATTGTCTCACACCCTTTTTAACTGAAGTGCATTTCTCATAATTCTCTACTTTTATTACAGCTAATTGATTCTTATAAAGCATTCTTCTATCTTGGTATTTTAAACCTGACTTCTTTTAAATTTTGAACATCCTGTCCCACCTAAAATTATCAGAAGCTCTTTCTAAATCAACAAACACCATAAAACTATGTTTGTTTATCTTAATCTACCCTTCAAGTATTAATCTTAAGGCCAGAATTGCTTCTCTCGTACAGCGGTTTTTCAAAACATAAACTGATCTTCACCTACTATCCATTCTACTACACTTTCCATTCTTCTGTATATTATACTGGTCAGTAATTATGAAGCATGTAATGTTAGACTTATAGTGCAATAATTCTCACATTTGTCGGCTTGTGCTTTCTTCAGAAGTGTGAAGATGATGCTTTTATTAAAATCAGTGGGAATCTCTCCTGTTTAATAATTTTTTTATACAAGTTTGAACAATCTTTGGATGCCTTCTTCTCATAGGGATTTCAGAAATTCTGCAGGAATCTCATCAGTTCCAACTGCCTTATTTCATTTCAAATCATTCAAAGCTCTATCACATTCTTTCATCAAAACAGGATCACCTAAGTCATCAATGTTGACATCATCTTCTTTTCCCAATACACTGTTATTCAAATCATCTGCATCAAAACTTTTTTCTATGTATTCCTTCCATCGGTTAGCTCTATCATCTCAGCATCAAAGAGGTTCCCATTGGTGGCTTTAACGTTTATTTTATTTTTTTATTTCTCCAAAATTCTGTTTGATTTTCCTATACGACACATCTAATTTAGCTACAATCATTTCCTTTTCTACTTCTTCACACGTTTGTTGCACCCATCTTTCTTTTGCTTTTTTTGTTTTTTTTGTTTTGCATTTTTTGTTTATTTGATTTCTAAGTTGCCTGTATTGCTCTCTTCCTGTTTCATCCTGAGCATTTTTGAGCTTCTCTTCTGATCCATCAACTCCAAAATTTCTTCTGTGAACTAAGGTTTTCGGAAAGCTTGTTCCCTAAAGCCTAATGTTTCTTTAACAGCTGTCATTATTTCGGTCTTCAGTACGTTCTATTCATTCTTAGTTGGGCCTCTTTCAGAGTTGCTTCTTAGACCCACATCTGCCATTTCTGCAAACTTTTTTCTTGTGAGATCATTTCAGTTTAGTCAGTTCCAGTCTGCTCTGCTTGTATTGCTTCTTTATTCTCTTGCATTTCATAACTATCAGATTATGGTCAGAGTCTATGTCTGCTCCTAGGGATGTTTTACAGTCTAGAACTTGATTCCTGTATCTCTGTTTGACCATGATATAATCTAGCTGATATCTGCCTGTATCCCCTGGATGTTTCCACATGTATATCCTTCTAGCATGATTCTTAAATAGTGTGTTTGCCACGACTAGTAACAATCTGCTTCCTCATTCATTTCTTTCTCCTAAAGCAAAACTTCTTACAGTATTCCCCTCTTTTCCTTCTCCCACTACCGCATTCCAATCACCAATGATTATTAGAGTTTGCTCCCCCTTAACATATTGGATTAATTAATTTTACCATAAATTTTCTCTATTTCTTCACCATCTTCATGTGACATTGGCATGTACACTTGTACTAACATGGTTAGGGTGGGCTTAGTCATCAAAATAATTCTGTCTCTAAATTGTTCATAATAACTCACCCTTTTCCCTACTCTCTTATTCATTAAACATTCTACACCAGTGACTTCACTAACAGCTTGTGTGCTAATTATCCTGTCTTCCCCAGACCAGAAATCCTGTGTATCCTTCCATTTCAACTCACTAATCCCTCCATCTCCCTTTTTAAGTTTTATAATCTATCTGCCCTATTCAGACTTCTAACATTTTACGCTCTTACTCATATAATGTGCCCATCTATGCAAATTACTTCTCCCTGAGCAGTCCCCACCTAAAGATCCAATTGGGGGACTATTTTGCCTAGGAAGAAGCCATCATAGTATATGAAATGCCCTGGGATACCCTTAGGGTCTGAATACTCTTATCATTACTACATTTCACAACAAAATGTTATCCAGGCATGATACTTGTTATACTGAATACTTGTTATACCAACACAAACAACCTTTCAAATAACTACTTCTCTTTCAGTACCCATTTAATTTTAATTGCAATGGAGCACAGGCTCCGGTGGCAATTTCCCTACACACCCATCTTCCCCCTATCCTGCACCCACCTACATTTGCCTTCTACAAATTTTATCTTTAAATTCCTTCAAAGTTTTCAGTAAATTATTCATCATTTCTCTTGGTAACTCATTCCAATCCCTGACACCCTTACCTAAAAAAGAGAATCTTCCCACACCCTTGTGCCTGAAATCGAGTGCCAGCTTGTGGTCATGGTCATCTTTTCCTTCCATGCACTACTTTTAATGCCTATTGCAATATCTTTCCATGCCTCATCACCAGTATATGCTCTGTACACTCCCATGACCCACCTCATCCTCCTCCTGTCCCATTATAATGCTGTGTAATCATTAGCACTGTGATTCACCTCCTGTCTTAGTAGAAATAGCATTCCTGTATGAAAATGCTTCAAAATTGTTTGGTGCTCAGATAACTACTTATAATACGCTTTTAATTCCTAAGTTAACTTAAAAATTACTATAACACTGAATTCTGCATTCACACACAAGACACAATTAATTTCACTTTGAGTCACTGTGTGCAAATACAAAGTCTTTATACACATACCTTAACAACACCAAAGCAATAAAGTTTTATTTTTATTTTATTTTATTTTTTTTTAACCAGCTTTTTTCATTTTTTTTATCAATAGTCTTGCTCTACTAGAAAATATACACACATATTTAATCATTGCTTCAACTAATATAACCTACAGTAAAATGCACTGGAAGTGGCCAAGTTCTGGTCGATTATAATTTGATGATTGTAATTGTGTAACTGTATGTTTCTGATACGAAATAATAATAATAACCTACAGTAAGATCTCATGTGCCAACAATCCTCCTCACTTGTTTCCAATATAAATTTTTCTTTATAGATTCAACCCTTAACACAATAATAGAAAATACCTTCTCACTTGATTTACATGAGACTTTAAATCCATTTTACTCTCCAAACAGTGGGCACTGTCAGGGATCCTGGTGACCAGGCGACACAATGAGATTCATCCTCTAAAAATACCTCCTCACCATTCTTTTTGAATATGCTTCATTAGACAGCACCACAGAAATTACCTAAACATTTACAAGACACTATACAAGCAGTTGTAATGCATATATTTTACCACCTCTACCCTGTGTAATATTTTAGTACTGATAAATTTCCAACATCACATCTCTATACATATGCCCTGTCACAACGCACAGTTTTCAACATAGGAGGTGTGTTCAGAAAATAACGGGAATTTTTAAATTTCGCGGGTTTGGAGAGTCCAATTGTCAAAAAAAAATTTATTATGTTGGTATACATGCCCTGGAAATATGATAAAATTTTCAGCTGTATTCATTGCTTACTTTGTCTGTGGCAGCCGCTTAGGTTAGACGTGTTTTTATGAGCTCGGCGATTTTCGTTTGTTAAAAGAAATGGATCAAAGAATTTGTATCAAATTTTGCGTAAAAAATGAAATAAAGTGTAACAAAGTGTGTGATCTGTTAACAAAGGCCTATGGCGAGTCTGTTATGAGTAAAACAAGAGTTTACGAGTGGTATAAGCGTTTGCAAGATGGCCGTGAAGACGTTGAAGATGACGAACACCCCGGACGCCCCAGCACATCAACAACCGATGAAAACGTGGAAAAATTGAAAGCAATGGTTATGAATGATCGCCGAATCACAATCAGAGAAGTTGCTGATGATGTTGGCATATCGATTGGCTCATGCCATGAATTTTTTTCAAATGTTTTGGGTAGGAAACGCGTGGCAGCAAAATTTGTTCCAAAATTGTTGAATTTTGAACAAAAACAGCGGCGAATGGAAGTTGCTCAGGAGTCACTAAATGAAGTCAACGACGATACAGAATTACTGAAACGTGTTATAACAGGTGACGAAACATGGGTTTACGGATATGACGTCGAAACTAAGGCTCAATCGTCTCAGTGGAAGCATCCTGGCTCGCCACGACCGAAAAAGACTCGACAAGTGCGGTCGAACGTGAAGGTTATGCTTACGGTGTTCTGCGATTTTAATGGCGTAGTGCATAGTGAATTCTTGCCACAAGGTCAAACGGTAAATAAGGAGTACTACCTACAAGTTCAACACCGTTTGCGTGAAGCAATCCGAAAAAAAACGTTCGGATTTGTGGAAAAACAATTCATGGCTTTTGCACCACGATAATGCACCAGCTCACACTTCGTTGCTTGTTCGTGAATTCTTGGCCAAAAACAATACTGTAACGATGCCCCAGCCTCCATATTCACCAGACATGGTTCCGTGTGACTTTTTCCTATTTCCAAAAATAAAGAGAACCTTAAAGGGCCGTCGTTTTACAAGCATAGATGACATTAAAAGCGCATCGCTGAAAGAGCTAAAGGCTATCCCAAAAATCGAGTTTGAGAAGTGTTTCGACGATTGGAATAAGCGCGGGGACTATTTTGAAGGCGACAACATTAATGTAGACAAATAAATAAATATTTTTTTTCAAAAAACGAAAATTCCCATTATTTTCTGAACACACCTTGTAGTCCTCACACAGGTACTTCATTTGTAAATTATCATTAAAAAATACCTGCTTTCAAATAGGTATTGTTCAAAGTCTTAGGTGACATGCAACACTCACCATTCCCTCTGATGTACCCTTCTAGTTCTTCTTCCTCCTTTTAATATATCCAAAACCATGTAATGATTCATAAAAAATGAATATTGTTTACTTATTAACTGAATAACTGGCAAACATGAACCACACCTACAAAGCCTCTTTCTGATTTTAACAGCTTAAACCAAAAATTCATGTGTTAAGGATTCTCATGTTTGTTACTAATCTTGTTATCTGTTTAATTGTTATCTGTTAATTGTGATTAATATATCTTCTTTCTCAATACCTGTTAATATTATTGTATTAAATATGTGTTTTGAAAAATTCAGTTATAAATTTTAATGTTTGATTTTTGTGTGTAACATATAACACTTTTACATTATGAGTATTATGCATCTTGTATTTACACATATTAAATATGACATTTTCACATCCCTGAGCCCCTTCCTCAGCATGATTTTTGGAACAAGTATAATAAATAAATAAGCAAATTAATTCATTTTGTCCCTCCCTCTTTTTTATTATGGATGCTTCAGATCCACAAAACGAAAGTATACAAAAATTTTGTTTTGAAATAAAACTAAAAAACACACAATTGTTGAAAAAAGGAAAACATTATAATTAAAGCAACAAACCTCTACTTCATAACCTTCCCTAAGATTGTATGTCAGGTCATGCTGAATATCATGTGCAAACTCTTGTTGATATTCTGGATACAGTCTCAAGACATCTACTAGGCCTTGCATATTTATACATTTAAGATCACAGTAGGTGAGTGCTTTAACATCACAGCTTGATTTCACAACCACATCAGTTCCAGTGGGTCCAGTCCCTCCACCACCCCCACCACTTCCATTGCCCGAGGGCTGCAGGTACATAGAGATATCACAGCCAAACAAGTCTCCTTTACCTAAAACATCAAGTACACATCAATTAAAATTTCCCTTCAATTTATAATGTTCCCTTGTTACTTCCTCAATTTAAGCTTTAGAAACTCAAGGGGTAGACTACTGGGAATCTAATAAGTATATAAGGGTTTGTTCAAAAAAAAAAAAAAGGAAGGGCCAAATAGTTTATTTCACAATGAGACATACCAACACTATGACAATATTTTTATACTGAGCTACTTAGATAGCCATTAAGTACAATATTACACTCATTATGTAAATTTTTTAATTATTCATATCATCAATTTAGCGTTCAGATACAGAAGTTAGTTATCACACACTTCACAACATTTACACTGAAGAATAAACATATAAATTTAAAATCCTAAATATCTGGATAATTGGTTAAGAAATAAGCAGATAGCCAAATGAACAGTTTATAACTAGCTAGTAGGCTACAACAATAAAAATTGTTGCAATTATAAACAAATTTTCATAAGTCAAGCAGTATTCATAATTTGTTACTCATTGATGCCAGTTTATATAATTTATTACGTAGTCTGCACATTTTTGGCTTTGATAACTATGGGATTAAAGCAACTGACATAAATTAAAAAAGTAATATTCTTCTAATGCTTTTTGGATTCAGTACAAATACAGTGCCGGAAATTAAAAGTGCAACTCCCAGACAGGAATGGTGGAATTTTATGAAACTTTGCAAATATATCAAGGATCATACCCAGAAGAAATAATAATAAACTAAAATGGATCAGTCTAAGTTTATTACCTGTAGATACAGTTGTACGATCACCCACCTTGAGCACCTATACATTCATGGATCCTTGTCGGCAATGAATCGATAAGGGTTCTGTAGTAGGGTGTGGGTTTTTACTATTATTATTCACATGTGTTAATATATGTGAGCGCGCAAAGTAGTTTACTGAGTGCAGACCAAACATAACCTTCTGAACACATTCTGAATATCAACATCAACACCCTAATCATTGCAAAGCCAACTAAACACCTACTATCGGGATGGAAAACCGAATGCGTGGATCAAACACACACTTTTAGCTCAGGCGTTATAACTCATATTACGAAATAGTGCTTATCTTTGACGAGTAGAAATGTAGTTGCTTTTCATGTGGCAGATGCCGAAAGATCTTAACATGTAATCTGACACCAGCTGTTTTGTTTCAGTACAACTGCTTTTAGATAATGTTCCGAAAGATATATGTGGGCAAAATAACCACAGAAAATTACTACATTCAACTTAGCACAATCTGACACCGAAAACCAATTTATATAGCAATAATAATCTGAAATTAGGAAGGCAACATGAGTTCTTTAACCAAGAGTGTTATGTGGTTAGTGAAACAAGACACACAAATACAATTTAACAACATTTATTGATAAAACCCTAACTATCTATGTTATGATGGATTGAGGAAATAACACATTACTAAGCTCACCAAAATCATATCAAACATTTAGAAAACGTAATGAAACTGTTAACACTCATCAAATAACTTTCCATTAGATAAAACTTCAGACACAACTGCTTCCATAATTAATACTTGATAACATTATGAAACCTAACCAATAGAGAGACAATTAAGAGGCAAGCCAGGTCAGTGAAACCATTATTCGTCATGAATGTGTCTAACAGAATGAAGAAGGAACAATATGGCGATACCGCCTATATTTCCTAGGGAGCTTACCGCGTCATGTGGCTCGATTGTCCCCATTGCTCAAACAGCCAATCAGAAGCAAGAACACTTGTGACGTTAACTTCACAACTTAGTGGTGGGAGATTTGTTCCGCACTAGAATATGCTAGAATACACTATGCTTAAGTGCATGAACAGAGCATGCTGTTCATGTGATCGTCACAGGTGATGCTACTAAGATGTAATTCAACTCGCTGCACTAGCATTTCCGCTATAACACAGCTGCTTGAATTCATATTAGCAATGAATAAATGAAATAAATTTTTATTTCAAAATTTTACTAACACTATTACAGCACATTACAGTTCAGCTGTCTTCTTCAGGTATGTTTCTCTATGACTGCATGTCTTGTGCAGTCAGTTGTTACATAATTTGTGCTGGGTGACCATGTGATATAATATGTCTTCTCCAGGAATCCCACACTTGCTCTATTTGGGCAAATCTGGGGACTGTGCAGTCCAAAGTGAGATCATAACCCCCTGCTAGGCTTGTGTTGTGATGACCACAGTATGAGGTCGGGCATTATCATGTTGGAAGATGTAATTTGGATGGTGGACATGAAGGGTATCACCATAGATTGCAGCACCCCTTTCACATAGTGGCAGGCTGTCATTGTGCCTTCAAATACAACCAACTCAGTCCTGCTGTTGAAACTGCAACACCAAACCATGACACCAGTGTCTGGACCTGTGTGAGGTTCTGAAATCACAGCAGGGTAAGCTGTTTTTCCACTACATCTGCGTGCATATTGTTGCTTATCACTTTGGCACATACAGAATGGAGACTCATCTTTAAACACAAATATACATCATTCACATGTCCAGTTGTGTTTTGCATTACACCAGGTTAGACTATGCTGGCAATGAAATCAGGTTAATGGAACAAAATGCATAGGGGTCAGAGAGTGTAATCCAGCTTCAAGAAATTGTTTTACAATCATCTGGTAGGTGATTCTGTGTAACCACTACTTGAAACTGGCTTGCAGCAATAGCCATCCACACAATTTGGCAGTCTTCATGTGCTGTTCTCATGTATGGAACTGTGCCTGCTCTAGGAATATTGGAATCTTCTTTCACCTACTGTATAACAAGTCTGTATACTGACATTGCACTATGGCCATTCCTTTGGGAGATTACACGATCTGATGCACCCATTTCAAACACACCAATTCTCCAACCTCACAGTTAGACATTTGGGTGTAGAGGGTCATCACTCTTTGACTTTCATACTTGGTTAACATGAACTGGAGGTCTAATATGTGTCATGTTACACCATGCTGTTCACCACTTATATGCTATAAAACATAGCAATTTTGCATAGTAAATAGCTCCATAATTTTCATACCATTACATGTAAAACTTTGAATTTTTAATCATTTAATATTCTACATATGGGGATACTTCATTCATCATAGCTGCATCTGGGTGTTGATCTTTTAATTTAGACCAGTGTATAGAAATATAAATACTTTTATGTCAGCCATGTTTGAAGAGTTTATCTGAGAAGTTTAATAAGTGAAAAAATTATGTGAAGTGTGGTAACTGTCTCAGGGATAAAAATGTATGTAATAAGGTACAAGTCATGAAAAGTGAATACAAAATTTGAAACATTTGTTGCTCAAATAACTATCCTTTAATGATATAACAATAATAACTATACTGCATTAAAATTGAATAAGGTATTATGGTGAGACAATATCCTCTCAAATTATGTACTGAATGATACATCTTCCTCAGCAAAATATTATGAAGCTATAATAGGCCCTTAGTCAAATCTCTGCATGGCAACTGCTCATTAAATAGCTCCAACAACCATAAAAATAAATATGTCAAAACTGAAGAGTATTTAATGTACTACATTGGCAAAAAAGAAATCTGGCAATTGTCGGCATTTGGAATACTGTAGGGGGAGATGACAAATAAAGGAATATGGCACAGAAGTTTGCTTTATCAGGAAGAAATGAGGAAGTAAGCTGTTTGAATTTTGCAAGAAAAGCAAATCGATAATAGGAAACATGTTATTTATTAATCACATACAAAGAACATACAAATGAGGTTATATGGTGGTTAATCAGAGATTGTAATTCAAGAGAGTAAGAGTACATTAGTTAGTTTATTTCCTGTACCTGTAGTTTAAACAGAATTGAACAAATAAAAATACTAAACACACATTTAATTTCATTATTACAATGGAGTGAATGTTCCTGTGACAGTTCCCTCTTTTATGAACCTGCCTACTTTTGCCGTCTAAGAATGTTAATTTGTAATTTGTCTCATAAAGGCTAAACAATTTACAAACTCTACAATTACAACATAAATAAGGAGAAACACAAACAAGACTAGAAAAGTACAAAGTAAGAGAATCTCACATGGACCAGAATCTTGCAGAGACTGTAAATGTAGGTCAATGGAAATACTGTGAATAAAATTAAACTACAGAAGAAAGGAATATCTTGAAATTGAGATAACCAAAGAAGGTAAATAAATATTGAGCATAAAGAATAAAGCTGCCCATTTATATTTTTTTTTATTTTTTTATCACAGATAAAAGTTGAAATTGGAGAAATAGTGATGAAGAGATAAAATGCTCTAGATGAAGCTTCAAGACCACATGACAGAAATCAGATAAATCAGGAAATGCAGTGAAACTAAAGAAACATGGCTGCAAGAGATATATGAAGAAGTATTAAATAGTACAGGTACCAGATTTGGCATTTAGTAAGATTTAACAGAACTTTTGAGAAGTTAAAGTTATTAATGGGGAAACATTTATGCTAAAAAGTAGAAAAAACTGTTGGAAGATATATACATAGAAAAACTTAATGATAGGGTGATCTTGATAACAGCGCGCTGAAAACATGTGAAATATTAATATTAAGGTTCTATTGCAAAACATATTTAGAGTTATTGTCTTTCAGTTTGTAAGGGTTAAGTAAAGGTATATAGCGATTTTGATCATAACATTTAATAAACACTGCTGCTGTATAGGGTTTTGCCTATTTTATAATAGAAAATGCTACATTCATTTTAAGAGGTACAGCAGGTCACAAGAATCAAAACGAAGTAGGACACTTCATAGGTAGAAAATTATAGTGAAAAGATAGTGGGTTTTGAAAGTTGAATCTAAGACGTTTTGCAAAGTCGCAATAAACAGTTAAATAATTCCTGAGCTTCTAGTTTTGAAGCTCAAAAGATGCATTAAATTTTGGTCACATTATGAGAAAGTTTGAAATTGAGTATTTTCAGGAGGTTTTGTATAAAAATTCATGGTTTCATGAAAAAGCTTAGATTTTAGGTATTACATTTCGATTAAAGTCAAGAGGGGGGGAGGGGGGTGTAATTAAAAGAAAGTGGATTTTTCCCTGAGCACATTGCATTAATTTTTGTGAAAATAAATGCAATACTTTGGCTAGAATCAAAAAAAAAATTAATTAATCATAATTTCAGGAGGAATAGCCAACTTCCAGTTGCTAAATCATGAAAATCAGGTTAATGAGGCAAATGACAGAAAATTGAACTACATGAAGGAGATTAGTTAGCGACTACACAACTTCAGATCTCACAGAGAATTTTATGTAGAATCTTTTAAAACACACTTCAGCTTTGTAACTTCAATACTTTCGGAGATATTGATTTTTGAATCAATGCATAAAGAATTACACTAAGTTAAACAAAAATAAACAGACTGGATTATGTACCAAAAGATAGGAAAGAATTTACAGATTATTTTAAAACAAGTTTCAACATGGTAACACTATACTATGTTCACTCCCAAGTATGTGAAATGGCGTCAGATAGTTATATTAGGCGATAGTCAAAAACAAAAATTTCTGATGTGTATAATTTTTTCAAGATGCTAAAAAACGCTGAAAAGAAAGTTAATATACTTTTTAGGGAACCGCAAAAAATTACAGCAGAGGCGTGTGGTGTATTTTTACAAAATGTGCAGCCTGTATGTAGTGAAGCCAAGCTGAATGTTGCAGGGCCATCATTTTCTTCTCCAAAGAAAAACATTCACCGAGTAAAACCGGTCATGGAGATGGATGACTTCCGAGAATATATCATTTGACATTCTGTAATAGAATTTTATGATTGAGGCGAATATCCTACCATAAGGAAATTGAGGGTCAGCAAATCATGGATTTGTGGAAGGGGCTGGTTTAGTGTTTCAATATAAATTTTCTGGCGACTATCACCAAGAAATCAGTAGCGAAGTGTTCAGAGGTTGGTTTTCTAACTTGCTTAAGAGTCTGGAAGAAGGGTGTGTCCTCGTAATGAATAATATAAGTTATTATTCAAAACTGAAAGAAAAAAACCCAGTTACTATCACTTCCATTTCAAAATTTATATGACGTGTCTAGAGAATTAACTTCAACTGGGAAACACATCTAAAACTTGGATTTAATTCTCGAAATGTCTTGCGCAACTTTTAAAACTAAAAATAATGACTAGAAACAATGACAAATAATTAAAATGTTAATTTTTACTAAAGAAAACATCACATGAAATCCAATATATTGTTCCACATACGTTGTGAGAATGATTGTGCATGTGCGACAGCGGTTTCCCCTTCGCCTGTAGGGATAGGGACAGCGGGGTGGGGATAGAGCAGAGTGACCTTGACCCGCCTTTCCCAACTGAACACAGTATAATACTTTGAAGGGAAGAGTAAATCTAAGATTCACCACTTGAACAATTTTTTACAGCAAAACTATTAAAAATAGAAATTTTTTTATTTGGACTGTTTTCAACGTTTATACTGTAAACTACCTCTCGCCAAAATTTGGAGTCAGTTGGAAGCAAATGTAATTCGGAAAGTTTTGTTTATTTCGTAATACCAGGGAAACTTGTGCAACGCTTGGTGTCGTCTATTTAAGGGTCTCCTGGAGGAGGAGTGGGGACAGTTGTTGGACAGAGCTTGCGGTGTGTGGTCATGCACGACGCTAGGTGGATAGGCAACAAGAAATCAGAGGCTTTATGTAGACGCGCGTCCAATCAGTGAGCCATGTGGTCTGACTATCATATACAGTGCAGAAGTAGATTTACTGAACAATAATCAGTTTAGGGTATTAGGGAGTTGTCAGTGGCTTGTATGAAGATCTGATAGTTGTAGATTGGTCTACGTGTGATGTAAAATTTTGAAGAATACAGTGTTTTAAATTTATCTGGAAGTCCACAGTGAACTTTATTTCAATCACATACCTTCTTTAGTTGAGGTCATCAGCTAGATGGTGACTGATTGACAGTCTACCCTTTAGGCTACATGAATGGTCATAGTTCAGGACTAAGCTTTTATGTACTAACCCCGCATGAAGTTAGGTCGTGACAGTTTGAAGTATAATAATAATTCCGTATGGTCGTAATGACCTGGAGATAGGGTTTTTATTGGTTGCACTTTCCGCCCCCATCATAGCCACCTTAACCTAACCCAACAATCCTGCCAAGTACAAGGGACCTACAGTTTAATGTGGAATCCAAACCACGGAAGTGTTCTGGTGTACTTCACTTTACACAGCAAGCTGTGGCAGAGGTGAAGGTCGGGTTAAGCACCTTTGAAAATCTCCGCTGAGACAGAGATTGGAACCAGGGACCTTTCGATCTCCAGTCAGATGCTTAACCAATTAGCCACCAGACCGCTCCACAGTTTGAAGTTAAATAATACTGTAGGAATTTTTGCAATTACATCAGATTAACTTAAATCACTACTAGGGAAATGAATTAAAATTTTCTTAAATTGATATCAAAATGTAATGAAATAGAGAGAAAGAATGTCATCAAAGCAGATACTGCAAGAAGAGTTTGTATTCTTATATTACAACCATAACAAAAAATACTGCAGCAAAACTGGCAACAATAGCGGTGGACTAAATATGAAATAGAAACAGAGGTTATAAAAGAAATAAGAGAATTCTGTTACTTAAAACTAAAATAAGTACTTATGGCTGAAAAAAGAATGTTCACAAAAGCAGTATATGATTAGTGTAAATTTTTAGTGAAAATAGTTTTAGTGTTAAACATTGGAACACAGGACTGATAAAGAACTTCCTAAACCTGAATGTATGAAAGTAGTTTTGGAATAAAAGATAAAAGTAATATTAAAGCAGTCACTACATTGGGTTATAGAGGGATATTAAAAATAAATAAATATAATAAAAAATATGAAATTAAAATATATGGAAATGATTAGTAATGAAAGTAATTTGTGGAAGAGTCTCATGGGAAAAAAATATGGCATCATGGATCACAATTGAACACTAGCAAGATTAATATGTTAATTTGGGGGGGGGGGGGGCGAAGTACAGTCAAATGAAAGAACTGAAGGAGGAGATAAAGATTATAGTATATGAAACAAATCACTGTGAATTAATAGGTTTCAGTGGATATGACAGAATGAACATATTAGTTGAAGATAGGAATAGTTGGAGATTTGTATCAAACTTGTTAAGAAACTGATTGTAGAAGAAAAACCCATAAAAAATAGAGATAAGATATAAATTATAGGCCGTGTTGTTCAGAGGATATAGGTTCCCTTTGTAGGAGTTTCACCAAGGATGATAGAGTAGTGATAGTGGGAGGTGCGGGAAATAGTATTGATAGAAACGCGAGTTATAGTATAGAGAGTGACCTGAGGAAGGTGGTGAAGGAGGCACAGCATACCAGGGTGGAGCTCATGCAGGTCCTGAGTCGCCATGACCGTCCACAATTGAACTATGCTGTGAGGCGGGTTAATGTGGAAACGGAAGTGCTACTTGGGAAAGGCATTAGTTCTGTGTTGGGGGTTGTACCTGTGAACACCATTGGTAGGTGGGGTTTCACTAGGCACGGCCTACACCTAAATAGAAGGGGGAAGGGAGTACTTTCTGAGTTGTTAGCTAAAGCAGTGAGGGAGCCCGTTTCCAGTGATGATGGGGTCAGGACTGTGCCTTTTTTAGGTTAGGGGCTGCTGGTGAAGGGACAGAAATAGATTATCAAAGTGATACTGATTGCAGATTCGCGATGGGGAAAGTCACAGATATTAAAGAAATAGATGAAATGGCTGAAACAATAACTGACTGCGTTAAAAGTGGGAAAGAGGAGATAAATTCTGAAAATGTAAAGCCAATAGTAAGGGTGTTAATGGTAAACTGTAGAAGTATAATGAACAAAGTAATCGAATTTGCAAACTTAATAGAGATGCATGAACCACAAATAATAATTGGGGTAGAGAGTTGGTTAAAAGAAGAAGTACTAGACAGTGAGGTTTTTCCTGATGGTTACAGAGTGTACCGCAGAGATCGAGGAGCAATTGGTGGAGGAGTCTTCATACTAGTTAGCAAAAACTACCATAGTTCACTGGCATTCATAGATCAAGACCATGAGTTACTTGGGGTAGATTTCTGGGGTAGTAAAAAAGAAAAAATCAGAGTGTTGGCTGTTTACCGCAGTGGAAGAATGACAGAAGAGGATGAGGCTCTTGGGGAGAAATTAAATTCATACTCAGATTTCA
The DNA here is from genome assembly GCA_031002005.1 of Vandiemenella viatica. Classification (NCBI taxonomy): domain Eukaryota; kingdom Metazoa; phylum Arthropoda; class Insecta; order Orthoptera; family Morabidae; genus Vandiemenella; species Vandiemenella viatica. The sequence goes on along the minus strand of JARYHS010013630.1, from coordinate 99,043,819 downwards.
GAGGTGAGAATAGAATGATCATCATCGGCGGAGATTTAAATTTACCAGGTGTAAACTGGGAAGGGAATAAGATAAATAACACAAGGGAACAAAGATTTGCAAATATCTTAATAAGGGAAGGAGGATTTACACAAGTGGTTGAGCAAAACACTAGGGGACAAAATATTTTGGATATATTTCTAATTAAGCCCGATGAAAACCTTTTGAGGTATCAAGTAACTGAAGGAATAAGTGATCATGAAGCAGTTCTGATGGATATTAGAGGATTCAGTAAACCAGCAGCCAAAATTGAAGGGGGAAATAGGTACAATTATAAATAGGCACAGGTTTCAAATTTGAGGAGATATTTCAGAGAACAATTCAGCAAATGGAAGGAAGGCTCAGGTACAGTAGAGTCAAGGTGGAAAGAGTTCAAGGAGATAATAAGAAAGGGGGAAGAAAAATTTATTCCAAAGCAAAAAATAAAGAGAAGTAGAGATCCTATGTACTATAATAGGGAAGTGAGGAGGTTAAAGAGGTTGGTAAGAAAAGAACATAACAGAGTTAAGAGACAGCAGGGTAGTAGGGAATATTTAAAACAACTAAACAAGGACTTAATAACAGCAAAGAAAATGGCCAAAGATGGGTTTATGAAGAGTATTGTCAGTGCAGGGGGACCATTGACTGATGCATCTAGAAATTTCTATGGCTATATCAGGAAACTGAGGGGAAGGGAGGATGTAGAGACACTTATAGATAAGGATGGAGAAGAAGTTACTGACGATTTGAAAAAGGCAGAGATTTTAAGTAACTGGTTCAGAGAAAGCATTAGGGAAAATGAATCAGAAACAGGAGGGTCTAATTCGGAGAACGAGCTTAACAACACAATTAGAAATGACGATAGTAAAAAATTTGATATCCATCCTGAGGAAATCATGAAGAAAATAAGAAAGCTGAAAAAACATAAAGGGGCTGGTGAAGATAATATTACTACAGATATCTTAAAGATAGCCGGATGTGACATTGTACCTTATCTTGAAATATTATTTAAATTGAGTCTAGACACTTGCTGCTTACCACAGGACTGGAAAAGTGCAATAGTAGTACCGGTACATAAGGGAGGGGTGAGAAATAGAGTTGAGAATTACAGGCCAATCAGTTTGACATCAGTGGTAGGTAAATTAATGGAAAGATTGATATGCAACCACATCAGAAATATATGTGAGGAACGTAATTGGTTCTCAAGCAGGCAACATGGTTTCAGGCAGGGATATTCATGCGAATCTCAGTTGGTGGGATATATGCAAGATATTTCAGATGAAATGGACAAGGGAGGCCAAATTGATAGTGTAGCACTAGATCTGTCTAAGGCGTTTGACAGAGTAAGCCATAAAATGGTAGTAAATAAGGTAAAAACCATTGGAGTGGATAAGAAAGTGATTTGCTGGGTAGAAGAATTTTTAAAAGGTAGAAAACAGAAAGTTAGGGTAGGAAATGTAGTATCAAAAGAAGTGGAAGTAAAAATGGGTGTGCCACAGGGTAGCGTATTGGGACCATTGCTATTCATTATTCTAATGAATAATTGTGTTGCCTGTTTACTATCTGAAATTAGATTGTTTGCAGATGACATAATGCTGTATAAAAGAATCAAAACGATAGAGGATTGTAAACAGTTGCAGGGTGATCTGGACAGGATATCTAATTGGGTTAGTAAACATGGAATGAAGATAAATGCAAAGAAGAGTCAGCTTATTAGATACACAAATAAAAAACAAAAGGTTAATTATGAATATAAGGTGGGGAAAGAATTGCTTGCTGAAGACTTGAAATGCAAATATCTTGGAATTACTTTTGATAACAAACTTAACTGGGCAGGACACATAGGACAGGTGGTAGGAAAAGGTTTCAGAGTTCTGCACTTGTTGGAGAGAGTTATGAGGGGATGTACGAGAGAAGTCAAGGAATTGGGTTACAAAACTTTGGTCAGACCATTGCTCGAATATGGTAGTGTAGTATGGGACCCTCATTTTACGTATCAAATACAGGAGTTGGAGAGGGTGCAAAGAAGGGCTGCTAGATTTGTTTCTGGAAATTATCGCAGAATGCAATCAGTGACGGATATGATAAAGGAGCTGGAATGGGATTCATTGCAAGACAGGAGGAGGATGAGGAGGGTCATGGGAGTGTACAGGGCATATACTGGTGATGAGGCATGGAAAGATATTGCAGTAGGTATGAAAAGTAGTGCATGGAAGGGAAAAGATGACCATGACCACAAGCTGGCACTCGATTTCAGGCACAAGGGTGTGGGAAGATTCTCTTTTTTGGGTAGGGGTGTCAGGGATTGGAATGAGTTACCAAGAGAAACGATGAATAATTTACCGAAAACTTTGAAGGAATTTAAAGAAAAAATTTGTAGAGGGCAAATGTAGGTGGGTGCAGGATAGGGGGAAGATAGCTGTGTAGGGAAATTGCCACCGGAGCCTGTGCTCCATTGCAATTAAATTAAATTAAATTAAATTAAAGTTGGTGCACCATCTGACTGCAGGGACAGATTTTAATAGCCAATGAGAACTTAAATTCAGTGCTGAAGATCTGGGACTACTACTTAGCCCACCTGAGTACAAAAGAGATTTTCTTGTTTGGTGTTGATTTTTCCACCTTTCAAGGTCAAAATAGATTGTGAGTTGTGGCTGAAATTGCAGTATCACACTTTTTCATATTTGGTGCTTCACAAATATGTTTGATGAAAAAATTATCAGGAAAATATTGCCTTTAATGATTGATGTAGAATGAAATACAAGTAAAAGGACTTTGTGTGAAAAATGAAAAGATTAATTACATAATCAAGCTAAGCAAATATCATTTGATTTGAAGAATAACATATCTACTGATACACAAATGAAATTGAGGTAGCTATCTATCACACTGAAACAAACTCTTTTATTTTAATATTTTTTTATTTAATGATTAGTTTGTAATCTACTTATTAACATCCTGCATATCTTCTTTCCAATATCCCTAATGTTTTCAATTTAAATTATTTATTTCCATATCTGAAGACTGTAGAGAATTGGAAAATGTCAAAGTTTATACGTATATAATATCTATGAATTTTAAAGTAATTTAGCAATATACATAATTATTACATCTGAATTCCATAATCAATATTTTAAATGTAGTTACTATCTAAATCTAGTTTACATTCATTTTTGTTTATGACTGAAAAACAATGATACATCAGAATTCTCTTACGGAATGTAAGACCTTATAAGCTAAATAAATTTTTAATTGCCTTTTGAATTCTGAGCCACTCAACAATTTTATTTCCTTGGGGAGCCTGTTGTACAGTATTACCCCTTTCTTGAATGGATCTTGTTTATCAACTTTCATTCAGAAGTAGTTGTCCTGATTTCTTGTATCATGGCTGTGAATGCTACAATTGTTTATAGTTTTACACAAGCTATTTACCATTAGGTGTATAACTTTAAAAATGTACAAAGCATAGCGTGTTAAAATATTATTTTTCAAAAAAATAGGACTGCATGAAACTCTCTACCCTATGCCAAATATAAATCTAAGTATACTTTTTTGCACGTTAAATAGTGTGTTCAGGTGGCAGTGTGCTGCTGCTCTTCATATTTCAATGCTGTAAGTTAAGTGGTATTGTATCAACCCATAAAACACAGTTAGTTTCAAATATGTTTGAAGTTACTACCATATTATTTTTAATATGAAGGCATTTCTATTTATTTCTTTGCAAGTTTCACTTAATACTCGCCTCCCACAATAGGTTAGCATCTACTATAAGACCTAAGAATTTTGCAGATGTTGTCTGACGTATGTTTACAGCACTACAAGTGAGGTCTTTACCTTCTTTAGAATTGTGCCTTTTATTGCACAAGTAAAAATGGGTGTGCCACAGGGTAGCGTATTGGGACCATTGCTATTCATTATTCTAATGAATAATTGTGTTGCCTGTTTACTATCTGAAATTAGATTGTTTGCAGATGACATAATGCTGTATAAAAGAATCAAAACGATAGAGGATTGTAAACAGTTGCAGGGTGATCTGGACAGGATATCTAATTGGGTTAGTAAACATGGAATGAAGATAAATGCAAAGAAGAGTCAGCTTATTAGATACACAAATAAAAAACAAAAGGTTAATTATGAATATAAGGTGGGGAAAGAATTGCTTGCTGAAGACTTGAAATGCAAATATCTTGGAATTACTTTTGATAACAAACTTAACTGGGCAGGACACATAGGACAGGTGGTAGGAAAAGGTTTCAGAGTTCTGCACTTGTTGGAGAGAGTTATGAGGGGATGTACGAGAGAAGTCAAGGAATTGGGTTACAAAACTTTGGTCAGACCATTGCTCGAATATGGTAGTGTAGTATGGGACCCTCATTTTACGTATCAAATACAGGAGTTGGAGAGGGTGCAAAGAAGGGCTGCTAGATTTGTTTCTGGAAATTATCGCAGAATGCAATCAGTGACGGATATGATAAAGGAGCTGGAATGGGATTCATTGCAAGACAGGAGGAGGATGAGGAGGGTCATGGGAGTGTACAGGGCATATACTGGTGATGAGGCATGGAAAGATATTGCAGTAGGTATGAAAAGTAGTGCATGGAAGGGAAAAGATGACCATGACCACAAGCTGGCACTCGATTTCAGGCACAAGGGTGTAGGAAGATTCTCTTTTTTAGGTAAGGGTGTCAGGGATTGGAATGAGTTACCAAGAGAAACGATGAATAATTTACCGAAAACTTTGAAGGAATTTAAAGAAAAAATTTGTAGAGGGCAAATGTAGGTGGGTGCAGGATAGGGGGAAGATAGCTGTGTAGGGAAATTGCCACCGGAGCCTGTGCTCCATTGCAATTAAATTAAATTAAATTAAATTAAATTGAATAACATGCAAAAAATGGTATTATAATGATTTACATTCAAGTTGTTTATGAAGTACAGATTAAAGATTTCAATTATATATTGGCTACTACTGAGCAGACTTGATATTAGGATAGAAGTATCATCAGCTTACTGAATAATAGGACTATTATCTCATTGTGATGATACTGACATAGAGGATGAAAAGTACAGGGCCAAGACTATATTCCTGTGGTACTCCTGTTTTAACTAAGCATAGATTAGATTGGAATTTTATATGCTCCTCTGCAGTTTTATGAAAAATTTCTGTTTGTTGCCACATATTGTTCAAATATGATTCTAATAAATCTGAAGATATTACTCTGATGACATAGGTTTTGAATTTGTCCAGTAATATTGTGTGGTCAATTGTATCAAAAGCTTTTGAGAGATCAATAAAATTGCAACTGAACATTTATTACCATCAGGGTTTTCAAGTAATGTTTTAATAAACTCTGCCATTGCACTGAGAGCTGAAAGTCCCTTCCTAAAACCAAATTTCTCTCTATTTATGACATCATTAATTTCTAAAAACTTTGTTAATCTAGCACAAATAACATATTCTAGGATTTTACTAAAAGTGGTGATGAGCACAATAGGTCTGTAATTACATACCTAACTGATGTCTATAGTTCTTTTTAAAAAGTGGTTTGATTACAGATATTTTTAAGATTTGAGGGAATTCACCAGCAGTGAGATGCAGATTAATTAGATCTGTTAAGATATTAACAATTGGTTCAAAACATTGTTTTAACAACCACAGTGAAATTTCATCCCATCCACAGCTATGTATATTTTTTAAATTTCTTATTATGTCATGAAGTTAATTTTCTGTCACTGGCTTGAGGAAGATAGTCTTTTCACATATATGCAATGATCTGAAGGGAACTGAATAATTATTTGTACCTTCAGAACTGTTATTGATTATATTATGGGGAACAACATCAGTAAGATACTTACTGACTGCATTAGCTACCTTCTGAGGATCATTAATACACTTTAATTGAGAAGTTGTTGTCAATGTTGTTGTTGCCTTTGTTAAGTCCTGACATATTTTCAGCAATTTTCCAAAATTCTTTAGGTAGATTACTAGACTCCAAATTTGTTTTTGAAGCTTTAATTTTATTGAAATATTCTGCTTTGTTTATTTTGTATCTCTCTTTGTAGTAACTGAGGCCTGTCAGCTTATATGAATGAAAAGCCTCCATTATGGTTCGCTTCATCCTTAGACATGACTCTGTTTTAGGAATTTTGGTGCTATTATTAGTTTTTATGACTCTCTTTGTTTTAGGACAAGCCTGATCAAGATACTTAAAGCTTGAACAAAAGATTTCCCAGGCCATAAATACATCCTTTACATATTTTATTTTATCCCAGTTAACACTTCTGAATCCTTCTATAAGCTTGGCAACCTTTTTTTTTTTTTTACATATTTCTTCTCGATTCTGTTAGACTTTTATTAATTTTATTTTTTTATTGTGATAACTGATATATAATTCCTGCTCATAATGACCAGAAATTTTTGTTTCAACCACTGTACTTCTGCCAATATCGCCTGCAATGTTTATATAATCCAGAAGAGTCTTAGAGCTACTAGTTTCCCTTGTGAGCTCTGTGGTTAAACCATTTAAACCAAATGCAGCAATAACATTGTTGAACATATCCACCGACCTGTCCTGTGATAGCCCATCTATGTTGAAAATCCCCTGCTATTATAGTGTTTTTGTAATCATCAGTAATTTTGTTAAGTAAACAAGCTAAGAAAAGAGTTAATATATCCATTTGGAGTTCTATAAACTCCAAACTACAAGGATGTTGGTTTCTTCACTTGTACATACACCCTACAACTTCCATATCCTTCTCTTTACTATGATTTTTTATCCAACCTACTTCTTTGCATCTGGTGTTTATATTACAATATATACACACTCCCCCACTTACATGTTTGTCTCTGCAGAAGAAACTTGAGGCTATAATTTCCTATATGTATAGTGCAGATCTTATTAGATTTACTTCCACATTCTGTAACGATAGCTATGTCATAAATTATTTGGATTTCATAAGTAATCAACTTCATTACTTATAAATGAACATTCTGATGGTACAAGGATATATTCCTGATTGGTTACCAGCTTTCATCTGAGTATCTGACTTAATATCTAGATTTGGAATTATCTCACCAGTTTAAGTGCTAGTGGACTTAAAGTTTAGGTCCTTAAGAGTTTTTTTAAATGTCGAAGGATGTTGATTTGACCTTAACAGTTTTTTCATTGTTGTTACTCTTACTTGTACTATGGTGGTAAACAGTTTTACCCAATTCTGAACATCTTTACAAGCTCTACTTATGAGGCAACATAGGCTATTTTTACCTCAAACATTGAAATGTTGGCCATGCCATGTATACATTTTTCTCTGTAAAGGTCCAAATATTATTATGGGTTGAGTAGAAATGTCATAAGATTTATTTGTTAACATTCGAGAGAGTTGCTCCACTTAAGTGCACAAGTGAAGCAGCGTCAAATGCTGAGTTGCAGATTCCACACGTATGTCGTGGAGCGATGCCTAGCTAGCGCCAATAATTTGATACTATTTAAAGGCATGATGCCATCTTGCCGCTCTCTCCAGCTCAATTGACAGACAGACGTGACATAATGTAGTAATGTAAGAGTTTCAAGTTGGTCTGCTGCCGCAAGGCAGTCAGACATGTCTGTTCCTAGACTTCTCGTAATATTAATTGTTTCACTCGGTTCAATAACTCTGTCTTTAGTTCCAGGATTATTATGCCTTTCTAAATTCATACATCTTCAAGCCCCTTGCATCAATACTTCATTACTTTTGCATTGGGTTCTAATCGGTTAGGTTCACAGTCCAGTTTATTATTGTTTCCAAGTCATGATACAGATAACTGAATATCTCATGCCTTAAGAAGACATAGTCCAGTTACTGTTTAGTACCATATTGGTAAACTGATGTGTGTCATTACTCCCCTCACATATTAGTCAGATATTCAGACACATGTATGTTTGGCATCTAATGAATAAATACTCTCATTCAATCCACTTTGCTGCTGTTTCACAAATCATTTATCAGTTGTTAGAGTAAGATACCTGAATGTTTCCGGGTAATGTGTATGGGGCGAGTAATGTGTCCTTAAGGTAAGAGGTACATAATTTTATCTATTTGTTAAGAGCAATGTTTGCCATCAATGACTACTAATTAATGCAGTTTGGAGATTCTGTTTCACTTAAAATCGCCTGGTGTCAGACTAATTAATTTAATGTAATCCTATGAAGGAAATAATCTGTCCACTCGATAGTTGCTCAATTTACTATCATAAAATGCCCACAAACTAAACCACCACAACAATCATGACCTATCCTTTACACCTCTCAGCACAGTATGCATTAATTATTTGCATATTATCGAAACAACTGCAAAGTAAGGATATGTTAATATTTATATCCATAATTAGTCTGTTACACAAAGAAGTTCAATGCTGATTATACCTTTTTGGAAGAGTGATGAGTAACACATTGGAATTAGTCAGTTTTTCAAGGCTGGATTTTACATCAGATACTACAGTCTGGGGTTCACCATTCATTACAGCACTGCTTCCCCCCATGATAATAAAAAAATCATTATATTTAAATGAAGAATACTTATCGTCAATATGCTTGATCACGTCACTAATATTTGCACCCAGCTTTATAATAGCACTGGTTTGAGTGGATAACATTTCATTATTCAACCTCTGAGCTAGGACACAACCATGACTATCCGCTAGGATGATAATTTCACCTTTCTTCTTCACTCTTCTTGGAGGGATCTTGTTTTTGCTGTTTTCAGGAAACGTTGCAATTGTCACCGCAATGATTCTCGTCAGAGGTTTCATCACCAAACACTAGAAACAATTTGCGAGTGCAAGATTGTTGTCACTGTGCACTCAATTTTTCACCTCGTGTCATCTGCTTTTCATTTGCTGCCATTCATAAATTCTGTTACCAGATTCCACAGGTACAGTTTCCATCTAAGTCTTCTGATGGCTGATTTTTTGCTTCAAATTTTCAATTATCTTCTTCTGGGTTTCAATTTCTCCCAACATTTCATTTATCACCGAGCCATTCTTAACATCATCATTAATATTTTTAGCACACACCACACATGCCCAGTCCTTAGCTGGAATATTTCTCAGTTTTACTTCACAACATTTCTTGAAATGATACCACATATCACAAACATCACAAATAATACCATTCCGAACTACTTTATCGCATTTACCACAGTTTAAATTCTTCAAAACTAGTGACACGCTTCCTTACCATTTAGCGTCATCTTGTGGAAACAGATTGTTGAATGAAGTTTTAAGAAGAACAACAGTGTAAACTATGTGCTCTTAGATTGTAAACACATGAAATATGACCTACTGCAAGGGTCAATTTTTGGGCCTGTATTGTACTGTTTAAAGGAGGCATGGCTGTAATCCCGTCACTGTTGTCCAATGTTTATAATGGATGCATTTTATAAATATGGCAACAGTTAATAGGGGTTGGTGTGTACTGGTAATCTACCATATGTCTGTGAACTTTTCAGCTGTATTTCAGCAGCAATGTTAAGCACTTTTTAGAAGAAAACTCACCCAGATGATTGCAGAAAACACCCTAACATTAATAATCAGGATGGCTGATATCTAAAGCCTGTGATATAAAGCACAGCCTGTTGTGCTTACTCCATTTTCATTAATTTGTTGACAATGACATTAAGCTTTTCACTTTCTATTCCATTTGTTGTAACAATCCCTATTATTAATCAGGGTATTGCATTTTTATATTCATTCTGAATGAATTTCTCTGCAATATAACTATTTAGATGTCTAATGGCACTGAGAGTGTTCCCCATATATCTTCGATAATTTACTGTATTGCTTGTAACAGATACAAAATATTCATAATTGGCCTTATTCTTTAACTTCCTTCCCCTATATGATGCAAAATCTCTACCTTCTTCATCAGTTAATAAGCATATTATTTTAATCAAATTAATATCATACAGCAACTTATTTCTTTCTCAGAAATTCTATCTCTTTTTGGTTCTGTTCTATTGGCAACCGACCTATTGATTATTGGTCTATAATAATTATATCAGAGGTAGCACTTCAGATAGTAGTTCTACATGAAGTATTCACTGTCCAAGTCTTAAGTAGGTTAGTGGCACATCATAGTATTGTATCATATCTTTAAAATGTTATTAACTCTTTTGATATTAATTTACTCATATGGAAGTGATTCTGTAGCTGACATATTTCATCTTAATGTGTGACCGTATTACATTTATACTCTTAGGAAAGGATACCAAAGAAAATATATAATTTGAATTGGAAGAGAAGAAGCTTCAACAAAGAGCTTGAGGTAGATAGATTAAGAAATGAAAAAAAGAGTGTGCAAAAAGGAGGGGTGAGATAGATAGATAGTAGTGGAAAAGGAGGAACAGTGGATAGACAGAAGATGCTTGAGAGGACTGTCTACCAGGTAGACCTGGCCACTGGCTGGAAGCTGTCTGGATCGATGATGATATTATTCAGCACACTGTAGAACCATATTGTAGGTAGCAAATCAAGTCATTCTCATGTCTAAAAATGCTGCATGCCTTAAGTTCTTTTCAAATTAAAATACAGTCGTAATTGGGTTTTACAGTTACATAAAAAAAATCCTATGGATAATCTGCTCTAAACATTTGGTTGAAAATTTTCTGTATAATCTAACAATGCATTATTTTATTAAATCATAAATTAAATGATAAAATAACACCAGTGCAACTGTCTATTGCATCTGTTGTTAGGACATTTTCAATTTCTCTTTTTAAATATGACCATAGTCACTCTTTGGGAACTACAGCTTCCTCTGGAAAATATTTTAGAATTCATATCTTTTCTTTAAATGGATGGTCTGCGGCATTATTCCATTGTTCTCTTATCATTCCACCTGGACAGGCTACTTTGCATTCAAGAGCATAGTCAGGATTAGCTTCAGAGTGGGGTAAAAACAAGGAAATTTAATAAATATTCTTGTTTAAAAACGATTTTATCTTTTTTAAAAATTAAGCACTAAATTAACTTGTAATCGTAGCCTTCCATGGCCAGAGCCAGTTGATTCTTGGCAGTATGGGTGATACCGCATTATGATTTGTGCAGCTGATGTTTCAATCATCCTTCTGTGGTCTGCTGCCCTGGAAGATTGAAATGTCGGCTGCACAAATTATGATGCGACATCTCCTGGACAGCCAAGAATCAACTAAATTAACTTATGTACGCACTAGTCTGCTATGGTTCTCAAGTACATGAGGTAGGGAGCCAGGGTGGAGCAGTGGCTACACCCATGCTTGCATTTTGGGATTTGTAAAGATATATTGTAAATCATCCATCAATATAGCACAAGACATTAAGGCACCACATATGGAATTGGAGAGGTGTAGTGCGGCAGGACTGAGTCCTGATACCCGTGTACTGACCATCCAGAATGCTGTTATAGGTAGTTTTTCATAATCATCAATGCAAATGCCAGGATGGTTCCCAATCTTTCCCCTCATAAACTACACATTACACACACACACACACACACAAATGGACTTAGCATACATACATAGAATGTAGTTACATGTTTTGCAGACAGATGACAACACATCCACTTCCTCCATCAAATACAACAGGGCCTAGTAAGCCAGTTGTTTGACAAAGACACACTGATTCAAAATACAATAGCAGACCAAAGCTATTGTTGGAAACTGCTATTGAAGAGGTAGATAAATGTATGTTGAAATCATCCAAAACTAATTACAACCTCATTATTCAAATTAAGTACTATTTATTTTTATCCATTTTCCTCAAAAAGTTCTTGGAAATAATTCTTCCAGAAAGCACTGGATTTATAATTTATTGTATGTGGTGTCTGGTTTAGTGCTCTTCAAGTACCTCGGCAGCTCAACATTTCCATTTGAATTCAAATATTTCAAAACATCAATAAACTTCATTTCTCATTTTAATGCTCTCTATCCAAAATGCCCTACTGCTGTTCCAAATATTTTTGAAAACCTAACACTTTACTAGTATTGAAGTGTTTACATATCACTGATGTTTATATTTATCAATTAAAATTTTGTTTGTTATGTACATTATGCCTTTTGTAGCCAGTAGGTAATTACACTGCATGTGATTTCTCCCCCCCCCCCCCCCCGTTTTCTCAGATTATGCCTAACATATTGTATAATACTTCCGTCAGCAAGCATGCAACAATCATCAGGTGAGTCACACCCAACAAGTGATTGCTCTAAAAAGTTTCCAGCCAAAATATTGTGCACTTTCCTTTAGATAACTCAGCAGAACAACTGAGAATGATTCAGATAATAATGATTCCTGAATCTTAATAATTATAATAACAAGTTGTACAATTTGAAGTTGCCACCAACACAGCTACTTACCTAAGATAGCAACTACCATGTCATTTTGTACTACTTCCATTGAACCATTGCACAAGTAATAAATGTATTGCAGTGCATCTCCTTTATGAATAAGGTATTCACCAGGAGCACAGAAATTGCCCCTTATATGCAACGACAATAACTTCAGGCATCCCTGTGAGGCAGCTTCAAATATGGGTAGCTGTAGTATTTCTCTGTGAAGATGCATTGAACATCACCCCTAAGCTCCTCAGGAAATTCCTTCAGTGTCTGTAATAGTTAATGGACATTATTAATAACTCCATAATAATTTCTATTATTTTATTGTATTCTAGCAATCACACTAAAATATATCCGTTTCAAAGAAATGTTTAACAGTGTGAAATTATTCAATTTTTGTGTGTGTGTGTGAGGGGGGGGGGGGGAACACAACATATTCCAGTTCAAAGAAGTCACATACATGCATACCTGTAAATACACTGATAATATATATTTTTTTGTAAATAATCTTGGCACTATCCAATTACAAGGACTGGAAACATAATGTCAGGAACAAGTGCTTAGTTGGGGTTAATACCAAATCTCTAACCGTGATGTGTTGCCTTTGGATAATTTGATTGTTCGTTACTAAAGGTCGGTCGCCATCAGATTGCATAACTTCAATCAGGAAAGGTGTGTTAAATTAAAGTCACTGTTACTGTAGATAAATTAAATCATCACTGTATTCTTTAGAAAAAATTTACAAGTTGTTGAACAATCTTTTAGGCATCAGAAACCTTCACCAAATGAAATGATTGCAAGTACTGATAAATGACTCGAGTCAATTTTTTTTTTTAAACTGCTTAACGTCTCTTAACAGCATGGTCTTTGGAGGCAGGAAAGGATGGGGATGGGGGGCAAGGACTGGGAAGGAATTCGGCCATACCCTTTTGAAGGAAGCATCCCCGCATTTGCCTGGAGTGATTTGGGAAACCATGGAAAACACAAATCTGGATGCCCGGACGGGGATTCGACCGCCGTCCTCCCGAATGTGAGGTGAGAACACTAACCGTTACACCACCACGCATGGTGATTCGAGTCAGGCCAACCCTCAGAAACCCCTAACTGCTTACAGTCACATGAGGATATGCAAGTATTTCACACACTCGCCAAAATCTCTAAGATGGTTGCCGGAAATTTAATTTAATTGCAATGGAGCACACGCTCTGGTGGCAATTTCCCTACACACCCAACTACCCCCTATCCTGCACCCACCTACACTTGCCCTCTACAAATTTTAACTTTAAATTCTCTTAACATTTTCGGCAAGTTATTCATCATTTCCCTGACACGCATAACTAAAAAAGAAAATCTTCCCTCACCCTTGTGCCTGAAATCTAGTGCCAGCTTGTGGTCATGGTCATCTTTTCCCTTCCATGAACTACTTTTCATACCTACTGCAATATCTTTCCATGCCTCATCGCCAGTATACGCCCTGTACACTCCCATGACACTCCTCATCCTCCTCCTGTCTTGCAATGAATCCCATTCCAGCTCCTTTATCATATTTGTCACTGATTGTATTCTGCGATAATTTCCAGAAACAAATCTAGCAGCCCTCTTTTGCACCCTCTCTAATTCCTGTATTTGATACGCAAAATGTGGGTCCCATACTACACTACCATATTCGAGCAATGGTCTGACCAAAGTTTTGTAACCCAATTCCTTTACTTCTCTCAATGCTATGTCATGGTATCGTCTGTTGCCTACTGCCTATTGCTTGGCACCCATACATGGGCTAGAATGACGTGGTGCCTGCTCAACCAATTTTTGCGAATTGACCATGAGGGCCTCCACTGTCCCTGTTAGCAGTGGTCTGTGAACCAGGAAAATTCTCACAAAAACACCTAAAATTTCCAGCGAAAATGATTAATTTTTACTCTATATAGCTTATCTCCTAAACATTAAAATGAACCCTAGTCAAAATTCCTGTATCTGGTCAAATTTAGCCATAAAAATTAGTTTCCTACAAACACCAAAAATGTTTATAATGCCAAAAGTTTAAGAGCTATGAAGTTGAAATAACCTTTGAAATTATTAAATTTTGCTCCTCTTTCATTTGATATCAAAATCCACTTTGTTACTATTTTCTAACAGGGTAATCCAAAAATTGTGAAATTTAAATCCTAGATAATTCCTAAAGTATTGTAGTTATGGTTCTAAATACTGTTTTAAGTGATTCTACATTAGCTCTTCAATAAGGTATTATCACCATCTAACTGTAATAGCAGTTCTTTGATAGCTTTTTCATCATTTTCCAGATTCACCCCCTCCCCCTTATAGTTTGAATTCTTACCAGAAGTTGCCATCTGGGGCTAAATTTTAATTATTTCTTTTTCAGATATCAGCCAAAATATTGCATAAATTCAAAAACCAATTGATGTGTCATGGTCATGTGTCATTTAAATATACTGCCCTTTTTGAAAGTTTCACCTCATGGTATACCCAATTTTAAACATCTTCATAAAAAATAATCCTTAAATTGTAGAAATACCTCTCAACATTTTACGAGGTGAAATGAAAAAGTCTGCTTCTTGTGATCTATAAATCATTTTCCTATCTTGAAAATAACGACTTCAGGAATTTTAAATGTGCTTTATGACGACTTTCTACATTCAACCAAACTCGACTTATAAGTCTTAGAACACTTCAGGAAAAATTCATATCTACAAAGGTACAAATCTAGTTTTGTTAGTTAGGATCCGAAGTAGCTCTATATGCAACATTTTCTTTTCTGAAATAATCTAAACTCCTTTACAGGACAATATTTATATTACATTCTGGCTTTATATACCTGTTTACTTTAATATATGACTTGTAATTCTTAAGCAAATGACTTTAAACTTGATTTGTAATGTTATTGAGTTGACCTTGATGTTTTCTAAAATTATTTGATTATGAAATTACAACATTTAGGTTACCTGACAATAAGTATACAAACTATTTAAATAACATTACTTGAAGTGATTAGCAGCTCATTCCACTCAGACACATGCAGAAGCGACCTTTTATTTTCCCCAGGGTACATTTGCCTTACCTACCTCCCCCCCCCCCCCCCAACCATGTATTTGATATCATATATGAAATACTTTAAAACAAATCACCCTTTGAGTAATTATAAGTAAATGGAAGTTTTCTTTTAAGAAATTGTTTCATATTCCAAAAGTTTTTTTTATTTTACAAAACAGTAGTGTGTGTATTACATTAAGTAATTTCTAGAACTGATGACCAAGAATTCTTTATAAAATTAGGTATTCCTCTTATCTTGTATATGAGTTTCATTATTTGGTAATAAAATTATACAACTCTTTAAAAATCAATTTGATATTCATATTTATAATAGTAGAAGTAAATAATAACATAGAACTGAATAAATAATAACAAAGAAGTGAATGTTTAAATATTAACTGTAGGCAGTTTCAAAGAAATAGCATTATTATTATTATTAGAGTATATTAATTAATTTGTAAATAAAATATTAACTATACGCAACACTCACCATAGTTGAAGGGGGGGGAGGCAGCAGCAACAAAACATATATATATATATATATATATTTCCAACTCCTACATTTGATGACTATAATGTTTGTCCTATACCACCTCACTATATTTAAGTACCTGCCCAAAGTATCATATCACAGTTTCCTATTTCCCTTGAACATAACTCTTCAATATATGCAGAACCTTGATAACTCTCCATAGCACTTAAACAATGTCTCATGCAAAACTGAATTTGTTGTCAAATCATATGCATAGACTCAATAGCTTCAACAATGAATTCTTCCTCCACTTTATAATAATAAAAAACTATATTTTTCTGTTTTTCTTATAATTAGGGTGTCCCTAACATTTTTCTTCATTCCATGTTGACCTCCATAAATATAAGGGCGGAAATTAAAAGTGCAACACCCAGAAGGAGTTGTGATAAATGAATGAAATTTGACTCCAAGTATCCCCATATGAATAAAAATTTAAAAGTTTTACATGTAATAGAATGAGAATCTCAGTACTATTTATTATAGAAAATTGCTATTTTTTTAGCATGTAAGTGGTGAACAGTGTGGTTTAACATGGCACTTTTTTGTCCACAAGTTCTTGTTTACCATGTATGGCAAGGCGAAGTGTGACAACCCTCTACACCCAAATGTCTAACTGTGAGAGAGATCGGAGAGTTGCCTTCTTTGAAATTGGTGCATCAGACCGTGAAATCTCCTGAAGGATTGGCTGCAGTGCAATGTCAATACACAGAATTGTTACAAAGTTGATAAAGAAGGTACTAGCGCTACTAGAGTAGACACAGGTCCATATAGAAGGACAATAGCATGTGATTATTACCAAATTGTGTGGGTAGTTGTTGCCGGCAGACAGATGATTGTTGGCCAGATCTGAGCAGTAGTTAGAGAGAATCCCCTGGACAGTGGCGTAGCTAGGTCAACAAGGGCCCCGGTGCAAAAAAATTATTTTGTGCCCTCAGGCCAGACGGGCGACCTTTTTTTTGCTTTGTGTGCTAGTAGGGGTCCCCTGAACTGAGGATGGGAGCCCTTGAATTGTTCTTTAGGGGCCCCTGAGCAGTGGTTGGGACCCCCCCTGAGCAGCGAGGGCCCTTAGCGAGGGGCTCCTGTGTTCTGTGTTCTCAGGGGCCCCTTAGACGACAACGGTAGAGCTAAAAAAAAAAAAAAAAAAAAAAAAAGGTCGCCATTTTGCCGGGAAGGCTCGTGGGGCCCTCTAAACTGCGCTTGAGGGCCCCTAGAGGTGCGCTTAGGGGCCCCTTGAGGTATGCTTGGGGGCCCCCTGAGCGTGATATACACAGGCAAAGTGGAGAAATAGCTCACCCTGCTGTGATTTCAGAATGTCACACATGTCAGACCACTGATGTCATGGTTCGGGGGCAGTTAGTTTTGACAGCAGGACTGAGTTGCCTGTTGTTGAAGGTACAATGACAGCCCATCAATATGTTGACAGGGTGCTTCACCCTATTGTGATACCCTTCATGTGCACCATCCAAATCGCATATTCCAACAGAATAATGCCCATCCTCAGACTGCAGCTATCACAACACATGCCTTGTAAAGGGTTACGATCACAATTTGGACTGCACAGTCCCCAGATTTGTCCCCAATGCAGCTTGTTTGGGATGCCAGGAGAAGACACATTAGATCACATGATCACCCAGCACAAAACTATGCAACAATTGACTGCAGAAGAAATGCAGGCATAGAGAGACCTCTAGAAGACAATAATTGCAAGGATCCACAAATGGGTAGATGCTCAAGGTTGGCGCACTTCCTAATGACATATTTTAATCCTATAATACAATGTTATGTCCCTTGCAAATAACTTTGAATGGTAAAACAACACAATCAATCATTAAAGTAATGTATAACAATTATCCCAATACATTTCTCTGTGACAGTCCTGTTTTCAATTAAACTTTTTTTTTTAACTGCTTAATGTCTCTTAACAGCGAGGTCTTGAGAGATGGGAAATGATGGAAGGGTAAGGAATGAGAAGGAATTCGGCCATGGCCTTTTAAAGGAAGCATCCTGGCATTTTCCTAGAGTGATTTGGGAAACCACGGAAAACCCAAATCTGGAACCGGCATCCTCCCGAATGCGAGGTGAGAACACTAACCGTTACACCACCACGCTTGGTTTCACTTAGACATCTTTCAACAGAGTGTTTTCTATCATCCTCTTTGCTTCCTACTTCTAAAGAATCCATCCACTCACCATGTCACATTGTCATTCACTGTGCTGGTTTTGATCTTATTTGCCATCAGTTTATGATTACGTCAAATACCCTAGAGATATTCAACTTAACTCATACTGTCCATTTGAAAATCTCACGGATATTCCTGCATATCAGACACTTCATCAAATTAACTACCGCTGAGGTGAAACTAAATAGCCTGTAATTCTTTGCTACATTTGTCTCTCTTCTTTTATGAGCTGATATTACTATGGCAATTTTCCATTACTCTTCTATGCAGCAAGTCTCCAGACTCTATTTAAATAATTTTTATAGGTATGTAGTACATCTGTAGTAATGATACTCATATGGTATATTCCCATGCAATACCCCTACGAACTATGTCCAAATTCCTTTTTCTCCCAATCATACATATGTAGAAATACTTCTGCTCTGATATTTTTGTTAGCATCTATGTACGACCATTACTAACAGTCTCATCAAATCACAAGCTTAATATTTTCACTTTTCTTATAGCCTCAGTAACTGCTTCCCTATCCTTATCTACAACTGCCTGAATACATTTTTTAGTGAATTTCTTAAAATGGTCATAGAATTTTCTAGATGTATTATTCAGTGTTCTTCCTACAGCTATGATATTTTTCATTAATGTATCTTCTGCTATATTCCATACTGATATTAATTTCCTTTTGTATTTGTTTCATGTGTTCTCTACTACCTTGTTGTTATCTTAGTATAATGTGTTCTTTTCTTAACAATCTCTTTAAGAGTCTGTATTTCAATTTAGACCAATGCCTTTCTGGAATTTGTAAGCATCTTAGAATTTTAGGAAATTCTAGCCTCTCACCTTTAGGCATCAGAGGGAAAGTTTACTCTGTAGTAAAAGATAGTTTTCAGTTCATGTACAGGTTATGGGAGTAAAGCTTTGTATAGCATAGAGATACTGTAACCAAACACACTAAATAAAAACCCTTTAGGAATAATAAAAGTATTCAAAATTAAATAAATGCTCTAAATAAACCTTTGATAACAAAAAGAAAACATCAGTTTGGGAGGAAATAGGTTAAATCCCCCAAGTTTAGTTTCAAATAATAGATTTTGATATAGGTTAACTTTACAGTTTCTAAATCAATTTGAATGCAGTAAAGACTTTCAGTAGTGGCTAAACGCCGAATATAAACTTGGAATGATAATAAATAAACTTTAAATCAACTGAAAATTAAATAATCATCAGTAATCCAACTTTGTAATTATGAACTTCTAACTGGGGAGCATTTTGTCATTTTTAAACCAATTTACGAGCAGTAAAGTAACTCAATACTTGATAATCCAACTATACTAATTTTCTGTAATGATATAACACCTTTTACTAACCTTAAATATGATAATCCAAAATAATCCAGTTGAGTACACAAGCAATTTCTAATATTTGGCATTTCACTGTTTTCACACACTTTCGAACAAAATAAAGTAATTGTAAGGAAGTAATCATGCAATTAAAATATAAATTCACTAAAATTTCGTAGTTTCTGAACGTTTAAATAACTTAAATCAATTTTTATACTTCGTCAGATACTCTGCACTTTTAATAATTTTTTATCTCAAAATCCTAGAGAACATTCGAAATAAAAAGTAGATTTCCGGGAAGACCTAAAAATCTAATATCACATATAATAATTTCAAGTAATTCCAAGTAATAGAACCGATCTTATAGAGATCTTAAAATTTATTTTTCATCACGACCATGAGGTCAACTTAGAATTTAATTTCAACCGATCTAAAGTAGACACAGAGATGAGATAACTTTCAGAATACGTAGTTTAATTCAGTGAATCCCGTGGTAATTTTATATTTGCGATAAAAGTAACAGAAATAAAGTTATAAAATTAAAACTGAAATCACACTTTGGTTACGTCGTAGTTAAACTTTCCCTGCACCAATCTTAATAAAAGTTACACCAATAAACTCAGGAATTTTAGTAGAAAACGGTAATAATAATAACATTTATGTAAATTGTGGCTTTAAGAAAATGACGAAATGTAGAAGTTTCGAGAACAAAAGTAACTCCCCAGAGTAGAGAAATAGTTCACTCCTACACTTACAACTTTTAAACCAGCTGCTTAAAATTATTCACTAAATATCTATTATTTCACAATTAAATATGTCGAAACACTGTCACACCTAAAGTTTTGGATAACTGTTTAGTTACTGAGATATTTCAGATCTAAATCGTAGAAGTGTTAGCAGAAAGTTGTGTTTTGGCTCTGACGTCAGCGAAGGTATAAATCGGAGGACGCGGTGGTGACGGCGTCTCTTTTCCGGGTTTGAAGTCGTGCTAATAAGATGTTATAAGCGTGTGCGCTGGTAGGTTGGCAACTCCGACTTTAGGTTGGTAGCTCAGGTTTTATGTTGGCACTACCGGGTTCGGCCATGATGGAACATTGTCGGGGGCGTGGCATTTGTTTACTTAACATGAACTGGTAATTCTCAGCGGGGTTTGGTCGGTCTCTACTTCTCTCCATAATCTGTGATTTTTGGAACGATTGTTCGATTGCCTAAGCAACTTAAGAATGCTGTTTGAACTTTGAATTTCATTCTAAATAAACTCTGAGAATTTTGGAAAAGTGAACTGTTTTATTTCTGTAGCTGCTGTAATACCTTTTCAATATTTGGGGTCTTCAAATATTGTGGCGACCTGTAGCGTTCTAGTTGTATCCTGGCAACATGGTCAAATTAAATTAAAGTATTCAACAATTTTTCATCGGACTGGGAGGTGTGATCAAGAGAGTAAGTTAAGGCACATAGGCGATACTCTACCCTGGTGTCGGCCTAAGTTCCTTACAAATTGTGCCTGTAATCATCTTCACCTTTGTAAAGGGTTAAAGTAAGCTGATAGAAGGGGCAAAAAGGGAGTGTAACAAAACTGTGACTGGAGCTTGTGCTCCATCACAAATAAATTATTAACTTTGTCTACATGATTACTAAATCCTCTTACAGAAATCACAATCGCTTTCTGATCATTTTTACCATCTGCAATCTGAGACTGTATGTAGTTATTATCAGGCATTATTTGGAAGATATCTTTATTCTTTGCTCTAGGTCAGTAAAATCTTCTTATCTCACCAGGGCATTTTCAATTAAATGCCCTCGTGTTATTAATGCTATTTTACTCCAAGTCCACACATAGTATATTAAAGTTGCCACCAATAATGAGCAACCAACTGCCACCCCTAAATACCAAATATTAAATTAGATTTTGTAGTTGGACCTCTCCTTGATCATTCATTCCCCCACTAAGGTAATCAAACAAAACCATAAATTTTCTTTTCTTAATCATTCTTATTTAACCATATGCTTATGAATTTTAGGCTTATACCTAAGTTTTAAGATTGCATAATGAACTGCTAACTGTCAAATGTATATATACAGCTGAAGAGTTTTTATCATGGAATTACTTTTGATACCAATTACTTAGCAATTTTATGTATGTAAGCTGTAATAATTAGCGTAATGTATGTACACTATTTCAATATTGTGTTGAATAGTGGCAAATAAATAACATAAAATTTGACTTTTTTCTAATTGGAAGTCCAATAAATGATTTATTTTATGAAATTATGTGAAGCTCAAACAATTTTATGACTTTATTCGCATTTGTAAAGAACTTTAATTGGTAGCTACTGACATGCAACCACCAAAGTGCACAATGGGAGACTCGAGGCTAATACCACACACAAACACCAGTGATCTGTGCTAAGTAGTTGTGTTTTCAAAGTGAAATATAAGGACATACACGTATTTGATTGAAATAACAAAATACCATCGGTGGACCCCCACCCCCACAACTACCAACAAACAACCACCATAGTGCATGATGGAAGACTTAAGGCTACTACCACAAATGAACACCAGTGGTCTTCATTAGGTAGTGAAATATACACACACCTTTTGTCAAAATATGAAAATGCCCTTCGCTGACCTCTTTCAACCATCATATCTCCCATGCTCCCACAGTTAATGACATTCAACTACCAAAGAGGCTATTACTACACACAAAAACAGGTGGTCTGCACTAGGTACTTTTGACTACAGAGTGAAATATACAGTAGGGACACACGTTTTTGGTCGAAATATGAAAATGCTCTCCCTTGACCAATTTCAACCAACATATCTCTCACACCACCATAGTGACCATGCATCCAACATGGTGCACATTAGGAGACTTGAGGAAACTACCACATGTAAACACCAGTGGACTGCGCTAGGTAATTTTGGCTGCAGAGTGAAATATAGGGACACACATGTTTATTTTTGTATCAGGACAACCACTTTCAACCACCATATTTACCACACCCTCATGGCTACCAACATGCAATCACCATACTACAAGATGGAAAACTCCAGGATACTACCACACACAAATGCCAAATGCCAGTGGTCTGTGTTTGGTAGTTCTGGCTGCAAGGTGAAATATAGGGACACACACATGTTTGGTAGAAATAGGAAAATGCCCTAGGTTGGCCAATCCCACACCACATAACTAGTGACATCTAACCACCATAGTTCATGATGGGAGACTCAAGGCCACTACCACATACAAACATCAATGGTCTGCACTATGTAGTTGTGACAGCAAAGTGAAATATAGGGACACACATGTCTTTGGTTGAAATACGAAAATGTCATTCAACCACTTTCAACCACCATATCTCCCACACCCTCACAGTTACTGACATTTGACCATTTGACCAATGTTGTGCACGATGGGTGACTCCATGCTAGCACCACACACAAACAACAGTGGTCTGCACTATGAAGTTGTGACTGAAAAGTTAAATATATGCACACACATGGTCGAAATTTGAAAGTGCCCATGTCGACCACTTTCAACCACCATATTTCGCACACCCCCTAAGCTACCGACATGTAACAACCATAGTGCATGATGGAAGACTTGATGATACTACCATACATAGGTACCAGTGTTGTGCACTGTGTAGTTGTGACTGCAAAGAGAAATATAGGGACTCACATGTTTATGATCAAAATATGAAAATGTCTCACATTTACCACTTTCAACCTCCATATCTCTCACATTCCCACGGCTACCGCCATTCAGCCAACATTGTGCACAGTGGGAAACTCCATGGCACTACCATACACAAACATCACTGGTCTTTGATAAGTAGTGGTGGCTGCATGGTGAAATGTAGGGACATACATGTCTATCTATCTATCTGGCTGCCGGCAGCGCTTGCGTGCAGCCATCTCACTTCTACTGAGGAAGAGCCATGCTCGAAAATTCTATTCTTTGTGTGATCATTTTTTTTCGTGTACCAAAACCGCAGGAATCCCCTTCTTTGGTAAGCGGTGGTTTTTTATCCTATCCTAATGTTCAATATATATATATATGAGTGCAAAATCAGTCAGTTCACAAAGACTAGGAGTATGAGTCCACTTATCATTATGACATTGCACCTCCTCTGGCATGGATGCATGTACTGATTTGGTTGGGACTGGTGTCACAGTCATTGTCTCCTCTCCTGTGACAAAGTTGGCCACAACTGTTGTAACTGGTCCTTGATATCCTGGATACTGGCACTGGGACATCTGAGCTGGTCTCACATCTATTCTAAAGAGGACAGTTCTGGAGATATTGCTGGTTATGGGAGTATCTCAATATTATGCAGACAGTTCATAGACACAGGAGCCATGTGTGGATGAGCACTGTTACGTTGAAAAATAGTACTACGATACTGTCACGTGAGAATTAACACATGTGGCTTCAGAATGTCTATGACATACCATTGTGCTATCAGAGTGCCTCAATCATTACCAGCTTGTGACCTAAAGTCATACCCAATGCCTCCCATACCATGATGCCAGGAGCAACACTACTGTGCCTACCCAGGTCAGGTCACCACCATGTTCACCATTAATGATCATCTGAGGTAGTATAGAACAATTATTTGCCACTGAACACAATGCAATGTCATTCATCAGCAGTCCATGCTTCCCAGTCATAGCACCACTCCAAATGGAGCCATTTGTTTTCTGGTGTTAAAGGCACCTATGCATAGTTGGTAATTTCCCAGTTCAGTTGCTACTAGTCTCTGCCGAATGGTGCAGGATGACTCAGAATATTGAAGGGAGTCCATTACTTGTTCTTGAATGTCAAGGGGTAGATGTGAAGGGTGCACAACATAGCAATCCTTACTTGTGGCGGTCAGAAATGGTTAACCAAAAATTTGCCAATGAGTACGCCTTCTCATGCTGTCCAACTTCGGGCCACTATCACATGCGAGTGCCCCACAAATATGAATATAGTATGATTTGACACTCATAGGTATCAGCTGTAGATAACACTGTCTTAAATGAGTATGTGGTATCTCTGTGTCCTTCACATGATCACTCAAAATTTCATGCCCTACCAGGCCTGGCAATATGAACAAAACTAATGCACTTTGGTAGTCATTCGTCCTGTTAGAGAGAATTGCAACTCTAATCATTTACATACCTGCCAATGTTGTGAATGAAGTTACAACTGACATCCAACCATGTCTTCTAGGTGCTTCATTGTTTTGTAAGCAAGTGTTTATGTTCTTCTTGGCTAATATTTGCTCGTAGTATGCTAACAATAGAATATAACCCACAGGATACACCTAGCTATCATCCTTATGACCCAATATTCCTGAGTGGTGGAAGGATGATGGGTGCATTGGTTCGCTTCCTAGAATATGGCATTTTTAGATGGGCATCATTTAGTGAGGGGTTAGTTATTCTACCTACTGATGCTATAATTTGCTGCTATGTAAAATGAGCGGAAACATCAAAGCACAAGAGGCTATTATGAATGCTGCTTTGAAACAGCTTAAACAGTAGGTGACATGGAATACAAGGTCAAAGATTTTTTTGTTTTCACAGTCATCATGCTGTTGTAAATATCTTCATCAGATTTATGCTGTGTCACAAAACAGTCCTCCTTCTTCCTGACATTCTCGGGGTATTAGCCTCCTTGCAGACTCAACAGGAGGCTGAAGACGTCCTTAGGCTTGGTTGAAACATCAGGAACAAGGAGTGTTTTGTGACATAGTATAAATCTCGAGTAGGTATTTACAACAAGAATACAATGTCAGTAAACACAACTAAAACTCTCTACCAACTATTCACCATATCCACAAAGTTATATTCATACAGCTTTTCAATATTGAGTCTGATCTCAAAGACACATATTTCTTGGGGTGAATTTAAACAGATAGCTGATCTGGAAAACTCGCATTAAGATGTCACTATAAAACACGTTCTACCCCCTCTTGAATGTGGTAGAGAATGCATGAAATAGTCAGCAAACCAATGGGAAAGAAACTTAACCAGGTACAGAACTCCATTTACAAAGTAATAATTGGAGTACTGAAGTCTGAGCTCTTATGGTTATGTTAGATCAAATGAGTATAGAACCTACTCAAAGTTGGAATGAAAAACCTGCAATTAAGTTTTGGGTATGAAACAAGCATGTGTACTTCAGCTTTTAGAGAACTAAAAGCAAACCACTGAGCATCTAAAATCTTTGATCACTTTTATAATGCTAGAAAACATCTGCTCAATAAGTAAGGAACCACATCGGGCTAGTTAAGATTGCAGGATATGACATAGAGAGCTGTATCAAAAAAAAAAAGTTTGTTAGGTGAAGAGCTAAGAAACTCAGCCCTAAAGACCTTGTTTTCTTACTAACCACCAGGAGAATGGATTAAAATATACACAATTATTCATATACACCTAGATTGTGGAAATCAAGTGCCAGGTATTTCTGCAAATACATTGAAGGACATATATCAGTAGACAGTCCACTTAGCAACTCTGATGGAGACGTAACAACAGTAATAGAGGCAATTCAATGCTTAGACAAAGGACTGCTTGCTAAGAAAGGTGTCTTCCTCATTAAGCTCATGCAGCTGTAGCTGCACTTATCTCTTGCTCAGATTCTACTGCAGTGAAGAATAGAATGCCGTCATCAACTGGACATACTGGCAGTGTCATAATTGGATTAAGCCTGCAGTGGGTTCCCAGCCATATTGTGAAAGAAGGAAATAAAAGAATGGACTCTTTATCTAAACTCGGTGCATCCCTTGAAAATTAATGTACAGTTCATATCTTAGTTCTGTGAAGACTATCATCATTCCCTCTGTGAGAAATTTCATAAAAATCAAGCTAATATCAAGCAAAAAATGTAAACCACTTCTGTCAAAACAAATTAACCACAAACTTTCCCCTGCTTTTAAAACAATAACAAGCAATGACTATATACCTGCACTGTATTGGCAGTTCCCCTGAATGTCTAATGTGTAGCCATAGTACAATGAACACCTCACATCTGTTAACTTGCCTGAGTCTAAGTAATGTTGCAGCTGTTCATGACCCTCTGGCACCCACTTTTAGTGAATCGCAGAATAATAGTAATAGAACTAGTGCCATAAAGCACAGCCCATCAGTGTGGCATGAAATGCCAACACTAGTTCAAAGTAAAATTCATCCCCATGTAACAATCTCATATCACTTCACTTCTTTTGCCTCTCTCAAGACATGACTGCATATCTTATAGTGACAAGACAGTCATCCTCAATATGTGGATTTATTAATCTTGTATTTGCAAGCAATCCATATAGTGCTAGCTTTCTACATGCCTGACAGGCTATAGGGGAGGGCAAGGGAAATACACGCATGTGGGTAATCACATGCAGGCTGAAATACGCAGTTTGAATGGCGCAGGCTTTGCCTAGATGGTGCTAAACCCTTCTGACAGGCGTAACAACTACAATGCAACTCACGCCGAACATTGTCTGATTGCGTTGTGGCGGTAGTAAAGTGATTGTCATTTTCAATGTGTTTGATGTAACTATTGTCAGCTATATTTTGCAAGGTAAGTGCTACAATAAGTTGCTTTAATTCAATTTTTTGCATATCAACTACTAGCCCTACATGTAATCTTTCATTTAGTTGTAGATATATCTGGGTATTTGAATTAAGACCCGAGTTCTGCTTAGGTTAGTCCTTGAACTCACTTTGGGATATTGACATGCGGCTCTTCAAGTGCGTGGTATTCCCCCTTCATAATAAAACTAGTTGGTTATGTTTTCAATTCCAATGGTTTTTTTTATATGTCAGATTACTAGATATTATAAAATAAAAACCCAGAAAGCAAAATGGGCCAAAGAGGAACTTCATAAGAGTCTTGATGCCACAAAATTAGGAAGGAAAATAAGAGAAGTATGGGATTCTCAGAGCTACTCTGTGTACAAGAATGAAAGCGGAAAATACCAAGGGAAAGATGGAGAACTAGAGTACCAATGTGTTTCGGATATTAGGTGGAGCCATGAAGAATGTAGTGGCCGGAACATTTCAAAACATTACAAGTGTGATGTTTGCTATACAAAAAAATGCACTCTTTTCAAACCTATATTTTTTTTTTTAGAAAACATCATTGTTTTCTTCATTAATGTATTCTTTAGTACACATATTTAATAAACTAAACTAATAGAAAATAAAAGTAGCATGTATTGTCCATTTTTATGCAGTGTTTGTTTCGCATGTTACTACCCCGTATCATGCATGTCATTACCCTAAGGGATGGTGAATACCAGGCATTTGAATTTTTCTTTATTTTAATCTTAAAAATTAACGTAATGTTCATAACTATTTTCCATCATTGGAAATATGTCGAGAAATGTCCATAGTATGGTATACATTTGTTTTGGTAGCTACTTAATGGTGTAATGACCAATTAAAATCGATTTTTCATTAGGTGCGTGTATTTCCCCCACTCTCGCCTACATCCTTCACAAAACTCCAGATGTAATAGTGATAGCAAAGGAACTCTTAAATCTTCTTTTTCACATCAACAATGCACTTCCCTCAACATTTCCCAGTTGTTTCTATGTGCTTTCCATGCTGTTAGATAAGTAATTTATCTTAATACATACAGCCATAAAAAATGAGAAAACAAATAAATAAAAATAAAGTCAACCATAAATTGGGTAACGGCACTGACTGAGGGCCCCATCTTATGAATTTACTTGTTTACACTTCTCAGAGTTTCATTCACTGTGTCTTTAATTTTTGGTCTGGAGATCATGAAACTTTTCCTTTATTTACTTAGATTAAAAATTTGGCATAATTTTCTGGAATTAATTTTAAAAAATAATGAGTTATTATCAACAACTGATAGCTACTCTATCCCAAAAATAGCAGAAAAGTTTATGCATAATTAATTAACAGAAGTAATAAATATTAAAATTCACAGCATTCATTTAGAACAGCAAAATTAACTTTGACAGTTATCTAATAATGTATATATTACATAGTAAAAACTAGCTCATTACAAAGAAACAGTAACTGGTATATCTCTGGCTTTTATCGAAAGCTTTGTTTTATCAGAATTTTTCAAAAAGCCACTATTTTTTTTTATCATGATTACAACTACTTTGAATGATATCTTAATCGAAGGGATCAGGTCAAAAGCCTTAAACGCAAGGACAGAGAAAATGAAATTGTCCAGCGATCATTCATCAAATGTTAAAATCATCAAGGACAAAATTCTACAGGTTTGTTTCGAGACACACTTCTTTTTCTATTCTTTATCTTAGTAATGTAAATCATAATGCTGAACCACTTTATAATATTCTGTTGCTGATGATACAGCACCACTGATGAGATGAATTAGGGAAGATCTTCAACAAAATATGAATAAAATAACTCAGCATCTCTCCACATTGTATAGCTCCAGGGGCCTGTGGTAGTGATCGAAGGAACCATGACATTTCTGTGGACTACACAAAAACTTTACTCCTTTCCTCCCTTACCTACGAAAGAAAATTTATCCACTTTCTTGTGACTGAAGTAAAGGACAAGCTTGTGTTCATGGTCATTGCTTCCCTTCCAAGTATTACTCCTAATTATTTTACCGACTTCCATACAAGCCTTATTGGCAATTTAAACTCTATACATTACCACCACGCTCTCTACCAATCTTCCTACTTCCAAAGAAACCCAGCTTCTGTTACAATCAAACAGAATATTTTACTTTGCTTTACCAGTGTACTTAATAAGCTGACTCTCACTCCATGTTGGTTTACCCAATTGCCTTGTAAATTATACCATTAAATGGATTATATCCTATATTTAACAGAAATTTAGCATAAATCTACTATGTACTGTGTATTTTAAAATTAAGTATGGGTAAATTAACAATCAGGGTTTTATCTAACAGGCAATACCACTGCCTCGCAACTATTAACATGTCGTCATCGTGACGTCACGTTCATGTATAGTCAATTTTTGTGACTATTGAGACCGATATGCCGAAGGTGGATCAGATGCAGGCGGCCGTTGGTAAGCGGCCGCAGATGTCCGATAACACATCAAAACTGAACATATGATTGTGTTATCGGACATCTGTGGCCGCTTACCAGCGGCCGCCTGCATCTGATCCACCTTCACCATATCGGTCACAATAGTCACAAAAATTGACTGTACGTGAACGTGACGTCACGATGACGACACGTTAACAGCCGCGAGGCAGCGGTATTGCCTGTTAGAGAAAACCCGTAAATTTAGAATTTAAAAAGAGCTATTAAAATAATGAACTAAAGTAACACAGTTAGGGCCTAAATGTTACCCAATTCTACTTACACTTAGGAAATTAAAAAGCGTATTAGTAAAGAGGAGAGAACCACATCAAATACAATAGCAAGAGGATTTGAAAAAGGCAGAGATTTTAAGTAACTGGTTTAGTGAGAGCATTTGGGACAAATGAATCAGAAATGGGAAGGTCTAATTCGGAGAACGAGCTTAACAATACGATTAGAAATGAAGATACTAAAATATTTGAAATTCATCCTGAAGAAATCATGAAGGAAATAAGAAAGCTGAAAAAACATAAGGGGGCTGGAGCAGATAATATTACTACAGATATCTTAAAGATAGTCGGATGTGACATGGTACCTTATCTTGAAATATTATTTAAATTGAGTCTGGATACTTGCTGCTTACCACAAGACTGGAAAAGTGCGATAGTAGTACCGGTACATAAAGGAGGGGTGAGAAATAGAGTCGAAAATTACAGACCAATCAGTTTGACTTCAGTGGTAGGTAAATTAATGGAAAGATTGATATGCAACCACATCAGAAATGTATGTGAGGAAACATGGGTTCAGGCAAGGATATTCATGCTAATCTCAGTTGGTGGGATATATGCAAGATATTTCAGATGAAATGGACAAGGGAGGCCAAATTGATAGTGTAGCACCAGATCTTTCAAAGGCGTTTGACAGAGTAAGCCACAAAATGGTAGTAAATAAGGTAAAAACTATTGGAGTGGATGAGAAAGTGATTTGCTGGGTAGAAGAATTTTTAAAAGGTAGAAAACAGAAAGTTAGGGTGGGAAATGCGGTATCAAAGGAAGTGGGTAAAAATGGGAGTGCCGCAGGGTAGCGTATTGGGACCATTGCTATTCATTATTCTAATGAATAATTGTGTTGATTGTTTATTATCTGAAATTAGATTGTTTGCAGATGACATAATACTGTATAAAAGGATAAAAACGATTGAGGACTGTAAACAGTTGCAGGGTGATCTGGACAGGATATCTAATTGGGTTGGTAAACATGGGATGAAGATAAATGCAAAGAAGAGTCAGCTAATTAGATACACAAATAAAAAACAAAAGGTTAATTATGAATATAAGGTGGGGAAAGAATTGCTTGCTGAAGACTTGAAATGTAAATATCTTGGCATTACATTTGATAACAATCTTAGCTGGGCAAGTCACATTGGACAGGTGGTAGGAAAAGGTTTCAAAATTCTGCACTTGTTGGAGAGAGAGATGAGGGGATGCACGAGAGAATTAAAGGAATTGGGTTACAAAACTTTGGTAAGACCATTGCTCGAATATGGTAGTGTAGTATGGGACCCACATTTTGAGTACAAATACAGGAGTTGGAGAAGGTGCAAAGAAGGGCTGTTAGATTTGTTTCTGGAAATTATCACAGAATGCAATCAGTGACAGATATGATAAAGGAGCTGGAATGGGATTCATTGCATGACAGGAGGAGGATGAGGAGGGTAATGGGAGTGTACAGGGCGTATACTGGCGATGAGGCATGGAAAGATATTGCAGTAGGTATGAAAAGTAGTTCATGGAAGGGAAAAGATGACCATGACCACAAGCTGGCACTCGATTTCAGGCACAAGGGTGTGGGAAGATTTTCTTTTTTAGGTAAGGGTGTCAGGGATTGGAATGAGTTACCAAGGGGAATGATGAATAACCTACCGAAAACGTTGAAAGAATTTAAAGTTAAAATTTGTAGAGGGCAAATGTAGGTGAGTGTAGGATAGGGGGAAGTTGGGTGTGTAGGGAAATTGCCACTGGAGCATGTGCTCCATTGCAATTAAATTAAAGATAGCACTGACACCTAAAGAAGGTAAAAATCAAACATTTTGGGTGAGAGTTCTGAATTCCCACTATGCTATCATCTTTGCGAAGTGATTCTCATTCCTCTAAACTTATTTGACTTAATGAATATTCCCTATTATCAACCATTTATCGCTTTGAACTTCAATATTTAACTAAAATTGCAATGTAGCACACACTCCGGTGGCAATTTCGCTATACACCCATCTTTCCCCTTTCCTGCAACCACCTACATTTTTCATCTATAAATTTTAAAATTTAAATTATTTCAACGTTCTTATTTATATGTATAGTCCAATTTAAAGGAACAGTTATAATGTTAGATTTAGGACTACTTTTTATTCATACATAGGCGGATAGGCCTACAGTTAAGTTTGCAAGAACGGAATACTTTTCTTAAGTATTGAGATTTTCAATAGAAAGCAACTTAAACCTATAACAAATAATACCTTTACTTCTACACTATTTTAATGATAAATCCAAATAAATATATAGTGCCATGTCTTTTGTTATCATAACTATAATCTCATGGCAATAAATATAAGACATGTCATTGAAGGATTTCCTAAAGTAATGTTTATCTGGAAGCATCTAGACAGTACTGCCAAATCATCTGAAAGAAATATTTTAGCTAATGATTAAGGTGCTGAATTGAGAACAAAAATGCAATTTCTTGGAGGCGACCATATAGCACTATCAAATACATTTCAGACCTATATCATAAAAAAATCTTTCATAATTTTGGGGAGGGCTATCTTAGAAACTGAATTGTCATTAATACATAATGTAAAACCAATTGAAGTAACTTATTCAATATGCTGCCATTTAGAATCATAGTTTCTAACATGCAATAATAGTTATCTAAAGTTATGTAATTTTCACTATCTAGAATTCAGACAGAGGAATTGCTGATGCATGCTAAAGTTTGAGAATTAGGTGACACTAAACTTAAAAACTACAACAGTAGAATATACCATGCTAAAAGACTTAAAGATAATAATAGATTGATGTAAAAATTGGCTTCCTCTAAATAATAAATACACATACAGAGGAAAGAAATCAAAGTCAGAACCCCATTTTGTTTATTACCTGTCTCTTCTTTGATTTCATTTTACTTGAGTTTTAATGAATCCGATATGTGCTTTGATTTCAAATAGCCTGAATGACAAAAATTAGTAAAATATAGAAGTTCAAATTCATTTTTTGGTAAAAATTTGCAAATAAACAGTGTCTGACAAATAGGTAGCCAAAGTTAAGAATATACACAAAATTAAAAGCCAAGTCCATTAAAATTAAATAGAATATTAAAGGGATTATTTTAACATTTGACCATGTGGTATCAACAATTTAGGTTATTTGATATTCATATTTGATGATTTGCCATTTAATAAAAAAAGTGGTAAGTTTCTATGATAAAAAATTCTTTCATAAACGACAAAATTACCACCTTTCTCACACGGGTTCATAATTGTTATGGCCATCTGAAGCAGGATTTCAAATCACTTTAACAAATCGTCGAAACATTAATATGAATTATGGGGGATCCCACTTGGTGAACGCCGAGGGTTCTTTATATAGGACGTCTTTGACTTGTCAGTTATAGGCATTTAGAAATTAGGTTGGGTGGATATCAAAGTAAATAAATGATATACTGATGATGGAGGAAGGAAATATATGGAGGAGAAGTGACGTTAAATTGGTGAAGCAGGCTCGCGCATGCGCAGTGGCGGCAGCTGGCGATATTGCGCTTCCAAACAATTGCGATGTTCCCAGTATATCCCGAAAACTAAGCAAGATATCGAAAAATGTTATTCTTTATTTTCGATTTGTCTCGTCGTGTTACATAAGAATCGATCATTAAATTTGCCTTTTGCAAAATTTTTCTTCCCCATTTTAACTCAAGACACCTCACTTTTGATACAGTATATCTCTAGTACTAGATGAGATATCGAAAATTTTTATTCTTTATTTTTCATTTGCCTCGTCTTTTTAAATAAGAATCCATCATCAAATTTGACTTTGACCAATTTTTTCTTCTGAATTTAAACCAAAACCATTTCACATTTGGGACAGAATATATCGAAAACTAAGCAGGATATCAAAAAATTTTATTCTTCATTTTTTATTTTTCATATCGAGTTACATAATAATCCATCACCAGATTGCGGCGTCACCTTTATCCTAGAGTCCCCTTGAGGTTTTTGTACATATTCCCCGTGTCTGTATGGAAGCGGCCATATCCCCCTCCACTCCGGCCATGGCCCCCACTCCTCTCCGCCACTGCTCCACTTCAATGCGTGGTGAAGGTCTCTTGCGTCGTCTCCATATATTTCCTTCCTCCATGATACTGATAGTCTACAGTATTTCCCAAATGCACTGCACTTAACAGATTGTTACTTTCGCCCTTTAGCACTCCACATAAACACAAAATTTTTCCCTCTTACTCATTGCCAGTGATGCCAACCTTGTGGATTTGAATATGCGCAGATGGCCACTAAAATTTCAGTAGATAGAGTATAAAAATCCGAAGTCTCGCTAACTGATAGATTGAAACAGTAATTATTGAAGAGGTAGTCAAAATTAAGAATATTTCCATGTCTTTAAAATTCTAAATATAATATTCTACATTGAAAGTAAGAAAAAAAATCTCTGGACATGTTTCATACAGCATCATTTTCATCCATCACTGCTGCTCCTATGCCTACTCGTGTTTTTAAGATTATACTGTTTCTTTGTTGGCATTAAATTTAGAATATCTTCCGTAATAGGAAAATTGTAACACTATGTTGATTTATTGACCATTCTCTTATAAATACTTATGCTATAATTATTAAGCTGCGGCTCCATCGAATCGCACATTGTCTGACTCTTGGAAGGCACTGCTTTATAATGCAGTGCCAATGAGCGTGTCATCGCGCATAAAGAGAGCGCCGATATTTCTGTATCAGGGTCTTTTAAACTTGAATTTAACTCTATAATCAAACAAAATATGAGTTTTTTTTTTTCATTTTGGTCATACGCATCCGATTGCAGGTAAACGATTCGGTTATTGACGAGTCATGGAGGAACCTCCATGTGACAAGTCTGTAATGCAGTAACACTATACGCTGAGAGTTTAACAAAAACACGAACATAAGGAAAAATCAATAA
The DNA here is from genome assembly GCA_031002005.1 of Vandiemenella viatica. Lineage (NCBI taxonomy): Eukaryota > Metazoa > Arthropoda > Insecta > Orthoptera > Morabidae > Vandiemenella > Vandiemenella viatica. The sequence goes on along the minus strand of JARYHS010013630.1, from coordinate 99,009,094 downwards.
ATAGTAAAAAAAGAGGCAAAAATCCGCAGATATTTCAACAAAATCCAATTTTCTTTTGTCAAAGAAATCCATAGATCTGCGGTTAAATCCGTTTGGTTGGCAGCACTGCTGATTGCAATAAGCGTCAAATTAACGAGCAGAGATCATAGAAATTTAAGGTTATGTGCACAGTTAAATAGCCAAACAAATGCTGTGAAATTAATTGCCAGAGTACATTGATTAAGTTTGCTTTTTATTAAAAAAAAATATGGAAAAACTTTAGGGATGGGAAAACTTGTTAGTAATTTCAGTAACATGGCAACCTAAAAAAACTTAAATTCCTTATGGTCTCTGCTGCAACAACGAATGCCAATTGTCTTTCTGGGTTAGGCCAAAAGTCACTTTAATTAAATTTTCAGCTGATGTTGCTGCTTGACCGAAGTTTATGCATTATAGTTTACTAACTTTTTATGTTTGTATTCACTGTATATGAGTTTTTAGGTTATTTAAAGTGGACATTCTACTTCACATACTTAAATGATTATTCTGGCAATTCATTTCTTTAGAGTCGCTTAGTTAATAATCTGGAATCTGTTAGAAGTTCTCAGGCCGCTACCCAGACGATGAACAAAGACTACATTATGAGTGTTTTTCCAGCCTCAATCAAGGATAACACAATCCTTTCGAAGCAATTGTTGCTGCTTTGAATGATCGCGCTCTCTTTAAACTAATTACAAATTCCTGTTGACGCTCGGAGTGAGCGGGCGTGTCGTGCTGTGCGCTCCAACTTAGTAGTGTTGTTGCAGTGTTGGTTTTGGGTTTTGTGGATTCTGTGTTTCTACCAGTGTTTGGATACGCCTGCCATTGCAGCTTCAGCATTGTACAGGTACTGTGAATAATCGCTATATTGTGAGATAGATCCAGCGAGGCTTCGGCCTTGAGAATTGACCTGCAACTGCAGGTTAACATAATGGATTTAGTTTGTGATGAACCCACGTATTAGGAGTCTCAGATGGAGCTCAGTAATGGAATGAATACGACAAGCGATACTAGTGACTGCATTCCAAATACAATTACTTTTGCATTTAGAGAGAGGTACGAGGAGCTAGTTAAATATATAAATGAGATCCAGGGTTAAAAATTATCAGAGCATAAGCTAAGAGAGCTAAAGGATAAGTTGACGTCCTGGGCAGTCGCTGCATCTCATATGGAGGGAATACTGAAAGAGTTAACCAACGAAAATAATAGACTAAGGCAAGAAATTAAGGAAAGCGGGAGTGTGCAGCCCACACATAGCTATGCTACAGTCGCAGCTGATGGTGGAAGGCACACACCAAAAAGTATGATAACCCCAACAGCGACTTGTGCAGTGTTCGATTCCTCTAAAAAAGAGGACACGCTTAAACAAGTGGCAGAAAAGGTCACTACGATACTAAGGCCGCAGAAAGATAAAATAAAAATAAACAGATTCAGGACAACAAAGTAAGCTGTAGTTGTTGAGAGAAATACCGCGCAGGATGCAAAGAAAATTCTAGATAACTAGACACTTAATACTGACATGAGATGCGAATTACACAGGAAGCGGAAGCCGTTAGTTATTCTATATGATATACCAGTCTCCATCGATACAGAGAAATTGAGAGATATTGTTTATGAGCAAGATTTTGAAGACAAAGTAGCCAGAACTGATTTCATAGAAGGTTTCAAACCAAGATTTGAAACAGGTCCAAGAAATAAAGCTACCGTCCATCATGTTGTGGAAGTTAGTGGAAAAGTTAGAACTATGTTGTTGGAACAGAAAAAAATATTCATTAAATTTTCAGCTGTGATAGCTAAGGATTACATTACAGTACCGAACTGTGTAAGGTGCTGTGATTGGGGTCATGTCAGCAAGCACTGTCAGCAGCTCACTCAACATGCGACCACTGCGGTGCGACTGGACACAAGAAAGACCAATGCGAAAAGAAAGACATTGCTCCCGTATGCATCCATGCGCGAAGAGAGGTAAAACGTGCAAAAAGAAAGGGAAGGAGTGTATAACCTATCAGATGCTCCTTCAGCGTGTGATCAGCCGAATAGATTATGGATAAGCCAGTTAAAGCAGCAAAAGGGATTGAAAAAAAAACCATTACATATGATAAGCATGGGATGGTAATAAAAAAAAAAAACAGGAGGAAAAATAAAAATCCGTCACGGAAGCGCAGGGATGCAGAACGAGTGGCAAAGTTTAGAAGTCAAAAACAAGGCAGCAGAGACTCAGCACCCAAAATGATACACAGCAGTACAGACAAAAGAATTCGCAGAGACACAAAACACAACGAAAGACGCTGCAGTTCAGACTGAATAATACATAGAGACGAAACACATAGCGAAAGACACTGCAGTTCAGACCGAAAAATATGCAAAAATAAAAACCAGACTGAAGGATACAATCACACAAACTGTTACCACCCCTCCTTACCCAGGAAGAGGGCAGGACTTGGTTGGTGTAAAGGGCCTAACTTGGTCGATGTAAGCCCGATGGCAGCGCAATCTACAGACCCCAAAATATCAATGCAAACAAAGTTTGAAAAAAAAGCTGCATTAGATCCCACAAAGACATACTCAGACCTTGAGAACACGGTAAAAATTAGCAGACTAGAACAGAACATCTGTTGGCATGTCGCTTAGGCACCTCACTAGGATGCTGCACCCAGCAAGGAAAACAGTCACCTTTCCCCTAACTTGAGCAGTGTGGACATAATACAGCTCAAGGCCAGCAACTTACCCACGGCTCCAGCCCAGTTGTTGGACGTAGTTAAAAAATTATTCAACAACAGAAATGAGATTTTTGACCCGGACCAAATATATAAACAATTTGTGATGACTCATTGGGAAGGATAGTTTTCGACGCGAAACTTCCTTGGCCTCAGAGTAATGTTTATACTAAGCACCCATAGATGAAAGGCATGGGCGCCGGGAGGTGGGGTGCAAGGGGGTGCACTTGCACCCCCCTGTTATGAAAGAGATACACAGAAAAAGATTAAGAAACAAAAATTTTATTATTAAATTCACTGTTTGAGTAAGAACTTAACGCGCCCTAGCTTGTTGTCCAAATTGTTCAACACCTTGTCAATAAATTCAGCATCCTTATGGTAATAAGTGTTATATATAATGTATATACAATAAAAAAGAACCAAGATGCACCCCCCTTAAAGTAATCCTGCCGGCGCCCCTGATGAAAGGTACAATCAAAATTGCACAAATCAATGCAAGACCGGACAAATATGATCCTGCATGAGCTAAGGAATCTTGCTGGCGCAATATGACTGGATGTTTATTTGTGTGCAAGAGCCTTACTCTAAAGGCGGACAAATACCACACATGCAGTATCCTCACAAACCATAGTAAGTGGATCTAAACCTATGGCAGGAATAATTATACTAAACAAAGAACTAACTGTAACCAAAATATCGCAATACTGTGATGAGCACACAGCATGTGCAAAGATCGATACCGGGTTGTGTAGCGTTACTCTGGTATCAATGTACTGCCAATATAAGGACCCCATAGATGCTTATCTAAATAAAATAAGAAAAATTTGTACTTTGTTACAAGATCAAAAGATAATTATATCAGCAGATATAAATGCACACTCCCTCTCTGGTACGGTGATAAAACGGATGAGCGAGGCTTAATGGTAGAGGAACTGTTAAATGAGTTATGCCTGGAAGTCAGGAAGTGCCCTAATAATGCTCCAACCTTCAGTAATAGAGCCGGTGCAAAATCGAATACCGATGTAACGCTGACCAACCAGCTGGCAGGAAATCTAGCCAGAAGCTGGAGGGTGGTTGAAAACGAAACTACAAGTGACCACAACTTGATTCTGTTTGATCTGGTCAAAGGTAGGTTGCAAATCAATGAAATTAACAATCACAAGGAAAAAATATAACTTACGTAGAGCAGATTGGACAAAACTAAGAGATGAATTCCGTCTACCAGTGGATCTATTGGAAGGTAAAGATGTAGATGTCATAGCAAGAGGGATCACGCGTGAAATTCAGCGCGTAATGAAAATGCAATTCCTCTCAAAAGACCAGCGAATACTACAAACATACCGTGGAGTGACCGACTGCAAAAAATACGATCGGAGATGAGGAAGGCGAGAAAAGAGTACCAACGGTGCATGATTGCTGCTGATAGGTGTTTGCTTCTCGATAGATACAGGGAAAGGAAGACTGCCTTTAAGAGCTGTTAATAGAAACAAAGCAGCAGAGTTGGGAGGCTTATGTAAACGCTAATTTAAAGTCAGATCCCTGGGGCGTCCCCTACAAGATCGCAGCTAGCAAATTGAGACCACCAACTACACTATCAACTGTAAGAAGAGCAGACGGGACCATGACGGCCAATTGGAGCGCAACAGCCGAGGAACTGTTAAAAGTACTATTATCCGACGATGAGGCAGTAGGTAAAAGCTTAGAGCAAGAAAATCTCCGTAAAGGTCACAATGAAATTTATACCTCAGCTACATTAGCGGAGGATGTGACACCAGACGAAGTAATTAAAGCGATTAACGCCATGTCGCGGAAAAAGACATCGGGACCGGACGGAATCACTGATTAGTCATTAGTGTTTCAGTTGGCTTCACCACTCTGCATACTATTTAATAAATGCCTTCAGCAAGGCAGGGTTCCAAATATCTGGAAGCAGAGTGAAGTGGTGATCCTAAAGAAGGGGAACGACAAGGATCCATTAAATCCTAAATCCTACCGGCCGATTTGTCTGCTAAATGTGCTTGGAAAAGTGCAGGAAAAAAGTTTAGTATGGAAACTACAGGAAACACAGGAAAAAGTATGGTATGAGTGTACATCAATTTGGCTTCAGAGTGGGTAGGTCGACTGAGTATGCCATAATTAAGGCCGTACATCTAGTGAAAAGTAGTAATAGCAAGTATGTAATAGCCATTTCTGTTGACTATTTTCTGGAGCATTCGATAACTTATGGTGGCCGGTCACTTTTTAGCCGCCTACGAGAAATAGGAATTCCTAGTAGACCTCTACGGAACGCTACGCGACCTACTGTAAAAACCGATTTGCCAAACTGAAGATGTCCACCAGTGACTATAGAGAAAAAATTAACTAAGGGCTGTCCGCAAGGACAGGTGTGTGGACCAGTGTTCTGGGACGTAACATTCGAAATAGCCATAGAAAGCATGATTGGGCAAGAAGGACTCCTGGGGCTGGTTACCTTCGCGGATGACCTCCTACTACTGATACAAGACGAAACAAGAGACGAAGTAGATACTAGAAGCAGAATAGCATTAGGACATTTACAAAACTGGTGCTCTAAAGTAAAATTAACCCTTGCACCACACAAGACTCAATTCAAGTTTCTCAGTGGCCGCTCCAAGCGAAATCTAATAATAAAGTTAACGACGTCTCCATAAAAAAAACTAGAACTTGGAGATACGTGGAAGTCACGCTAGACGAGCGACTAAACTTTGCTGACCAAACAACAGAAGTGTGCAGTCTTGCCAAAATAGTGATGAACAAACTGATCAATATTGGGCAAAGAAGATTCATCTTCCAACGTCCATAATAAAGGAGGTATCACGACAGTATATTATCCTAGATTGTGGGATATGCTGCTAGCAGTTGGGCGTATAAGCTACGACAAGTTAAACCTCGCCAGGCACTAAGAAGTGTACAAAGAAGCTTACTGATTAATTGGTGCATATAGCACCACAGCAACCGACTCTCTGCTGGTTGCTTTGGGCGTTTGGCCACTTGACCCAGAAGTTAGAAGGAGAGTGGCACACTAGTGGCTACGAACCGGTGATTCCGAAAAAGTAGAACAAATTTTAGGAAGACCGGTTACAGAATCACGGGAGATAAAAACAGTCTTGATGGAAGAATGGCAACAACAGTGGTCGCGTAGTACGACTGGCAGGAGAACTTACAATATTTTTCCAACAATTCAAGAGAAATTAAACCTTTGTCACCTAGATCCGTCAACTGGATATATTCATTACATCACTAGACACGGGCCATATCCCAGCCTACTACCTAAAAGAGGACTAAAAGACACAAGGTTGTGTGAGTGTTTCGAAGATCGTCTGGGATTTCACACAAATGGCAGAAGTCAGAAACGAAGGATTTCATGAACTAAGAAACATGAAAACGGAAGACATACTAAAAAATGAACAACTATGGCGCAAACTAGACGAATTGACGCAAAACGTATCCAAATTACAAAACGACAGGTTCATGCAAAGTTTAGCGACAGCAAAAGGAAGACCAAGTCAAGCCGGCTATGAAGTCACAGAGTAACACCCGAGAGCAGCCACAAGCGAATGCGTGTCTAAGCGCTCGATCAGCGAGTCATATGTCGTGCTAAAAACGCAACCAGCTGGTCTGCGGATAAGAGTGCTTAACCATATTAAAGGCTTTAAATGGACCGTTTCGCAGTAACACAACTGGAAATTCTATCTACAAAAAGAACTTGCTAAACCGACACTTCTAAAAGTATATAGTGTATAAGTTCTTTACCCGAACTATAGTCCGATGCACAAAATGTGGTCTGACATTGCAATAACACAAATAATAGATAATAGTTGCAGTCTCGAGCCGCTTTTGCATATTCTTGCATTGATACATTTATGGACAGAAAATAAGTAAAACATTGTTATCTCTTAAAATATCTAAAAATGTTAATAGTTAGTTATGAGTAAAAGTTGTTAATTATGTAACCAATAATCGTAAAATAGGAATTTGTTCAAACTTGTACTATTGAAAATAACAAATACCGGCAGTAGATGTTAAACTAATCTAGATAACCTGTGAAAACGAACAACGTACTAGCCGCAAATTAAAGACACCTTACTTTTGCAATTATATATATTATTGAAATTAGTTCTCACAACCAGTGTTGGAGGTGGCCAGTCTCTCGATGGGTGGCCTTCTCGGCCACTTTGGCTACCAGAGAGACTGAGAACGTGCGCTATTCCGGGAGATCTGGAATTCGGATTACCGCTCCGATACCAATGCTAGATAATGCTTTCTTAGATGGTAGAGTATTAGATAGTAGTAATAGTTTAGTAATAGTAGCAGTGGTAGACGTACAAAGTGACATAGTGAAATATTAAAAATTCTAACCATAAAGCGGACAGGAAACTGCAAACACTATACAATTCTAGAAAACTGTAACAAATCAATTATGACCAAATGCGGCTAGTTTAGAAAGCTATAATATATGTTAACAGCGAAACAATCGTATGTATCGTGCCAACAAGAAAAGACTACAGATATTTCCAAAACTATACATAACAAAAATTGAAATTATTTATTGTGGAATTATCTGTTGAAACTGTAAAAACTGTTATGCTAAATTAAGGCCTATTTTGGTTTCTAGACACCAGGCTGTAAAAATGTGTGCTAAATTAAAAAAAAAAGATCTTAACAGAATAGATCCTTTCCAAGCGGTCTTTCATTTTCGCCGGCTTCATAGCATCATTGCTGAAAGTTTTTTTCACATAACAAGCACATAAGAATAGTTTCAATAGCAAAATATGGCACAAAACCATATTTCAAATACTCATGAGAATATTGTCTGTATTTCTTCTTAGCACTGGTAGACGACATTGTAGGTATTAAACTCAGATTTATAATATGAACAACACGATACGATCGCAGCACAACAAAACAACGGCAGTAAGAGACGCAACTTATTCCCGCACGAGATATAAAGAACTGCCTGTTCTTTCTCAGAGTGGATTGTTGCTTCTTTTTGCTAACAATAGATATCTAGACTTGGAAGGAATAATAATTACATCTAAAACTACTCAATAGAATTAGATAGGAAAAAGAAAAAAAAGAAGTATCAAAATTTAATGGTTTTCGGTATATTACGATATTTTCTATGTGAAGGACAAAATCTAAATTTAGATGTAGAATACATAGAGTGGAAACCATACTAGAGTTTAACAGTGCAATTTGTGTATAATGAACCAGCAGTGTCCACTTCCCTCCTCCCCCCCCCCCCCCAACCTCTGTGGCTTTACGACTCGTCGACAGCGCGGTCATTAGAGGCGGGATGGAACTGTGGACAACGAACTGGAGGAAGCATCTTGACATTAGCCTTGATTGATTTGGGGAAACCATGGAAAACCCAAATCCGGATGCCCGGACGGGGATTCGAACCGGCGTCCTCTTCAATATAAAATGCTTAAATACCCGAAGTAAATAAAAAATAAAGTTTTAATACTTGTTAAGTTCAAACGTAACATAGCTAAAATAAAATAATTGTGATGTTGAAGTTCTTTCTTATCCCAAAGACGGACCTTAGAAGAGACACAATTCATAAATTGGTCTCCATTCGTTTCTCACAGGAATAACCACTAGCAAACCAGCAATGCGAGTGAAGAGAAAAGCGGCGAAATCAAACAGTTTGAAAGCTAAGCTTTGCTCCATTATTACCTCACCGCTTTGCGCCGCAGTATGAGTCACCGCAACAATCCAATTGGTTTATTTGTTTTCGCTGCTTTGTTCTTCGCTCTCATCATTGCTATGCTCTCGCTCCAGTATGTTTTCTCCTTAACACATACTTAAAGCAACGCAGGCTTCGGTAAAACTCAAGTTATAACGGGTGTAGTCAGTTATTTTGGATTTTTATTGCAATATTCCCATTTTTGTCTTAGACAATTTAATTGATCCTCTTTATTATCAATCGATCCCCTTTCAACCCCCGTGTATTAATCGACCCCTGAAGAACTCTTATCGACCCCCAGGGTTCGATACCGACCACTTTGGGGCCCCTGATCTAGTCATTGGTGGATAGCGACAAATACGTAGTTAGACGTTTTACAACATTGTAGATGCCGCCTGAGGGTGGAAAGAATGTCACGACATGTTCGGATGTCCTCAATGTGAGCGTGAAGGTGAAGCATCATATTGAGTCTTGAAGGTCTATTATGTCTTCAATTTAGTGAACCACCTATCAGTTATGCTGTGCCATGAGGTAATCGTGTCCAGAACGAAGCATAATCTAAATGCGAAGGATCTCGCGAATTCTGTCCCCGACAATACAATCAAGGAGCATCTTTGATTGGAGAAAAAAAAATCCTTTACCTATTCTATATGTTTGGAAAATTGTTTTGTCTGTTCTTTACTTCCTTTGACCTATCACGGGCCACCATCGAATTTTGTGGAATATAACCATCATTTTAAAATGATGTTATTAAAGGACAAACTAGTTCATCCAATTTCCAATCATATTTCCACGATTGGACATATAAAATAATGCAGTTTTGCGTAGCACGTGATCGAGGTTCTAATGTAATTAAACGGCAGATATTCAAGACATTGATTGTAATATCCACCAAATATAGGACTGCATCAAAACCGTTACACCATACAGAAGAATGGTTAGAGTAACTGTTATAGATGCGCACTAAACTAACAATAATTTCGTCATCAGCAAACATTTACATTAGTTTAAAGCATACAATTATAAAGTAAATAGTTAGGATTATTGGTAGAGGGACAAAATACAAACATTTTCACTAGGTAATAGAGCTTCGAAAATCACATATTCTTAGTGGTTCATACTTATTTCATTTTCGCTGGTTACTTGATTTAGAAATATGCTGAGAGCTTGATAGTTAGATTAAATTCAGTAAATTATAATCTAACTTTTAGGTATATCTAATTTATCCTCAATTTTTCTCCACAACTAAAAACATAAATATTATAGATTCCAATTGTTGTACATTGTGCTAAGACATATTTAGACTTTTGTTCCGGGTAAAATATAACAGTTTGTTATTTTTACTAGTATTGAATCATACAAATAAAAATAATCTGCTAGTATTACAACAAATTAACATAATAAATAAATAATAGTAAATATTTGACTTCTCCTTCGATAGTATCGATCCTAAAAAGTAGTTTGATTGTAGATGTAACTTCATAAATCATAAGATATATTTATTGATTATTTCAGTCTTAAATGTAATAGTTCCTTAATTACTTAATTCAGTCTTGTTTCATGTAGTAACTTATTTAAAAAATAGCTACCTTTAGTAAAATTAATTAAAGTATTTTTATCTACTTATTAATTACAATAACTGGATTGATGAGTAAAGCTCTTATCCAGTTTGATAAAGGCGTTAAAAACATAGTATAAACTTCATTAGACTACTTTATCAATTAAATTTTAGGTTTGTTTAGAAGGTGTTGGAAGTATTTTGGAAAAATTATGACTGGATTTTTGGCATTTGTCGCAGGAAGGTGGTGAAGTGGTTTGGTATGAGAAGTGGTTTTGGTTGAGAAGAGCAAAGGTGGGAAATAAATGAGATCCTCCAATAGTATTGTCCACTTTATCTTAGGGTTTAAAGGATAAGGGAGATGGACGAAACGATCAGAGTGTTGCGTGAAAGGATCAGGGAGGTTCCTGTGGAGCTTCGGCCAATGGAGGCTTGGCCTGTTTTTGCTTCCTCCTGTGGATGCTGTTAGATGGGTAAATGTGGAAACTGGAGCGCCACTTGTGAAAGGCATTAGTTCTGTCTCGGATTGTGCTAATGAACACCACCGGCAGGAGAGTTTAAGCTAGGCATGGACTATACCTAAATATAAGTGACAAGGGGTTACTCTCTGAGATGTTAGCTAAAGCTGTGAGGGAGCCCATTTCCAGTGATGATATGGTCAGGGGATGCTAGTGAAGGGATGGAAGTAGATGATCAAAGTTAAACTGATTGTAGATACACGATGAGTAAAATCACATGTTAAAGAATTTGATGAGACAATTACTGTCTGGGGTAGAACTGGGAAGGAGAAGTTTAATGCCGAAAATATGAAGCCAGTGTTAAGAGTGTTACTGGTCATATGTGTGATAGTATTTTCAAACTTAAGAGAGATACAAGAACCACAAGTATTCATAGGCGTAGGAAGCTGGTTAAAAGAAGAAACACTAGAACATGAGGTTTTTCCTCATGGTTATGGAGTTTACCGCAGAGATAGAGGAACAATTAGTGGAGGTGTTTTCATACTAGTTAGCAAAAACTTCCACAGTTCACTGATGTTCGTAAATCATGACGATGAAATACTAGGGGTAGATTTGTAAGGTAAATAAAAAAGAAAAAAATGGTTGTTGGCTGCTTACCGCAGTGGGGAATAACAGATAAAGATGAGGCTCTTAGGGAGAAATTAAATTCATACTCAGATTTTAGAGGTGAGAATAGAATGGTCATTATTGGTTGGGATTTAAATTTATCATATGTAAATTATGTAGGAAATAATACTAATAACACAGTTGAACAGAGATTTGCAAATATCCTAATAAGGGGAGGAGGATTTACACAAGTGGTAGAGCAGAAAACCAGGGGACAAAATACTTGGGATATATTCCGAATAAATCCAGATGATAGCCTTGTTGGGTATCAAGCAACCCAAGGAATAAGTGATTGTTAAGCAGTTCAGATGGATATTAGAGAATTCAGTGAACCACAAGCCAAAATTGTAGGGGAAAATAAGTATGATTATAAAATGGCTTAGGTATCTAACTTGAAGAGATATTTTAGGGAACGTTTCAGCAAATGGAAGGAATGCTCAAGAACGTTGTGTGAGGAGTTCAAGGAGATACCAAGAAGAAGGGAGTAAAGATGTATTCCAAAAAATGAAAAAAGCGAAATAGGGAACCTGTGTACTATTAGAGGGAGGTTAAGAGGTTAAAGAGGTTGGTAAGAAGCGAAGAGAACAGAAACAGCACTGTAGTAAGGAATATTTAAAACAGATATTTCGGATCAAATAGACAACGTAGGCCATATTGATAGTGTAGGATTTGATCTTTCAAAGCTTTTTGACAGAGTGAACATTAAAATGGAAGCAAATAAGGTAAAATCTATTGGATTGGGTGAGAAAGCGATTTTCTGGGTAGAAGAATTTTTAAAAGGTAGAAAACAAGAAGTTGGGGCAGGAATGCTCTATCAAAAGAAGTAGAAGTAAAAGCTGGTGTGCCACAGGGTAGCGTATTTGGACCATTGCTGTTTATTTCTAATGAATGATTTTGTTGATGGTTTACTATAAAAAATTAGATTATAAACATAATGATGTATAAAAGAATCAAACCGGTAGAGGTCTGTAAACAGTGCAGGGTAATGTTGACAAGAAATCTAGTTGGATTGGTAAACATGGGTTGAAAACAAATGCAAACAAGAGTCAGAATATTAGATACACAAAAAAAAAATGAAGGTTGATTATTACTAAAAGTTGGGGAAATAATTACTTGTTAAATACTCGGAATTAAAATATCTTTGCATTACATTTGACAACCAGCTTAACAGGGCACTAGACATTGGACAGGTAGTAGGAAAAGTATTCTTGCAAATAGTGGAAAGAAGGGATATACGTGAGAAGTAAAAGAATTGGGCAGACCATTGCTGGAATATGGTAGTGAAGTGAGAGACCAGCATAATGCGTAACAATTGCGTAGCAAAAAACGGCTGCTAGATTTGTTTCTGAAAATAACAGCAGAACGCAATCAGTTACAAATATGATAAAATGTTTATAATGGGATTCATTTGAAGACAGGAGTAGGGTGAAGAGTATCTTGGGAGTGTACAAGGCATATATTGGTGATGAGGGATGGAAAGATATTGGCGTAACAATTTAAAGTCATGCATGATAGGGAAAAGATGACCATGACAAACAGCTGGCACTCTATTTCAGGCTTAGGGAGATTCTCTTTTTTAGGTAAGGGTGTCAGGGATAGGAATAAGTTACCAAGAGAACTGATAAATAATTTACGAAGAACGTTAAAGCATTTAAAGTTGGGATTTGTAAAGGGCAAACATGGGTTGGTGCAGAAAAATTGGAAGATGGGTGTTATAAGATTGTTAGTGGTTTAATTAACATGATAATTAAGTAGTCCACGATACGTTTCAATTTAAACTTGTTTATTTTCTTTACTACGTCATCAACGATACTGTTTACTTGAATATATGCAATCCAGAGATTGTATACAACACGTCTTCCACAAACAATACAGTTCTTGGCCGTCGTAAAATTTATAATTCTGTCTTGGATGAACGCTTTGTATAAACACCAACGAAATTTCTAGAACACTTCATAAGCTTCCATTAGATATTTCCCGAACACTGGCAACACTTAAACAATTGAAACTTCTTAAAAACAACCAGAATTAATACATAATTGATTAATATCAATACAACATGGACAGAAATGGAAATTAAAGATACTTAAACACAAAACTATTCACAGAAATCGTTTTAAACTAAAGCTATTTGTCCTTTAGACATCGTAACTTGCATTAATACTCGGAATTACAAACATTTTAGCAATTATCTAGCACAATTCTCTTCTTAAACATAATAAAACGACTCTAAATAATTTCTTCCCATACAACAAAGTCAATATACGTTGATGAACTGGAAATTGCAAAACAAACCTACCAGATCATATTCAAACAAACTCTAACTTACTGCCATTGCTTCATAAAATACAATTCCATTTAATTTTTCGTTTGAGGGCTGTTACAACCCCTCCCGAGTTTTCACTTACTTTTATATTGTTGAAATTGATTGAATTCGTGATGAATCTAAGAATGTTGTATGTACATATTATGCCAACATAAACGGATTACAATCAACCATATCAAATCGAGGTCATCAGAGGCAGAAAAGGACTGGGGACAAGTAATGGGGAGGAATTCTGCCATGGCCTTTTGATGGAAGAATCCCGGCATTCGCCTTGAGTGATTTGGGGAAACCATGTAAAACGCTTACCTGGATGGCTAGATGGGGATTCGAACCCACGACCTCCCGAAACCGGATACCACATACAAACAACGTTCTTTTTTTTTTATTGGTCTTCTTCATATCTTCGACGCCAATGTGATATGAATCCTGATAGCATTGGAAACTAGGATCCAGTAAGAATTTCAGCCATCGCTTTTTGAAGGAACGTTTCTGGAGTTCAGCTGGAGAGATTTACGAAAATCATGGAATACTGAAACTGGATCCCCGACGGGGTTTGAATTCGCGGCCTCCCGAATGCCAGGCAACAGTGTTACCTATAACTCATCCGGCTTCGAAGCAGGAAATATAGCTTGACAGAAAATTTTAGAGAAGTATCAGCGTTAGTTCGAAACAAAGAGAGAGATGAAAGTTTTCTTACTTCCATCTTCCAGATTTAAAATGTGGAACCGCTAATTCACATTGCAGAGGGATTTATTTATTTATTTACTGTTCTTAATTATTATTATTATTACTAAAACTGTTGTTACTGCGTTCAAGTTTAGCTTAGCTTCTAAATATGTGATGAAGAAAACAAATGTTTGGTGTTAATATTCGGCACCATTTAATTTTCTTCAAATAGTTTATTTATATTTCGTGACTTAGTTTACCATTAGAGTTCTTTCCTAAATGCTCTTCCTACTTATCCTTAACCTTTGTGAGTATTTGTCACACACAGTTCTATAACGCTGCAGCGCTAGAAAGTGTAACTAAGTCCATTCAAACTCTCTTATTGGTTTTCCGTGCGTAGTTTAGCGATTCTTTTCGGTATTCGCCATATAATTGCGTTTACTGGCGAATTTTTAACCGTTTACTCGATAAAAAAAAAAAAATACGCACGGTTATCAAAATTACGAAAAAAGTGTTATCATCTCTCTATAATCAATCGATTTGGTTATTTCAATAATTATTATGACTAAAATGGTGATATTCGTGATTATTTTTGCTGTAGAACTCCGAACTTTGCCTCTGAACGCCTGCGAGTTTCTTGCTGCGTGGGCACATTTTTGTAGTCTTGGGTAAAGTGTTGGGCATGAGAGATCTATTTTATCATGATTTTAGTGTACCACCTACCAGTTACGGTGTCCCATGCGGTATTCCTCTCTGGAACGAAACATATTCGATTGGCGAGGGGTCTCGCGAATTCTGTCCCTCTACTGTACATAGTTAATGACACTTTTTCTGTTGACAATAATTGTCTTTTTACAGATCCAATCATTTTCTCACTGTTTTACACAACAAACATTCAATTCCAACACCTTAAGTTGCAAATGAATTATTTACTTCAAATTACACACTTGATGTTTGCTTGTTAATGACAATAGTCTGTTTACATTTTACAGCTGATCATTTGTCACCACAATGTATCAAGTCCCAACACCATGAATACACCAAAATTCTCTAGACAAAACTGCTACAAATTGTTTTATATAGAGGAATTCTTACATCTTAAACATTCTGTATCGTTATATCTACACCTGAATTTTATTACTGAAACAAACTATCTATATACAGCAACTGACACAATCTTTTTACGAAATTAGATATTTACATGTAGTGACACCATTTATGAATGACCACTTATTCATAATAGGGTTTTAGGGCTTCCATATTATACACACCCTTACATTTACCACTCTCAGGGACTATTGGCTAATAAGATTTTTTCCGTGGTATAGACTCTACCTTGATAGGGCCTTCAAATAAACGGATAAATTTACGAGTCTCTTGTCGCAAAGCTGATGACTTACTATGGACTTCAACTAACACTATGTCCCCAACTATATATTCTGTACATTTTTACCTTCATCGTGTTTTTTCTTTCTCCTTATAGCCATCTTCTTTAAATTTTTAAGAGCTAAAGTTACCTTTTCTCATAATTGAAACCCTTTTTATTTGGAAAACTAATACATTCTTGAATTAATCAGTTAGCCGGTTTCTTAAACATCAGCTCACTGGGTGGTATTTCAGTTGTATTACTAGGTATAGAATTAATTACATTTTCCAAATTTTCTAGTTCATACACCCACTTATTGTGTTGGTCTGTGAAATATGTCCTATACCCACGCTCTATTTTCCTTATTAGGCGTTCTACAGGATTTCCTGCCGGATGATAAGCAGAAGTATGTCCAACTTCTATCCCCTCCTGTTTGAGTTTTTCTATCCACACTTTACTAGGGCATTGTCAGAAAGCACCCTCCTAGGTTAACCAACCTTCTGACAATATTTATAAATCACTTTTCTATCCAAAATTTTAGCCGTAGGCTTCTTTATAGGGTAAAGTTTAATGAACTTGGGAAAAAAATCAAGAAAACTAAAATCTTGGTCACCCCTCCACGAGACATGGGTAGGGGGCAAACACATCAACAGAAACTAATTCCAATACACCGCGTGGGATCATATTTTGCATTTTCCCTACTCGTTTAACACTATCTATTTTAGCTCTTTGACACATTTGACAAGATTTCAATAGCTTTGAATTTTTTTCTCATGTTATAGAAATATGTATCTACCCTTAACACTCGGTAATACTTGGATAGCCCATAATGCCCATAACTATAGTCGTGATGCCGAACAATTTTTTCAACCAAACTTTCTGGAAGCCATAACTTTCAACCATCATCATCTTCATTGGTCCTTTTAAATAATACTCCTCCATGCAAAGTAAAATATTTCTGAAGCTTATCTTTGTGTTCTGGGTTATCAAGATTAGTTTTTACTTCTGCTCTATCTACATCTTTGTCCTGTTCGTCGTTGATTTGTCTCAATTAATACTTAACCTCAGTCTCATTCGGTACTCCTATTAGATAAGCAATTCAAACCTCAGACTGTGGTCCTAGACATCTCTTTTCGGAATCCAGACCTAACCGTGGACTTGACAAAGCATCGGCAACATGATTTGACTAGCAGGTCTATATCGAATCTCTAAATTGTATTCCTGCAGAACCAATGCCCAACGGGTTAACTGACTGTGGACTAATTTACACTTTAACAAAAATGAAAGAGCCTTATGGTCCGTATATACAATAATTTTTCTGCCTAATAGTAGATACCTGAACTCAGTCAAACCCCACACAATAGATAAAGCCTCCCTTTAAGTGATCGTGTATCTAGTCTCAGCTGGTTGTAATTTTCTACTGGCAAAAGCAATAGTCCTATAATCCGGTTTTCAATTGATTTCTACTTCCTGGAGAACATGTACTCCTAGACCGCAATCAGAGCTATCCGCAGCAAGGCAAACGTCTAGATCCCAATCTGGACAATAGAGGATATTCGCATGACATAATTCATCTTTGATTTTCTATAAATCTCTTTCACATTCTGAGGATCACACCCACTTCACATTATGTTTATCCAAATCTCATAAAGTAAGGCTATTTATAGCTTGTCCCTGAAGAAACCTCCTATAATATTCACACAATCCAAAGAAACTCTTTATTTGTTTCCTATCTCTAGGTCGGGGAAAAATCTTAATGACATTTATTTTATCATCACTAGGTAAGATCCCCTATGGTGTAAAACGATGGCCCTAAAATTCAACATCTTTTTGCAAAAATGTACCTTTCTTTAACTTAATAGTCATACCACCCTTTCTCAATGCTTCTAAAAGATTCCTAAGTACCACCCAATGTTCCTCAAGTATTTCTGACATATCGTCTACATGTATTTCTACTTGTTCAAGCAGTTCCTTTAATATGACACTATCCAAAGCAAGAATAAAGGTAGACACTGCAATATTTAAACCAAATGGTAAATCTCAAAAATTATAACAGCGGCTATCAAATATAAAGGCAGTGTATTTCCGTGATTCTTCTGAAAGCGGTACTTGCCAATAGGACGCTGTCAGATCAATGGGCGAAATATATCTTTTACCTTTAAACATGCGTAACAGGTCACTGATAGGTGGAGGATGATACCGTTCTGTTACTAAATGCTTGTTAGTGTGCAAACATCCAGCTCTAGCCGCACATAATTGTCCAGTTTTTTAACAACAACCAAGGGATTATTGTAGGGACTCCTTGGCCTCCCTATTACCCCCATTCCAACATTCGATCTATCTCCTTATTTACTTCCTCCCTCTTCGCCAAAGAGATGGGGTATGGCTGAATAAAGAAAGGCTCTTCATACTTTATACTAAGTTTACATTCATAGTTTTTAATCAGACATGGTTTGTCAGGTCAAACGCCCCTATATTCTTCAATTAGACCTTTCGGCGTTTCTTGTTGGTCTGACAGCAATAGAGTAATACCGTTTTGATAATTAGTAATTCCTTTGCCTATCTCCTGGCCATCAATCAGACTATTATTCTCATTACTCTGCCTTAACACATTTACACAAATCTGTGGTAATAGTTCGTCCCAAGCTCTAGCTATACCAGCATACTTTTACTTAACCTTCGCATGATCTACTTCTTGTGTCCCTTTCCACATATTCTCAAAATTAACCCAGTATTCCCGACTGTATAATTTAATCCGCAAGTTACCTTCCCAAAGTCTACAACAGTAAGCCAATCCATCGTTAGAATACAATTAACATTCAAGTTAGGGACTATAAACATGGGTATTTCTACATTCACAGTCCCCTTACACCCTTTCATCAACATTTCCTGCTTAATTCTCTTACTTCGACAACCAGTGGCAGTAGTAACTGTCATACTATTAACTGGTCACATTTCAGATTGATTAGTGTTCTCCATTTCATTAAATAATCCATCAGCAAGGCAAGAAATCTCAGACCCGGTGTCAATAAGAGCATCTATTTGCATATTAAAAGCATTAATTTGTAATATAGGAACTTTATCTAAAACCTCTTCCTTATCCTCCACCACTTCTAATAAATTTTCTCGATGAGTATTCATAAAAGTGGTATCAAACTCTATAACAGCTGGAACTACAATGCTCATATTAATCCGAATGACCTGAATTGCACGTCGCTACATTTCCTCCTGGTACTTATTCAACCTATTATACACATCTACGAAGACAGTACTATACTCTGGAGGTGGTACAGTATCACGACTATTAAAATTGAGCGACGTCCACCTTCGATAAAACGATATTCATTTCCGCTTTTTTGTTTCATAAACCGAAATAGTGATTACATTTCGGCATTAAAAGAGTTATAGGTTCATCGATACGTTTCATTTACTGTTTTAAAGACATTTTACAGTTATTAAGTGTTCACACATAACACGACAGTTACCAATCTCAAACAAAATGCTGGTTTTAAGCCAGTATTGGATAACAACAAAATGCAGATTTTATACCCGTCTACAACAACTTAAAATGTCTCGAAATTTACGTTAATATTCAAAGTTTGCTGTGTATTATAATTTTTGGAAACAGTACAGACTTATCTAAGAGTTCAGTCAAATATATAACACGTAACAAGATTTCGGATTTTATAATTTTGGCAGTGGTCTTGTAAGTATGCTTGCCTGTACAAGCAATTCTTTTTGTACTGTCGTTTCTTGAACATACTTAGCGTGGAACAATAGAAATAAATCGTAACATTAATGTTCTGGCTGACGTGAGACACTGTCAACGCAGCATGCGTGAGTAGGATTTGAAAGACACCTTTCTATTAAATTTAACTTCACCGTAAAGATTTCTGTCACTCAACATTCCCCACTTTTTCTAGTGCTCATAACAAAGTCGGGCGATTGATCATTGATGTAATACGTAATGATAACTGTTTAAAAATAATCAAGGAACTAAATCAAACTAATGTGTCTATTGTGCGGAAAAGTTTTTTTTAGCTAATGTCCTTATTGTGCAACAACGATAATTTCTAGCCTGTGGTATTTTGAAGGAAATGAGAAATGAAATGGAAAGTGGCTGTTCTTACGAAAAAAATTCTCATCAAAGAAGAACATAATATTCAAAGCTTCCGTATTTAAAAACATTCTGCTCCGACTAGTGATAGCTAATGATATAATTGATGCATAACCCCAACTGGGCATTATTCGTGGCATGATTTTCCCTGTCCTATCGCGTAGACCGCTATCTCCGGGAGTCCGCAAAAAATTCGGTTTGCGGTAAGGATTAAAATCGTTAACTGTAGCACAAAAAGAATATACGTTATTAAAGAAGTGCAGAAATTTTAAAAGTTAATTCTGACGCATATCACCATTGATGAAAATTTTAATTTTATTTCCTAAATTTAAAATTCTAAGAAATAAACAGTAAATTCCAGGAACGAGGAAAGATAATGCCTGGCTCTTTATAAGTTTCTCCTACATCAGCATCCGTCTCTGGTAAGCCTGACGCTATGGTGCTGTTATTATCTCATGTTCGGGGATGCTGATCCCGGAAGCTACGAGGTGCGATGTCTTGCGGTTCAACGGTTCGAGTCAGCCGAGGGCAATAGTGGTTAAATGATGTGTTATGTTTTTCTTGGGTTACCTGTACAGTGGGACTGTGAAAACTGACGCGATGGGGCGGTAAGTGGCTCATATTCCGGGATGCAGATCCCGGAAGTTAGTGCGTTCTCTCGGTTCCACGGTTAGAGTCGCGCCACGGGAAAAAGCGATTAAACCATGTGTCATGTTTTTCTTATGTTACCCGTAAACTGAGACAGCGAAAACGTATTATACACCTGTTGAGACGTTAAAATTACAGATTTCTGCCTGTATCTATTGAGAAATCCAAATTCATTGTTATTTTTCTGTAAAGTCATTATAATTGCAAAGGTCTGGAAGAAATTAGTTTTATTTTTTTGGGAACGTAAACGAATTGGTCCACGGTCATTGAGAAATGGCAATTCCCCATTCCTTTGAGTATTTTCGGTTTTTTTTTTTTTACCGAATTTTTTTTTTTGTCTGGATCGTGAATGTGACTTGACTACTGTCTAATGCCGTTGAAGAACTTTGCCTATTTGTTTGATGAACTGTAACACAATCAAGATTTGATTTAATACTGCTGGTATCTGTATGTATTGACATATTAACTCATTGTATGCTGAGTTGACGCTAAAGTAAATGTTGTGGATACTGAAATCTAGTCTTAAAATATAAATTGTTCTCGATCATTCATTTCGCCAAAGTATAAAGAAAAAGATTTGTTTCCTCATGGTTGTGGAAAAACGATAGCCAGAATATAGACGTCATAACATCCAGGAGGACTATGAGAAAGAAAAGTGGTTTTATAAATATCCTATGTTTCATTTATTCTAAACAAAAATCTATGAGTTTCTAAATTTTTGTCTCAAGATAAGTATCATAACAGAAAGAAATAGTGACAATTATTTTTTCGTAATGTTTTGTTAATAGAAAACTTAAAATAATTACGTGTTAGCTGATAGATGACGATAGCACTATCAGGAGCCACATTGTAATTCATTTTAAGGATTTATAGTTTGTCTCTGTTACACTTGGCATGTGATGTTTGGTAGGATCATCATGAGGAAATAGGGCTGTTTACACACAGCGCTGAATGCGCAGCCTTTCCGTGAAAGGCTCGTATGGAATATCCATTCCCAGGATATTCCTACTTCTTAAAGAATACATAATCATTAACTTTCTATATATACTCGTACAGTCTTTGCATTAAATGTGGACAGTGCTGTCATGTTCTATCAGTCTTTTTGCACAATCTGGAATCAATCGCATCCAAGGAAAGAGTAAGGCCATGCTGGCTCCGCCTTTTGGCAATATCATTGGGGGATATTTCATTCAGAGCCATCTATATTTCAGATTATTCATTTCCGTAAGTCAATTCATGAAACAAAACTGGAATTAAGCCCCTCCCCACTGACGATTCATATTGGCGGGGTAGTTCATCAACCTTCCCCTACATTTCAATAACACTTAAAATAAATTCAGATCGTAAAACCTATCACAAAAGTTGTAATTAACGGGAATGCATCACAGCGAGGCAAAAAATAACCCCTAAGGCTCCGTTCTACTTTTTACTACACATGAGTAGCGTAAAACTTTAACGATAATTATTTACATACCGGCTTAGCTAATTCCTTCCGATAATATTTTACGCATTATGTGGTCTGTGGACAAACCAGCGAGTAACCATTTTCGAGGAGGTAGAATTTTTAGCACTGCGAAACTACAGAAACAAGAGATTATTTAGGAAAAGATTGAATGAAACAGTCTTCCTAGGGAGCATTGTTAACAAACTGACGAGTAGGTACCTAGCTTGAGCGGGGGGGGGGGGGATCCTGTAGTTAGCGTTGTGGTTTTCTGAATCTGCGGTTCAAGGTTCAAATCCATGTATTTCATATTCTTTTAAATTATTTCCCCTTTTATAACTTCTGAACCTACACTATGCTTATGCATATTATATATTCTTGATTCCTTCCAAACTGCCTCAGGGAATAAGATACTTAAGGAATTTCTTATAACCAACTACCACTTTTGTGGCGGCAGCGCTGAAAGAATGCTACTCTGGTTCCCAGCCACGCCGAAATCAGATTGTCTGTCCCATTTCCAACTGTACACGTTTATCGAAAATAATCATTTCACAGTAGAACAGATTTCACGTTTCAGAAACAATTAATTTATGGTTGGAATTATGTCTCTAATTTTAAGCCATGTCTATAATTAATTCTGTAGGTGGTCTATAATGATCATACACCGTCGTCAAGGGAAAAAAAAATATTATAAAAACATGAAAGGAAATCGCATAGAACCAATTATTAGTACTGTAACAAAGTAAATGACCATTGTCACTCAAAAATTTAAAACCAGGTTATTATCGTAGGACTAGAATAAATTCTTTTATTACTGGTATAAGTAAAGAAAGTTAATTGAGAATCGAGATTGAAGTAGAGAGTTCTAAAATTACTGCTTTACAGCGTAGCGACTTGATACCTGCGGGATTTAAAAAACTCATTACTTAATAAATCATATAATTTTTTTGTTATTCTTTGTTTGCAGTTACTTCAATATAATAATATAAATAGATACCACCATTTGGCGAAGAAGGATGTCGCCACTCGTGTGAGTGTTCTTTAGTCTTGTGTGTGGAGTGGAACGGTGACTTATCGTCACCCGTGATAGTCAACTCCAAAATAGACTAAGCCGCAAAAATTCAAACAAACACAGCCTACCGGTAAAGAAAGTTCGACAGTGCCTTAGGACCGGAGGACCGAGCGTAGTGGATGAGCCTTAACGCTCTGGCCTCACTTTCGGGAGGAGGCGGGTTTGAATCCCCGTCCGACTATTAGAGGCGGAAAAGGACTAGTGGCAAGGATTTAACCACTTAAGGAACCATTCCGGTATTCACATAGAGTGGTTTGGGGAAACCATTGAAACCCCAAATCTGGATGGCCGGACTAGGATTCCAACCTGTGTCCTACCGAATGAGAGGCTAGAGCGTCACAGCGTCTACAAGAATTCGTGTGTCGAATGGTGATGATATAGAAAATTGTATAATTATTCAGCCCTTAAAATGATGTATACATTGAAGAAAGTAAATTGAAACTTTGCTTGGGAGACCTTAGATTTTGGATTTCCCTCTTACAGTTAACATGGATTACCATTGTATTTTTATTTTCCAGTTGTGACAGTTGGATAATTGTAGTGCAAAACAATAAAAAACTTTAGCCGAATTTGCTGCTCGTGATGAATTATTACGTGTATTATTTGCATTATAAAGGTATTCTTCTAAACCAAAGGAAATAGGAAAGTTCGCACTTATTTCCTCCTGCAATGCTGCCACATCTACTTCCTCCAACGTTGTCACGATTTCTGACTTCTGGCAGTGCTCCGGAAATTCCTATACAAGGAAGCGTGTCTCATAGTTAGGCGACATCATAAGAACAGACACATTGCCGAAATGGAAAATTATTTTTCTTCCACGTCACACAATTTTATTTAACTGATTTTTTTTCTGTTTCTAAGAGTTTGATTCTGTATACAGATTATCAATAACTATTCATTCACGAGATTTTGTATCTATATATTTCTTAACTTTTGTTGTATAATGGACGAAGCACGTCTGTTTATGAAGGCGGAGTGGCTGAACGGTAATGCGCTGACCTGTGGAGCTGTTGATCCTAGGTTCGATCCCACTTGCGTTTGAATATTTATTTCATTTATTATTTCCTTTTCACTTGTTGCAAAATACATATAAAAAACGAATTATAATTTGTTTAAAAATAAATTCTAATATCAAGCGCGAATATACTTGTCAACGGATGTCTTAGTCCACTAATGTAGCAGCATCTTTAGTTGTTTATCGTGAAGACAGATTCATTTAGCACTCCATATGAAAAACATGTTTGTTAGCAGCTTATAGGCCACATCGAGGATAACGTGTGTGTATTTGGAATTTAAAATACTATTCAGCAAATTTAATCTGAAGAGTTTAGTGCACTTTAGTGCCGTAATGGCAAGAAGTACATTTGGAGTTGTTCATGAGAACCTGCAAGATTAATAACTGCTCTTTAATTTCTCGCTTGATCCGACTAAGAAACTATTATTTTTTATTTTTTTATTTTGGATCTGTGATTTCAATATGCTGTGAGTTAGGAAGTTTTTTTGTAAATATTCCGGTTATTAGAGCCCCTTAGGGAAATGGCGGATTCATCGGGGAAGAAATCCAACGTCCATTCAGTGTGTATTCCGGGTGGCCTGATCCGAGATGTGGAACAGGCCATCCCGGATGCCATAGAGGGGACGGGGTGTAGCCAACTACAGATTGTGGCTCATGTCGGCACCAATGATGCCTGTCGCCTTGGGTCGGAGGTTATCCTCTCTTCTTTCCGGCGGCTGGCTGAAAGGGTGAACTCTGTGGCCAGTGACCGCAAGATATCGGCAGAGCTAACCATCTGTAGCATCGTAGACAGAGTTGATTGTGGACCTCTGGTTCAGAGCCATATTGAGGGGCTGAACCAGAGACTACGACGTTTCTGTGATGACATTGGCTGCAGATTTCTCGATCTTCGCCATAGGGTCGAGTCTTGTAGGGTTCCCCTCAATAGGTCAGGTGTGCACTACACACATGAATCGGCTTCACGGGTGGCAGGGGCCGTGTGGAATGCACTGGGTGGTTTTTTAGGCTGAGGGAGGAAGACCCGAAACACGAAATTCTGTTACGGGCAACCCAATCAGATACAACACCGGAATGTAGGAGCAACGTAAAAGAATCTCGTCAGTTAAAAGTTCTCGTAATTAACTGTAGAAGCGTTTGTAACAAACAACCGGAACTTGAAAGCGTTATTTGTAGTACAGAAGCGGATATCGTTATCGGTACAGAAAGTTGGTTGAAACCGGAAATAAGTTCCGCCGAAACTTTTAAAGATAGCATGAACGTTTTTCGTAAAGACAGATTACATTCTCATGGAGGTGGGGTATTTATAGCTGTGAGTAAATATTTCTCATGTAATGAAATAGACGTCGATTCGAACTGTGAAATCATATGGGTTAAACTCAACGTTGCTGGGTCAAAACTCATCATAGGTGCCTTCTACCGTCCACCTGATTCGGATATAGCTATCGTCGAGGAGTTAAGAAATAATGTAAATAGTATAGCTAGCCGTTTTAAAGATCATGCTATGATTCTAGGAGGCGACTTCAATCTGCCTTATATTGACTGGCGTAATTACGTTCACATCACAGGTAGCAGGGATAAGGCAGCTTCTGAAGTAATTCTCGATTTGTTGTCAGATAATCATCTCGAGCAGCTAGTTAATGAACCTACGCGGTGTCATAACGGTAGCGAAAACATTTTAGACTTGCTGGTTACAAACAGGCCAGAATTATTCACCGACATTTCAACGACCACAGGAATAAGCGATCACAAAGCGGTAATTGCGACTATCAAATTAATGACCGAGCGAAAAAGGAAAAAAGGGCGGATTGTATACAGATTCAGTAAGGCCTCAAAGGAGTGTTTTAGAACCTACCTGAGGAATAAATACCATAACTTCAAGTCAACAAAGGACACCGTTGAAGAGATGTGGCATCGTTTTATACATATAGTCAGGGAAGGCATGGAAATACATATACCAAAGCGGACAATAAAGGGAGAGGATGATCCACCGTGGTACACATGCGAAGTCAAAAGATTACTCAAAAAACAAAGGAAAATACACGCACGCTCAAGAAGGAAGGGGTGTCGCAGCGATTTAGAAACCTTAGCTGATTTAAGAGGACGTATTAAGAATGTAATGCGCGAGGCCTTCAATGATTTTCACTCAAACTCTCTCTCTAAGAGTCTCACAGAAAACCCAAAGAAATTTTGGCCGTATGTACGAAAAGTTAATTGTACCAACAGCAATATTCCAGCACTAATTCGTGAAGGTTCCGAGGTTAATGAAAGCCGCGATAAAGCTAACGTACTAAATACTGTATTCAAAAATTCATTTACAAATGAACATAAGGATAGTATTCCCGTTTTCCCACGCCGTGGCGAGTCGGTGATGGAATCATTACGAATAGATACAGTAGGTATCGTTAAGCAATTAGAGCTCCTGAAGTGGGGGAAAGCACCGGGCCCGGATGGAATTCCAGTAAGAGTATTTTCAGAGTATGCTGCAGAAATCGGGCCATTTCTGTCTGATATATTCAGTAAATCATTAGAAGAGCGAAAAGTACCTTCAGACTGGAAAATCGCGCAAGTAACTCCGATTTTCAAAAAAGGTCATCGAAGTGATCCTGGGAACTATCGTCCCATATCTATAACATCTGTCTGTAGTAGAGTTATGGAGCATATTATATGCTCGAACATTATGAATTTTCTAGATTATAATAATTTGCTTACAACAAATCAACATGGATTTCGGAAGAAAAGATCATGTGAAACACAGCTGGCCCTATTTACAAACGACATAATGAAAGTTATCGATACAGGTTCACAAGTAGATGCAATTTTTTTAGATTTCCAGAAAGCCTTTGACTCTGTGCCACACAACCGCCTTTTAGCGAAGCTTCGAGCGTACGGTATATCGGATCAGCTTTGTGAATGGATAAAGGATTTTCTAACTGGTCGGTCGCAGTATGTTGTCGTTGAAGGAGAAAGTTCTTCTAATCTAGATGTTACATCGGGTGTACCTCAAGGAAGTGTAATAGGACCACTTCTTTTCTTAATATTTATAAACGATCTCGGAGACAAAGTGAAAAGCCTTTTTAGATTGTTTGCTGATGATGCGGTTATTTATAGGGAAGTAAGAACTTTGGCCGATTGCTTAGAAATTCAGCGCGATCTGGATGTTATTTTGGCTTGGTGCGCTGAGTGGCAACTTACTCTAAACTGTAAAAAGTGCAAGACAATGAGCATAACTAACAAAAAGAATCCGATTGTTCAGAAATACGAGTTAAACAATACAGTTATTGATATGGTCGATTCTATTAAATATTTGGGAGTAACAGTTCAAGGAACATGAAATGAGACATACACATTAATTCTTTAGTAGGTAGAGCAAATTCTAGGCTGCGATTCATAGGTAGAATCTTGAAAAATTGTAATGAACAAACAAAGGAGATAGCGTACAAATCTCTTGTGCATCCACATTTGGATTATTGTTGTGCCATTTGGGACCCGTTTCGTAAGGGATTGATCGAAAGTATAGAGAAAGTACAGAGAAGAGCCGCTCGATTCGTGACCGCTTGCTACAGTCCTTATGAAAGCGTCACAGAACTGATTAGTAGATTAGGTTGGGAGTCTCTGGTAGATAGACGACACACGTTTCGTTTAAACTTATTGGAAAACATGCGTACTCCAACTTTCACTCATGAGTGTAGTGAAATACTTCTTCCACCAACCTATTTGAGTCGGAAGGGACAAGAAAGATAAAATTAGAGAAATAAGGTGCCGGACTGATTCTTATATGAATTCTTTTTTCCCTCGTACCATTAGGGATTGGAATGCACAGCAAAGAGATTAGCTTTGGTGCTGAGCACCCTCTGCCACCCACAATTTTGTGAATTGCAGAGTATATATGTAGATGTAGATGTAGATGATGAACCTACCACACATCACTTGCCGAGTTTAACTGAGACAATATATAAATCCTTATAATGAATTACAATGTGGCTTCTCTATCAGCTGACACGTAATTATTTTAAGTTTTCTATTAACAAAACATTACGAAAAAATAAGTGTCACTATTTCTATCTGTTATGATATTTATCTTGAGACAAAAATTTAGAAACTCATAGATTTTTGTTTAGAATAAATGAAACGTAGAATATTTATAAAACCACTTTTCTTTCTCATAGTCCTCGTGGATGGTATGACGTCTATATACTGGCTATAGTTTTTCCACAACTATGAGGAAACAAACCTTTTACTTTACACTTTGGCAAAATGAATGATCGCGAACAATTTAATACTATATTTCAGTATCCACAACATGATTGTATTTACTTTAGCGTCAATTCAACATACAATGAGTTAATATGTCAATACATACAGATACCAGCAGTTTTAAATTAAATCTTGATTGTGATACTGTTCATCAAACATATAGGCAAAGTTCTTCAGCGGCATTAGACATTAATCAAGTCACATTCACGATCCAGCCAAAAAAAAGTTTCAGTAAAAAAAAAAAAAAATCCGAAAATACTCAAAGGAATGGGGAATTCTCAACGACCGTGGACCAATTCGTTTACGTTCCCAAAAACAATAAAACCAATTTCTTCCAGACCTTTGCAATTATAATGAATTTACAGAAAAATAACAATGAATTTGGATTTGTCAATAGATACAGGCAGAAATCTGTAATTTTAACGTCTCAATAGGTGTATAATACGTTTTCGCTGTCTCAGTTTACGGGTAACACAAGAAAAATATAATGCATCGTTTAAACAATTTTTCCCGTAGTGCGACTCCAACCGTGGAACCACGAGACAACGCACTAGCTTCCGGGATCTGCATCCACGAATATGAGCCACTTACCGCCCCTTCGCGTCAGGCTTACTAGAGACGGAAGATGAGGTAGCTACAATGCATAAACAGCTTGGCATTATCTTTCCTCGTTCCTGAAAGTTATTGTTTATTTCCCGGAATTTTACATTAATTAATAGCTGAATGACTTGGGTGAAAGGTAAATTTCATCAGTGGCACTAGACAGTAGTCAATTCACACTCACGATCTGGCTATCAAAAATTCTGTTTAAATAAAAAATCTGGAAATTACTCAACGGAATGAGGTATTGCCATTTCTCAAATATCGTTGCCGAATTCGTTTACATTTTTGGAAATCAGCCTTTTCCGTGCCTTTGAAATAACTTTATTGAAGATTAACAACGGATTTTGATTTCACAATAGATACAGGCAGAAATTTGTAATTTCAACTTTTCAATAGGTGTAAAATATGTTTTCACTGTCCCAGTATATGGGTAACCCAAGAAAAATATAACGCATCATTGAACCACTTTTGCCTTCGGCTGACTCGAACCGTTGAACCACAAGACATCGCACCTCGTAGCTTCCGGGATCAGCATCCCCGAACCTGAGCCAACTACAGCGTCAGGCTTACCAGAGACGGAAGCTGATGTATGTGAAACTAATAACGAGCCAGGCATTATCTTTCCTCGTTCCTGAAATTTACTGTTTATTTCTTGGAATTTTAAATATAGGAAATAAAATTAAAGAAATTTTTCATCAATGGTGATATGCGTCAGAATTAAGTTTTAAAATTTCTGCACTTCTTTAATAACGTATATTCTTTTTGTGCTACGGATAACGATTTTAACCCTTACCGCAAACCGAATTTTTTTGCGGACTCCCGGAGATAGCGGTCTACGCGATAGGACAGGGAAGATCATGCCACGAATAATGCCCAGTTGGCATTATGCATCAATTATATATTATATATTATAATACTAGTCGGAGCAGCATGTTTTTAAATACGGAAGCTTTGAATTTTATGTTTTTCTTTGATGAGAATTTTTTTCGTAAGAACAGCCACTTTCCATTTCATTTCACATTTGCTTCCCAATACCACAGGCTAGAAATTATCGTTGTTGCACAATAAGGACATTAGCTAAAACAAACTTTTCCGCACAATAGACACATTAGTTTGATTTAGTTCCTTGATTATTTTTAAACAGTTATCATTACGTATTACATCAATGATCAATCGCCCGACTTTGTTATGAGTACAAAAAAAGTGGGGAATGTTGAGTGACAGAAATCTTTACGGTGAAGTTAAATTTAATAGAAAGGTGTCTTTCAAATCCTACTCACGCATGCTGCGTTGACAGTGTCTCACGTCAGCCAGAACATTAATGTTACGATTTATTTCTATTGTTCCACGCTAAGTATGTTCAAGAAACGACAGTACAAAAATAATTGCTTTTACAGGCAAGCATACTTAGAAGACCACTGCCAAAATTATAAAATCCGAAATCTTGTTACGTGTTATATATTTGAATGAACTCTTAGATAAGTCTGTACTGTTTCCAAAAATTATAATACACAGCAAACGTTGAATATTAACGTAAATTTCGAGACATTTTAAGTTGTTGTAGACGGGTATAAAATCTGCATTTTGTTGTTATCCAATACTGGCTAAAAACCAGCATTTTGTTTGAGATTGGTAACTTTCGTATTATGTGTGAACACTTAATAACTGTAAAATGTCTTTAAAACAGTAAATGAAACGTATTCGATGATCCTATAACTCTTTTAATGCCGAAATGTAATCACTATTTCGGTTTATGAAACAAAAAATGCGGAAATGAATATCTTTTTATGGTAGGTGGATGTGGCTCAATTTTAATAGTCGTGAGACTGTACCGTCTCCAGGGTATAGTTCTGTCTTCTTAGATGTATAATGGGTTGAATAAGTCCCAGGAGGTGATGTAGCGATGTGCAATTCAGGTCGTACGGATTAATATGAGCATGGTAGTATCTGTAACCACATTCTTGTCCACCGCGGTGGGGTCGAACAAAGGGGTAGTCTTTAGTTTGCATGGCCCCCCATGCTGCCTTTCCCTTTCAGGCTGAGGTTTCTGTTCACTTGCTCCATCATTATCATTCCGCCTCGAGTAATTATCATGACCTCTCCACTGTATCTACCATCCCTTGACCCATTACCCCTGCTAGGGGGACTCCTCCTGTTCCTCCTATGGTGGAGGTGGTAATATTGATCATTGAATGTTTCCTGGGCATCCAAGCGTCTCAATCATTCAGAAAACCTATCCACATTGATTACATCCAAAGTAGCTATCAAATTTCTCCTTTGCTGCAGTTGCCTAGCTCTTATCAAATCAATGAATACTTGTTCTCCATATGGATGGTCTATGCATTTATAGCGGAGATAACATATCTGAAAATATCATGCTGAGTTTCTCTACCAGTCATCAACTCTCTCTTTTCCTGAATATGTCTACTAGTTGACCAAAAATGTTTCAGAAAGTTTTATTTTAACAGCTTATAGTCACTTACTTCCCTAACTCGCCTATCGCCCCATTTCCTAGCATAAGACTTTGGGTGTTTATACACAAGTGCAATTATCTTACTGTAGGGTAACACATTTAAATAATCAGATTTTTCAAAATTATCTATAAATATTAAGGGGTGAAGTCTTCCACTGTCATAATAGAATTCAAACTCTTCATTTATATCAGCACTGACAATTTCATTACCTGTTAAGGGAAGAACCCCTAAATCAACTCAACCTGTAACCTAGTAACCCTTTACTCTAACTGATTTACATTACATTGGGTTGCCTTCAATTCCTGGGTAAGTTTTTCCTGATGAAGTACCAATGCATTAACATTTTGTTTCACTTCATGTTTTAGCTCAGTAGCTTTAACATCACTGGCTTAGAACATACTGACATACTTCCCCCTCATCTTATCACTGATTTCCCTCACCTCTTTATTATAGTTATAGTCCAATTTATTAATTAAAACAAATACATGCATCTTTAGCATTTTTATAATCTGGCTTTTTCAATTTTCTTCTGGCACACTACAACTGCTTGTTCCAATTTAGAATTTAAATTGTTAACATCCTCTTTCAATTTATAACTAAAAACCTTTAAATTTTTTACTGACTTTCTCATTAAAACATTCAGCTAATTCAGAAAATTTTGTATCATTAATTTGTTTCAGTTCAGAAAATTGATCACTAGTTTCAGAAATTTTTTTGTCAAATTTACCATTGATTTTATAAAATTTGGAATTAATTTCAGAAAATTGAGAAATAATCATAGAAAATTTGCTGTTATTATCACTCTTGAAATGGTTCAAATTACATTTTTGTATTTATTATGAATGTATTGGTTATTAGCGGTGACTGGGCAGGTCAGCCGATGCTGTTATTCACGGCTTAGCGACACCAGAAATCCTTTGTTGGCGGGAGAAGGGTCGCTCACTACCTGTGCGTAGGAATTTGCCAAGACAAGCTCAGAAAACATTCATTGTTCTGGAGCACGAAACTTTTAGACGTGTTTTCTACTGACTGCCCAGCAGTGGTGTTGAATGTTTTTCTGTTGCTTGCATGCAGCATGAACCAGACTAACGAACAGCTGATGAGTTAAACTTGGTTCTACCTGTGCTTATTAACGATACATGCAGTATTCATTTGCCCACCTGTTTTGGCGAGGAGACACAAAGGGGACGAGATAAGCATCTCGAGCCTATTACCTGACCTGTGGCCGCTTAATGCATTCTACAAACGGTAAATCACATCGTTCTGTTCAACGAATTATCGTGAACAATGAGGAATACGGAAACCATAATACGCCCTTAAAGATAATTTCATTGCTCTGCTTAACAATTCAAATGCAATCAGTGCTTTGGTGTTGCGTGATTAGCTAGCCGGCTTAGTCATATTTTATTTCACATGAATTTCCAGGGGAGAATGATTTAATACCATAGTATGCATGAAAATTTTTAATTTTATATTAAGTGTAAATAATAGTGGAAGTGATAATGAGAAACATATATATGTGCATCATTTCTTTGTTTGTTTTACATATCACCGGTTAATATGTAGATTAAATGCAGTTTCTTGACAAGTTAGTGATCTTTCATTTCTGGATCCCGAACAGTAATGTTATAAGAATTTTAATAAGTAAAGTTAGATGACTATTACTCTTTAAACTCACTTCTAAAATCAGGAAAACTTAGCGTCAAATTTTCCATCAAGTTCAGAAAACTTTGCATTAAAATTAGCAACAAAATATTCTAGAAATGCTTTAGATTCTTACTATCTGCCATTTTTAATTAATAATTAAATCAATATGTCAACAAATTTGAGGAGAACTGAAATTTTGCTAACCTGCCACAAACGAACACGCAAAAACAAATATCTGAATATTTATGACTTACTGTTCGTCGTCAGTTTTGTACCACTTAAATACTTTTAATCTCCTTATTGTCCTCCTCGTAGCACTTTTTACACCTCTAAACACTTTTTTTTTTCACTGAATCCAAACACTTAATAACCACAAAACACACCACTGCCGAAAATACTTCGTCTTCACGCCGGAGTAGACTTGTATCCCGGCCCGGATGGTTATTCCATTTGCTGTCGGAAAAGCCTTGTCGGTTTCCCCTTTCGTCGTACTTCCAGACCTAGTCGCTGGTTATTTTACTTGCCGAAATTATCCAAACTCGTCGTGAACCAACGATGATTTCAATCGTTGTAAATCCTCGAAACCTGCTGCCTTTATAACCTATTCTAACTGTCTTGGCCAGTCGATAATCTCCGAAGATTTTGTTTGCGCTTTGCAAATTTGCTGCAAATACTTTTTAGGGAATTAGCATCTCACAGATGTTAATAATCACTCGTCACTGTACTCGGTCGCCATATAAGATTGTTGGTGGTTTTTTTATTATGATAAATAATCAGTCCACCATAAAGTTCACTGTAAACTCTATTTCAGGCGCAATGGCTTAGGGAGATTCTCTTTGTTGGCTAAGGGTGTCAGGAATTGGAGTAAGTTACCATGAGAAATGATAAATAATTTACGAACTGACTGACTGAGCTGTATTCGTATACGCGTGTACTGTCGACTGCTAAGCTGTTTAGTGTGCTCGCGTATGCGGGCACTGTCTCGCATTTTCTGCGAAGTAAGAGAGGTTTTTAGCCTGCTTCTTCTTTGGGGATCCCTCCTGCCCTCCTTTCCCTAGGCTTTAGGGTATTACCGCTCCACGGCCCACTCCTGAGGGAGTGGAACCCCCGAGCGCCATCGTAGGGTTGTCTCTGGCCCGGATACCTTAAGGTGACAACGCAGGGTCAGAGCAACACTCCTGCCTAAAGGCATAATGAGTGACTCAAGAAGAAGAAGGATGTCGGCACCTGACATCTATCAAGACTCTCCGCGATCTCCCTCGCCGATCGAGCATCCTGCGACCATCACGGCTGTGCTTCCCACGGCTAACGTTGTGACCACGGAACCTTTCTTTGATCCTGACCAAGATGTTCTGAACACCTCTGCATCACCTGATGCACGACCTGACGAATACCAAGAGATGGACATTTCCGCTACCCCCTCTTCGAGGAAGAGAACCGCAGCTTCCTCTGCTGAGAAGGAGGAGTTTCTGAAAAAGCGTGCCACCACTGTCGCAGTGAAAGCTGGACCATCAAAGCTTTTCAATAATGCAGCTTGTCCGAAGAGTAAGACATCCATGACACATCGGTGCCAAGGAAAAAGAACAATTGATGAAGAAGGCTTCATTAAGCCGTAGCGCACGGCTCCGGCTGCGCAATTAAAGATACCCTCACCTGAATTGACGATATCAAATCAATTTGAGATGCTCCTAGCAGACGAAGAAATGACATAGCCTGCACCAATAAAACAAAACTCTCCGGCTCCTGTGATAATCCAGTATAAAGAAGACTACCACTCACTATACAGCCTCCTCAAGAATACTCTAAAATCTGCTTTTGAAGTCAAACCAGCTGGCAGTGACCTATACAAAGTTATCACCAAGTCAACAGATGGTTACATTGAAGTGACTAACCTGATCTCGACTAAAGGATTACCCTATTATACATTTCCTACTGAACCAGACAAGACAATAAAGGTTGTCTTGAGAGGCATGCCCTTTAACATGCACCTGACAACATCAAAGAGGAACTAGAAGACTGCAACATCGTGCCTAGAAACAGTTGTTCGCCTCCGCTCTCAAAAACTCATCAGGAGGTTCCGCTTTACTGATTGTCCTCCGTGACACTCTAGAGAACAGGGCCATTTATAAGCTCACTTCCTTATGCGCCCTAAAAATTACCGTAGAGAAACTTAGAAGCACTAGGGGCCCGCCTCAATGCTTCAAATGCCAGGCCGTTGGACATGTCTCGAGGCATTGTGGCATGCCTCCTAAGTGCGTAAAGTGTGCGGAGACCATGCCTAAAGTGAATGTGCCACCAAAAAAGGTGAACACCCACAAAATGCGCGAACTGTAGTGGATCTCACGTAGCAAGCTACCGGAAGTGCCTGCATTCAGCAGATACACAGAACGGCAAAAAGCAGCACAATGCTGCACAAGCTGCTTAAGGAAGAAGAAGAGGGACAGAGAGGAAAACAGATACAGCAACTCCTTCAAAAGGCGCGGATGCTGACCTACAACCGACACCCCATCACTCCGCACCTCAGCAGGCAATGCGCACCAACTACGCGGCAGCGTTATCTGGACGGCAGCAAACTGATCCTGACGCTACTGCAATCAACAAAAATATCAGTGAAACCAATGGAACAGATGTACTTCCCCATACTCAAAGCGATGAACTACAGCAGCAGCAACAGTATCACCAACAAAAACAACATCAACAGACAGACTACGTAATGCTGCAAAACGTAATGCAAATAATG
>JARYHS010013630.1:98955256-98972601 GCA_031002005.1 Vandiemenella viatica | reverse complement strand
CGTGAGGCACGGTGTTGTGTACCATTATGGCCACTCCTCCTTTTCCGTCTGCTCTATCATTTCTGTAGAGGGTGTATGAGTTGAACGTGATTTTTGTGTTTGGTTTAAACCATGTTTCAGATAACACCGCTATATCTATTCTGCTACGTATTAATTCTGTAATAAGGCTCTCTCTATTTGACCATACCGACCTCCCATTCCATTGAAGTATGTTTAGCTGCTGAGAGGTTAAAGAATTGCTTGTGTTGCTGTCCATAGTTGGGTGGTTTAGGTTCCGTTGTTGGTTAGTATTTCCTGTAGTTGATTGCCGATGGAAATCGGGTCGATTGGGCCCCCTGATCTGGCCACTTCGATCATGGAAGTGATAAAAAACAGAAGATTTTCAATTAGTGGAGAGGATTTGCTAGTTGGAGTAGTAGTTACTGTACTCCCTAGAGTTTGAGTTGAATCTAAAGTTGGAGAATGGGTTGTTGGTTCCCGGAGGTTATTGATTATTGGGTTTATTGGGCCATCACTCCTCCAGAAAAGATGACTGGGGATATTGACTCTGTTTCCCGCTGCTTTGGGAGGGACCGGGTTTGCTTTTGTCCGGCGGCGTGAGATAGTATTTCGGATATTATCATGAATATGGGATTGGTATACTTGGCCGCTGTTACCGTCATGCGCTATAGAGGAAGTGGGAAGGGCAGTTGGCGGGGGCGGTTGGCTGGGTACTGCAAGAGTAGGAGCTTCCTTTAGGAATTGATTGCCTATTTCGACTGGATGTGGGGTGGGTGCTGCTATGTTAGCAAATGATCGTGGATTCACGGGTGGAAACCAGAAATGAGTACTGTTATTTACCATTTTTTGCTTTCTCTCCACTCGCTGTTTATATTCTGGGCACACCCGGTCTGTAGATAGGTGGTTTCCTTGGCAATAAATACAGTGTGGCTGGACATCTGCCGTACAGTTTTTTAAGATATGGGGCCCTGCGCATCTGCTACATCGGGGTTGGCTTTTGCATTGGGTTTGGGTATGATTATATCTAAGGCACTGGTAGCACTGGATGACAGGTGGTACATACGGTTGCACTTCGCATCGCATTCCGAACAGGTAGACAAATTGGGGAAGTGTTTGTGACTGGAAAGTTAGCATGCACACTGGAAGAGGGCGGATCTGGCTACCATTTTCAACTATGGCTTTTTTTGTGAATCTCCTAACCTTTAAAACTGGGAAGGGAGAGGCTATTTCGCTTAGGATTTCATCTGGGGATAAAGTGGTATCAATATTCCGAATTACTCCCTGCTTCCTGGTCATATAAAAAGGGATGTATGCGTCTAAAAGGTTGTCCTTAAGTATCTTCAGATCAACTATTGAGTTAGCGGAGGCACTGGAGTATGTTTCAATCCTAATTCTGTTGCGACCGGTAGATGTAATATTAATAATTTCTGATCTAAGTTGGTTGTTAAGTTGAAAAAGTATTTTCCCTACTGCCATGGGGTGGAGTCTGCCTAAATTATTATTCCTGCTTTCCACTATCACCAAGTAGGGCCCATTGTCTGTAGGTGAATACCTATTGCTTTGATTGTTTTGAATTAAAAGGTTATTAGGACTAGCTTGGTTACTAGTTGAAGCCGGCTGCGGCTGAGATGTTAGTACTGGGGTTGAGCTTGAATCGTAAGTGGGTGTACTTTCCGTAGTTGGTGGAACTATTACAACACTAGGCTGCGTCATTGCTTCTAAAGTTTCTACCTGTTGCACTTTTAAGTCAAATTGCTTCGCTCGTTTACTCACTGGATTTGGCTGGTTGATTTCCTGCGGAGAGCGTGAACGTGGGCGAGTGTGGAGTCGCCCTTTTGGAGTCTGTCGAGTTTGTTGAAGAGCAGTTGGAACTTCCAACTGGTCGAGTTGCATCTCTTCGGTGGCTGAGTGCGGGTGGAGTTCAGGGTATGCTGGTTCTTGTCCGTGTTGCGGTAGATGAGCTGCTGGAAATTGGCTGTTGTCTTGAGGTGAGAGAGGGGCTTGGAGTTCTTCGTTGACCCAGGCTGTCTCTTCCACTGCATTCTCCATTCTGTAATACGAATGTAACGCCGCGCCCACTGACTGACTGATTGAAGGTGAATGTTCGGAGTTTTCTGCCATAGTGTTCCGAGACTAAGTCTCTGGAACACTATGGTGCTGACGAGCGTAATATTAAGATTTCTTTGTACTGTTTACTTGCTACTTCTATAGCACTTCTAATAAACAGGCGGTAGAAACACTGTTGCACTGTAAACGAAACGTGGAGACCGACTTAACCCGTATGAGGAAGTTGTCTCCTCGGCTGCTCGAGTGGAACTGGATCCTCAGAATTATAGGTCGATCTCGTTAACTTCAATATTTTGCAGGATTTTAGAACATATCATCTATTCAAATGTCATGCGGTTCTTGGATGAAGGTGATCTTTTAAACGCAAATCAACATGGATTCAGAAAAGGCCGAAGCTGCGAAACACAACTTGCACTTCTAATTCACGACTTGTCCCGAATTATAGATGAGCAACCCCAGGTTGATTAGTTCAATTAGATTTTAAAAAAGCTTTCGACACTGTGCCTCACACTAGGTTACTTAGGAAACTTCGTGGTTACGGCATATTTAGACAAATATGCAACTGGGTTGCAGACTTTCTGAAGGGCAGAACACAGTTGAGCGTTCATCACGTACCGAAGTGAGGTCCGGGGTACCCAAGGGTAGCGTTATAGGGCCTCTGTTGTTTCTCATATACATTAATGATTTATGCGACATAATAGGGGGGATGAAAAGATTATTTGCCGATGATGCTATTATTTATCGTGAAATCAACTCCCAGGATGACTGCGCTTTGTTACAAGACGATATTATGAAAATAATTGCGTTGTGTAAAGATTGGCAGTTGGAGTTAAACGCTTAAAAGTTCCTTAGAACGGTAGATTCCGCTTGTTCAGTCTGCCAGTAAAGGCCCCTGCCAGGCAGACCTCACACACAACGCGCCTGCACGCCGGGATACATATACGACTCCAAACAGGCGCAGAGACATCAAAACAAACCAGGAAAACAAATAGAATCATCTAGAAGCTAAGTGGGACTATTTCTTACAGAGGTCGCCGTACTACCACACAACGGAATTCCTGCGCCAGGCCGCCTATATAAGCGTAGCCGGCCGCTCCACCGCCAGTTCCGACCTGACCGCGGAACCAGCTTCAACTACAGAAGACCACCGGAAGTTCGCGAGAAGTAGAAGCCGTCTCTCTCTACCCCGGATCAGGACCAGGCTAAATTTCTCGACGGTCATCCGCTAACTGTACCACATTTGTTATTGTTTACCAGTGTTTTGTGTACAAAGTAATAAACCTCAAGGAACCATTAAGTGTAGTTCACTTCAGTGGCGACAAGGTTGGGATAAGAACTCTCGACCATCATGGCTACGCCAGCAGCACCTACGGAATGGCAACAGTTCCTCCAAGGACTTCTACATCAGTTCTTCGAATCTCAGAGACAACTGATTGCGGAAGTCAGGAATCTCCGCCAACCCACGGCCCCGCCTCCGTTCCCAGCATTCAACGACGACGTCGAAGAATGGGAGACCTACGAGAAGCGCATAAAACAACACTTCGCAATTCATCACATATCCAAAGAAGAAGGACCAGCGTGCATATTTCCTTTCCTGGAACCAATCAAGATGTATGTCTTGCTCACCAAACTTCAGCCACAAGACCCCGACACCCTCACCTTCACGACCATCTGTACGACACTGAATGCATACTACAGACGCCGGTACCATGTCGTCGCGGCCCGCGTCGAATTCTATCAATGCCGGAAGAAGCCCGATCAGACGTATCGCCAGTGGGCGGCCGAACTCCAAGGCCTTAGCAGAAAATGTAAGTTTCAAACTCGTTGTTCCCACGAATCCTACGCCGACGACATGGTGCGTGATCACATCATACAGGCTGCACCAGATGCCGCACTCCGGCATGACGCCCTCAAGTTAGAGGACCCATCCCTGGAGCAGGTCATCGAACTTGCCTACAAATTCGAAATATCTACGGCCGCAGATCGCCGCCTGGAGTCCTGGGCGGATGTGGCCGCAATCCGAACCGACGTAGAGGACACACAGGACGTCGCCGCCATCCAGAGCTCCCAGTCGCGCTCCTCCCGACACCACAACCGGGGACCGCTTCCTCAGAAGGACATCGAACCGGCCCGTTCCGGCAGGGGCACCAAGTCTCGGCAGCAGCAGCGGATCCCGCAGCGCCGACGCCGCAGCCCGCTCCGCCTACCCTCCTGCCCCGCCTGTTATTCAGCACATGAGAGGGAAAATTGTCCGGATCGTTGGGCTGAATGCTCACGTTGCGGCAAGGAAGGACACCTGGCGTCCGTCTGCCGCACCAACACCACCAATGCCAATCCCGGCTCTCGCCGCCCAGGGTCTTACCAAGACAGGTTGAGCGGCGCACCTATGGATATCAATCAGGTAGACACTTCCACAGCATCCAAACTTTTTATTGACGTTACGGTCAATGGCAAGCCCCTGCGCCTACAAGTCGACACAGGAGCAGCAGTCTCATTGCTTAATTATACTACTTATGTGCAAATTGGCTCGCCCCCCCTCTCGCCGGCCCCCAAGCGCCTCCTGACATACAACAAACAGGAAATAGCACTCCTGGGACAGTTCACAGCAAACGTCATGTATAAGTCTGTACATCGTTCAGTCCCCTTTTTAGTAGTTAACAGTTCTCTCACAGCAGACTTATTTGGACTGGACGCTTTCCGCTTATTCGGATTTTCAATTGAGGATAACATACACCTCGTATCTCAGCATGTTCCTTTTCCTGAAGTGGACGCCCTTTGCACCGAGTTTCAGGACCTGTTCTCACCAGGCGTCGGCTGTGCAAAGGACTTCGAAGCATCACTCCAACTCCGGCCGGACGTACGGCCTCGATACTTCCGGGCACGCCAGGTACCCGTAGCGCTTCAACAACCACTTCAGGAAGAACTTCAACGTCTCCAAGACGAAGGGATCCTCCAGCCGGTGCGGTTCAGCCCCTGGGCCACGCCGTTGGTCATAGTTCAGAAGCCAGGACGCCGCTTACGTCTCTGTGGTGACTTTAAGACCACCGTCAACCCGCATCTGCTGGTAGACGACTATCCACTTCCGAGACCGGACGACCTCTTCCGTAAACTAGCAGGAGGTACCTACTTTACAAAAATTGACCTGGCAGAAGCATACCTTCAAATCCCTTTGGATATCCAGTCCCGACAATACACAGTCATCAACACTCCCTCTGGCCTCTTCCAACTCAACCGGCTCATGTTCGGCTTGGCCAGTGCTCCAGCGATTTTTCAACGGTATCTCGAACAACTTCTCCAGGATATTCCGGGATGCATCAACTATCTCGACGATATAGTCGTCACGGGACCCTCCGCTGCCGAACACATGACCAACCTCCGCCTACTCTTCCTCCGCCTCCGTGCAGCAGGATTAAAATGCAACATTTCCAAGTGTCAATTTTTTCAACAATCCATTTCCTACCTGGGTCACATCATCGCTCAGGAAGGCATCTCCCCAGCATTTTCCTATGTGGACGCTATTTCCAACTTACCTCGGCCTCAGGATCTACATCAGTTGAAATCTTTTTTAGGCAAAATTTCATACTACAGAAAATTTATACCCTCAGCAGCACAAGTGGCAGCACCCCTGTACCACCTCTGTCGCAAGAATGTCCCGTTCCGTTGGACCCCAGCTTGCGAGACCGCATTCCACACCCTTAAACAGCAGCTCAAGTCCGCAGCATGCCTCATGCCATACACTCCAAACCTCCCCTTGATACTTGCCACAGATGCATCCAATTACGGTGTGGGGGCAGTTCTGTCTCATAAATTACCAGATGGCACGGAACGCCCCGTAGCCTACATCTCCAAAGCCCTATCGGCTGCTCAGCTTAAATATTCTCAAATCGAGAAAGAGGCGCTAGCTATTGTTTTTGCCTGCTCCAAATTCTATTCCCTTTTATATGGGATTTCTTTTCATCTCATTACCGACCACAAGCCACTCCTATCACTATTTGATCCGTCCACACGTCTGCCTACCAAAACATCCCAC
Organism: Vandiemenella viatica; assembly: GCA_031002005.1. Classification (NCBI taxonomy): domain Eukaryota; kingdom Metazoa; phylum Arthropoda; class Insecta; order Orthoptera; family Morabidae; genus Vandiemenella; species Vandiemenella viatica. The sequence continues at coordinate 98,966,504 of JARYHS010013630.1, read as the reverse complement.
CGCATCCAGCGTTGGGCACTATTCCTGTCCCAGTTCAGATATACCATGCATTTCCGTACCACCTCCAGGCATGCCAATGCAGACGCCTTATCCAGACTACCGCAGGGACCAGACCTTGCCTTCGACAAGTCGGAACTTCTGGTGTTCCAGATCGACGATGACATACAAGAAGCACTGAAGACATTTCCAGTCACGGCCTCAAAAGTCGCGGCAGCCACAGGGGAGGACCCCCTCCTCCGTGTCATCCGACACCACATCCAACACGGGTGGCAAACACGTTCCCCTCCACGCCATCATCAAGACCTCAAGTTCTACTACTCCATCCGCCACCAGCTCTCAGTAGTAGAGGGAGTGCTCCTCCGCACAGAACCAAATTCCACCCCGAGGGTCGTCGTTCCGAGATCCCTACAACCGACAATCCTCCAGAACTCTCCACCAAGGACACTGGGGAATTGCCCGCACCAAATCCCTTGCCAGACGCCATGTATTCTGGATCGGCCTCACCACGGATGTCACGAAGATGGTGCGGCGCTGTACCATCTGTGCCCAACAACTGCCCCGCCCCCCTCAAAAGTTCCTTTCCTGGCCGGCACCGTCCGGACCCTGGGAACGCATTCACCTCGACTTCGCTGGCCCATTCCTAGGCCACCAGTGGCTCCTAGTGACGGATGCCTTTTCCCACTTCCCATATGTCGTCCGTTGCTCCACAATCACCACAGAGGTCACCATTTCAGCCCTCACGAAGATCTTTTCCATCGAAGGATTACCATACGCTATCGTCACAGATAACGGACCGCAATTTCGAAGTCGGGAATTCCTATCCTTCTGTACCGCCAACAATATCCAACACCTCCTCACCCCGCCCTTCCACCCCCAATCTAACGGGGAGGCGGAACGGCTAGTCAGAACATTCAAAACCCAAATGACCAAATACACCACAAGTCACAAACTCGAAGAGGCATTGACACTCTTCCTCAGTTCCTATCGAACCACTCCAGTGGGGGCCAAAAGCCCGGCGGAATTGCTACATGGCCGCCAACCTCGCACTCTCCTCCATCTCCTCTTACCCCCGCCCAAAGTACAGGTACCTTCGGGCCCATTCCGTTTCAGCCCGGGCTCCCTAGTCTGGGCCCGCGGGTTTGGCTCCCGGGCCGGTTGGCTTCCGGGGGTCATCCAGCGGCCCCGGGGCCGCCAACTGTTCGACGTCAGCCTGGATGGCCGGATAGTGCGACGCCATCGAAACCAACTACGTCCCCCGCTACCCCACGGCACCGTCCTCTTCCACCACGGCACGGCCATCCACTTCTTCCTCTCCTTCCCTGCCACCTCCACCACTCCTGCCGTCTAACCGTTGCTCAGGGACAGTTACAGCGCCACCAACGACGCCACAACCTGTCGGTCGCTCCGACACCCTTCAGCCGCAGCCTCTCGACCACCTGCGGGGACCATCTTCAGCGCCCCCCGTACAGCCCCCGGCCATCGACGCCGACGAACCGATGCCGTTAGCTCCACAAGTACCTCCACCACAACCTGCACCACGACGCAGGTCGGCACGCATCGCCAGGGGAACAGCTCCGTACTCCCCTGGAGGTAGCCTTCATAGTCTGCTCCAGGGCGCCGCGGCAGACGACCTCGCAGACGTCGCAGACATCGCTTCCCCCCCTCCCCCCCCGGGAGGGAGGTATGTTCAGTCTGCCAGTAAAGGCCCCTGCCAGGCAGACCTCACACACAACGCGCCTGCACGCCGGGATACATATACGACTCCAAACAGGCGCAGAGACATCAAAACAAACCAGGAAAACAAATAGAATCATCTAGAAGCTAAGTGGGACTATTTCTTACAGAGGTCGCCGTACTACCACACAACGGAATTCCTGCGCCAGGCCGCCTATATAAGCGTAGCCGGCCGCTCCACCGCCAGTTCCGGCCTGACCGCGGAACCAGCTTCAACTACAGAAGACCACCGGAAGTTCGCGAGAAGTAGAAGCCCTCTCTCTCTACCCCGGATCAGGACCAGGCTAATTCTCGACGGTCATCCGCTAACTGTACCACATTTGTTATTGTTTACCAGTGTTTTGTGTACAAAGTAATAAACCTCAAGGAACCATTAAGTGTAGTTCACTTCACCGCTAAATACCTAGGGGTAACAATTCGTAATAATTTGTCGTGGAATGAGCGTATCGAGAATGTAACTGGGAAAGCAAATCGTATGCTCAGATTTCTAGGTCGTAATTTAAATCAATGCACTCCGGAAGTTAAATCGATTGTATAAAAGTCACTAGTACGTCCTCACTTAGAATATTGTTGTTCTGTATGGGGTCCCCATCAAAAGGGTTTACTGGAGGCGTTAGATGAAAGTCTAAAGAAGAGCCACCCAATTCGTGATAGGTATATATAGTTGGAGGGAAAGCTTAAGTGCGATATTGAAGGAGCTAGGTTGGGAAGACCTGGAACTCCGAAGGCGTTGCTCTCGACGGAAGCTAATTGAAAAATTCACGACTGACGTATTTCGGAATGACAGCCAGGAAATATTGCTATCAGTAACATTCATATCTCGGAATGACCGCGGAAATAAGATAAGAGAACTCAGGACCAGAACCGATTCATTTCTGTACTCATTTTTTCCACGAGCGATTAGGGAATGGAATAGAAAGGATTTACCGGGCGAGTAAACTTAAAATCCGACAGGAGTAGCTTTCGCTAAAGCGCTCCGGCCATCCTGATCTGAGTTTTCCATGGTTTCCCCAGATCACTCCATGAGAATGCTGGGATGGTTCCTCACATTAGCCCATGGGCGCCTCCTGCCATATACCGTATATCCCTTCCAAACCATTACCCTTTCGGATAGGTGCAATGCACCCTCCGCCATACACTTTTAGTAAATCGCAGAGTAATAATAAATATATATAAGGAAAGGTAAAATCACTCACCAGTGCCGGAACGAAAAGGGCAAACAGGGGCGTTTGACCCGTGTGCAGCTATTGGGGGAGTGGTGGCAACTATCGAGGGGCGGCAAATTTACGTCGTGGTGACCTTCCTTTTTATTAGCTCCGCTACTGGCGATAGTGACCGATAATAGGGGCGGCAGGTGAATACCACAGTTTTTGTCCCGGCTCGGAAATTTCTTAGATCCGCCACTATCACTGAAGGGAGGAGGGCAGCAGTGACACAAACACAAAAAAGCAGTATTTTTTGTTTATTCCTTTCTTCATGGAATTAGAAACATGTGACAGACCGTGTAGGCACCAACGGTCAACACAGCAACATGAATAGTTGTTACGACCGTTAGAATCGGAGTGCAGGTGGTGGGAGAGCAAACAAAATATCAGTGGAAATGTTTATTGCAGGAAGGAGATCAATCAAAAGAAAATAATACGAGGCAACCCATTGTTGCTGCAAAAATTCTTCCTTATTTTCACTCTAAATGTATATATATGTTTATATATAAAATCCTACGCGTGCGTAAATCGCATCATCACGACCAAACCAGTAGACAGATTCCGACCATATATACAAGAATTATAATTGATGTGGCGCGAAAGGATTTTATTTTTTTATATATAATTCATTCCGATAAGTGGCGCTGTATAGTTCTTTTATTTAAAATTAGGTTATGATACCACGATTCCATAGATAACTGTATTTGAGAAGCATTGCTCCCAGAAGTACAGACTAATGTTTTAATTCTGTTTTGTTGTTTGAATAAGGGTATTTGTTTCAAACGTTTTGTTAAATTAGGTGTTAAGGTATATTAAAATAAAACTGAATACGTTAGTTAAACGCAATAAGTTTAGGAAATATTTAATTTACCTAAATATGACTAGCACTCACTCGTTCGAGTAAACGATAATTTTTGTGTTGCAAAAATGTTAATAACCTTTGGTTCGTGTAGAACAAGATTTATGGTAAGTAGTTGTTCACTGCACATACACTTAAAGTAAATTGAGTTATGTTTTACAACATGCAATACACAACAGTATTTTCGTTTTTTAATATAATTCTCATTACAAGTATCAATAAATTTTACAAATAGTGAAATTCGTTACATTTAGGAAATATTTAAATACAGTGTAACATTTTGTTACATGCAAAATAGAAAAATGGCAGCGATCAAACGGTTTCATTTTGATGTGAAGTTGGAAAGCTGAGAAATTAAAGATAAAAGTTTCAAGAAATTGATAAACATTTTTGCTGAACGCGATTCATCCATCAGTTTCTTTGGCCCACTGCGTTGTGATATTTTTGACATAATCGGATTTAGAGGGGGGTTCGTACTTTAGCACCCTACGTGAATGAAGTTGCTGGCAACTTGCAAAAAAAATTGATAGTTTATTTACAAATTAACAGTACAAATCTCAAATACCGCGTGCTCGAAGTTGTTGGTAATATATATACTATTGTAAGCCCGTTAGCATTTTTTGGGTGGTAGGGAGGGGGTAATGGATCTAGAACAGTTTAGGGACAAAGGTTATGACAGATTATCCTGACACGGCCAAATACGAATTTGACCTATGTTTCACCATAAGGGTTCACAGTACAAAATTTAAATAAAACCTCTTGAGGTTGAAGAACTTGAGGTATTAATAGTCTTAAACACGGGTAGAGACGATTGCGCTATAATATAATTGTCTCTAAGGTTGTGGCTGCTAGAATCGAACTGGTTGAAATACAAATTTGATTTGCATTTGATCCTAAAGATTTTCCCTGCAAAATTAGAAAATTATTATTTTTATTTAGCACACATTTTTACAGCCTAGTATCTAGAAACTAAAATAGTCCTTAATTTAACACAACAGTTTTACATTTGATACGTCCACAGATAATTTTCACAATGAATAATTTCAGTTTTTGTTATGTATAGTTTTGGCAATATCTGCACAGTCTTTTCTTTGTTGGCACGATACATACAATTGTTTCGCTGTTGACATATATTATAGCTTTCTAAACTTGCCGCATTTTGTCATAATTGATTTGTTACAGTTTTCTAGTTTTGTATAGTGTTTGCAGTTTCCTGTCCACTTTATGGTTAGAATTTTTAATATTTCACTATGTCACTTTGTACGTCTACCACTGCTACTATTACTAACCTACTACTACCATCTACTACTCTACCATCTAAAAAAGCATTTTCCAGTATTGGTATAGGAGCAATAATCCGAATTCCAGATCTCCCGGAATAGCGCACGTTCTCAGTCTCTCTGGCAGCCAAAGTGACCGGGAAGGCCGCCCATCGGGAAACTGGCCACCTCCAACACTGGTTGTGAGAACTAATTTTCAATAATACGATGTAATTGCAGAAGTAAGGAGTCTTTAATATCCGGCTAGTAGGTTGTTCTTTTTCACAGGTGAACTAGATTAGTTTAACATCTACTGCCGGTATTTGTTATTTCAGTATTATAAGTTTGAACAAATTTCTATTTTAAGATTATTGGCTACTTAAGTTACAACTTTTACTTATTACTAACTATTAACATTTTTACGTATTTTAAGAGATAACAATGTTTTACTTATTTTCTGTCCATAAATGTATCTATGCCAGAATATGCAGAAGCGGCTCGAGACAGCAACTATTATCTATTATTTGTGTTATTGCAATGTCATACCACATTTTATGCATCGGACTATAGTGCATGTTAGCACTAGTAAATAACTTATGCATACACTATATACTTTTATAAGTGTTGGTTTAGCAAGTTCTTTTTGTAGATAGAATTTCCAGTGGTGTTACTGCGAAACGGTCCATTTAACGCCTTTAATATGGTTTAAGCACTCCTCCCCGCAGACCAGCTGGTTGCGTTTTCAGCACGATATATGACTCGCTGATCGAGCGCTTAGACACGCATTCGCTTGTGGCTGCTCTCGGGTGTTATTCTGTGACCTCATAGTCGGCTTGACTTGGCCTTCCTCTTGTTGACGCTAAACTTGGCATGAATCTCTCATTTTGCAATTTGGATAAGTTTTGCGTCACTTCATCTAGTATGGGCCATAGTTGCTCATTTTTTAGTATGTCTTCCGTTTTCATGTTTCTTAGTTCATGAAATCCTTCGTTTCTGGGTTCTGCCATTTGTGTGCAATCCCAGACGATGTGTTTGGGTGTACCCTCTTCCCCGCACTCACACAAGCTTGTGTCTTCCTCTTTTATTTAGTACGCTGGAATATGGCCCGTGTCCAGTGATGTAATGAATAAGTCCAGTTGACGGATCTAGGTGACGAAGGTTTAATCTCTCTTGAATTGTTGGCGAAATATTGTAGGTTCTCCTGCCAGTCATACTACGCGACCACTGTTGTTGCCATTCTTCCACCAACATTGTTTTTATCTACCGTGCTTCTGTAACCGGTCTTCCTAAAATTTGTTCTACTTTTTCGAAGTCACCGGTTCGTAGCCAATTGTGTGCCCCTCTCCTTCTAACTTCTAGATCAAGTGGCCAAACGCCCAACGCAACCAGCAGAGAGTCGGTTGCTGTTGTGCTAAATGCACCACTTAATCTTATCAGTACGCTTCTTTGTATGCATCTTAGTTCCTGGCGAGGTTTAACTTGTCGTAGCTTAGGCACCCAACTGCTAGCAGCTTATCCCACAATCGAGGATAATATACTGTCGTTATACCTCCTTATTATGGACTTTGGAAGATGAAATCTTCTTTGCCCAATACTGATCAGTTTGTTCATCACTATTTTGGCACGACTGCACACCTCCGTTATATGGTCAGCAAAGTTTAGTCGCTCGTCTAGATAGCTCCCAGGTATTTAAAAGTTCTAGCTCTTTTTATGGAGACGTCGTTAACATTAATTATTGGATTTCGCTTGGGGCGGCCACTGAGAACCATGAATTGAGTCTTGTGTGGTGCAAGGGTTGATTTCACTTTAGAGAACCAGTTTTGTAAATATTCTAATGCCATTCTAATTCTAGCCTCTACTTCGTCTCTTGTTTCGCCTTGTATCAGCAGCAGTAGGAGGTCATCCGCGAAGGCAACCAGCCCCAGGAGTCCTTCTTGCCCAATCATGCTTTCTATGGCCATTTCGAATGTTACGTCCCAGAACACTGGTCCACACACCGATCCTTGCGGACAGCCCTTAGTAAATTTTTTCTCTATAGTCACTCGTGGACATCTCAGTTTGGCAAATCGGTTTTTACAGTAGTCGCGTAGCGTTCCGTAGAGGTTACTAGGAATTCCGATTTCTCGTAGGCGGCTAAAAAGTGCCGGCCACCATAATTTATCGAATGCTCCAAAAATGTTCACAGAAATGGCTATTACATACTTGCTATTACTACTTTTCACTAGATGTACGGCCTTACTTATGGCATACTCAGTCGACCTACCCACTCTGAAGCCAAATTGATGTACACTCATACCATACTTTTTCCTGTGTTCCTGTAGTTTCCATACTAAACTTTTTCCTGCACTTTTCCAAGCACATTTAGCAGACAAATCGGCCGGTAGGATTTAGGATTTAATGGATCCTTGTCGTTCCCCTTCTTTAGGATCACCACTTCACTCTGCTTCCAGATATTTGGAACCCTGCCTTGCTGAAGGCATTTATTAAATAGTATGCAGAGTGGTGAAGCCAACTGAAACACTAATGACTAATCAGTGATTCCGTCCGGTCCCGATGTCTTTTTCCGCGACATGGCGTTAATCGCTTTAATTACTTCGTCTGGTGTCACATCCTCCGCTAATGTAGCTGAGGTATAAATTTCATTGTGACCTTTACGGAGATTTTCTTGCTCTAAGCTTTTACCTACTGCCTCATCGTCGGATAATAGTACTTTTAACAGTTCCTCGGCTGTTGCGCTCCAATTGGCCGTCATGGTCCCGTCTGCTCTTCTTACAGTTGATAGTGTAGTTGGTGGTCTCAATTTGCTAGCTGCGATCTTGTAGGGGACGCCCCAGGGATCTGACTTTAAATTAGCGTTTACATAAGCCTCCCAACTCTGCTGCTTTGTTTCTATTAACAGCTCTTAAAGGCAGTCTTCCTTTCCCTGTATCTATCGAGAAGCAAACACCTATCAGCAGCAATCATGCACCGTTGGTACTCTTTTCTCGCCTTCCTCATCTCCGATCGTATTTTTTGCAGTCGGTCACTCCACGGTATGTTTGTAGTATTCGCTGGTCTTTTAAGAGGAATTGCCATTTTCATTACGTGCTGAATTTCACGCGTGATCCCTCTTGCTATGACATCTACATCTTTACCTTCCAATAGATCCACTGGTAGACGGAATTCATCTCTTAGTTTTGTCCAATCTGCTCTACGTAAGTTATATTTTTTCCTTGTATTGTTAATTTCATTGATTTGCAACCTACCTTTGACCAGATCAAACAGAATCAAGTTGTGGTCACTTGTAGTTTCGTTTTCAACCACCCTCCAGCTTCTGGCTAGATTTCCTGCCAGCTGGTTGGTCAGCGTTGCATCGGTATTCGATTTTGCACCGGCTCTATTACTGAAGGTTGGAGCATTATTAGGGCACTTCCTGACTTCCAGGCATAACTCATTTAACAGTTCCTCTACCATTAAGCCTCGCTCGTCCGTTTTATCACCGTACCAGAGAGGGGAGTGTGCATTTATATCTGCTGATATAATTATCTTTTGATCTTGTAACAAAGTACAAATTTTTCTTATTTTATTTAGATAAGCATCTATGGGGTCCTTATATTGGCAGTACATTGATACCAGAGTAACGCTACACAACCCGGTATCGATCTTTGCACATGCTGTGTGCTCATCACAGTATTGCGATATTTTGGTTACAGTTAGTTCTTTGTTTAGTATAATTATTCCTGCCATAGGTTTAGGATCCACTTACTATGGTTTGTGAGGATACTGGCATGTGTGGTATTTGTCCGCCTTTAGAGTAAGGCTCTTGCACACAAATAACATCCCAGTCATATTGCGCAGCAAGATTCCTTAGCTCATGCAGGATCATATTTGTCCGTCTTGCATTGATTTGTGCAATTTTGATTGTACCTTTCATCATGGGCGCCGGCAGGATTACTTTAAGGGGGGTGCATCTGGTTCTTTTTATATGTATATACATTATATATAACACTTATTACTTATTACCTAAGGATGCTGAATTTATTGACAAGGTGTTGAACAAATTTGGACAACAAGCTAGGCGCGTTAAGTTCTTACTCAAACAGTGAATTTAATAATAAAATTTTTGTTTCTTAATCTTTTTCTGTGTATTCTCTTTCATAACAGGGGGGGTGCAAGTGCACCCCCTTGCACCCCCCTCCCGGCGCCCATGCCTTTCATCTATGGGTGCTTAGTATAAACATTACTCTGAGGCCAAGGAAGTTTCGCGTCGAAAACTATCCTTCCATGAGTCATCACAAATTGTTTATATATTTGGTCCGGGTCAAAAATCTCATTTCTGTTGTTGAATAATTTTTTAACTAGCGTCAACAACTGGGCTGGAGCCGTGGGTAAGTTGCTGGCCTTGAGCTGTATTATGTCCACTGCTTCAAGTTGGGGAAAGGTGACTGTTTTCCTTGCTGGGTGCAGCATCCTAGTGAGGTGCCTAAGCGACATTGCCAACAGATGTTCTTGTTCTAGTCTGCTAATTTTTACCGTGTTCTCAAGGTCTGAGTATGTCTTTGTGGGATCTAATGCAGCTTTTTTTTCAAACTTTGTTTGCATTGATATTTTGGGGTCTGTAGATTGCGCTGCCATCGGGCTTACATCGACCAAGTTAGGCCCTTTACACCAACCAAGTCCTGCCCTTCTTCCTGGGTAAGGAGGGGTGGTAACAGTTTGTGTGATTGTATCCTTCAGTCTGGTTTTTATTTTTGCATATTTTTCGGTCTGAACTGCAGTGTCTTTCGCTATGTGTTTCGTCTCTATGTATTATTCAGTCTGAACTGCAGCGTCTTTCGTTGTGTTTTGTGTCTCTGCGAATTCTTTTGTCTGTACTGCTGTGTATCATTTTGGGTGCTGAGTCTCTGCTGCCTTGTTTTTGACTTCTAAACTTTGCCACTCGTTCTGCATCCCTGCGCTTCCGTGACGGATTTTTATTTTTCCTCCTGTTTTTTTTTTATTACCATCCCATGCTTATCATAGGTAATGGTTTTTTTTTTCAATCCCTTTTGCTGCTTTAACTGGCTTATCCATAATCTATTCGGCTGATCACACGCTGAAGGAGCATCTGATAGGTTATACACTCCTTCCCTTTCTTTTTGCACGTTTTACCTCTCTTCGCGCATGGGATGCATACGGGAGCAATGTCTTTCTTTTCGCATTGGTCTTTCTTGTGTCCAGTCGCACCGCAGTGGTCGCATGTTGAGTGAGCCTGCTGACAGTGCTTGCTGACATGACCCCAATCACAGCACCTTACACAGTTCGGTACTGTAATGTAATCCTTAGCTATCACAGCTGAAAATTTAATGAATATTTTTTTCTGTTCCAACAACATAGTTCTAACTTTTCCACTAACTTCCACAACATGATGGACGGTAGCTTTATTTCTTGGACCTGTTTCAAATCTTGGTTTGAAACCTTCTATGAAATCAGTTCTGGCTACTTTGTCTTCAAAATCTTGCTCATAAACAATATCTCTCAATTTCTCTGTATCGATGGAGACTGGTATATCATATAGAATAACTAACGGCTTCCGCTTCCTGTGTAATTCGCATCTCATGTCAGTATTAAGTGTCTAGTTATCTAGAATTTTCTTTGCATCCTGCGCGGTATTTCACTCAACAACTACAGCTTGCTTTGTTGTCCTGAATCTGTTTATTTTTATTTTATCTTTCTGCGGCCTTAGTATCGTAGTGACCTTTTCTGCCACTTGTTTAAGCGTCTCCTCTTTTTTAGAGGAAACGAACACTGCACAAGTCGCTGTTGGGGTTATCATACTTTTTGGTGTGTGCCTTCCACCATCAGCTGCGACTGTAGCATAGCTATGTGTGGGCTGCACACTCCGCTTTCCTTAATTTCTTGTCTTAGTCTATTATTTTCGTTGGTTAACTCTTTCAGTCTTCCCTCCATATGAGATGCAGCGACTGCCCAGGACGCCAACTTATCCTTTAGCTCTCTTAGCTTATGCTCTGATAATTTTTAACCCTGGATCTCATATATATATTTAACTAGCTCCTCGTACCTCTCTCTAAATGCAAAAGTAATTGCATTTGGAATGCAGTCACTAGTATCGCTTGTCGTATTCATTCCATTACTGAGCTCCATCTGAGACTCCTAATACGTGGGTTCATCACAAACTAAATCCATTATGTTAACCTGCAGTTGCAGGTCAA
>JARYHS010013630.1:98906471-98954256 GCA_031002005.1 Vandiemenella viatica | reverse complement strand
TAATGAAATAGAAGTCGATACGATTTGTGAAATCATATGGATTAAACTCAAAGTTGCTGGGACAAAACTCATCATAGGCGCCTTCTACCGTTCACCCGATTCCGACATAGCTATCGCCGAGGAGTTAAGAAATAATGTAAACAGTATAGCTAGCCGTTTTCAGGATCATGCTATTATTCTAGGAGGCGACTTCAATCTGCCTTATATTGACTGGCGTAATTACGTTCACATTACAGGTAGCAGGGATAAGGCAGCTTCTGAAGTAATTCTCGAATTGTTCTCAAATAATCATCTCGAGAAGCTAGTTAATGAACCTACTCGGTGTCATAACGGTAGCGAAAATGTTTCAGATCTGCTGGTTACCAACAGGCCAGAATTATTCACCGAAATTTCAACGACCACAGGTATAAGCGATCACAAAGCGGTAATTGCAACTATCAGACTAATGACCAAGCGAAAAAGGAGAAAACGGCGGATTGTATACAAATTCAGTAAGGCCTCTAAGGAGTGTTTTAGAACCTACCTGAGGAATAATTACCATAACTTCAAGTCAACAAAGGACACCGTTGAAGAGATGTGGCATCGATTTATACGAATAGTCAGGGAAGGTATGGATATACATATACCGAAGCGGATAATAAATGGGGAGGATGATCCACCGTGGTACACATGCGAAGTCAAAAGATTGCACAAAAAACAAAGGAGGATACACGCACGCTCAATAAGGAAGGGGTGTCGCAGTGATTTAGAAACCTTAGCTGAGTTAAGAGGACGTATTAAGAATGTAATGCGTGAGGCCTTCAACGATTTTCATTCCAACTCTCTCTCTAAGAGTCTCACAGAAAACCCAAAGAAATTCTGGTCGTATGTACGAAAAGTCAATTGTACCAATAGCAATATACCAGCACTAATTCGTGAAAGTTCAGAGGTTAATGAAAGCCGCAATAAAGCTAACGTACTAAATACTGTATTCAAAAATTCATTTACTGATGAAAATAAGGATAGTGTTCCCGTTTTCCCACGCCGTGTCGAGTTGGTGATGGAATCATTACGGATAGTAACTGCAGGTATCATAAAGCAATTAGAGTTCCTGAAGTGGGGGAAAGCACCGGGCCCAGATGGAATTCCAGTAAGAATATTTTCAGAATATGCGGCGGAAATCGGCCCATTTCTGTCTGATATATTCAGTAAATCATTAGAAGAGCGAAAAGTACCTTAAGACTGGAAAATCGCGCAAGTAACTCCGATTTTCAAGAAAGGTGATCGAAGTGATCCTGGAAACTATCGTCCAATATCTATAACATCTGTTTGTAGTAGAGTTATGGAGCATATTATATGCTCGAACATTATGAAATTTCTAGACGATAATAATTTGCTTACAACAAATCAAGACGGATTTCGGAAGAAAAGATCATGTGAAACACAGCTGGCCCCCATTTACACACGACGTAATGAAAGTTATTGATGCAGGTTCACAAGTAGATGCCATTTTTTTAGATTTTCAGAAAGCCTTTGACTCTGTGCCACACAACCGCCTTTTAGCGAAGCTACGAGCGTACGGTATATCGGATCAGCTTTGTGAATGGATAAAGGATTTTCTAACTGGTTGGTCGCAGTATGTCGTCGTTGAAGGAGAAAGTTCTTCTAGTCTAGATGTTACATCGGGGGAACCTCAAGGAAGTGTAATAGGACCACTTCTTTTTTTAATTTTTATAAACGATCTCGGAGACAAAGTGAAAAGCCTTTTTAGATTGTTTGCTGATGAAGCGGTTATTTATAGGGAAGTAAGGAATTTGGCCGATTGCTTAGAAATTCAGCGTGATCTGGATATTATTTTGGCATGGTGCGCTGAGTGGCAACTTACGCTAAGTTGTAAAAAGTGCAAGACAATGAACATAACTAACAAAAAGAATCTAATTGTTCAGAAATACGAGTTAAACAATTCAGTTATTGATATGGTCGATTCTGTGAAATATTTGGGAGTAACAGTACAAAGGGAGTGTGCACAAACTACGTGGCTTGGTCTAGGGGGGGGGAGGGGTTGGCTGGAAGGCTACGCTGGGCTACGTGGGGGGAGGGGGGGGGTTCCTAACCAGGCCACGTAGCTTTCCTTTCATAACATTTTTCACAGTTAAAATAAGGAACAGAACTCACAACAGCATGTGAATATTTATTTCCCTCAGTTAATTATCTCCGTATGTAATTTACAATCTTTTAACAGGAGAAAACAGTACAAAATGTGTTCTGAAATCAAAAGGGAAAAAAGCTACGTGCTACGTGGGGGGGGGGGGGGGTAGAGGCAAAAGCCACGTAGGGCTACGTGGGGGGAAGGGGGGGTCCACAGGAGGCCAAAATGGAGCTACGTGGTTTATGCACGCTCCCAAAGGAACATGAAATGGGACTTACACATTAATTCGTTGGTAGGTAGAGCTAATTCTAGGCTGCGATTCATAGGTCGAATATTGAAAAATTGTAATGAACAAACATAGGAGATAGCGTACAAATCTCTTGTGCGTCCACATTTGGACTATTGTTGTGCCATTTGGGATCCGTTTCGTAAGGGGTTGATCGAAAGTATAGAGAAAGTACAGAGAAGAGCCGCTCGATTTTTGACCGCTGGTACAGTCCTTATGAAAGCGTCACATAACTGATTAGTAGACTAGGCTGGGAGTCTCTGGTAGATAGACGACGCACGATTCGTTTAAACTTATTGGTAAACATGCGTACTCCCACTTTCACTCACGAGTGTAGTGAAATACTTCGTCCACCAACCTATTTGAGCCGGAATGACAGGATAGTTAAGATTAGAGAAATAAGGTGCCGCAATGATTCTTATATGAATTCTTTTTTCCCTCGTACCATTAGGGATTGGTATGCACAACAAAGAGATTAGCTTTGGTGCTGAGCACCCTCTGCCCCCCACAATTTTGTGAATTGCAGAGTATATATGTAGATGTAGATACCGAAAGTATGAAAGATGCAGTCTAATTGAAATATCAAAACTTATTGTTTTCACAATAAGATAACTTTCTCGATTCTAATATAAACAGAGATAACTAAATTTTCAGTTTATTATAGACTATCCTACTTTCTCATAATCATTATACTTTGAAAACTACTTAAAATTTCAGTTAGTCAAAAAGACTTCGAAGAACTTGTAGAACCCCGAGAGGAAATCATCAGTTGTTGAATGGAGTAATTTAAGAAAAATAAATCCTTCTGATACCTATTAAACGTAAAAAATTTATTGACTGGGGAGTGAACATTTCGTAAATTATATATTAAATTCCACGTGTTTCAAACATTTGGTAATAACAAAAAAGAAATAGAATCTTGCCATTGCATTTTGGTTACTTTTGACTCAATATTATTTTAACAGTCGTGGTCGAAAATATTTATCAAAAATCGGTAGGCGGCAACAGTCATGAAAAGAGTTATGGTAAATGGGAAAAAAGAAATATTTCTAGTACGATTTTTCAGGAAATACATTGGTAATGTCATATGTTCTATCTCGGCATACATATTCCGCCTTCCGTTTTCTCAGTATCCCAAAAACGTTCATTTTAATTTCCAGATCAATACTGATCGTTGACGATTACTTAATTAACCATTTAAGGTGTCTTTATTAACACCCCCAACCCTCTCGCGCACACACAAGTTTACTTTTGTGTTAAAAGCAAGTAGTTGGAGTGATGTGCTAGTGTCAGGCCCTGTAGAGGACTGGGTACACAGTATCACGTAAAGCCAAACAGAGCCATTTAGGAGAGGTGACTGACCATCAGTCAAAAGCAGTTCAACAAGAGGTCGAGTGCATCGTAAAGTTAACAGCCGTTCATGTCTGCACACATTAAAAACGTCTATCGTATTCTTTAGATTAAGGAGCAGCTAGAGATGAGAAATTCTAATTATGAGATATTAACCGATTTACGTGTTTAATCATTCGATTTGACTAATCGTTTCCTTTGAAATAATTGATACATTTTATGTTCATAGAAGTGAGACTTCTCAGATGTGGCTAAGAGTAATTATTAATTATAGGGGAAAAAATCATTTAAAATTACGCTACGTCTCGATTGCAGACTATAACACCGATTGAAGTATTACTTCTGAATGCGCAAATAATTTTTAAATACCCATACTACTGTTTGAGCAAATTAAAAATGAGATACTCGTCTTGGAACATATGGAAGCACATTATCATTAACGCATTTGATATAGTTCCATTTTCCTATACAAAGACTTACTTCCAGACCTTTATTGTGTACTAGTGTAAGCCCGTGACCATTTTTTGCGTATCGTCACGGGTCTAGAATAGTTCCAATTTCCAGGATGAATGATTATGACAGGTTTACCTAATTTGACCATATATAAACTTGACCAGTGTTTCAGGGTGAATAAAATCTCTTGAGATTGAAGAACTAAGAAGCATTAATAGAGGTAGATATTAAACACGAACAGGGACGATAATGCAATCGTATAATTGCTTAAATAGAAACTTACTTGTATTTGACCCTTAAAGTTCACTCTGCAAAATTAAAAAAAAAAAAATCCTGTTTGCTTCGAAAGCATCATGTTTTTTGCTGAGACTAAACAAACACTCATAAAGTAATCATTGGTCATAGTATCTGTAAAAGCCAGAGAACTTATTATTATTATTTTTTTCCTGCTTAATATCTCTCTGACAGCGAGGTCATTAGAGACGGGGCAGGTTGGGGGGGGGGGCAAGGAATGGGAAAGAATTCGGCCATGGCCTTTTGAAGAAAGCATCCCGGCATTTGCCTGGAGTGATTTGGGAAACCATGGAAAACCCAAATCTGGATGCCCGGACGGGGATTCGAACCGCCGTCCTCCCGAATGCGAGGCCAGAACGCTAGCCGTTATAACACCACGCTCGGTCAGAGAACTTACAACACATTCCATATTATTAAACAGTTGAACAACTCCAAAGAAATGAATTTCCTTAATATCCGATTAGGAAACACATTTGGTCTGATGTCTACTTAAAATTACCTAATAATTCACGTACAGCAAATATGAACAAAAGACACTAACGAAAGTGGTCAGTAAAATCCCTAAAAAGCAAATAAACCGTAATGCATAAACTTTGGTCAAGCAACAACATTACTGAAAATTTTAATTACATTGAAATTTTTCCAAGCCTGAATGACAATTGGCATTCATAGTTACAGTAGAGCCCATGAGTACTTTAATAAATTTTTTAAAAGTTTTTTTTTCAGTTTCTTTCATTAGCAATATGTTACTGAAAAGCAGATCAACTTTTTTCAGCCGCAAAATTTATCAGTATTTTTTTAACTATGAAACGTTACGAAAAGCAAACTTAATGAAAGTATTATGTCAATTAATTTGGTATCAGTTGCTTAGATATTAAACTGTGAACATAACCACGAATTTCTACTAATGGTACCTCTGGCCGCTGTTTTGTGAGCGAAGGCTGACACGTGACACGGTTCTCCTGGCAATAGCTATCGAGGTGAGTGAATGGACCTTATGAAATTATATAGTAGATAATAAATCACACCTTCCAGGAATGTCTTGACTCTCTCCCAAATTTCAGTCTATCGAGTGGCTTAATGCAACACTTCATCTGTACCTACCCTCAGCTAATTTCTTTATCGTAAGGTATGCATTCAAATTATGTTCTCAGTCATCTCTTTCACATATTCTATACTTTGAATTAATTTGAAGTTCTTCCTTCCACATATTTCCTTCATTAACACATTTATCAGTAACATATGTCTTAAAGTCTAACCTACAATTCTGTCTCACATTTCTGTCAAACTCTTTTGGGAATTTCTTTCCTCATCCATCATTTGTAGTACATAGTCATTGCTTACTTTACGAGGCTGTCAGAGCAACTCTTCTTTTCACATCGTTCTTGCTTCGGCCGTCAGTTGTAAATTCTAAATAAAACAAGTCTCTTAAAGTAACCATTTTACTGATACTATTTAAGCAACTAGTCTACTTCTCTAATTATCATTCTTCTTGTTTACGTCTTCTGTCTTTCTATGGTTTATATGTTCTTCAAATACTCCATATATTTCGTCCATACCATTCAATAATTTTTCAATATCATCACTTTTATATGTTGCAGGACAACATAATTAACAAATTGATGCTTATTGATTGTTTCTTCTTGAATCGTTATATTAAATTATTTTTTTATTGCTATCTCTCAATAAAATTGCACAATTCTGCGGGTAGACTCCTTCCTTTTAACAGATGTTGTATCTGTATTTTTATAGCCACCTGGTTACAACATAGATTATAAATGATTCTTCTACTTAATAACGCCTTTCTTATGGTTTTTCAACATCCTAGTCTATCTAAAGTTCTCAGAAGTTTTTACTAAGGCCACAAACCCATAATTGTTCTCCATTTATTCTTTAACGCCACGGTAACCTTTCCCGTATCCAGTTTTTCATCTTCTAAGAATCCGAACTATTTATCCAATATTTCTTCCACTTTCCTTGGCTGGAATTTTGAAGCATTCTGTATCAAAATTATTGTATTATAGTTCTGTTATGCCAGCTTGTGCTTACTTGATGAGTGCAAAAAACGCTTGTATTAAAGTCTGTTTGATTCACTCCTATTTTATAACTCGATATTGTTTTGAATATTATTTTAATATCTTCTCTTAGATTTTAACAATACAGAAGGAATCTCGGTTCCTGTTTCCTTATCTATACTATTATAAATCTGTAAGCAAGCTGCGTTTGTAGTGAGGCTTGATCTCTAATAACGCAAAAACTACCGCATCAATTTGCATGGTGTTTCCAAATTTTTAAAGCTAATGTTGCTGATCAACATCTGCAGAAGTAGCTAACGACTAATATGTACCATGGAAAGAAGCAAGTCAGTAAAAAATTTCAGAAATGTGAAACTGTAGACCACAGATAATTATACACATTCAGACGGTTACTCCTTTCATAAAGAGACCTGACAAAATTTAGGATTTCTCTTTTTTTTTTTTTTTACTTCTGCGATTCATTTTTCTGGTCCGCAGTACTTCAAAATAAAAAGAATACGTGAATCAAGTATAATCAGCATTTACTTGAATCGTAACAGGTCTGTTGAATTACGAAAAAGTTATATTACTAATATTGAAGACATGTCTCTGGTAGACTGTTATACAGTTTGTCTCTGGAACAAAATTGCTACGTGAACGCTGTACAATACAGCCACAATAAGCCAATACTTAATACGAAATTCAGTTTTTTTCTCGAAGAGCGATGTCTGAAAAACGGCTATTATAAATATCAGCAAGTAATAAAACATACTTCTTTCATAATGACTTGTGCGGAATTGCACATATTTGGAAGTACTTTATTCGATTAATATGTCTCGTGGCTATAACGTGCAAATATAACTAGGCATCCGAAAATTCAGGTACATGCGACTCAAATAATTACATAGAAAATACGGATATATTGAAAGAAACTCAAATAAAATAATTTTCATATCCTAATGCTACACAGCGTAAATTATAAAGCTAAAAGCATCGTCCCTTTGGCCTATAACAAAGCATATCAGCTGTCATCACTGTCCAGGTTGCATTTCAATCGATTTACAACTTGCGATAATTTTGCCACTCAGAAATAATTGCTTGAGTTACATGCACATTAGTACATATACTGTACCGTGATCCATTTTGACATTTTTGAATTAATTATATCTGACTGAAATAATGACAATAATGATACGACGATTTGAAACCAAGATTAACTCCAATTCACGTAAATTTCTATTTTAAAGCAGGAAGTGTATCAACATAAAATAAAAACCAATATCCAAACAGCAAAAAATAAATAAATCAGAAAAAATTGAGATGCTGTGATTATTGGTAACGAATTTTTATTTCAAATATAACTAGGCATCCTAAAATTCTATTCTACACCGCGTAAATTTTAAAACTAAACCCGTTATGCCTGATGCTAAACAAAACGAGTCAATTGTCATCTGGTCCAGGCTGTTGTTTCGCCAGGTACTTACATGCGACTGAAATAATTACATAGAAAATACGGCTATATTGAAAGAAACTTAAATTAAAAATGTTTCATATCCTAATGCTACACCGCGTAGATTATAAAGCTGCAGGCATCGTCTCTTAGGTCTATAACAAAGCATCATATCAGCTGTCAGGTTGCATTTCAAGCGATTCACAACATGCGATAATGTTGCCACTCAGAAATAATTGTTTCAGTTACATGCACGTTACTACATAAACTGTACCATGATCACATCTCGACATTTTTGGATTAATTATATCTGACTGAAATAATGACAGTAATGATACGACGATTTGAAATCAAGAGTAGCTCCAATTCACGTAAATTTCTATTTTAAACCAGGAATAATTGATGGTGTATCAACATAAAATAAAACCAATATCCAAACAACAAAAAATAAAAAACAACAAAAAATAAATAAATCAGAAAAATTGAATCAATTGCATCACGTTAAAATATGAATAAAATAACTCTCCGACATCAGTATGAAAACCGAACCTAACGTATTAACCGAAACAAACGAAACTATTCAGAATACATTAACAGTTCATGCCTTTCCACGTTAATGTCTGATAAGAGAATAAAATCGGTAAATAATTTCTACACCTGCCAAGGCACGCGCGCGTGAAGCAGCGGGCAAATGCTAGTCTGAGCTAAAATACGTGAAATTTTGTTCTTATAACACAACAGGAATTACAATTTTTCAGATGAAGAGTTACATACTGTTTCATTCATAAATAAAGAATGTGCATTAAATTAATTAGGAAAAAAATAAATAAAACAGCGAGAAAACACTTTCTACGAAAACTATACATATAATCGTGAAATCATCATCTGAGGTTTTCTTCGCGCTGATCAATAAGACAATAGTTGTGGCTGTATTCAGTAGCCACCTTCAAACGACATTTTACTGTTGTTTCTGGAAAACATTTTAGCTAGTAGGGAGAATATTTAGATGATAGGAATTCTAATTACTGTATTGCTTGTAGGTGTCAATAGCATAGGAGGTATACAACGCTCAACGAATAAATGAATTCAGATATAATCGCAAAACGTTTAACTTAGTTCTTGACAATCAGCAGTATCTAATATTTACTTTACATCTGGTCCGTTCTTTTGCAATGTTTACAATAAATTTAGCCATTGTTTGCTAGAAGCAGTAGTGTTTTCTTTCAATCTAAATGTTCTGAGTCTCTTCAGGCCGAAAGCGTCCGTGTTGCTGCCATCGATGATCCAGTTTGTGTTCTTTTTAATGAAAGACCATCCAAGAACAGTTGCCGTATAATTTTAGATGAGCAACTAAATGTGTTGTTGGAACAAAACAATAAGTAAAAAGAAGAGATTTTCTTGCCTGTGTCTTTACGGCTCATCGACTTCTAGGTCATTAGTGACAAGAAAGGACTAGGGGCAAATAACGAGAAGGAATTCGGTCATGGAATTTTTGAAGGAACCATCTCGGCTTTCGCCTTGAGTGATTTGAAGAAATATGGAAAACCAAATCTGGACGGCTGGATGGCGAACCCGCATACTGCAGAAATTGAGGTTAGAGCGTTACTACTCAAACACCACGCTCGTAAAGAGGAGACAAGTATTTAATGGATAGCACCCGGTTCTGCCATTCAAATGGGATTTTATCATTCGTTTAAGGAGAAGAAGAGATGATTCGATTCTTACCTAGGGCAACGGTGCTTCTAATTATTAAGTTTTTGCTGTCGTTTGTAAGACAAACTTTATAAAATTTCATCATTGTTAATTTGGTTTGAAAGTCAAATACACAGCGTTAGTAAAAATGCTACAATGTGGTTACTGGGCTGTGAATCAAATGTTGCTTTTTTTAAAAAAAATTTTTTTTCATGACAGTTTACTTTTACTTGTGCATACCTTTCAGAGTCCCTGAAATAAGAAGTTTCTGCACTGACTTTCAAAATAAAACCCTACTGAGCTAACGGCATAATCTTCCAGAACAGTACGAGTTATTAGAAAATCGCTTTGCTTCTCTAAACTATTATGGTATTTTCTCCTATATTTTCGAATGGCATTTTTTTTCCATTCATGGCACCAAAGGTTATCATGATTGTGTTAAGTCACAGCATCATTGAAAACGATGTTTGTTGCTATAATTTGTTCTGTACTTTAATTTTGCATACCATTCCTTCACATTTATTAATCATTTGAGTTCAAATTTAAAAGTAAATTTCATTTTGTTTGTTTTTCTCAGCAGCTAACTGCACATCTAGGCGTTGCTTTGTTTTTTCTTGAGCAACCATGTATTCAAAGTAAAGATAAATTCGCCTTGAGATGTAAGTACCCAGCTAAAATTAAATAAATGTCATACTGTGAAAATTTTCCTGTATATCCAGACAGCGTCGAGATTCTTGCAAATTTTAGATTTGTATAAGCTCTTTAGATTTAAAATGCCCCTTATTAATGTTCAATTATTAAATGATAAACTAAAAAATTAATCTTTCCACGAGGAGCCTTGTACCACAGTATTCTACTCCTTAATTAGAAACAATTCTCAGTGTTAGCGAATCTATTTTACCCAGCGTGAGACGTAATTCTACTTTCTAAATAGACTTTAAAATCGTTTATTACCGGAATAATTAAATAGAATTACAAGATTTAGAATTAACAACTCCCTATATTACAGAGCCCTTATTGTAACATAGCACATCATTCAGAAAATTCGAAGTACTGAGTCCAAAGTGGAACTTGTAAGGAAACGAAGTTTCCTCACTTTGATTATACATTTATATTTTTTTTAAATATGATCTGTGCCTGTTATAAAGTTCTTATTTGAGAAGAGTTATTAGCATCTCTGACGTGGCTGTTGGGGAGATGGAGCATCTGTGGTTGTTTGGGTTGCCAAGCATTTTTTGATGGTAGCAGAGAAGAGATATTCTGCTGGAAGAAAATATCGTTGTATTGTTATTTGGAGTTAGTGTAAGGTATTCAGTATGTAGATATGAAAAATAAACGTTTTTACTGAATATATAATTTATTAATATAACAGGAAATCTTATAAACTACATATATTCTCAAAGGAATGAAAATACGATCATCAGCAAGAGCACAAGCCGCTTGACATTGCGGTAGCTCCTTCAATTCTTTATCTTGGGGAAATGATCTTTAACACAGAGATTAATACATGTTTACGTAAATTGAACACATGTTTATCAGACTACGTGTTGGACCGAACCCAAAGCTGAAAGAGCGGGAAGTAAAGCACCAGAAGTTTTTAATGAATGATGTCTACAAAACGGTGACACAAGATTCACTCCAGCGAAAGAAGCCTTTGTGAATTAGTCTGGAAGTTTAACTATTAGATGTATTGCAGAGTTAAAAATATCAGTTATTCCAAGCTTATTCCATTTCGCAATGATCCCGGAACAATTCTAAAGGAGTGGATGATAGAGAAAATTATTCTTTTCCAATAAAACATTGCTGTTGAATTAATAGGCCATAGACTATAAGATCAATAATGGGCACTTTGAGAACGCTAGAATCTATTTTATTTGATCTGGACAAATGGAATAGAAATATTATAACCATTTACTTCTTGACACTTTCTCTATAGACATCTTCCATATTTTAAGTGAGATCTCGAAATCTCTTGGATATCACAGTGAGCTAATTTGATTATTTTCTTCTGGAGTTCACCATATTGTTGGCATTGGAACCATGTTATTCTGACGAGCTGTATTGCTGTATTTAGGGCTCCACTATTTTTATTTTCTATTTAATAAATAGCCTTGCATTGTTCGCTAAGTGACATTTCTGTGATTATAACCGATCTCTTCCTCATAGGAAAACTAAAAGGATAAATACCCGCCGATCTAACGTCTCTTTCGAAATATGTAACAACGCTCAAGTTCAAAGTAAACATCAAGAAATTCAAATTTTTGCCTTTGCAATTTCTAGTTGAATCTAAACATTGCTGAACACTTGGTGCAGTGGTCTTTCATAGTGGATTATAACCAACTATTGTCGAAAAGTGTATATTTTAAGTCTTCTTTAACGTCATATTCCTTTTTTCATGAATAATTGACACGCCAATGAAATTTCAATGCAAATTCAATTATATTGTCGTGTCAATTATTCATAAAAATTGATCCTATCACAATTGAGGAAATGGCCCACAATATCCAGATCATATTCCTCTTCCAGCTTTTCCAACTTATGACACTATACTAATACCATATCCTAAGATTTTCAAGATTTAAAAAAAAAAGAAAAAAAAAAAAGTTACTCTTCACTAAATCTCTGAACCTTCGATTGATACTTCTTACATTTTTGATGTTCTAGTATAACATACCATTAACAGCAATTGACAAAATTGTCACTTTAAAAAAAATCTCATTTTTGAAAACTTTTATTTCTTTGTTGTAACCATCTTTTTATTCTGACATTTATGGCGTTTGGAAGGAAATTTTCCGGCATTCGCTTGGAGCGATTTAGCGAATCTATGGAAAGCCGATATCTGACCGGACTTAGATTTAAAACCGCATCCTCTCGACTGCCCGGTCCGAGAGCTACAGCACATCCATCATGTTGCCTGGGAGTCACTAAACTGGGTGTTGTCTCCTTTATCTAAATCGCAGACCTTCATTGTGTATCTTAAAGAGTCGCGTCTGTTTCTACAATACAGTCGAACAACATTCCGTACGTAGCTTATTTCTCGTGCTACAGTAGAGATGCATGCACTGACCACCTAACAACGAGTCACAAGTTTGGTCGCGTGGAAACAAGAATGATAAGTGGGTCAAATCGTGATTTATGTCAGTCCACCAGTGCACGTTTAACATGGAACAAATGGGAGTAAAAATTACCAGGTTAGCGCAGGCTCTGCCATTATTCACGACTGGCACATGAAATGGAAACAAATCTCATGGTATACGATACCTTTCGTAACGACGGAACGTACAGCCCTGCCGAGGAGTCTTAAAGCTCCAATATTATCAATTGCATAACATGTATGCTTTTGATGTCATAAATCGATTTCACTACAATTACGCTGATCAGCAAGAACATTATGATACCTACATACTATCGACATAAACCCGTCCAGGCGATAGCCCTCACCTGACGAGGAATGACTGAAGCGCGGCGCATGTAGTATCAGAGAGCGTGCTTTCCGTGTTTAGAATGGGCAACGCGCTATCTATTTGAATTTGACCGAGGGCAGATTGTGATTGCCGGGAGGCTCGGCACGGGCATTTCAGAAACATCACGACTTGTCGGGTGTTTGAAGAGTGCTGTGATGAGTGTCTTCTACAAGTGGCGAAGCCAAGGTGAAACCACGTCCCAACGTCGACGGGTTGGGCGGCCACCCCTCATTGCATATGTCGGACGTCGTTGGCTGGAAAGACTGGTAAAACAGGGCAGGCGGCAAACTGTGATGGAACTAACATCAGACTTTAACACTGGGAAGAATACAAGTGTGTCAGAACACACAGTGCACTCCCAACTATAGGCCTCCGCAGCCTATGTTAACACCACGACATCAGCAACTATGACTGAAATGGGCACGTGACCATCATCGCTGGACGTTGGCATAATGGCAGAGCGTTGCATGGTTTGATCAATCCCGATATCTTCTTCATTATGACGATGGGAGGGTGCGAATCCGTCGTTTTCCAGGGGAACAGCTTCTTGACACCTGTACTGCGGGACGCAGACAAGCTGGCGGCGGATTAATTATGCTCTTGGGAACATTAACGTGGGCACCCATGGGTCCAATGGAGCTCGTGCAAGGCACCATGACGGCCAATCAGTATCATACACTGGTTGCAGAACACGTACACTTTACATGACGACCATGTTTCCCAATGGCAGTGGCATTTTTCAACAAGATAATGCGCCATGTCACAAGGTCAGGAGTGTGATGGAATGGTTCGAGAAACACAGTAGCTAGTTGCAATTGATAAGTTGACCCCCCAAAATGCCAGATCTGAACCAGATCGAACACATCTGGGACGTTCCTCCCCGGAATTTACGGGAGTTAGGTGACTTGTGTGTGCAGAGGTGGTGCCAACTCCCTCCAGTGACCTACCAAGGTCTCATTGCTTGTTGCTTCAATGCCAAGACGCGTCGCCACTGTTATCCGTGCCAAAATCCGGACATAACGACTATTAGGTAGGTGCTCAAACATGTTCTTGCTGATCAGTGTATACGTAGCAATAATCTCAATACGGTTAAAAATAAGCATAGGACCTACACTCATGTTATAATAATTATTATTATTTCCGTCTTTCACATTTAAAATCTACATCTACACATATACTCTGCAATTCAAAACATTGTGGGTGGGCAGAGGGTGCTCACCACCAAAACTAATCTCTTTGCTGTGCATTCCAATCCAGAAGGATACGAGGGAAAAAAGAATTAATATAACAATCAGTGCGGCACCTCATTTCTCTAATCTTATCTTTTCTGTCATTCCGACTCAAATAGGTTGGTGGACGACGTATTTCACCACACTCGTAAGTGAAAGTGGGAGTACACATGTTTACCAATAATTTTAACGGAAACGTGCGTGGTCTATTTACCAGCGACTACCAGTCTACTAATCAGTTCTGTGACGTTTTCATAAGGACTGTAGCAAGCGGTCACGAATCGAGCGTCTCTGCTCTGCAATTTCTTTATACTGTCAATCAACCCCTTACGAAACGGATCCCAAATGGCACAACATTAGTCCAAATGTGGACGCACAAGAGATTTGTACGCTATCTCCTTTGTTTGTTCATTACAATTTTTCAAGATTCAACTTATGAATTGCAGCCTAGAATTAACTCTACCTACTAACCAATTAATGTGTAAGTCCAATTTCATGTTCCTTTGTACTGTTACTCCTAAATATTTCACAGAATCGACCATATCAATAACTGAACTGTTTACGTCGTATTTCTGAACAATCACATTCGTTTTGTTAGTTATGTTCATTGTCTTGCACTTTTTACAATTTAGTATGAGTTGCCATTCATCGCAACATGCCGAAATAACATCCTGATCACGATGAATTTCTAAGCAATCGGCCGAATTCCTTACTTCCATATAAATAACCTCATCATCAGCAAACAATTTAAAAATGCTTTTCACTTTGTCTCCCTGAAAAATTAAGGAAAGAAGTGGTCCTATTACATTTCCTTGAGGTACACCCGATGTAACATATAGATTAGAAGAACTTTCTCCTTAAACGACATACTGCGACCGAGCAGTTAGAAAATCCTTTATCCATTCATAAAGCTGATCCGATATACCGTACGCTCGAAGCTTCGCTAAAAGGCTGTTGTGTGGCACAGAGTCAAAGGCTTTCTGAAAATCTAAAAAAATTGCATCTACTTGTGAACCTGCATCAATAACTTTCATTACGTCATGTGTAAATAATCGAAAGAAGAAAAATGTAGGGATGCATTGATAGCAATCCAACTAATGAAGTGATACAGTACGCTGAGTGTTGTACTGACCGAGGTCCCAGTCCTTGTCGTTGCGGAGGCGCTCCTTCTCGGCGATGACGTACCAGATGCAGGCGAGCCAGTGCGCCACCAGCGTGAAGAACAGCATGAGCAGCGTCAGGATCATGGCGCTGTACTGCGAGTAGCGGTCCATCTTCTGCAGCAGCCGGGCCAGGCGCAGCAGGCGCGTCAGCTTCAGCAGGTGGATGTGTCCGTGCCCAGAGTCCTACACACCATCACGCAAACCTTCCAAGTCCAAAATATTTTTCCCCTAATCTATACATTTTTATACTTAGTACGTATATCCTCCAGCTTTTTACACTGCAGTCTTAATTTTCAGATAGAAAACGCGGTATTGTTTTTTGTCTTTAGTTATCTGTTTCACATCTCCTAATCTTTCTCCACCTCTGCAATTCCCTCCCTTTACCTGTTCCTCCACTAGCAAGTGAGCAAATCTCGCATGTCTTAGAAATGTGTACCATAATCCTGTCTCTTGTTTTCTTGAGAATCTTACATAAATTTCTTTCCTTGTCTACAAGTTACAAAAAAGCTGTTCATTTCGTATTTTATCCGTCCACTTAATTTTTAGAATCTTTCTATATAACACCACATTTCAGATGCTTCAGCTTTCCTCTGTTGTTTTTAAAGTCCAAACTTGTTGTACTCCATACATCAGTTCTACAGTAAAATGTTCTGGAGTAACTAGCCGTGTGAATTCCGATGCATTCTTCTGGTAAAGTGCCTTCATCACAAGATTACAACGGAGATTTGGCTCGCCGAAATACCTTGTTCACACGGCTGGCTACCCGATGATATATTAATTCACCTTTTTCAGTCTATAGTCAATGTTTGAAACTAAAATACTATCCTTTTACAAGAACTTTTATTTACTAATCTAGAGCTATTTTTCTTTTGTGATCGTTCTTGCTTCCATCATCAGTTATAATTTTACTTTATAAATAACAGAGTTGTCCCACTTTTTCTATCGTAACTGATCACATTCTACGAGTCGGAGCGTGGAATGTTAGAAGTCTGAATAGGGCAGGTAGGTTAGAAAACTTAAAAAGGGAGATGGAACAACTTAAGTTAGATGTTGTTGGGATTAGTGAGATTAAATGGAAGGACGCACAGGATTTCTGGTCTGGGGAACACAGGATAATTAGCACACAAGCTGTCAATGGAGTCACTGGTGTAGGATTTGTAATGAACAAGAAAGTAGGGAAACGGGTTAGTTATTATGAACAATTTAGTGACAGGATTATTTTGATGAGGTTAGAAACTAAGCCCGTCCCAACCACATTAGTACAAGTGTATATGCCAACGTCACAGGAAGATGACGAAGAAATAGAAAAAATATACGCTGAAATTGAAGAATTAATCCAATATGTGAAAGGGGAGGAAAATCTAATAATCATGGGTGATTGGAATGCAATAGTGGGAGAAGGAAAAGAGGGGAATACTGTACGAAGTTTTGGTCTAGGAGAAAGAAATGAGCGAGGAAGCAGGTTGCTAGAATTTTGTGAAAGATATAAGCTAGTAGTGGCGAACACACTGTTTAAGAACCATGCAAGAAGAATATACACCTGGAAACGTCCTGGGGATACAGGCAGATATCAGCTAGATTATATCATGGTCAAACAGAGATTCAGGAATCAAGTTCTAGACTGTAAAGCATACCCAGGAGCAGACATAGACTCGGACCATAATTTGATAGTAATGAAGTGCCGGCTGAAATTCAAGCGAATAAGGAAGCAGCATAAGCAGAACAGACTGGAAGTGAATAAACTGAAACAATCTAGCACAAGAGAAAAATTTGCAGAAATGGTAGACTTAGGTCTAAGAATTAACTGTGAAAGGAGCTCAACCGAGGACGAATGGAATGCATTAAAGACCGAAATAATGAAAGCTGGCAAAGAAACCTTAGGCTTTAGGGAACAAGCTGCCCGAAAACCTTGGATCACAGAAGAAATTTTGCAGCTCATCGATCAGAGGAGAAGGTACAAAAATGCTCAGGATGAAGCAGGAAAAGAGCAGTACAGGCAATTTAGAAATCAAATAAATAGGAAATGCAAAATAGCAAAAGAAAAATGGCTACAAGGAAAGTGTGAAGAAGTAGAAAAGGAAATGGTTGCAGGAAAAGTAGATGTTGCATATAGAAAGATCAAACAGAATTTTGGAGAAATGAAGAAAAGAGGTATGAACATTAAAACTGCCGATGGGAAACCTCTTTTAAGGTCAGAAGATAGAGCTAACAGATGGAAGGAATACATTGAGAAACTGTATGTTGGGGACGACTTGAGTAACAGTATATTGGAAAAGGAAGGCGATGTCGACATGGATGACTTAGGAGATCCTGTTTTGAGGACAGAATTTAATAAAGCTCTGAATGACTTGAAAGCAAATAAGGCAGTTGGAATTGATGAGATCCCTGCAGAACTTCTTAAATCTCTAGGAGAGGAAGGAATCGAAAGATTATTCAAGCTGATATCAAAAAGTTATGAAACAGGAGAAATTCCAACTGATTTTAATAAAAATATCATCTTCACACTTCCAAAGAAAGCACAAGCTGACAAATGTGAGAATTATCGCACAATTAGTCTAACATCACATGCTTCAAAATTGCTGACCAGAATAATATACAGAAGGATGGAAAGGGTAGTAGAAGAGATATTAGGTGAAGATCAGTTTGGGTTTAGGAAAAATCGCGGTACAAGGGAAGCAATTCTGTCTTTGAGATTAATACTTGAAGGGAGGATCAAGAAAAACAAAGATACTTTTATGGCATTTGTTGATTTAGAAAAAGCTTTTGATAATGTTAGGTGGGACAAGATGTTCAAAATTCTAAAGAAGTCAGGTCTAAAGTATCGAGATAGACGAATCCTCTATAAACTATATAAGAATCAAGTGGCTGTGATAAAAGTAGAGAATCACGAGAGACATGCATCAGTTAAAAAGGGTGTGAGACAAGGTTGTAGTCTATCCCCGTTAATATTCAACTTGTATGTAGAAGAAGCAATGAAGAAAGTCAAAGAAAAATTTCCATGTGGCATAAGTTTTCAGGGAGAAAAAATCAGTATGCTACGATTTGCTGACGACATTGTCTTATTAGCAGAGAGGGCTGAGGATATTGAGAAGTTATTGAATGGCATGAACAAAATACTGAAGGAAGAT
Organism: Vandiemenella viatica; assembly: GCA_031002005.1. Classification (NCBI taxonomy): domain Eukaryota; kingdom Metazoa; phylum Arthropoda; class Insecta; order Orthoptera; family Morabidae; genus Vandiemenella; species Vandiemenella viatica. Next base: position 98,935,604 of record JARYHS010013630.1, on the reverse strand, counting down.
TTTGGACTGAATATAAATCAAAGTAAAACAAAAGTGATGAAATGTAGCAGAAATGACACCAATACTAGCAGATTAAATATAAAAATAGGATCTGATGCAATAGGAGAAGTGAGTGAGTTCTGTTACTTGGGAAGCAAAATTACAACCGATGGCCGAAGCAGGGATGATGTTAAAAGCAGAATAGCACTAGCAAAAAGAGCCTTCATGAAAAAGAGAAACCTTTTAGTTTCAAATATTGATCTAGGAATTAGAAAGAACTTCTTAAAACTCTATGTGTGGAGCACAGCACTTTACGGTAGCGAAACATGGACTTTAGGCATACCGGAAAGAAAGAAACTTGAAGCATTTGAAATGTGGTGCTACAGAAGAATGCTGAAAATCAGGTGGACAGACAAAGTAAGAAATGAACGAGTTTTAGAAATGATGGGTGACAAAAGAAGTTTATGGAAGAAGCTTACAGGAAGAAGAGACAGGCTGGTAGGTCATATTTTGAGACATGCTGGATTGGTTAATTTGTTAGTGGAGGGAACAGTTGAAGGTAAGAACTGCAGAGGTAGACAGAGATTAGAATATATGAAGCAGATAATTGAGGACGTGGATTGTAAGGGGTATGTAGAAATGAAGAGGTTAGCACAGGACTAGGAAGGGATGGAGGATTGCATCAAACCAGTCTAAAGACTGACGACAGCAAAAAAAAAAAAAAAAAAAAAAAAAAAAACTGATCATATTAAATTTACTGTTATTACTACCATTTCTTCTACATTTCATAACTTTAATCTTGCTTTTGTTTTTATTTAATCCAAACCCTTCTCCAAACATTTTGTTTATGCTGTTAAGTAACTTTTTCTCATTGTTGTTAGCTGATTATTTCTCCTTGAACACCTACAAGTTTTTCATAGTTTAAATCGGGACATATACGTTACTTATTTATTAGTACGCCTCGATATTCATCGCCAAAATCATCTTAATAGGTAATTGATTTTTCATTCCCGTTCAGCTAACTGAAGATTGTTTCTATGAGTTGAATTTCGACACAAAATGTTCTGTTTGAAATAGCTGAACAGAAATCAGTAAATCAAATACCTATTAAGATCACTCTTCCGATGAATATGTTAAAAAGTAACTGCATTGAGGTGTTTTAGTAAATAAGTAATGTGATTGCCCGATTTAAATTACTGAAAACTTTTAGGATTAGAAATTTATTCCCTGTCTAGTTAGACAGGTTTCAATGTCTCATATATATGCATACTGCCGATCGTCCTCTCGTCACCGCACCGTTTTAACGATAAACTATTTGTCATATACATATTATAAATTTTATAAGAAATTTTGTTTCACATATTTTATGCAGAGTGACTAGGAAAATTTTCTTATCGTATATTTTTATCATTTGCAAGGGTGATAAGTTGGCATTTTGGCAAACCATAAATTTAGAATAGTTTACTGTTGTTGGTCATGATTTGGCCGGTGAAACCAACTATAATCAATATTTGCTTTTCCTATAGTCTTATTTGCAACTATTTAAATTCCTGTAGTATATCTCACAACTGTGTTTGAAGACCGAGGAGCATAGGTTTACAGTATAAGCAGGCAACTTCCAATCATATGTAATCTTATAAGACTGCTGGTAGTTTTTAATAGTATTTAATACTTTTTCGTGAGCTGTGTCTATCTTATAAATAAAAAATTAGATAAACTTCACAAAGATAACTGTTTATGACCGCCCTTTACACAGTGGAGAAGTATTTATCAATTGGGTCCCTAACACGCTAGGCTTCGTAGTTCAGATTCCACTTCTGCAGAGGACATGAATTGGCCATACTACCTGGCTTGGGGCGCTTCCAGCGGGCGAATCTGGCGATTATCCGAATTATAAGCTGATCTAGTTTTAATTTCACCAAAATAATATAAATAAAGGATATTTTCAGAAATGCGTGATAAATAGTTGTATTTCTACCTGTCTATACGAGATGTTCTGTTCTGGAAAGTGTGTTACTTTTAATAACCTCCATGCTTTTCCCCTCTGGTTTTCCTGAAGACAGTTTTCCTAGGTCGCTGTATACTGATTCCGGCATAGTGTAATAAATTAGTCTAATACTGACACCCACGACTAATAATCCACTCTTACAAACCGTTTGGTGCCGTGATATGCATGCCCCGAACAATCTGATTTTTTTATGCTCTTGAAGTTAACAATGTATTTTGGTACATGTAAAAATTAGGAAAACCCTTGTTCAAAAATGCTTTGACTGGAACTGCCAAATTTCTAGGCAAATATGGCTATTTTGTCATGAGGGCTTTGCAAGTATTGATGTTTTATGCGCTAGTAAATATTCTTAGAACTTCATTTATTTAAAAATACGTAAAAGCATTTGAAACAAAAAATGGAGACAGGACTCGAAGAGCATTTTTTCTTATTAACATTTGGCCTTTCATCTATTAAGTGCATCAAGAGAAATGAAGCAAGAGTCGCCGGTTCGAGTCGTGTCAGTCCTGTGTTGTCTGAATTTGTTTAAAAAATGTATTGGAAACTGAATCATATACGCTATGGGAGAATCATGATACTGTACCTGCTCATGCCTACTCGTTCTAAAAATCCGAATACATTAATTGCCTTGCAACAATAGGCCAAAGTATGATATTACCTATCAGCGAAGGGTTCTTCATCTGTACTCTGGTTATGCTCAAGGTATACTTCACTGAATAACAACTTTCTATGTCACAAATCGATTGTGTTCCCATTTTTTGGTTGGCAACGTGAAGTACTATAACACTGCTTGCGAAGAGTAGTTCAGAGGAACACTATTTAGATTACAGAAAGAAGAAGTCTGTGAAACATTCCTCGCTCTAGTTTATTCTGCAATGTAATTCTGTTCGCGCTCTCATTAATGGCAGTGCTATCCAATTAACATCATTAGTTTCGGTTGCGTTTTAACAGTATCGACAATATCTTAAAGAAAAAAAATCAGTTGTTGTAATAGGAGATTCGTAAATTTTTGAAAGATTCCTCCATATAAACTCTACACTTCTCTACTCCTGGTTATTATTTAGTTAATGCTTCCATTGGGAGACAGCAGTTTGATAGGCAGGAGGGACCTCACCTCTCCACTGTAGACGTCTGAGGCGTACAACAGGTCGAATGGCAGCGCGGCCAGCAGGTCGACGACGAACCAGCTCTTGAGGTAGTTGAGCGCGATAGACCTGGAGTTGGAAACCACCTCGCCCTTGCGGTTCACGTACGTCGTCCGGAAGTTCAGGATGATATCTGCCGGCAGAAAACAAGAACGGGTCACAGATCAACATAGAAAACATGTATATGATACAGCTATATCAAATCATACAACAAAAAAAAGCTGTAATGAACCTGAGGACATATTAAAATAGTTTTAACAATTCTCTATTGAAATGAATCCTACATCCAACGTTGAGGTAATGTTATGTAATCTTATTACTGAGGCTAGCTGAAATCATACAGCAAAAGTAGAAACTCCGACTCACTGTCCTTCCGCGGGTCATTTTACTCATTAAAAACACTGTAAGAAGGAAAGCATAAAATCAAATATAAATGTTTATTTTGAAGCAGAAATTGTAACGTATGGGTTTGTGAAATTAGAAGCAAGAGAGAAACATCTAAGGGAAGGTACTAACATGAAGAATCAAACAACTGAATTGTATAAATCGAATAAAAAGAAACACAACACCAGGTGTTGGAGGCCTAAAATACAGAAATATTCTTTTTTTTTATTTAATTTAAAAAAAAAAGGGTTTTGTAATTTAAAAGAAACGAAGACTTACTGCTGTCACTCAGCTGTCAGTCTGTCATTAGCTTCTTAGATCGTAAATGGAGCAAGTTTCATATTTTTTGTTTTTTGTTTATGGCTTAACGCCTCTTCAACATCGAGATCATTAGAGGCGGGATGGGACAGGGGACAAGGAATGCCAAGGAATTCAGCCATGGTCCTTTGAAGGAAGCATCCCGGCGTTCACCTGGAGTGATTTGGGGAAACCATGGAAAGCCCAAATCTGGATGCCCAGACGGGGATTCGAAACTCCGTCCTCCCGAATACTATGACAAAGCGAAAAACTAGTACCGATATTAAAACAACCAACAGGAGTAAGCGAAAAAGTAATGAATACAAGAAAGAAATTCAAAGGAGGGTAAAATGGTAGTTGTAAGCCTATACGCAAGAGTTTCATCAGATAGACAAACACCACTCACTCACAACGTTAAGTTTCATACTTTATATTTGTACATGTCACATATTTACTTTCCTGCCTCAAATTGTGGTATGTTTATCTTTCTTTCCATGTTTTGAATTGATGAACAAACACGTGAATATTCACCAGAATTATCAGTTGTTTATTACCAAATCTATCCCAAAGACGCTATTATCTAGCAACTTGAAATTTATTTCTAATATTGATCATATTACCCATTTAAACCACAAATACTAAAAATACTTACATAAAATTGTTTGTATGTTGCGGGAAAAATAAGTAAGTTTTTATCTTCAGGTTAATTTGCCATATATAAACACCATCTTCCTAAAAGTGCCCATAATTCAGTGCATCATATCTTAATGTAGCTGTAATATATTTTACTGGGGTTGAACAATTGGTTAGTTGACTAAATTTGAAAAATAGGTTAATACTTTACTTTAGTATCTATTTTATCTAAAAAACGTATTATTTTTCAAAAATCGAGCATTTAAATTATATATTTTGCATTTTTAAAAATGAAATTAATTTACTGCCAAGACGCTTAAGACTGTCATGGCGTCTTGAATGACGTCACTCCACCCGAACCAAAACAAAGAAGTCATGTATGTATATGGCAGGTGTCAAGTGTTCTGTAATTAAAAATGATTCCTCGTTTTATAAGTACTGTGTAGTACCACAGTGTAAAATCACTACCATAAAAACGCCAAACAAGTTATTTATATATGTTTCAAACAATGAACAGATACAGGAAAAGTGGTAAAAACTTGCAAGGAGGGAGGATGCTCATAGTTTATCTACAGATTGAAGAATCTGTTTTTGTGAAGATCATTTTGATGTATGTGTTTGTGCACACTATAAATTTCTAAATCTAAAGCAAAACATAATAAGGTATGAGTTGAGGTTGTTTTGGTTTTATGATTTATAATCTTACTTTAGTGTTACGTTTAATAAAATAAACACACTCTGGCATCACTATAATTACCGTGATGCCACAATCTGATGATAGATTCTAGTGCAGCTCGATGAAACAAATCGAACATAAAGAATATTTTTTAAACTATCTCTCATGGTTCTAGAGATATCAAAACTGAAAGGTGATGTTGTTAGGCCGATACGAAGCTTAGAGCAGACTGGAAATTGGCAGTGCCATAGCTTTAAAATTTGCTATGCCTATTTTTGAGGATATACTTTTCTAGAAAAGATGTATATAAAACCAAAAAGAAACATACCTTATACGCGATACAACTCAAAAGTTACGATACAGGCACGGCACAAATATAATAGTACCTAACAACAAAAATATCCACTGACATTATTGACGCAAAAGATAGTATAGAAGCGAGGAACGAAATCTTTTGTTATTTCGCTTAGGTCTTCCTTCTGGTTTAGCTATTTAGCACTTGCTTATACTTCGCAAATCTAACGTCATACCAGTATTAATTAACGTATGTCTAAGCAATATATTATTGTTTACAAAACTGAAATAAATCTATTAAGCTTATCTATTAATATAATAAGCTAACTGTCATGTATGACGTCACCTGTCACGGCATGACGTCAACCTATGACGTCGCACTATTTCATCATGCTTTACGTCATTTTTCTTGGTTATGCACATTATTTAATAACATTTCTAACCATCCGCGAATAAATTAACCGACATAACACTGAAATTATTATTATTATTATTATTATTATTATTATTACTCCGCGATTCACTAAAAGTGTGTGGCGGAGGGTGCATAGCACCTATCGAGAAGGGTTATGGTTTGGAAGGGTTATAAGGGATATGGCAGGAGGCGTCCATGGGCTATTGTGAGGAACCATCCCCGCATTCGCGTGGAGTGATCTGGGAAAACCATGGAAAACCCAGATCAGGATGGCTGGAGTGCTTTATCGAAAGCTACTCCTGTCGGATTTTAAGTTTACTCGCCCGGTAAATCCTTTCTATTCCATTCCCTAATCGCTCGTGGGAAAAATGAGTACAGAAATGAATCGGTTCTGGCCCTGATTTCTCTTATCTTGTTTTCATGGTCATTTCGAGATATGAATGTTGCTGGTAGCAATATTTGCTGACTGTCATTCCGAAATACATCTGTCGTGAATTTTTCAATTAGCTTCCGTCGAGAGCAACGCCTTCGGTGTTCCAGGTCTTCCCAACCTAACTCCTTCAACATCGCACTTACGCTTTCCCTCCAACTATATATACCTGTCACGAATCGGGAATTCCGTTTAAATCGACATATCAATCATTAGATGTTTATATTTACGTAATATTCGTTTTATGTAAAAGTATTCGTTAAATTCTTTGGCCATAGACATGTAAGATAAAAGCTTTAATTTTGGCAATATTAGCTGCAGTTTTGGTAGATTGTTAATAGAACTGGACGTTACAGCAGAGGGTATGAGTAATTTTTTTTTTTTAAATTGCTTGTTTTCTTGAGTGTCCTGTTACTTAAATTATTACTTAGTTTTAACGAAAGTAGTTCCACACTTATCGCGACTATACTGCATAGACTACAATTTAATATTACGTGAAATGACGTAAGTTGATAAAATTTATTTTCAATTCCGGGGACTGCACCACTTTCGGAACCTTCGCGAAACGGGTACTAACCTGTTGAAATTTACATCAGTCACTTCGTCATTATATCCTCTTCACGTTTTGGGTTCATAGTTTAAAGAAAAGTCATTAGAAATTTAATTAAAAATGCCGAAATATGAAAGGCTGAGCAACTGCAAAATGCTATCAGCACTGCAAAAATAACATAAAAGATATCGGTACAGGAATCATATCAACCTAAACAATTTCCTTTTGTCATAAAAATCGTGGTTAGGTTGAAATACGGCCTGGAGCAAGTGAAAAACTTTACGAAATTTTCGCTATGCGGCATCCATCACGGAAATGGCGCAGTGGCGAAAGTGATGCAGTCCCCTTACTTAATTTACTTTACTGATGCCATATTTCAGCCGCATGTAACTGTGTCAGTCATTCAAAGATTTTATTATCTATATGACTCACGAATATAAAAAGAGGAAGATGGAAGATCCCATACAGTTTTTTGATTTTGTTTATATCGTGAACCATTATTACCACTAAAATGCGATATAGTACATGTATTAATATGCGTGTAATTGAAGTATTGTTTCTCTGGCGGCAAGTATGTGGGGTCAAGTTTATGTCGCGATACATGACGTCACTATCAATGCGCGTGTGATTGAAGCTTTGATTTTCCAGCGGCAGTATTAACCGAGATTGTGGTTAGGTTGAAATTCAGCCTAAAATTCAGAATAAAAAATAAACCTTATCACAGCCAAAGAACGTTGAATTTAGTTATGACCAGTTATTTAAGTAGCTTTCATAAGCACTAAGTCACGTTTTGTCATCATTTATAACGATGTAAACTACTGCTGTATGTGGTTAGGTTTAAAGTGCAACCTGGACCAGGATAGCAATAGAAACCTTTTGTTACAGCGCAATGTACCAGTAATTGCATTTATTTTATAACAATTCATTCTATTTAAACAATTGCTAAGAAATGAATTGCTACAATACTGAAGGAAAAGTATGAATTTTGTTTAAATTGGCATATTAATTATCAGTTGCTTTTTCTTTTTACTGAAATCATGACTTGGTTTGAATGATAGAAGTTCCAAATTGATCGCGATCTATGAGGGCTAAACCACAATTAAAACTAATATTACGTGGCATAACGTAAGTTGTTAAGATTTATTTTTAGTTTCCTACGTTTACACTGGGGTCATTCAAGTTGACAACTGAAACTTACAGCATATTGATCTTTATTTTATAACAATTCTGTTTAGGTAAGCAACTAAAAAGAAAGCAATTGCAAGAACACTCCTTTAAACCCGTCATTTTTGATGGGCTTTGCGGCTAGTAATGTATAATTGACAGTTGTGTATACGTACATCGAAGTTTTAACATTGCGGAATTCCGGTAAGCAAAAGTCGATGTTTGACGCGAAAAATCTTCCAAATGTTACTGCGTCAATTTTGGGTTGCTGTTTGCTTTGCTAAATCCTAGTTCCATAGAGAATTACACTTGCCTTTCGGAATATATCTGAGAACAACTGTATTAACGTGATAAAAGTTTCTACAAACGAATAATTTACAAAGTAACGTGTTCTGTCCCACGAAAATACGTAATACTTCTCATTGACGTTAGCGATCACGTGACTGAATGCCTGATTTTACAGAATTTATTTTCTAAAAATACTAATAATATTTATCTGCTATAACAAATAATTTTGTTTTTTGTTGTCTCCTTAGCATGATTAATCATTAAAAACATGCGTCAGATTTATTCTTAGCGTACACAAGCTTATTGCACACGCGGTGGAAGTGGCAACGTTGTGCGGTACTGCAAAGTCGTTGACCAGAGTCCGCTGTCTAATCAGAAAGTATGAAGGAAATTGATTTTTGTGCCAAGCTTTGATTAAGGAGACTTGACTGGCATTTTGTTGTAGATAGTCTACATTACCAACCGTGAACAGATATCAAAAAAAGGCAGGAGCTTCTTAAAATCGAGGGATTTTTGGTTATTGTTTCTACTACAGGCAAAATATCAGGATTATTCATCGGTCGAAGTATTAGAAGAGATTTATTTATTTATTTACTATGTGGCATAATAATATTAACGTCACTTAATTACGTAAGGGTTACGTGTGATAGAGAAATTTATGGATTAATCGTGTACAATTTCCCCCCGTTTGTTCATATATAGAATTAAGCTTTCTGATCTTGGCTGGGACCGGCATCACTACGTCAACAGGAGATGCTACGTTTGCAGTCCATATTGCAGCCAGTGTGTGTTATGGTTTAATTACAGAATATTTTATGCATAACTAAACTAAGCTCCCACCATCACGAGCACAGCCGATGACTACAAGGCCGATCAATGACATCTCACGTCGTATTCGTTCGCTGCAATGGCTAGCTGGTAATGGCGGCGATTGAAGTTTGCTCTAGAAAAATTAAAATCGTTACCCACCGTTTTGGCTTCAAACCAGCGCCGAGATTTAGCGCGCACTGATGTGGCATCGGCCATAAGGTGAGGCAATAATGATACTAAATGTTTGCCTAATGTCTTGTTTGGCTCACGCTATTGTTTGACTCCTTCATTCCATCTGCTCGCTTTATTTGATACTAGCTGTTACCCGCGACTTCGTACGCTTGGATTTAGAATTTTATTGCTAGAATTGGATATACAAAGCTGAAAGTTCCCAAGATATTTCCCAAACAACACTAAGTCGACATAATATGAATGGAACGCCATCGATATACCATTCAACAGTCGAACCTGTCTCATGACTAAAACTGTTATTCATATCGGAAAAAAGTATCCTATTTAGTTCCTAAAGATACAAAGTATTTCCTTGTCATCGGTATACACATATAGTCGCAAAACGTAAAAAAAGACGGAGACTTACTTTCGCATAAATAATATTATTAGTTTAGATCACACAAAAACTGCCTGTGGGACCAGTATACCGTGAATAAAGTAAACACTTAGGGCACTCTTCTACCGCCAAAGATTTGCCAGAACATGGTACCCTTACTACAAAATCCTAGGCTTAGCTCAAATTATGAAAAACATAAAATTTTTGCTCCGAGTGGGGTTTGAACCCGAAGCCACACGCTACTTTTACTTGGGATGCAAGTACCTTACCACTACGCTACGCTACCACTGCTTTCTATCCTTACGCATTACAAAGAGATATAGATATTATGCGTATTAATAGTATCCCATGTCCATCCTAATGTCAAATAGCATCTCCTTGTCAAATTTCATCACGATCGGAGTAGCCGTTTAGCCCAATAAATGTAACAAACAGACAAACTGAGAGACAGAGAGATAGAGTTACTTTCGAATTTGTAATATTAGTATAGATGTATTGGGAAGTTTGCCATGTGATAAAGTATTGAGGTAACTTCGACTCTTGTTAAAAGTATTGTCCGGTTTGAGATTCGTTTTGGAATGACAATCAGTCTCACATTAATATTTTTGGTATAAATCTTATGTTACATCAAGGTACTATGTTTCTTCTCAGCTGGACGTAACATAGACGGTTAACACACTAAATGAATCACTAGGTTTTTGCAATAAATCACATAAGCATTTCGTATTGTACGTAGTTTAAACCGAATAACATTCTTAAGTTAACGATCGACGTTGCATTTTTATTATTTTGTTTTCAATGTTAGAGAAGTCAGCCCATTTAATCTCTTTATTTACAATATTTATAGTCTAAATGCAGTTACTGGAGTTCTGTAAACCGTTTCCATTCTCCCGAGGTAAGAAGTGATAAGTTCAGATGTTTCCGTCCCTGTATAAAAGTAATTTAATGTGTGTGACTCGGCATAATGGTTATAGTACCTTAAAGGTCGAATTTGGACTCAATGCAGTTAATTTTTACGTGATTGGTGCTAGCAACTTAGATAAATCTATTTTCCAACAGAAGCCTGATTTCAGAAAACGGTGGTAGTTTCCAGACGGGGTAGGTATTAACCAAATACACTTAAGAAGGTTCATGATGTTTTTCCCAGATAGAAAGTTGCTCGAGGACGGACAACGAACCTGACGGATGAGGCAACGAAGCAAACATTTAAAATGACTGACATGTGGTAGCTATGGGGAAAGATGTCAATGATTTGCCTATATTACCAGTGGTAGCGGAACACTGATCTGGTTTATAATGTGGTCTACAGGAAGATGAAATAAACTTAACTTGTTCCTCAGCAACAAAACTGAGGGTTAAACTGTTTTCTAGCAAATAGTTGAAATTTTTTTTACAATTTGTTGGCTTTAAAATATTTTCATCCCTTGTGATTGCTGCTAAATGACATTTCTTATACCAGCGGCATTGGCAGCCCACCATTCTAGTGAGCCAACAAGGATGAAGCGGTCATCACACCTGATTAACACCAGCTATGACGCAACCTACGCAAGACTTTCTGTTAAGCCAATGACATACATACTATGTGGGTCCGGATCCAGGAATCCGCAACCGCAAACGCATAGGAAAAACCCGCGATTGGAGCTAGATGACATGTAGGTGGGGAAACCGCATGCTCGAGGAGGTTTCCAGCGCGTTCTTCGTTCAGTGTCATTCCAGTTTGCTCAGAGAATGGATCTGGATCACTTCATTAATGTCGCAGTTGTTTGCGATGCTGAAAGTGAAGGCTTGTTGCAGATGCGTCGTAAACGTAGGTATTCTGTGCACCCATACTACCGTGGCCCAGATAAGTTTCCTGCTTTTTATGCAGACATTAGAAAGTACAATGATAAGTTTTATACGTATCATCTGCATGAAGTCCTATGTCCTTTCATCACGAAAGAAAATACTTTGTTCAAAATGGCAATATGTGCAGAGAAAAGGTTGACCATCACTCTCAGGTAAGCGCAATAATCTCTTCAGACTACATTTTTCACATGCGAGAATCCGCGTCCGGAGTGAGACTGAGCGGCTGATGTGTCACTACCCTCTGCTTTCTTTGTGTTTCCCCCTCCAATCCGCGTCGCCGGCCGGTTCCGGAAATTTTCATTCCGCCGACAGGATGCGCTAGAAAAAAACCGGGCGCGTTTTCTGGATTGCGGTTTCTCTAGTTTGTCATGCCCTGCAAGACAACACGTGCTTGCGGATTCACAGGTACCGCAGCTTTTTGCGGTTATGCGTTTTACCGCATAGTATGTCATTAAGCTTAGACGAATCTTAAGCGTTTTCACAATGGATATTCAGAATGATTTACTTTTAAAGCTAACTCACTTTACGTGAAAAAGAATAAAAGTTATTTCATATGATACGAATGATCTTTAAGAGGATAATTGTTTTTCCAAACTTTGTGCAATATTGCATCAGGCAGTTTTGAAAATTAATTTAAATGATTATTTCTTAGAAGAACATTAGTATTGTTGGGTACGCGAGGCTTATTGATGCTTAATAGGGGTGTAATATTTGATATTATCCATTAACGCCTTTGTATATTGCTGTTAATTCAGAACAAAATCGATTACGGCCAATATAATATGGAAGTTTTTTTAACACGATATACTAAAAACATTCAACAAACTCCCCGCGAATCATTGTAAAATACTGCTACAAAATTTTTTATTTCATTTCACCAGGTACACATATTTTCTCAAAAATCAAATTCGACTCTTAATACAGAGAACCTTCAGTGGTTGTATGAATCCGTGCGTTAATGGTTTATTTCGAAGTGATAATATGGAAAGGTATGGTATGTTGAAACGCACTAAGTATTCTTTACACTATCGGAAATTCAAAGACTGAGGTAAAAAAGCTGCTGCAGCCTACACAGGTAAATTAGAGCTCGGTAAAATTTCGTTTTGAGAATTTGTTTACGCAAAGCTTTCTCTGATTAAATTTTGAATCGAATGTTTAAGTAATGTAGCTCTCTTCATAAAAGAGAATCTGAACATGAGATTTAGTCGTATACCAAACATAGTTTCAATTTTCATGAAGGACTTTCAAAAGCGGATTGAGGATGCCGATATCCAGGGAACCTTTGTGAATAGTAAAAATATTAAATACAGGCCTCATCATTATTAAATCTACTGATCCACAGTTAATTCTTGTCTCTCACACAAAGCATGTTTAATTAACTAATTGATTCTAAGATAGCAAAATGTAACATTATCCAAACATGACGTTGACATCATGTGAGAGCGCTATGGGTTATGTCGAACAAGGCATGAATCTATACAAAGAGGAATTTACAAAATAGTGAAGAGAAATTCTGCATATGAGACTACTTACAAAATCAGAATGGCAAATAGCAACATTGATATCATTTTTTTAATGTTTTTATGGCTTTACGTCTGATCGGCGTCGAGATCATTAGAGGCGGGAGAGGAGTGGGGACGTGGAGATTAAAGGGATTCTTCGGTCATGGTCTTTTGGAGGAATCTCGGTATCTCGAAATCAAGGAAAACCGAAATCAGGATGGTTGGACGGGGATTAGAACTCGCCAGGTCCCAGCGTTACCACTCACCCACAGGACTCGGTTTATTCTTAATGCGTTCATTTCTAAAAACAGTAAATACCTTGTAAAACGTTTTCTCCTGTTTCTTTTTTTAAGTTGTTTGGTGCGTAAAACAACACCATGATTATCACCATATTTTTTAATAATAACATTGAACACATACAACAAAGTAATTCTACAAAGTCAGTTCTTTTAAAAGCTACGGTTTAAACTGGATAGTAATCAGTAAGTCTATGAGTAAAGCTGTATATGAATGGAAATTACCAGCTGAGTTAAAGCTCAACTTCGTAAAACGGCTAATTCCTTTTTTTCTTTGCTTAGAGCTTTACGCCTCGTTGAAATTTGATGTTATCGGAGGTGGAAATTCTATTAAGTATTTGGTCATTCTCAATAATTGCGATTTCCATCAAAAAACACTCTTCCTTTCTTAAACGTCTACTTTAAGAATTACAATTACTATTTTTTAAACATAAACAAGAGCATAAACCTGTCTAATCACTTCAGAAATGCTTGGTGTCCCCCTTTTAGCGTAACTAGTACGAGAAAAGCCACATTTCATTGGTTTCATTTCAAATTTTCAGTTGGTCACGTTTAAAAACTCTAAACAATACTTGTAATCGTAGGTGGGAGTTTGATTTTAGCATTATTCAAAATATATATAGGAAGAATTCTTGTCTGTATCGTGACAAGGAAGTGTTGAAATTTTGTACTATATTTCAGTTTGGAAAGCATGATGAAAAATAGAACCTCATCGATAAAATTAAACGTATAGTGTAAAAATAGGGGTATAGGTTATTGATACGATACCAATGTACAGAATATCGTGGCTATTTTTGTATTTGTTAACATATCGTAATGTTTTAGGCTAACAAAACCTTTTTTGGGAGTGAAATTTAACTGCTTATGGAGGAATAATCTTTTTTATTTATGTGCCATTTGCTAAAGATCCATACAGCCCGCAGAGAAACATAAAAAAGGTGATGCTAACACATATGACTGGTGTCTGAATGACACCAATGTACATCATCTTACAATGTTTAGATATCGTAACTACCAGGTATACTTTTATTTATTTATACTGATGAGCCAAAATATTATGACCACCAACATCTTTGGAACAGAGATAGGTAGATGCGGATGGATACAGGTCCGCGGATCCGTGTCCGTCGCGCTAGTGACGGATGCGTACCGAGTGCAATCCCGTATCCAGCCGGAATGTAATGTGAGTGTATGAGCGAAAATAAGGCCTGGCGCACATTGACGCACAGTTGACGCAGGCGGCGCAGCACAGTTTCTGTGTGTCTATCTTTTGGGGCGGAACAGCGCGTATTGAGACGCAGAGCAGGGCAGCGCAGTACTGCACCACACGTGGCCTGCACCACGTTTTTTTTTTTTTTTTTTTTTTTTTTTTTTTTTTTTTTAATTGCATTCGGCAACGGAGGCCATACAGCCAGCTCAATGTGTATTTTTTCCAATGTATGGACGCCACAGGACGGACAAGACATTCACACAGACACTCAACACTTAACATCCATGCCCGCGGCCGGATTCGAACCGGCGGCCTTCGGCACGTGGAGCTAGCACTCTAGCCCCTACGCTACCGAGGCCGGCAATGCACCACGTTGTGTTCGCGACACAGAAACTGTGCCACGCAGCACACTCGTGCCGGTTTTTGCCCGTTATTTAAAGTCTTGCTTTACTTTAAAATCATTTTCAACTATGGAACAAGAAAAATTGATTAATCTGGTGCGTAACCACCCGGCGATTCACAACACCAGTCATAATAAATACATAAAAATTAAATTTAAGCAAGAAATTTGCACAATGATCACCAATGAGCCCAACAAGTGGAGAGTAAATTCAGCATTTATTTATGATACAACTGTCCACTTACAATTTTCACTTTTATTTTGTCTTTTTAAATTCATTTTTAATAAACCTTTTTTTTTAAATTGATACATAGCCTATTATTACATTATTTGTTTTTTTTTAAATTATTTTTACTACATCATTCAATAGTGTCCTCGAGAAACATTTTTTTTCTCTTGCTGGAGCGCACGTCCGATTGAATTGATCTCTTCTGCTTCTACTCCCTCTTCAAGGCAACCTCCGTCCAACTCCTGAGAGAGGGAGGATTCTTGTGAAGACAATTTCCCGGATAATTTGTTGAACACCGCTTTTTTGGTGCCAAATGTTTCTTTTGTTCTATTATGTAGTTTTCTTAAAAATATAATATAAAATAAAAGAGAATTACATTCTTATAAATGACATGTACCATCAAATGCTAAATAAAATAAATAACCTCGAAAATACTGCAAGATTTTCTTCGGTTCCAATAGGTATTTGAGCATTGTCGAGAAAATAACAGGTTGGATTATGCTGTGAATCTCCGCTCGAGTCATCCACAGTTAATGAATAAATCTTTTGAGAATTCTCTTGTCACTGCAAAAGCCAGATGAGAGTTCCTTCTTTTCATACTCACTTTTCCATAGTTTTATCTAACTCTGCTTCTGATAAAGTAATAACAATTTTCCAAGCTCGGCATCCCAGTCTAATTCGGATATCAAAAATCAAGATTTTTGCATGGACATGGATTTGGTTACGCTTTTTTTTTTGCGTTGTTCACGCAACACAACAATGCTTTGTAAACTGCTGCACGAAACTGCGGTCTAATATGCGCGGGTCCGTGCTGCCCTGCCCTGCGCTGCCTCTTCTGCACCAGTTAGCTCAATGTGCACCCCGGGTAACGCGCGCCACAGGTCTCGCGCGGCCGGAGCTGGAACCACAGAGGACCTGACTCAACAGAGTACCTGGAAAGGCAAGGAAACTGGACTATTCACATCTTCACGCGATTTTTGTTTTTTGTCGTTCATATGTTAATTTCAGCTCCGAAAGTTACTTTAAATCTGTGTACTGAAAGGTCTAATGTCATTTACTGTGAGACTGCATTATAGTTCCGTTTAAAGATAAGATTATTACTCAAATAATCACTAGTTACTTGTATAGAATTACAATAACTATCGAATGTGTGTGGGCGATAAAGCAAATTCACGTGGTATTGCAACTGCGTGGCTGATGTAAGTGATTAAAACACAATAGCACTCTCTTATTGGTCTGGTTCTGACGTATTTTATAGTGTGGAGGAATGGACTTATAATATTACTCGAAACTGTAATGCGGAGTGATATTTATTAAACTTTTAGAATTGCAGTTTGGCACTGTTGCCAAGTGAGAATTACTCCTGACTGAAGTTTTTAATTTTCGCAATAATTGTGATGAAGGGTAGCTTTAAATGAGAAGCAAATAATGCATTTCTATTGCAGAAACATATTTGAAATGAACATTAAAGTCTTTTATGAAAATTTGCAAGATGTATATATATAAAATTAAAATGCGCTGCTATTAACTTCCAAAGCATCAAACAGTGACTCAAACTATCGGTTATTAGTACAAGCAATTAAAATTTAATCAAAAACACCTGCAGCTTAATGGAAATAATCTATAAAACGAAACCATGATAAATTTGAAAAATAAAAACTCAGAAATTACTGAGCAGATTTCGATGGAATTTTCACCGTTTTAAAGCTTAGAATCTCAGTTCAGTTGTTTGATATGTCCTATGATTCTACGTTACATAACGCTGGAGCATTAAATGAAATTCTCAATGTGTGATGAAAAATACCAAAGATGGAACCACCAGATGTGGCATATCCCGCAACTACAATGTCTCTGACCATAGCCTATAATAAAAGCACAAAAAGCAGTTAATAGTACTTTTTTATTTACTTAATATTTCTATGTTGCATACTCCCAGCTAAAAAAAAAAAAAACTTAAAATATTCTTTCCTTTAATTGAGGGAGATTTAGTTGTTAAACGTCATAGATGGACTTATTGAATGCGAGAAATTAATAATGAAAAAACAACAGAGATTTTCTTTAACCACGATTTCTGGCAGTAAAACTACAATGCCTCTGGTTATCAGCATTACGATAATATTATTCTGGATTCACTTTTGATATTTGTATACTTGCCAAGTAGGAGGGTAACCAGAAACCTAGAAAGGAAAAGGCGATATTGTTAAGTGCAAGAAAACCTAAATTCTATAACCCCTCAAAAAGCAGAAGTCTTCAAGGAAACTATCAATCAATTCTAAAAAATAACTCAAGTGGTCATGAAGAGTCTTCCCATTCTGATGTATCATTTGGAATGGACTTTGTACAATATTCTGTAACCGACAATACCGACGCAGAATGCCTCTTTTGCGATAGAAAATTTTGAGAAGATGGAAGAAGAAAGATCTGGGTGAAATTATTGGGTTGTTCTCTGTGAGCCCATCTGGAATGCGCGGTGCAGAAAAATAAAATTATGTTTGCTCATTTTTCTAAACAAAATTATCCTTTGAACCATGAAACAATAACTGGTATAAACCATGTTGACTAAAATACATCATTAAATCTTTTTTTTTAATCAATTTCAGATAGCTTAAGTTATTTGAAACGTTCTGTTCCATATTACTCTCAAAATTACATTTTTAAACGAAATTTTATTAATTAAAAATATTTGTTTTAACAGCTTTTTTAATCAGATATATATGACCAAAGGAAGTTGAAGGTTGTATTGGTTTTAGTTTCTGGTGTTAAAATAATTTCAGTACTGATTTGTACAACAAAATGTAAATGGTATTCCATATTACCCGATTCTCTTCCACCTAAACAATATTTTGCTGGACAGGTCTCGAGATCCTCTTATCTCGTGGAGACACCAAATATATATTCATCCACGTCTCTACAAAGTGAAACTGAAACGGCTGTGTATCACTGCCATGTGAAATTTTTATTCCAAGATAGGCCAAATAATTAACGAAACACGAAGCAGACAATAGCTTGACATTATCCAAAATAATATTTCTTTCTCACAATTTAAATGTTTTTTGTACATTTATAAGAAACTGATTTTTAAGTTGGTTGTTTCTTGAATAACGAATAATTATTTAAAAGTTTTGATTCCTTAAATGCTCCATTTTTATTATAAAAACTACCAGATAAAAAAGAAGTTTATTTTCCATTTTATTTTGTATCAATTATTACAAAACTATTAAGAAATGTTTTGGTTATTTTTTTTACATAAGTAAATGCACAGAATTGGGGATTTATAAAGACTGGTTCTTTGGGTAACTGATAGTGCTGTGATTTTATAACACTACTTAGAATTGTGATTTCCAGATAATAATAAAATATAATATTCCCACAATTAATATTTTTTATTTCATAATTTAATGAGTGAATACGATTAGCTCATACTGCAGGTCCCTAATAACGTTGCTGTCTTTGTTAGTATGGTACAGTCGCGTGTTACAAGATTATTTAGTAGCCACGTAGTTTGATGGTATAATATTATGAATCCGAAGAATAGAAGATTTTTATTCTTATGCCACCACATTTGCAGTGTTGTTAGCAATACGAACAATCACTTAGTTTGTCATCTCATCGCAGTGGTAAACAACATCCGTTGAGTGGACAGGTACATGGTATTTAGTCTGTGTTGGTGTTTCCTGTAGCGACAATGACTGAAACTGAATCAAACTGTAACACAGATTCGTCGCTGATGATGCCTCGATGAGAGGTGAAACGCGTACGACGCAATCTATATATCTATAAATGAGAAAATGAGAAAGTTCGGATGTGTGTTTGGATGTACGTCTGCAATCAATCACGCCTTAATAACTCAACATATTTAAATGAAATTTGGCATGAAGTCAGTTAATTGCGTGCGAAGTGTGATAGGATAGATTTTATCCCGCAAAAACGCATTGCCATTAATATCAATTCGGAAACAACAAAGAGTTTCCTACTTCGTAGATAGCCGTGCCACGTTTACTCTTTGCTTTTTACGTAAATCACAAACTACTTTTCAGAAATAAAAGCAAAAACCTTCTTACATATGCAAGTTTGTGTTTAGTTTAAAAGCACTTGACAAATAATAGTTTGGAAGCAGGAAATATAAATCTGTACTTAACCTTAAATTAAAAAAAAAAGGTAGGTACTGTTGTCAAGTTCGCAAGGAGATGTTTTCATTTGCGTACATAAAATAGTATGACATATCAAATATTACACCATAATTTCGATCTTAATATATGCGTCATACAAAATGTAAAAAATCAGAGCTTGGAAAAAAAAAAAAACGTAAAATGCTATGAGTATACCAGCACGAAAGCCGATTTACTAAAAGTGCAAAATGCCGGTGCCCGAATGGTCGTATTTACAAAAATGTTACGGATTCCATTCTATCTCGGTTTAATTTATTTCCTGTTTCTTTTTTGTTACTATACAGTCTCTGCATTACAAATTACTTTTGCTTAACTAACCCTTCTTATTTTTCGTTCAGAATTTTTGTACAAATAGTACTGCTTTTTACTTATTGTTCAATATTCTGCAAATATCTATCGAATTCTACACTTAAAACGAATGTATTCAATGGGCTAATGTATAAACTTATTGTTTCGTGAAGTAACACTGGAAGTCGTTTACAACACAATACATTTGCACGGAGCATATGAAAGCTGCTTACTTATTACTAATACTAACTAAATTCCTTCTGCTTTCTGCTGTAACAAAAACATTCTGGTCCAGGCAGCAATTCAACCAAACCACTATTGCCGCTACAAAATCAAACGATACGAACACATCTCAGCACATTAAATGCTCTGGAACTACATTTCGAGTAGTAACAGAATTTTCTATATCATAATTTACTATCACGATTAATTTCATTATACACCTTACTAAATCACGAGCAATAAAAGTCACTTTATCGCGATGTAAATTTGACTAGCAATATTAACGACCGTAGAGAATTGTGGACTTTCCGTTGTACACTGTAAGTTAAAAGCATTTTAGTATAATTTTTTTAATTACGTTACCTCAATAACTGTCATGAAGCTGACGACATAGTTCATGCGGCTGAATGTAGTTTTAGATGTATTCAATATTTAATTTACTGTTTTAATAATAAGTCAATTTTATTTCGCTATTCATGACGTCACTAACATACAATATAGTGAATGTATTAATGTGCGAGTGATAGAAGCTTTGATTTTATAGCGGTAATTTTAAAACGCAGCCTGGGCCAAAATGAGAACTGAAACATTATTAGTTATTTAAGCTTCTTTCATGAGCACGATTTTAGTAACATCATGTATAGCTTTGTACCGATATTGTATCAAAAGATCTATAGTAAGCTTCGACGATTTAGCAGAACCATGCGGCGTTACCCGAAGTAAATTTTTGAAATTTATCAATGTTTTATTCAGATAATGGAGTGGCGGACTAGCGGAATGGTAATTCGCCGGTTGTCATTCAATTCTGTTTGTAGAGTGAGAAACCAATTATGAAGAAACAATCTATTACTACTTTAACATTGAAATTTATATCGAAACGAATGAACTATAGTAAACTGGTCTACAGGCAATTCAGTTGTTTCCACAGATAGAGAAACCATTACCACAATACCACTGATCATTATGGATAAAAGAATCAATTACTATTATACTTATATACTACTATAATATGTAAATTTCTGTTGATGGAACCAATATATCCTCAAAAAAAAATCAATATTCAAAGAGCAAATTAAGTTCTTTTTTTAAAGATTTTTTTTTCAGATATCCAATGCAAATCAAAATATTCATTTTTAAAATCGCAATTTTACTAACGGAAATGAACGTCCTTGGGCCACTTAAGTATTTATTTGCTGTTTGGATGTTAGTATTTTGTTGTTGTTGATATTTAGGCGATTCCATCAATGTATTTCTAATATTTTGACGTTTTGAGCTTCCATTAATTAAAACTATATTCATTTTTATTCGCGAGATGAAATAAGTAATTTTAAGAGATGCTGGGTAAACGAAATTCAAATCTTTCAAAGAAATGTAAGAAAACTAGGGCTATGAAAATAGGCAAAAGGTAGGAGGCAAATCCTCAATATAGTATATACGGATACATTAAACTGAAAATACTCCTTACAAACAGAATATTTTTACTGTTTTAAAAATTCAATGAAGTGTGGAACATAAATAGATTTTTGTTATTTTATGGCAACATTTATTACTAATAAAAATAGCTCTAAATTGTATGGTCGTATTGACCTCGTGACAAGGCTTCTTTACGTCTCCGCAATCAGTCCATTTGGTAGCCTCTTAACGTAACCCAGTAATCCTACCGGACATAGAGGACCCACAGTTCAACACGGAATCAGAACCAAGTGAGCATTGTGGCGTAATTCACGTCACACAACCTATGCCTAGATGTGAAGGTCGAGCTAAGGACCTTTGGAAATCCTCTCCGAGACTGGGATTCAAGCTGGGGACTTTTCCATCTCCAGTTGGACGCCCTAACCCTGAGCAACCAAACCTCTCAAGAAAATCTTATATTACAACACTCTTCAACGCGGATGAAGTCGCGGGTAACTGCTAGTAAGAAATAAATTAAACAGTTTGCATTCGCGTTATCTTTGAACTGGTAATGAATCAAACTATTTTGGTGGTAATGTTTCTTGACAGATTGTAATCCTCGTACCATGATCGCAAAGAGAGATTTGCGAGCACTTCACCATACTTAAACCATTTTGTTTGATACGATTCATGAAGTATGAGGTTCCACAGGCTCCGGAGTCCCCTTTCCTCTCCTTACAAAGAAAGTCGCTGTACGGAATAGAATTAGTTAGGTCTGTGCTTTAGTATATCGACTTTCATATAAGCTTACTTAAAATTAGCTTAATTAAAATTGCAATAGAGCGCAATTTCCCTGCACAACCATCTTTCCCCTTTTCTGCACCCACCTACATTTCACAATTTTAACTTTAAATTCTTTCAACGTTTTTGGTAAGTTATTCATCACTTCTCTTGGTAACTTATTCAAATCCCTGACGCCCTTACCTAAAAAAGAGAATCTTCCTACACACTTGTGCCTGAAATCGAATGCCAGCTGTGGTTATGGTCATCTTTTCCCGTCCATGCATTACTTTCTATGCCTCATCACCAATATACGCCTTGTACACTCCCATGACCCTCTACACTAGTGTTTCCAACCTTTTTTGGGTCATGTCCCACTTTCAACATTTTTTTGCCCCCCATACATAATTTTTAATAAAAAAATTATTTGTTATTAAAGAAACTGATATAGGATGGTTTTTGAAAGAAACACTTTAATATTATCATAAAACACAGTAAGTAAAATTAAAAAACATATAATGAAAATACAAAAATTCATATTCAAAAGATTTATAATAAAAATTTATTATGGCAATTTAGTGTGATCCTTTTAAGAATTTGCTTTTTTGCTATATTTTGTAACCATACCTGGTATTGTGTTTAAATAACTCAAGAGAAAGCGTAAAGTCGTATCAAGTCAATTTCTAAATTGCCCCCCTAAAAAAAAACCAAATTGCCCCCCTGTGGGGCGTGGGCCCCACGTTGGGAAACACTGCTCTACACCCTCCTCCTGTTTTTTCAATGAATAACCATTCAAGCTGTTTTATCATATCGTTTACTGATTGCGTTCGGTGATAATTTCCAGAAACAATCTAGCAGCCCTTTTTTGCACCCTCTCAACTCCTGTATTTGATACTCAAATGTGGGTCCTATACTACACTACCATATTCAAGCATGGTCTGGCCAAAGTTTTGTAACACATTCCTTTACTCTCTCGAATCCCCTCATCATTCTCTCCAACAAGTGCAGAATTTTGAAACTTTTTCTTCTACCTGCCCAATGTGTCCTGCCATTTAAGCTTGTTATCATATGTAATGCCGAGATATTTCATTTGAAGCCTTCAACAAGCAATTCTTTCCCCACCTTATAATCATAATCACCATAGATTGTTATTTATGTATCTATTACTTAAGACTACTCTTTATTACACTACTGTGGGTACATCCATACCAGTACCATGTACAGTCGGGGACAGAATTCGAGAGACCCCTCGCCTTTCGATTATGCTTCGTTCTAGACACGAATACCGCATGGGACAGCATAACTGGTAGGTGGTACACTAAATTCATGATAAAATAGACCTCTCATACCCAGCACTTTACCCAAGACTAAAAAAATGAGCCCGCGCAGCAAGAAACTCGCAGACGCTCAGAGGGAATGTTCGGAGTTCTGCAGTAAAATAATCACGAATATCACCATTTTAGTCATAATAATTATTTAAATAACCAAAATGATTGATTAATTATAGAGAGATGGTAACACTTTTTTCGTAATTTTGATAACCGTTGCGTATTTTTTTTTCCTCGAATAAACAGTTAACAATTCGCTAGCAAACGCAATTATATGGCGAATACAGAAAAGAATCGCTAAATTACGCACGGAAAACCAATAAGAGAGTTTGAATGGACTTAGTTACACTTTCTAACGCTGCAGCGTTATAGAACTGTGCGTGTGACAAATACACACAAAGGTTAAGGGTAAGTAGAAAGAGCATTCACGAAAGAACTCTAATGGTAAACTAAGTCACGAAATATAAATAAACTATTCCCAGAAAATTAAATGGTGCGGAATATTAACACCTTAATTTTGTTTTCATCATACCATATTTAGAAGGTAAGCTAAACTTGAACGCAGTAGCAACAGTTTTAGTAGTAATAATAATCATTAAGAACAGTAAATAAATAAAAAAATCCGTCTGCAATGTGAATTAGCGGTTCCACATTTTAAATCTGGAAGATGGAAGTAGTAAAACTATCATCTCTCTCTTTGTTTCTAACTAACACTGATACTTCTATAAAATTTTCTGTCAAGCTTTATTTCCTGCCGTCCAAGCCCGATGGGTTATAGGTAACACTGTTGCCTGGCATTCGGGAGGACGCGAATTCAAACCCCGTCGGGGATCCAGTTTCAGTATTCCATGATTTTCGTAAATCTCTCCAGCTGAACTCCAGAAAAGTTCCTTCAAAAAGCGGTGGCTGAAATTCTTACCCGATCCTAGTTTCCAATACTATCAGGATTCATATCACATTGCCGCCGAAGATATGACGAAGACAAAAAAAAAAATACGTGGTGGGTATGTGGTATCCGGCTTTCGGGAGGTCGTGGGTTCGAATACCCATCTAGCCATCCAGGTAAACGTTTTAGATGGTTTCCCCAAATCACTCCAGGCGAATGCCGGGATTGTTCCTTCAAAAGGCCATGGACGAATTCCTCCCCATTACTTGTCCCCAGTCCTTTCCTGCCTCTAATGACCTCGATTAGATGTAAAGCTAGAAGCAAAACATAATTGCTCAAATAAAAATAATTACATCTCTGTGGTGTGTTTTAGACCTTTTCCTTGTTGGATTTATCTTATTCAACGGCCGAACATGGTAGCGAAGGGACTAGAGTGCTATTTCCACATGTGGAGAGTCTCTAGTTCGGTGTTGTTTTAGGGCTGGTCGACGTGGAAATCATTATAGAGAGAAAAGGACTTGGGGCATGTTTCGGGAAGGAATTCAGCCTTGGCCATACCAGAGAATCATCCCAACACTCACGGAGTGATTTCGATTAATCATGCAATACCGAAATACGGATGGATACACGAAGATTTCAACCCCTGTCCTTCCGGATGGGATGGCTTGGGCGTTACAGGGACTCTCGGTCACTGGTGCGATTCCGGCCAGAGGCATGGGTGTTAAAGTAGGTATTGTGGTATGTCTTGTATCGTCTTTCAATTGTATGAGCAAAAAGCATTTGGAAATACATCAGTACACAGGATAAACACACAAAACGGTTTAGCTGGATGAATGGCTATCGGGAGGAATGCCATTAAAAATTTAAAGACATTTTATTGAACCAAAAGGCAATTGGCTCCTTCAAAAATATCTCGCTGGTCCACCTCATCTCACAAAAAAATATTCCTTATTTGGTGCCAACTAGTAACATGGCTGAGTTCTAAACACGTATTAGGATAAAAAATTTGGAAAGTAGGCGTACTATAGTGAATCTTTAGTGCACACGGGAGGGGTATTTAATTTCAGTTGAGTGTATAGGATTTAATCTCTTTAACATTATGCGTGGTTATTTCGTAAGAAGAAGATCTTCCTGCTGGCTCAGTTCAGACGCAAGGAGGAAGTAACCGTCCGACAAACGTTTCGAGGAAGTGTTTATTTACCAGTGGCTCTGAGGAAGTGAAGAACACTTGTTCAGTAGAATTAGCTCTAATAAAATTTGTGAATATGACCATCCGTACACGAAATATGCCCATTTTCGAATTACGAGCACCTACAAATACAGTGACAGTCATTTGCCGAAAGTAACAGAAACAACTTCATATAACATATTAAAGTTACTTCATCATAATTAGAAGACCGATGAAAATGTTGAAAAATAACATTGAACTAATATGTATAGGTCATTAAAAATTTCTGAAAATTACTTCTCGAGGATTTTAACTTCAGCATACCCTCATTGCGTCTTGTAATGTTCTACTTGCAC
Source organism: Vandiemenella viatica (assembly GCA_031002005.1). Taxonomy (NCBI): domain Eukaryota; kingdom Metazoa; phylum Arthropoda; class Insecta; order Orthoptera; family Morabidae; genus Vandiemenella; species Vandiemenella viatica. Next base: position 98,909,892 of record JARYHS010013630.1, on the reverse strand, counting down.
TATTTGATTACAAAATTAATTGATCAATATTCCGTGATAATGGAGCTATTTAAAAGAAGAAGGAAAAAAAAAAAACTGGCAGTGCACGTTATTGAAAATTGACATGCCTCCATCTGCTGATGTAAATATTTTATGACCTTCCGTGCCTTTGACCATTTAACCTGCTGACTATTGTGTCAGCCTTTGTTGAGGTAATGTGGAACTCTATTGTGAAGTCAACACAAGACGAACACTACACTCATTCAAAAGCAACCATATGCGCAGAAGAACTCGAATCAGTGACCTTTATTATTATTAATAAATTTCTCTCGGGCTTCCAGCCGTGTTAAGATGTTACATTTGTGGGACGTTTCGAAGGCGTCCAACTCTGCCTTCATTCTCAACCAAATATCAATCATTAAGGCAGAGTTGGACGCCTTCGAAACGTCCCAAAAATGTAACATCTTAACACGGCTGGAAGCCCGAGAGAAATTTATTAATATACAACGCCGTGAAAGATTACGATCTTACTTTATTATTATTACTCCGCGATTCACTAAAAGTGTGTGGTGGAGGGTGTATTGCTCCTATCCGAAAGGGTAATGGTTTGGAAGGGATATACGGGATATGGCAGGAGGCCTTTACAATGCGATGACAGTGTTCTAGCCCCTACACTGCTAGCGCCAGCTTAAGTATCTTGGTCGGGACTCTTGCGAAGGAATTTGTGAATGTGTCTGCGGTCGTGGTTTGCCAACACGGAAGACAATTCCGTAGGCCCACAGAACAAGGAAATTATCAGACATTTCAGGCATGAGATTTTCCTCATCCTCGTTCAACTAACTTGCTTATATTGCTACCTGAGGCTCACACAGATAACAGACGAAAGAATTATACAGGTTTAGAACCGTATATCCTCGAGGAACTTTCTGAACTTTTTTAAATTTGTTTCCAGCTTGACATCTCGACTTTGAGGTCATGGGAGACGGGAATATGGACTTTTTGGTGAACTATACCGACGTTCGCTTACAGTGATTTGGAAAAACTAGAAAATCCAAATCTGGATGGCCAGAAGCGGATTTGAACCCGCATCCTCTCGAATGCCAGGCCAGAACATTATCGCTCGTCCACTACGCTCAGATTTTTTAATTGACCGTAACATATAGATATATAGGAACAATAATTATAGACTGACTCGGCCATGAATCATTTTAATATATCTATTTTTGCAGCCTAGTAGTAGACGAAAAAATATTAGATCAACTAAAGATGCCAGATCTTAATCACATCGTTTCTCACGAACCCGGAAACAACCATAATACACCCTTTTATAACCACATATGTAACGTTTCAATTAGTTTTTCGAAGATAACATCATTTTACTTTTACATATCCAGCGTATTCCAGTTTGAAAAGCAATCATCCTTTTCCTTCAGAATGCAGGCATAAGAATTTTAAAAGCTCCACTGCATATGGAATTAGCCAACGTCATTAACTGTAAGACTGACAGCAGTCTTTTTCCAAGACCATTCTTGCTTGTAGAAAATGCCATGGTGGCTCCCGAAGTGAGAAGTATTATTGCGCCGGTTCAAATTCCTGTCGGCTATCAAATTTCGTTTTTTCCATGTTTTCTCAAAACCTTTGCAGATTAATGCCAGGATGATTCCTCTGGAAGGCATTGATCAACTTGTTTCATGTTCTTTGTTCACAGTTCTCTCCTATATTTATTTACCTCGACAGTAACGAGGCGTTTAGCCCTAATTATTAAAAATGTTTAATGTGTCTTCTGGCAGGAAACGATGCATATTTCCTTGTATTGTGACTTCGGAATCCTCTGCCATCGAGATAAAACTACATTTTCCTTCATTAGAGCCTAGACAAAGCAGTATCAAAATAGAATTTTGTAATTATAAAAGTTTGACAGAATACTGCTGGATTAGATTCGTTTACAAATGATAACTGTAAAGAATTATCTCGTTTCGATGTGTGAATAACTTTTAAATACTAGGCGCTGTGACGCGCTGCAGAAAAAATTAAACAAGAATCATTTACTACCCCTAATCCCGCCTAAAAAAATATAATATTTTCAAAAATATCCGAAATAAGTTTTCAGATATTGGTGTGATAATATATGCGTCAAATACCTGTCAATACAGAAATATAATATATATATATAGATATATATATATAATATATATATAAATATATATAATATAACTTGTGTATACTTGAAATTTCTATTTTACATTATTTTGGAATTAAAATTTCACGTCTGAAAACTGCACATCAGTTCTTCATTTTTACACATTAAACATTTTTAATAATTAGGGCTATACGCCTCGTTACTGTCGAGGTAAATAAATATAGGAGAGAACTGTGAACAAAGAACATGAAACAAGTTGATCAATGCCTTCCAGAGGAATCATCCGGGCATTAATCTGCAAAGGTTTTGAGAAAACATGAAAAAACGAAATTTGATAGCCGACAGGAATTTGAACCGGCGCAATAATACTTCTCACTTTGGAGCCACCATGGCATTTTCTACAAGCAAGAATGGTCTTGGAAAAAGACTGCTGTCAGTCTTACAGTTAATGACGTTGGCTAATTCCATATGCAGTGGAGCTTTTAAAATTCTTATGCCTGCCTTCTGAAGGAAAAGGATGTTTGCTTTTCAAACTGGAATACGCTGGATATGTAAAAGTAAAATGATGTTATCTTCGAAAAACTAATTGAAACGTTACATATGTGGTTATAAAGGAGGGTGTATTATGGTTGTTTCCGGGTTCGTGGGAAACGATGTGATTAAGATCTGGCATATTTAGTTGATCTAATATTTTTTCGTCTACTACTAGGCTGCAAAAATAGATATATTAAAAAAGATTCATGGCCGAGTCAGTCTATAATTATTGTTCCTATACCGTATATCTATATGTTACGGTCAATTAAAAAAACTGAGCGTAGTGGACGAGCGATAAGTTCTTGCCTGGCATTCGAGAGGATGCGGGTTCAAATCCGCTTCTGCCATCCAGATTTGGATTTTCTACGGTTTTTACAAATCAAGCGAACGTCGGTATAGTTCACCAAAAGTCCATATTCCCGTCTCCCATGACCTCAAAGTCGAGATGTCAAGCTGGAAACAAGATTTTAAAAAGTTCAGAAAGCCCTGGTTCCTCGAGGATATACGGTTCTAAACCTTTATAATTCTTTCGTCTGTTAACTGTGTGAGCCTCAGGTAGCAATATAAGCAAGTTAGTTGAACGAGGATGAGGAAATCTCATGCCTGAAATGTCTGATAATTTCCTTGTTCTGTGGGCCTACGGAATTGTCTTCCGTGTTGGCAACAGACACATTCACAAATTCCTTCGCAAGAGTCCCGACCAAGATACTTAAGCTGGCGCTAGCAGTGTAGGGGCTAGAACACTGTCATCGCATTGTAAGGGCTCCT
>JARYHS010013630.1:98653227-98905471 GCA_031002005.1 Vandiemenella viatica | reverse complement strand
ACTAAAATCATTACATGGTTAGAATGAAAGAATGTCCAAATTGATCGCGATATATGTGGTCTAACTCACAATTAAGTATTACATGGCGCAGCGTAAGTTGTTAAGATTTATTTTTAGCATCCTTCGTTTTCTCTGGGGTCATATTTCAGCCGATGTAAGCTGCCTCAGCCGTTAAAATATCGATTTTCATCACAGGTAATAAAGAATGATGTGAGATCCTGCAATGATTTGGGATCAAGTTTATATCGCGATGCATGATGACACTGACATGCGATACACGAAATGTATTAATTCGCGTGTGAATGAAGCTTTGATTTTCTAGCGGCAATATTGGCGGAGTTGGGTGGGGTTATGCTGAAATGCATCCTAGATCAAGTTGACAACTGAAGCTTTGTTTACAGCAAAAGGGACGATAAATTACGATGAACTTTATTTCATAACAATTCTATTTAGTTAAGTAACTGCAGTTAAACCCATCTTTTTTGACGGGCTATTATAATATTATAATAAGCAACTCTGTGTCATCCAGTGGCGTAGCTAGGTCAATAAGGGCCCTCAGGCCAGACGGGCGACCTTTTTTTGTTTTGTGTGCTGGTAGGGGCCCCCTGAACTGAGGATGGGGGGGCCCTTGAATTGTTCTTTGCCGTGAAGGCTCGTGGGCCCTCTAAACTGCGCTTGAGGGCCCCTTGAGGTATGCTTGGGGGCCCCCTGAGCGTGAGGGCCCCGGTGCACTGCACCACCTAGCCCCATAGTAGCTACGCCCCTGGTGTCATCTACGTTGTCGTCTGTCACGACATGACGTCACTCTATGACGTCGCCCTATTACGTCACGCTTTTCGTCCCTTTTTTTCCAATTTACGATCAGATATGTTGTTCTAGGTTCAGTGTTATTTAGCTAAGCATGAGTAAATAAATTAACTGTCAGAATACTGAAAGAGAAGTACGTATTCAGTTTAAATCATTATATTAATTATTAGTTGCTTTTTCTTAATTATTTGAAATTCGTTTGATATAGTTTTTTCTTATACACTCTGGACAGTTGTTGTTGTTACAGTAAGCTAACACATCATGTTCAACATAATGAACGTTATTTGATGAAAATTGAACTTAGTCTGCGAAGAAACGAATTGCTAAAATATTGCATTCAACTCATCATTTTTGACGGGTTTACAAGATATTTATATCCAATGTAGATACTTTAAGTCACTGTTATACTGTAAGAAATGATTTGCCGAAACACTGAAATAAAGGTATGTACTGCGTATAATTTTAATTATTAGTTACTTTTATTACTGATGTAACTATACCAGATACATGTAAGTATTTCCAGTTCGTCAAATTTAGATCGCAATACAATGAATGTATTCGTACGCGGGTAATAGCATCTATGAGTTTTGAACAGCAATATTAGTAGAAGTTGTGGTTATGTCAAAACGCACATAGGATCAGACAACTGACACAATTTTTACAGACTAAATCACAATGATTTTTTTTATAAATAATTTAAGCTGCTTTCATAAGCTCCGAGTTACTGAAGTTACGGTATTTTTATACGGATGGATGTAGTTCCGTATTTATCGTGTTGAATGAGACCTGGACCAGGAATAACACCAATAACACGCGCTATATTTAAGGCTTTAGATTCCTGAGTTATTTTTAATTTAATTAGTTACCTAATTCTGGCATCATTCATTCAGTAGAACTTCCACAACCGCAGAGAAATGAATTGTCAGAACAATCCATTAAATCCCTTACAGGAGGGCATAAGAATTTTTTTTAAAAGTAATTTAAATTATTTTCATGAGTGTTCTGTCATTCCTTAAATCATTACTTCGTTTTAACTAAAGTAGTTCCAAATGATTACGAAGGTTTCCACGGTCACTGTATGTATTATCTTGGTTCTCTGGGTGGAGCCGCGTCAATTTATTAAAACCTAACGTTTCTGCCATCTTACTGTGGCTTTCATCAGAGGATAGAGCCACGTCGATTTTTTAAAACCTAACGTTTCTGCCATCTTACTGTGGCTTTCATCAGAGGACCCTCTGATGAAAGCCACAGCAAGATGACAGAAACGTTAGGTTTTAATAAATCGACGCGGCTCCACCCAGAGAACCAAGTTAATACATGAAGTAGTTCCACACTGGTCGCATAGACTACAATTAAAACTTAAATATTACGAGGAATGAAGTAAGTTATTATGATTTATTTTTAATTTCTGTTACTTTTAGTGATGCCATATTTCAGCCGCATGTAACTGTCAGGCATTCAAACATTGCCGTAGTATCTATATGAATCACAAGTATCAAAAAAAAAGGAAGTGTCAGAACCAGTGATGTTAGGTTGAAATACTACCTGGACCATGATGACAAAGTTTTTGGTAAAGCGCAAGGCAGGAGGAATTACATTGAACTTTATTTGGAACACTTCTATTTAGTTAAGCAACTGCCAATAAATGAATTGACAGAACACTGAATGAATAGTACGTATTTCGTTTAAATCGGCATATTAAGTAATATTTGTTACTTTTTACTGAAATTATTACTTGATTTGAATAAAATTTGTTCCAAATCTAACGCTATCTATGCGCCATACACCACAATTAAAACTGATATTACATGGCTTAACGTAAGTAGTTAATATTTATTTTTAGTATCTTTCGTTTTCACTGACTTCATATTACTGGGGTCATTAATTCAGCCACACATAAGCTGTGTCAGCTGTTAAAACATTTATTCGCATCACGGATAACCAAAAATAAATATATAAGAACTTGTAATATTTTGAATCAAGTTTATACAACTATGCATGATAACATTAACATGAGATACAGGAAACGTATTGGTTCATGTGTTATTGCAGCTTTGATTTACTAGAAGCAATATTTGTGATTAGCCTGAAAAGCAACCTGGACCAAGCTGAAAACTATTTTGCTACAGCACAAGGGACGAGGAATTACATTGAGTTTTATTTTATAACAATTGTATTTAGCTATGCAGTTGAAAAAAAAAATGAATTGCCAGAACACTCCATTCAACCAGTCATTTTTTACGGGCTTTGGGGCTAGTTATTCTATGTTTCAAGCGCTTTGTGCGTCTCGAATGGACACAATTGTTTTCGGATGATGAATTCAGCTGGCAGTAAATGCACTCTTAAGCGATAGGACGGCATTCGAATGGTCCTGGGTACTGACCCGTAAAACTTTGCTATTTGGTTACGACGGTTAGTGGAGATTCAGTATCTATCCAGCCGAGTATAAAACAGCGAATGCAAAGTTAACTAATGATTGGAATTATTTTAAAAGATGCGACCCTCTGCTAACATCCGCTTCTACAAAGTGGCCCCCGAGCCAAAACTATTGCCCACCCCTGACCTAGATAATATTTAACTTTGGTTGCCTTTACAACGCAAGGAGGAGTAATGCAAGAATCATATACTGGATATGTACAGAGCATAGGGACCGTGCACAAATTACGTGGCTCGGTCCAGGGGGGGGGGGGCTGGAAGGCTACGCTAGGCTACGTGGGGGGGGGGGGGGGTTCCGATCCAGGCCACGTAGCTTTCCTTTCATAACCATTTTCACAGTTAAAATGAGGAACAGAACTCACAACAGAATATAAATATTTATTTCCCTCGGTTAATTATCTCCACATGTAATTTACAATAGTCACAAGAGAAAACAGTACAAAATGTCTTCTGAAATCAAAAGGGAAAAAAGCTACGTGCTACATGGGGGAAAGGGGGGAGGGTACAGGCAAAAGCTACGTAGAGCTACGTGGGGGGGGGGGTAACAGGAGGCAAAAATGGAGATACGTGGTTTATGCACGCTCCCATACTGTTGTGTTATTTTGAGGCATTGGCCTAGAAACTTATAGAGCTGATGAGATTAAATGTAAAAATTGACTTCTTTGGAAGTTTCTTTTTAAGCATATGACAATATATTTCTCATCGACTAATAGATGTCATACGGTATGACGTCTGTTAGTGGATGAGAAATATATTCACACCTTCTGGAAAGTGCCAATAATAGAGAAATATATGGGTAACGGCACGTAAAATCTTTATGAATAACGTTTTGATTGAAATGTGTTTTTTTAATTGAGAATTCTTCAATCGTTTCCGATATTTAGACATTTTTTAAAAGGATTTAACAGTTTATTTACAGATGAAAAGAAGCCTGTCTTGATGCAGGCTATAGGTAAAATTAAGTTTTTCAAGTTGACACGTTACACTCGCACTGATTTACATGTATTTTTACAACTTTGAGATTTTTAGAAATTCTGGAAAAGTCAAATTAACTTTCTTACCTAGTCGTGCGGATCTGGTAACAGCATTTGCGATGGAAGTGTTACAGAGTGCAGACAACACGAGAAGAAGCAGTCGAAGACGAGGCATCGCAGGGAATGAAGTAACGCAGACCACGCAAAGGTCGTTCTTTATAAATCATGGACAGTGGACACCGGCGTGCTTCCGGCTCCATTATTCAGCGAGGTCTATGGAAGTAGGGCGGGGCATTGAAATAACACAACCAAACCATATGATTTATGAAGGATACAACCGGAAGAGAAAAAGCAAACAAATATCTGACAGAGAAGATACAGTGCGGCAGGGTGAAGATAGTCACTAATATGCACTGGAAATATTTTAAATAAATCAAGGGATTTTGTGTTTCACTCTACCAATACTATAAGTGAAAATAATATTCAAAAGTTGAAGTAAGTTGTTAACCGCTGCAAATTATCAGAACTGTACATACAAAAATAAAGTAGATTTATTTAATAGTTAGACAGTAGTAGTGCTAAATATAAATGAAAGAAATAATTATTGTCTTCAAAATTATTTTATCAAATTCTCCTAAAAGAGTTACGGCGTTGTCCTGTCAATGTCATGATCCTTGGTTATTAAAGTACTTCTTGATTGTCTCCCTTACACGTTTCGCATCTTCCTTTGTAATTGAATGTTGTGTATATTTCCTGGTTTCAACATTTCGTATATTACTCCACAAAATTCTGGTATAAGGCGGCTAAGAATTTTTGCGACATTACAGCTGTAAACTCAAGTCTTGAGACTGTTTCGACATTACAGTTGTGTAAATCTTCGTAGTTTCTACTTGTTACTAGAAATCTTAGCATAACAGTCAGTCTCTCAAGGGGGTGAGATTCTCCTTCTCACAGCAGTGTCTTGTTTTTGTTTTTTAGATTATTTCAAATAAGGGTCCTTAACCATTCGTAAATAATTTCGTCAGTTTTAAGGTTCATGAGGTAATTTCCGAAGCAAATTCAGATGAAATAACCTTTTCCTCTTTAGCAACCACCTTCTAGACCATCCTTACATTTTAATCTCATCGGACATAGTGAAATAACCACTAAAATCAATGCTTCACCCATGATTTCAATAGAACTGAGTTAAAGACGGAAGCCAAAAACGGAAGAGTGTGGACGCCAGTTTTTGGTCAGTTTTACCTGATATCTTGCCTGATCAAGTAAAAAGTCAGTTAAGACGTTACGTGTAGACCGGCCTTTTTAAGGGGGTCTAGCGCAGCTTGGGACACAATGGCTTAAGGACAGCCTAATGGGAAGTTGTCTCAGGAATCAGGACCGCAAAACAGGGGGAGAGTAACAGGTGCATTAGGTAAACAGATACTTGTTCACTAGACGACCCGTGCGAAAATTTCGCGAATAAAATGCGATGAATAGTGAGTTTGAATGCTTGTAATATAATGAAAAGTAGAACCGTACTTTCGTAGATTTTTTTTTTTTTTTTTTTGGTAATAGATACGCATCAAAATACTCGTAACATATTACGAAACAGTTAGGAAAATTTAAAACACTCTGTATTTATGACAAACTGTCACTTGCCTTAACAGAATAAAACCAACCTGAACAAAATGCACATAACATCTCCGAAATATTTGTTGCTGTGCGAATAAAATGTTTACATTGGAATTCTATAGAAAAACGACAGTGTTTCCGCAACAGAAAAAAAAATATCCGAAAAGCTACTTATTGAATAAAAAAAATATATTGACATCTCTGTGATATACGCTGCTGCAATCTAGGGACTTGGCTCTGAACAGTCCCATACGCGCTACCACTTTAACCACCAAATTCCAAAAAATACTTTCTTAATTTATGGTTTACTAGTTGGAGACCTTGATTTTTAAAACGATATATCATTTATCGATTTCGGCTAGGTATCGAAGAAGATAAATGGTTGTAATAATTTCAAAAATAACCACACGTTGGAAATAATATTGATACTTTTGCCCTTTAGGGGGTCGAATTCCAAAAAATTCCTTTTATAAAATATAGCGTGACCAAAGCAGCCATCTTGGTCTTTAAAATGATACCTCATTTATCGATCTCGGTTGGTTATTAAGCGAGGTAAAAAAAAAGTTTTGAAAAATGATGATATTTTTGCCCCTTAAGGGTTCAATTTGGAGAAAGTTTTTTCTTAAAATATGATGTGACCACAGCGGATAATTTAATATTTAAATCGATATCTCATTTATTGATTTCGGTTAGATATCAAGAGAAATAAATAGCTGGTGACAGAAAAATGCGTTGTAAAGATATTAATGATTTTGCCCTCTAAGGTTAGAATTTTTTAAAAAAAATTTCTTAAAATGTGGTAACGAAACCGAACACATTACGAAGACCTCAATCTTTTAAATGATACCTTGTTTATCAATATCGGTTAGATATTAAGGGAGATAAATCGCTCGTGACACAAAAACGCATTGCAAAAATATTGATACTTTTGCCCTTTAAGGGTCGAATTCCGAAAATTTCTGTCTTAATATATGACGTCACTAAAGCGGAGATCTTAATCTTTAAAACGATACTTCATAAAACGGTTTCAGATAGGTATCCAGGGAGATAACTGACTCGTAACACAGAAAACAGCATTTTAGAAAAATTTACATTTTTGCCCTTTAAGGGTCGAATTCCGAAACTTCATTTCTTAAAATATGATTGACCAAAGTGGAGACCATGCTTTAAAATGACACCTCATTCATTGATTTCGGTTAAGTATGAAGGAAGATACAGGCTTGTGACAAAAAATACCTTATAGAAATAATATATACTAGACGACCCGTGCGAAAATTTCGCGAATAAAAAGCGATGAATAGTGAGGTTGAATATAATGTCACCAAGTTCAGTCATTACTCTTCATACTCCTACTTCAGTTATCGATTTTGGTTAGAAATCCAGGGAGATAAATGGCTCGAAACACAAAAAACGTATTTTAGAAATATTGACATTTTTGCCCTTTAAGGGTCGAATTACAAAAAATTCCTTCCTTTGAATATAATGTTACCACGGCGGAAAACTTAGTTTTTAATATGATATCTATATCGGTTAGATATCAAGAAAGATAAATAGCTCGTTACACAAAAATGCGTTGTAGAACCATTTATACTTCTTCCCTTTAAGGGTTGAATTCCAAAATCTTCTTTCTTAAAATATATCACCAAAGCTGAGACATTATTACTCATAATCTTACTTCATTTCTCGATTTTGGATAGATATCTAGGGAGATAAGTGGCTCGAGACACAAAAAACGCATTTTAGAAAAATTGACTTTTTTGCCTTTTATGGGTCGAATTACGAAAAATTCCTTTCTTAAAATATAATGTTACCACGGCGGAGACCTTATTCTTTAATATGATACCTCATTTATCTATATCGGTTAGATATTAAGGGAGATAAATCACTCGTGACACAAAAATGCGTTATTGAAAAATTTATACTTTTTCCCTTTAAGGGTTGAATTCCAAAAACATTATTTCTTAAAATATCATGTCACAAAGCTGAGACATTACTCCTCTTAATCCTACTTAATTTATCGATTTTGGTTAGATATCCAGGGAGATAAATGGCTCGAGATACAAAAAACGCATTTTAGAAAAAGTGACATTTTTCCCCAATAAGGGTCGAATTACGAAAAATTCCTTTCTTAAAATATAATGTTACCACGGCGGAGACCTTATTCTTTAATATGATACCTCATTTATCTATATCGGTTAAATATCAGGGGAGATAAATCGCTCGTGACACAAATATGCGTTATAGAAAAATTTATACTTTTTCCCTTTAAGGGTTGAATTCCAAACACATTCTTTCTTAAAATACGATGTCACAAAGCTCAGACATTACTCCTCATAATCCTACCTCATTTATCTATTTTGGTTAGATATCCAGGGAGATAAATGGCTCGAGATACAAAAAACGCATTTTAGGAAAAGTGACATTTTTGCCCTATAAGGGTCGAATTACGAAAAATTCCTTTCTTAAAATATAATGTTACCATGGCGGAGACCTTATTCTTTAACATGATACCTCATTTATCTATATCGGTTAGATATTAAGGGAGATAAATCGCTCGTGACACAAAAACGCATTGCAAAAATATTGATACTTTTGCCCTTTAAGGGTCGAATTCCGAAAACTTTCTGTCTTAATATATGACGTCACTAAAGCGGAGATCTTAACCTTTAAAACGATACTTCATAAAACGGTTTCAGATAGGTATCCAGGGAGATAACTGACTCGTAACACAGAAAACAGCATTTTAAAAAAATTTACATTTTTGCCCTTTAAGGGCCGAATTCTGAAAACTTCATTTCTTAAAATATGATGTGACCAAAGTGAAGACCATAAGATTTAAAATGACACCTCATTCATTGATTTCGGCTAAGTATGAAGGAAGATACAGGCTTGTGACAAAAAAAATACCTTATAGTAATAATATATATGATTAGAAGGCGTAAGAGATTCCAGACTAGCCGATATTATGAACAGGAAAGTCTTTGTATCCACAGATAATAGCTCCGTGGGAAGTAGCGGCCCATGGATAACGAAGATAACGTGGATTATCATTAGAGTGGCTTTTTGTCTCTGCTCGCACTCTTCGATAAGTGAAAGTGCTGTGGATGGATGCTTATGTAAGAAAGAAAACACGCGTTCTGTAGTGATGGGATGGAAGAGTTTGCTGCTGGAACATAACTATACCATAAACATTTTAAAACAGATATCTGTTGCCACTTTAAACTTTGTTTATTTTACAGAAGCAGTGATTTGGACGCTAGTGTGGAGAATGAAGGAGTGTTACAACGAAGTCTTGCTAAGAATCATACGAAAAGCACTAGGTTATCAAATACAAATCAGATACAACTCCGACAGCAATTCCGCGAACTGGATTCTACACCATTACAACTTCAAAACTCTGTAATTGAGAAACTTAAAAAACATAATACGGTATCACATGATAATTGTATTTGCTGAATGAATGAAATATTTATTAATTCTTTAATAATTTAGAGTGAGATTTGTTATCCTAAAGATTAAGGAAAATTTTATCAATTGTTCTGGAGTTTATGATTTTCACAATAAGATTGAATTAGAATCATTTTCAAATTTGATTCTATGATACATTTCTCAGAAAAACAACTAGTATATATCATTCAGTAGAGAATTTCTTGAATCTGATAATAAATATTTCGTGAAAATATTTTTCAAACAAATAAAAAGTTTAGTTAGTGAATTCGATTTTATACACAATCTATCTACGGAAAGTTCACTATGCGAGAGTAATTGACAGATACTGAAATTATGTTTAGTATCGTATCGAAGCTTGCAAAAGAAAATGTCTGCATATATTTAGTACGGAAAGATGGTTCTTTTGAAGAGTTTCTCCCGCCCTATGGGAAGGAGATTTGGTGAATGTAGAGCTCTGTATTATTGCCTCGGCAGAAGAGCGGAGACGTTATGCTAGAAGATTGGACGGCAAACTGAGTGAACGTACAGCGATATTAGGCGTCGAAAAGGAATCCTAGCCTTCTGTGAATTCAAATGCCGATCACCAAGTTCATAGTCTCTAGCATTTTTGACTGCAAGACCTTCGGCATATATATCACGCGAGGCAAAGACGAGAATATGTATCTGTGAACGATCCTGGAAGCTATTAAGAAACATGGAGATCGATATTCAACCTCGTAATGTATTGAAACATGCCAGAAGCATGATGGTTGACGGTTGGAAACGGTCGTGTGTGCGATGATATCAAAATAGGGGAGAGGTAGTAGAAGCATAAACCCAACTGCCTGCATACGGATAAAATGTTAGGTGAAAAAAGCGATCATAAGATGAAGTCATCCTGCGTAGAGTTAACTCAACACTGATTATTGTCAATATTACTCAGTTAAAGGACACAATGAGAATAATATCTGGAATTGTAAAGTTAATATCTGCAAATGGCTACCTGTACTTTCTAACATCACCCACCCATCCTCCGAAGACAAGCGGCTTTAAAAAAGAATTGTCAGAAATGTTTAAAAAATCCATACCCTCCAATAAATCACGATTGTACAGGTCAAACTCAAAGAAGATTAAAATCAAGGAATTCAGCATGGAAGTTTAAGAGATGCTAACTTAAAATAAACGAAGCATTTCGGGCTGAGTCAACAAATTCCATTCCTGACAAGCAAAAACTACTTAAAGACCCTACAAGACAGCCTCTTGGATTCAACCTACCTATAAAAACCTGCAAGGCACTAAATCGTGTGAGAATAGGCGACGGTATATACAAGTGTGGAATAATAGAGAATTTCTGTTGTGACTGTGGTAACCTCCAACCACATCGCCATGGAATGCTCTCTTAGAACATTTAGTGATACTATCCAGCAGCTTCGTGAAACAACAACAGAGGCAGTGAAGGGCTTTGGCGTCTCGCATTAATCTGTAGAAACATCAATGTTTGATTCTATCTGTTGTAATTCAATATAATTACTACCTTCGTCGCCTTGTGCCATAATAAATAAATTACTATCGTGTATTATGATAATAATTATAATCAGTTTCTAATTTGTGAACAATGCCATAAACCCAGAAATACGTTTGTGCCAGAATAGAATCGGAGTGACTGCAGTGATTTGAACAAAGGTAGAGACATTATTTCTGTATAACTAGAGTAAAAGATTTTGCCTTCTGTCCACCAAGAAATGTACAGTTTCGTTGTCAAATCCTATTTATGTCATCAAATGCTTTTTTAATTAAAAAAAAATGTTTTAGGGATATTCATCACATCGACGTTGAAGTCATTAGATTCAGTAAAGGATTTTGGATATGGAAAGAGATTCGGACATGGTCTTTGGAACTATCAATCACGGCAAACGCCTCAAATGATCTCGGAAAACTATGGGAAACTGAAATCAGAATGGCGGGACGGGGATATGAACCCGCATCCTCCCGAATGCTAGATCCGAACGGTACTGTTCATCAATCGGGCTGCGTGGATCACGGCGTTGAAACTCTAATACAATCCTTACCAGGATGAGCCGAATAATTGAAATCTTAAATTCTGACTACATTGATACATCTCACATTGTCTCAACATTTGACGCAGGGGCAGAAGACTATAAAGCACTCCCTACCTTTCGATAAGTCGACTCATGGCTGCAGAGAACCTACCGGTGGATGGCCATTATATATTTTATCACCAGGGTAGATTTACAGTGATCCACATCAAAACTTTCCAATAGTAATGTTTTTAAGATATTATGATGTAGAATTACTTTCCAGCAAAAGAGCAAATACATACTTTAATATCGAAACATTATGACAATGAACGAAGCTACGTGAGTATTTAACCAAGAATGATAATCAGTTAAAAACAGTACATGGGTTTGGTAAAGGCAACATAATTAGGAAAATTTGGGGGTTAAATTATCGAAATCGAGGCAGCAAATGAGAAAGTAACAAGTTATTATCAATATACTCGTATTAAACGGAAAATTATGAGTCATAAGATTTATATTACCAAGTCGTGTGAAGTGGCAACAAATAGATCTACAGGTTATTACGATGCAGATACCGTAACAGATCAAAAAGTTTAACACGAGGCAAACTTGTATCAAATAACAGTCAACGACAAACTATTTGTTCATAATAATTGTCTTACCTGTGCCCAACGGGTACTACATGTGGTGGTTGCTCATTAGGTGGCATCAATAAATTACGTGAGGTGTTTTTCCGGATTTCTGCATACAGCAGTGCTGATAAATAAATACAGACAAAACAATCAAATTTTTGAAAAGTTTTTTTGCTTCTGCAGTATTTATTTATCAATATTATCAGCAACTGAAGAAAGTTATCCACAACTTCCAAATACATTCGTTCGCTAGTCGCCGAAGTGATAACTTCCGGGAAGCTCGGAGCAGTGAACGTGTGCTTGTGTCTTCCTGTTTACAGCGAAGCTCAATACTTAAGTGTTGAAATAAGTTTTCACAAGTGTAACGAAAACTAGCTGTATCCACAAGTGTAGACTGTGCAGCGAGAACTCAACAACCGCCCGAGGTCCTCCCCCTGCTGGGCGAGGATGTTTGGCGGCCACTATGTGGAAGGCGGAGGAGCGTCTTCGTCCCCGACGGTCGCCGACGCATCAGCAGGAGTAGCTGCAGTTGGAGCAGCGTTAGTACAAGCTGTGAGTACAATAAGTGGAAGTGATGAGGCGGAGGTGGATATGGAATATAACTTGGAACCGGAAAGTGATGATGCAAAAAGAGTGTATGCTAGAAAGCGTCCTATAGAATCAAATGTAGAGGTTATGGCAGAGAAAAAGAAAATTGCTAGTGCAAGTGTATGTTACGAACCACCCCAAATAGAGAAAAACTCAGAGCTAGGACGGGAACAATTGGTACAAAATGAAAAGTCGAGTGATATGCAGGCACAACCCGAGAACAACAGACCCCAGCAATTTTATAGACGGTCGGACACTGGCCCATTCATTATATTTATTGAGAGCAGGGTCAACAAAATAGGGAAATTACACCAAATTTCTATAGGGAAAATTCTCCACTCCTCAATCCCGGAAACTAAAGAAAAAATCTTAAACATCAGCTACAGTGGTCGCTGGTTCGAGTCCGGCCGCGGGCATGGGTGTTTAAGTGTTGTATCTGTGAATGTCATGTCCGTCCTGTGGTGTGTCTAATTATCTGGAAAAGCTCATCAGGCTGGCTGTATGGCCTAAGATGCCAAAAGCCATTAATAATAATAATAATAAAAAAAGCTACAGTGTTAGGAATAGACTAAAACTTGAAGTAGGTGACGCAAATGCTGCCAATAATATTGTTAGATCATCAGGGAAAATATCCAAAGACTTAGAAATATATATCCCCGCTCATTTAGTATATAAACAGGGGGTGATAAGAGGAGTCCACCAGAGTATCACGATGGAGGAGTTACTAGCGGTAATTCAATCACCGGTGAAGGTAGTTAGTGCAAGAAGAATGAGCAAAACAGTAATACAAAATAATGAAAAACTAGTAATCAATCTCCAAACATGTGTTTTAACATTCGACAGTCAGTCCATCCCACATCACATAAATATTCACGTGACTAGATGCGAAGTAACACCATTTTTCCCGTCAGTAAAAATATGCTATCAGTGTTATAGATATGGGCATTTTAAAAAACAATGTCGTGGTCAGGCTCGTTGTATCAAGTGTGGTGGGGCACACCCTGACAGCCAATGCACAATTCAATCTATTACCTGTTTCCAGTGCGGGGGAGCTCACTACGTTACGGATTGAATGTGCCCAGAATATAATAGGCGGAAAAATATTCAGGAAATTGCTACCCGAAACAACATATCGATAAGGGAAGCGGAATCCGCTCTTAAAAATAGATCATATGCACAAGTCACTAAAATATATGAACAAGAAAAAATATCATTTTAACCCTTCTGTAGCGCCGGATATAGAGAACTACAGCCAATTTCCACCTATTAAATTAAACTATAGGGGAACTCCCCTGGCAATGCCTGGAACAAGCAATGAACCATATAATATACGAAAACACCCAATCCAATATCTTAGTGGGGACCCTACTCAGGTCCAGGAAAATCGACCGAAGGGCCCAACTAGACCCTTGCCGATGCCAAAGCACAACACATCAGCAATTATGGGCCACCGGAGATAAACATAGAACACAACAGCACTTTAACACATATGAATATCAGCAGCTATGATACCACCCCAAAAATTTTACCGGCAACACCCATTGGCCAAAATCCATATCCTCCCAAAGTGCAGAACCCAAGCAACCATCCTCAGTTCAGAAATGAGAAAAGTAAATTAGTGGAAGGAATCATCAACCTAATTTTGACAATAACAAGAAACGTAAAGGATGAAGGGATAGAGGCCCTACAGCCGGAGGAAATTCGAAAATCGATAGAGACATTAATACAACCTAATTACCTATAATGTCAAACACTCAGAATAAAGGTAATTCAAGGAGGGAACTGCATGTAATCCAATGGAACGCGCGGAGCCTCAATCCCAAATGGAGTGACTTTATCAACCTAATGCATGAAGGCAAAGCAGCTATAGCTATAATTACTGAAACGTGGTTAAAGCAAGATAGCAAAATAAGAGAAAGACAATATAAAACCTTAAGAAAAGATAAGAACGATGGGTATGGTGGGGTAGCGATTATGATTACAAAAAAACATAATAGCAGTGACTAAAAATATACAATACAATAACAGTAATATAGAAATAATATCCGTAGACATTTTAAATTTAGAGCCTGTGAAGAATGTAACAGCTATTTACGTGCCCCCTCAGGTCACAATCAATGAAACAGAATGGAACCACATTTTCTCCCAACTTCCGAATGGAAGAATTGTGGCAGGAGACTTTAATGCCCATGACAAAATGTGGTACGATGAAATAACTGACCATAGTGGCCAGGAGCTATCAAAAGCAATAAATCAATCCGACCTAGTGGTGCTAAACACCAAGACATATACTCGCATAGGTACACCATACCATAGGCCCTCCTCGCCGGATTTATCCTTAGTATGGTCAAGGATGGCCATAAAATGCTCGTGGGTGGCAATGAACGATACATTAGGCAGTGACCTCAGTGTTATAAAAATTTCCATAGAAACACAAGCTACCCATACGACCCAAAACAGGATATTCAGTCACAGCCAGATAATAAATCATAAACTTATGGACTGGCACAAATATCAACAAGAAGTAAATAGAAGATTGCTAGAATGCCCGGATGTAAGAGACCCACAGGAACCCTACAACTGGTTTGTAGAAAACATTTTAGCAGCTGCGAAAGAGAGTGCACCTGCTGTGAAATATAGAAAGGACTGCACATATCGAAGGAAGCTCTGGTGGACGCCAGAATGCTCTAAAGCGGTAGCAAGAAGAAGACTAGCTCTCAGAACATATCGCAAAGAGGCGAACTACCAAAACTTCATTACGCTCCGGAAAATAACAGCACAAACTAGCAACATCATCAAGAAAGCGAAGAAGGAAGGATGGGAAAAGTACTGCTCGGAATTAAGTGAAGATCTCTCGATACAAAAATTATGGAAAAAGATTAGGTGGTACAAGGAACCAAAACAAAGCTCTGAAAGCATAAGAGTAAATACGGAAATCGCGGGACAATTTATGAATAAAATAGCTCCCGCTACCACTGGAAGTCACTGATAACAATGAACACATAACATATCCTAATTGCAACCTAGGCCGACCCTTCACACTGGTGGAAATGGAAAATAGCTTAAAAGAAAAAGATACAACCCCTGGATTAGACCAGATATCATATTCAATGTTGTACCCCGCTGGAAAGAATTGCTACTGACAATACTTAACAATCTGTTTAAACAAAATATTGTACCCCATCAATGGAGGGGAACAGGAATAACTCCGGTGATCAAAACCGGAAAGGATTCCAATCTATATACATCGTATAGACCCATATCACTTATATCATGCATATGTAAACTGATGAACCTAATGATTAAACAACGGGTAGAATGGTATATGGAACATCATGAACTCCTAGCAAACCGTGTGATGGGTTTTAGAAAGGGATATAGTACTATAGATGCAATTTCAACGTTAATAACAGACATACAAATAAACAACAGCTATAATTCGTATCTCATAGCCGCCTTCCTGGACATACAAGATGCATATGGACAAGTGTACATACCAGAGTTAGCAAATGTGATGATAGACTGTGGCATCCCAAAATCAATAGTCAAATGGTGTGCAAACTATCTTTCATTAAGAATACTGGAGTTATGGATTTATGGAAAAGAACCAATAGTACGATACGTTTACTCTGGCTTACCGCAAGGAGATCCCCTTAGCCCACTACTGTTCAATGTCTACTTATACAATGTGTTTAATAGACTGAGTAAATCGATCATGTACATACAATACGCGGACGACATAGTGATATATGTAAGAAATAGGCTCAAAGAAAAGGCAGTGCTAGAACTACAGAGGAGCCTAAACAATACGATAAATGCTCTGAAATAAAAGATGATGGAAGTATCACCCGAAAAAGCAAGCTAATGGTCTTTACAAGACATAGAAATGTAAATGATGTGAAAATCACACTTAATGGTAAAGTCCTTACTGTAGATCACCAAGTAAAATTTCTAGGCATGTGGCTTGATATGAGGCTGACATGGAGAAAGCACATAATGGAACTACACAGCCAATCCATGAAAAGAATTAATATCCTGAAAGCCTTAGCTGGCACCTATTGGGGAGCTAACCCAACAATACTATTGCGCCTCTGCGGGCAACTAGTCCGCAGCAAAATGGACTACAGATGCATGTTCTATGACACAGCCTCGGCATTAACCTTAGCCAAACTAGACAGGCTGCAATCAGTAGCCCTACGAATATGTGGAGGATTTCTACGTACAACTCCGATAAATGTACTACACATAGAAACAAGCACACCACCACTCTCACTTCGACGGCATATGCTCTCTAGACGATTTATTCTGAAAGTTAGATCAATGATCAACCACCCATTAAATTGGAAGTTAGGAGCCATAAGCCAAATGTTAAATAAGAAATACTGAAGGAAGAAAGCAACCCCTATTACAGTTAAACATTATAATGAAATTAAAGAATGGCCGATAGGATGATGTAAAGTGAATGCTGCCTTTTTGGGGGAAATATGGACTCAAATAATCAGTATTAAAATACATGAGACAATAGGGAAGGTAGTAGCTAAGAAAACAGAGTATCTTACCGTGGAACTTTGTAAAACTACACTGCAAACTTTAAATGATAAGTGGAAAACGTGGTCAAAAATCTATACGGATGGCTTCAAAATCTCTGGGTGCAGTACGGGGGCAGCAATTTATGATGAAAAGCTAAAAATCTGTAAATCAATCAAACTCCCAAAGGATATGTCAGTTTTCTCGGCAGAACTGTACGCAATCTTAGAAGCAATCAAATATACACTGGAAAAGAGAGAAGAAAAATTTTTAATCTGCTCACACTCGTTGAGCTCACTACAATGTATAAGAATGGGACCGAAAGGGAAGACGAAAAACTATCTAGTATATGACATTATAGACAATTTGAAAAAAGCACAACACCTAAGAAAGGAAATAGAATTTCAGTGGATTCCCGGGCACGTGGGAATCGAGGGAAATGAAAAGGCGGACCAACTTGCAAGGAAGACAGAGGACTATGAGTCAACGGAAGTTAGAGCGCCATATAGAGATCTCCTAAGTAAAATCAGAAATTTACTGAAGTCTGAGTGGGAAGAGGTAGGAGAGACCCAATACAGATCTAAAGCTGCCTGGTACCATGCAATTCAACACAACATTCCGAAGCAACCATGGTTCAACATAAAAGTGAATAAAAAAGCAACAATAATAAACAGGTTGAGATCAAGACACACCATGTTAAATTCTAAAAAGTTTCTCTTAGGCCAGACAATATCACCGGAATGCGTACATTGTGGTGTATACGAAGATATTTTACACTTCATTTTGGAATGCCCCAAGTATGCTCAACAAAGCAAAACAATACTACAGAATCATGCAGACACCAAAATTACAAGTTATGAGGACCTACGATATTTCCTTGCGACAATAACGGACGACAAAATTAAGCAGTTATGCAAATATGTTGCTAAATGCAACAGAAAAATATGATATGGAGTTAAAAAATAAGGTAAAATGTAGATCTATCTATACTACTACATGTTCTCTAAATAATAGTAAGATTTTAGATACTAAATAAAGTTCTCTCCTCTCCCTCCACTCTTGTTATAAAAGGTGGATGTATAATAGTATTTACGATAATACTCTATAAATGCCTGATAGTTGTTACTACAAAACAATTACTAAGGATAGATGCATAATATAACACAAATGATTATACTTTGGATTATATTAAATAATGTCATTCTCCTATTCATTTCTGATAATGTGATATAAGTGCTATATATATATGTTTCTCGCAAATTGTTTGGTAATAGGGAAAAATAAATGTACTATAAATGGTCTTGCCTCGATCGACAGCAAACAATTTGCCAGCGCATGAATGTATAAGATGTAGTATGTATCAAATATCTTGTAAATGACTGGAAGTAACTGCTGCTAAATATGTTTCTAAGAGGGGCCTGGTAATATAATATAAATGAATATGTTGTCTCTAATATTAAATTATAATTGTACCTTTGTTTAAATTTATAAACAGTATTTAATCTAGAAGAAGTAATTAAAATGTTCCTATTACTAAACTGCATCATAATAATGGCCAATGATCAATACTGTATTACAAGTGTTTGGATTCTTGTGTAAACAAATGTATCTCTGATAGTTGGTCAAATTGGCGAAAGTCAAAGACCATTCATTACAATAAAAAAAAAACTTCCAAATATCATACAGTATTTGACAGAAGCATAAGTTTGGTTACGTGTGTAAAAATTTCCTTCCTAACGGAGATCTTTAGGCACCTTGCCATTCAGCGTCCTTAAATTGATGTGTATTAAACGGCTGTTCCTCTTCCACACTCACGAACTAACCTCGCATTCGGCTGAATGACCTGATGTTGATTTTCACACACATATTTTTCATCACCACACAGAATTCCGGTGATGTAGATTGTATGAAATACAATTTTTATAACTGACTCACCGATGATGAAGAGTGCCTCGACGACCACGTCGCTGACCATGGAGGGTCTGTCGGGGTTGACGAAGCTGGCGTTGTACGGCACGACGACCGCCACGTAGAAGGTGGCGATGAGGATGAGCCAGTCCCAGCAGCTCTTGAAGACTCCGTAGTGGGACAGGATGAAGCGCGACTTCTTCAGCGCCGCCGTCTTGTACTCGGGCAGCGGCGCCGCGGTCGGCTGCAGCAGCGTCTGCACACACCACACTCTCTGCACTCCAAACAACCAATCACAACTCTTCAAGTCGCAAAACAAACAGCGAAATCAAAGACAGAGAGCACCATCTCAGGTTTGCTGTACGGTTTGAAATATTGAGATGGAACAGCGTTGGATGACAGTAAATGAATTTTATCCCATTTACACATAAACAATGTAATAAAATGATTCCATTGTAGAAAACTGATAATTACAAAAAAAAGTATAAATAAATAAATAAAATATCACGAACAACGTAATACAAATGCATCCAGTAGAGAGAACCACTACAACAGTGCATTATACGAAAAGTTGGAATACATTCTCTGAAATCAGTCCAGCAGATGTGGTACCAGAAACGAAACAATCTACGAAAATTTAAAATGGATAATTACCCAGCTGCAAAAAGATGTAATTGTCAGGAAGTGCGTTGAATACGATAGAGGAATTAATGTGTTTGTATGCTGAGAGTGAAGATAGGAGGGACTGAAGCTTGGTATCTTCAAGAGTCCGTAATGCATTCTAGCCGAGGGAATTGTTGTCGAGTGGACGCAGACGGCTTGTGAACGAAGATGATGGATGGCTGTCAACATATATGTTAGCTGACGTTATGCTAAAGTAATGAAAAATCCGATCATGTAACATCAGTACTCTCTATTCCCGAACTATAGAGCTATTTAGCGATTACAACACTGCTTGAAGATCTCTCGAACATGCGGCCGCATCAATTGATCGTGGATGGACGGTTTTTCGACGGCGTAACGTGCCATCATCTTCAGTTTGCGTCTGCTGGCCGGCGTGAGGAGCGCAGTCCAGTCGCGTCCTGTCGCAACCTGAAGATGATAGCACGTTATGTCATCGAAAATTCGTTTATCAACGATCAATTGATCCGGCCGCATGTCCGAGAGATCTTCAAGTGTCAGATTCGCCGGGATAACATACGATTACATAACAGATTACAACAGTGTTTCAAAATCGTATTACTACAATGCAATAAAAAAGTGAAAGGACAGCGTGAAATATGGAAACCTTCCTAAACGCTTGATTAACTATCTACAGAAATTCAGAAAACAGTTCAGTTGGAAGTCCGTGGAAGAAATCTTCTCCTTTCCTTTCAGTTACCTAAACCTTTAGTGTTTCGTGATCTTTTTTTTTTTTGCATCGATCAGATCTTTGGATCTGTTGAAGCATTCCCTATTTCTCTTACTTTTCCTTGTCATTAATAAACTTACATCAAATCATTTATCTCTCTTTTTGACAGATTCACTTATAAACATTCCTCTTGAAGTTGAGAACGAACATGGTGTCCAACCCATAACAAGATGGGGAACTAATTGAAATACCATACAAACCACGAGCGTCAGGCTTGCTATCGGAAAAATCAATCAAAATCGAAATAAAATAATTTGTTCTAAGAGCGCTTGCTAGAATGTCAGCCAGGTAATTCAGCATGTCTTACATGTTAATAAACACATTAAATGAGACTACAGATATCGTTGAGCTAGTATTTTTGTAACGAGTTCGTCTTAATAGAGAGTTTGCGATCTAATGTACCAGAGGCCATATGAGTGTTTTCCCTAGTCGTGTTATGTACACGTTAACAGGACAGTTTATGTCAGAAGACGGTTATACTTCATCACTGACAATCCTCTATCACTCAGGTCATTCCCAGCTTTATGGATCTTTTTAGAACTGCAAAATGAAAAACGTAGAGGGGATAAATGTATCAGCAGAAAACACTGTTTTTCGCAGTTCATAAGAACTGTTTCCTAAAGATATTCAATAAAGTGACACAACTTGTGAATGTAGCTGTTCTCTTCAGTTCACTGTCACATAACCGCTTTCTGATGAAAGGTAGGATTAAACGGTGCAACTCTTTATTCCATTTGCGCTTTGTATTGTAATTTAGGAGCGTACGGATATCCTTATACTGTATGTACACAAATAAGAAAAAATTTTGACTTGAGTTTTTGCAACTGAGGAAAACCATTCCGTAATGTATGGATATAACATATAGTTGTAAACACACTAGAAATCACAGATGAAGGATTTGTAAAACATATGTTTATCCAAATAATTTTTTGAAATCGTAGAAGTTAATTAAAGTTTTTTTTTTCTAACAAAAACATCCATTAAAATTCTTGCAGAAAAACCAAAATAAAACGACAAAAATTTCAAAACGAACTAAAAAAAGAAAAATAATTTCAATCACATTGCTGATAGCATGCAAAATAGTGGAGCCATCAACCGAAAATAATTTAGTTCTGATTTGACATTTTTGTGGTACAGCGGCTATACGTTTCATTTTTACATCTCCAAAAGCCTTCCGCCTGTCGATTGTGTGAAACATCTGTGCACGAGACTGCATCATTAGTCACAATTCAGTCTCCTCTCTCACCGCCACTCTAAGTCACATTGCAATGTGTCAAATTTCAAGGCTATAGTCATCTGTCGGGGTTCGGAAGTCGTGTGGTATTTACGTCTAAATGAGTAACCGAAAGGATAAAACTAAGCGCAGAAGAACGTCAAAAGTTTTCCTCTGTATTACCAGTTGGTGAACATGATATGTGTGTAAAAAAGCTGATTAAGTACTACGATGTAAAACCCTAAGAATGAAATAAGGAAAGGTAACGTTATTAATAACAGATCGCTGAAGTACACTGAGAATCTTTCATCATTATACTCCGAACGAGAGAAAGGTGAAAAAGAGATAGTAAAAATAAATAGTTGGATAGTCGATGGAGATGAATGCAGAGAGAATCTAAACTCACTGCTTCAACCATTGTGATTATGTGATAAAATATCAGCAAATGTTTGCAACAAAGTCAGCTTATTAGTAAAGGTAAACGCTTGCTTGGTCTTAATGACATGGGGATAGGATTTTTACTGACTGCGCATTCCTCACCTATTGTTGACTCCTTAACTTAACCCGGTAATCCTACCGTGTATATCGGACCTGCAGTTTGACGTGTAATCCGAACCAAGTTCTGACGCACTCCACATTACACAAAATATTGTGCCGGAGTTCCGATTAAGGATTTTGAAAATCCTCGCCGAGAGAGGGATTCGAACCGGGGTCCTTTTTATCGCCAGTCAGATGCCTTAACCACTGAGCCACCAACCCACTCAGATTCTTAGTTATAACAACTAACTTCCATATTCATTGAACAGCCTTCTCAGATACGTTACACAAATGTTTTCGGGAGTGGTTGTTATATACACAAGGGAACCCGCCTAACTAGAGATACATTTCGTAATGCTAACAATTCTGCCACGATAACATCTCATAACTCCAGTAGATAGTATTTGAGCTCCGACTCTTCCACTACTTGAAAGAGACCGAAATTAGAGGCTCACTTACAGTCAGCCTCGAACACTGAGCAACTTTTGCAAATTCAATTCTCGCAAAGCGTTTGATAACGGTTTATCCCCATATTGTGTTGGCTACTAAGTTAAAAGCTGGAGTAATGGTGTAAATATCGATTTTGACAACCGTAACTAAACAAATCGCTCATTATGATCAGAACTATTGCATGATCATCAAACTAAGGTTCTACGGGAGAAGGGGCAATACATCTATCATAAAGATTCAAGAACGTAAAATTCCAACATTGAGAAATTTCTACTACAAAATGAAATAACAGAAGGAAATTAGTGTTGAAAAGAGGAAAAAGAAGTAATAAATTGTATACCTGAGACATACCTCGATGTTTAGCGGTCAGCTGTTGAAAGAGAAGAAACGTGTTCTTATCATTTTCGAAATGATAGTTCATGACATGAAATAAATTTCAAAGTTGATACAATTATTCATATTTCTTTGCGAATTCATATTTATCTTTGCTGAACTCTATCGTTGCTGACTTAGATTGTAAATGATATTTCTAATGAGGACAAGGAGTTACTCTAATTGAGTCAGGAACATGAACCTAACACTATTCGGCAGACTGGTAGAACTACAACTTTCCCAGTTGTTAATCAATGTTATCATATATAACTCCTGCTGATAACTACCGTTGGTATAAACTGGTTTGCCACTTCCTATAATAGCTATTTTAAATCGAATGAGATTGGTGTAATACTTGCTTCAAGGCACGGATATTTGTTTAAGAACTTTGATGACAAATTGAGGTGTGTTGATATTCAATAGAACAACAACCTCAGAGCTGTCATATGAAATGATATCTTTGTGTTCTGAATCTACTCTTCCTCACTGCAAGCTGTGTACTTTGTATTTAAAGTTGTTTTGTTTCGTAACAATGTATCCTGAATCAACATTGCCTCGGACCGTGGACTAGCTAAAGTTTGTGGAAGATTTTCCTATATATTTCCTATAAATTTCTAAATTTATTGAGGATTTTCTAACAGTAGACGGAAAGAAAGTTGGTTGAACTGTTAATGATTTTGATTTAGCAATTAATAAGTGTGAGAGTTTGGTTTAATAAACTCAGAGAAATATCTAGAGCAGTTCTACATTTCAAAGCAGGGATTTGAGATAGATGAGAAGAAATGGATTTCCTTGGGATTCGAAGCCTATTGTGTCTATTTAGAGTTCGGCATATACATGATGGCATACAGTATCATTTAAGGACACACATAAAACAAAAGAAACCTTCTATCTATATCTGTAACCCCTATATCGGATTCATTCGCAGCAACTTTATGCTGTGTAGTAACGTATTTGTCACGTATGAATTTCCCAGATATATCTTTTACTTAATTAACAACTTTCTCTGGTTATTTCAGTCCCCGTCTGCTTCTGTAATCGACCAATGTGATAGCAATTCGTTTCTTTTACACTGTGCTTTCTTCCGTTGCAGATTTTGAGAAAGTATTGTAGTTTTGTGATACTACAGATCGTTGCGAAAATATATTTCATATACTATTCTGAGCGACCAGTGTTAATCTTTTTCATAAATTTATTTATTTCAAACTTAACCGCCTTGCATGTTACGCAGACTTTGCTAAACAAGTAGTCCCATTAAAACTCTTACTCGTCATGGGAGACGAGCGTCTAATCACATCTGTCTGTCTGCGACCACTCGACTGGTTATTCGGGTATTGTTCCGCTTTTATCTTCTCGTCCCGCAGCAATATTTTCGGAATGGCTTTCCTGAGTACACAGGACTTGCAGCTCCTGAGAATTTTCTGCTGAAGTGCCGTTATAAACCCCGGATACTGTGCATTGAATTGGAGAAATCGCGGTACCACCATGCTGTAGGGATTCTTCCTCTGCTGTGAAAATAATCTCATCGTGACAGCAGTTAAAAGCATCTTATACGACCCATTACTTTTACCATTTACTTTTTACGATACCGTCCGCCGTAAACTTGGTGGTCAAACTTGGACCGGGAGCGCTAGGTACGAACTCAGTGGAAATGTGGATGGTTTCTATGTCGACCAAACTTCTGGGGTGAAACGGCTATGAGGCTGCTTACATGGGGAAGTTTCCCAGGGATCTATAAGTTTAAGAAAGATGAGAGAAACTGAGAACAACAATAAAACGGGAGAATTAGCCATTAAGTAAATATGCTATAGTAAATACAAATTAAGGTTTATAAATTGCAAATTCTGCTTTCAGCCCCTTTTGATATTAAACTTTTATGCATTCACAAAAGGTATTAAAAGAATAATTAGATACTTGAAGAAAATATTTCTTAATAAAATAATTTCGTTCCTGGTTCTATAGTTTTCATTGCTAGACATATATTAAAATATTAAGTCTCAAACATTAACTTGTATAGAGAAGTGACAGACATATTTCTGGTTTTTTTCGGTGCTTAGTTCAGTTACTGTAAAATCGCATATTTTCAATGGGAACCACGTAACAATTCAGAATTGAAATGGCGATTAAAACAGATTTATTAACAATACTTGTTGTTTGGCATGGAAATGATAAAACAACTCCCGAAAATCAATGTACGGTACTGAGTGAGAAAAATTATTGTTAGCAGGGGTACTGTTGATATAAATGGTATCTAAGTAGAACATTACCCATTTATCTGATGTAAGTGTATAGAGAATGAAAGTTTAGTATGTCCCGCAGTTATATAATACTTCATTTACTTATGACTGTGGTGAACTATAGGATCACCTTGTCGAAGAAGAAGTATTTCTTAAATATGAAACGAGGGCGGCAAGTGTGCATGGTCAGGAAACCCAGATAGGGATTTCGACCTGTGGAAAAATGCGTAATGGTCGATCTACGTAGCACAGATGACCGCTTTGACAGGGATCTGCATTGGTCTGCCACTGCCCCTCCACATTTACAGGTATAGTGGGAGGTCGAGGATAAAATTTCCTGCACGGGTCTCATGGGGATTCCTCTATGAAATCGCAGTCACAGTCGATTACGCAGAGTTGTTGGTTGGAGATCGCATCCAGGAGCAGATGAAAATCGCTTAACAGGTTGGCTCTACCATGGGGAAATTGGATATTGAGAAGCCACAGACGCATCATAGATAGGGGTGTGTGTCGTCCGCATTGTTTATGAATGGTGTTTTGAGGTGGTACAAGCACCCATAGCCCGCAAACTCACTCACCGCTTTCAGAGTAATGGTACAGCCAAGTAATTATCAGATAATTAATGAGATTGTCGGGTGAAGTCTTTAGTCTTAATTTTTAATCTTGTTTTATATAACTTGTACAGAACCATATTCAGGCTGTATGTGACAATAATCAGTGTAAATATACGCATCATTCTGGAGTCATTTCACCCTCATAATTCCACCACAAATACTTCAACCAGATCGCAGATCGACTTTGGAGCTCAATCCTTACGCAAGCGCTCTTTCCTCTAGTCGATCCTTTCAATATCAGCATTTGAGTAGCTAAGCTAAAGAAAATAACCATGTTTTTATCCCTATCTTCATGATTATGCTCTAAGTCCGTTCTGTCTTGACTTCAGCAAATTTTTTTCTCTGTGCCTTCCACATTTTTTCTGTCCACTGCCTGTTCGTTGCTTGAATCTCTGCCTTTAGTGATACGGGTTCTAACAGAATGGATATTCTCCTAATATCGATTTTTATAGCTAAAAATCTCGCCATGAACAAGCTTTCATTCTATTTAAAAGTTTTATTTCTGTATACTGCATATTTTGATAATTAGATATGTTCATTTGTTACATTTCACTACTGTACGACCATTCCTTTGTAAAACTTCGAATGTTTTCTCTTTTTTGTTGAGAGTGCAGGCCATTACATTACAGGATAATCGATACTGTACTTGTGGAATTTGTATCTCATTCATAGTCACAGCTTGCATTAAAACACATGGAGTGTGAGCAGTAAAGCTCGAACCTGGCATTCCCATGGACCAAGTTCAAATACCCGACCAACCATCCTTATTTAACTTTTCCGGAGTTTCCTCAAAACAGTTCAGGCCAATACAGAAATGGTTTCTTCAAAAGGGTATAGCCGATTTCTTTCCAGTTTCTTTTTTCCCCACTCCTCTACCTCCTCTAATAACTCGTCGTCGATAAGATGTAAATCCGGAAGGGAAAAAATAGTATCACATACGAAATAATTAAAGTTAATGGATTTAATTTAATTGAATAATTTATATGGTGCATAGTTAGTGTGTGAATCGATTTTTATGGGACTTTTAATGACTCGTTGCTGATTTTTCATGGAGTAATAACATAGGCTGCTTTTTATCCTGTAAAACTTAAAATCATTCAAACTTCTTGACAAACATGAACGAAGTCGTAGGCATCAGCTAGTAATAATAATAATCTGGCTCCCGTAGCACCGTGTTATAAGATAGATACAGAAATTATTTTGAGGATATATTGACGGTAAAGATTTAATAAGGCCATACTTTTCTTCGAATATGTTCTCTGTCGCCAGTGCTTCATTTATTTATTTTTCTTCTATTGTGCGTGTTACTCTTGTACAAACAATATCGCTGTCAGCACAAAAGGAATGATAAGAAAGCCATGCAACAACATTTCTAGGAACAAAGATACCTCAGATGTTACAGAATACACCACTCGGCTTTGTGCTGCTTAGCTCCAAGGTTGTGGACGAAGTGGATTATAAATTACGGTTCCTGCGTGAGCTTAACAAACGTCTGCTTGACACGTGGCACGGCTTATTAAACACAGCTACGTGAGCTACGTGACGGGGCGGAGAGGACGGCTTTGCATGCGCTTCGCGGGACAGCAACCATGGATCCACTGAGTAACTGTGTCAGCTGAAAAATCAAATCAGTGGCAAATCTGAACCCAACAGACTTCGCGCGATCTTTAAAGTGATTATCATTAAAGGTACAAACTTGGCAGTTCCGCTATAAGGCTACAAACCATGGTTCTTCTAAAAAATAAGGAAAATAACGAAAATGTAATTTCGACTTTATCTTAAATTTAAGATAATAAAATATTATATTCGATGTGTCTGTACACGAAATTGATGCTACCAATTCCAAAACCATAAAATTGACTCATCTGGTTGCGGCATCGTGATTGTATCCGGCGCTGATTTGGTGTCAGCTGGTCCCAGTCCTGGTGGAAGAAATTTTCATCATGAGGACTATGCTGGCAGGTTAGGAGAGGTGGTGGAGCAACAAAGTTCTGACTTAAATCTCAAATCTCTCCGCAGTGAGGGCATGCGACGCTGTTGATTGTGATTCGTCCGTCTTATGGGGCGACCTCTTTGGTGCCTTTCGGAACAGAAGGTGGGCACCTGGTTTCACCCTTTCCGTTCTTGATCTATCATTTCATACAACACAAACCACACTCTGCACTGCGTACTGTTACAGCCATCCACACTTGCAATAACACATACTAGCACACACTGGGGAAAGCAACGGGAAACCACCAAAGTTTCATCTTTCCAAGATAGTTCCAATACACAGGAACACCCTCCATAGGCAACGGAATCGGACATGGCATCATAAAAGATAAATTTGAAATTTTTGTGCGTCCAACCTTATGTCAGTCTGTCTGGATATCTATGTCTCCGCAAGCTTAATACGCAAAAACTGATAAAAAGATTTTTACGAAACTGCACATAATGATAGGTTATGTAATCAGTTAACGTACAGGATATTTTTTTATTCAAAGGTACAGAAGACAAATCATAAATTTTCCCTGCGCGCATCACTCTGAAACTAATGATCGGATTTCAACAAAATTGCACAATGCATTAGCATACATCATCAGTTAACATATACAATACTTCTAATCCAGATTAGTAACTTAGTTCCAGATTATATTGGCGCCCAAAACGATAAAGCGTTTAAACCACGCTATATGTCAGCAGATAATATTTTGTCTTTTTGTGCACTTATCAAGCAAAAATTATTTAACGAATTTAAATGAAACTCACACCCATAATGATAGCTGACGTCACGTATTTTGGTTTTATCCCAATAATTAAATAGCTGCTTAAGAAAACGGCAAAAAACCATCTACAGTGAACAGGTTTGAATGAATTGTTGCACATTCTATTGTATTCAAATCTTTGACACCCTTGCACACACAAAAAATCCTCATTCCCTTATGCATGAAGTCTAGTGCTCATAGTCTTCTTTTCCCTTTCATGCACTACTCTCTCTCTCTCTCTCTTTTTTTTTTTTTTTTTTTTTTTACTTACGGCTTTACGCCTTGTTGACGGCAAGGTCATTAGAGGCAGGAACAAGAAATGGGAAGCAATGCGGCCGTATCTTTCCCAAGTAAGCATCTCGGCAGTCACCCGGAGTGATTTGAGGAAACCATGGAAAACCCAAATCTGGAGGCCCGGAAGGGGATTCGAACCCACATCCTCACGTCCTCCCGAATACGAGGCCAGAGCGATACCACTCACCCACCACGCTCGGTTGCATGCTCTACTCCTAATTCCTCTTTCAATATCGTTCGTAGCCTCAACACC
This sequence comes from Vandiemenella viatica, assembly GCA_031002005.1. Classification (NCBI taxonomy): domain Eukaryota; kingdom Metazoa; phylum Arthropoda; class Insecta; order Orthoptera; family Morabidae; genus Vandiemenella; species Vandiemenella viatica. The sequence goes on along the minus strand of JARYHS010013630.1, from coordinate 98,876,395 downwards.
AAACTACCCGTTGTACATCTCCGGTACTCTCTTTATCCTCCTCTCTTCCAGTGGCTCCCAGTCCAGCTCCTTTATCATGTTAGATACTGACTGGGGCCTAGTAATTTCTACAAACAAATCTAGCTGCTCTCCTTTTTGACGCCTCCAACTCTTGAATTTGATACCCAAATATGGGTTCCACCATATTCAAGCTATGCTCTGATCAAAGTTTTGTAACCAAGTTCACTCACTTCTCTGTTACATGCTTAAATCACGCTAACCAGTAAATGAAGGATTTTGTAATCTTTTCCTACCACCGGCCCAGTTGAGTTTATTAGCAAATGATAAGCCAATCCTTAAAGAAGCAATTCTGTCACCGCCACATAACATTCTTTTTAAAATAAAAATTAATGTGCAGAATCAACTTTTCTACAATTTTTATTATATAATTTAGATATCAGTGTAATTGTTGGGTCAGAGATATTTTCAGTCTTGAAGTTTCTTTTATCTCGTTTATAATTACAGCCAAACTAAAAAATCTACCTTCCTTTTTTTTAGAAAAATTTTTTAGTAAAAAATTAGCTAACATTAAGGTTTTTTACTTGAATAAAAATCTGATGTTGCCGGAATAAAGATCTTTCAACATAATTAAGCCTTCATCTCTAAATTTTTAGTTAGTAAAAATACCAACATTCCTGATTTTGGTGAATCATCCTAAACATTGTAATGACACATTACAGCCGTGTGATGTTGCAGTAACGTAAGTTTGTGAACATATTTGTGAGGTTGCAGCTAGATACCAGACAGGTACCTGTCAGCCAAGGAATGTGGCTACCCCTCCCATTTCCCCTAATCCGCTGGACCGCTAGGCGAAGGGGTGGCGGACGCGCTTGGGGGACACTCGGGTGTGCACCTGGCTGTACGCACGGACGTTGGAAGAATACGCGAGTGCGAGTGTGAGTTCGCGCTTCTGTTGGAAGAGTTTTTTCCAGTCCGTATCTGCAAGGAGCAGGTTCGTCGCCAGACTGCGTCGACATCTTCCCGTCCTAGCTGCTTGAGGGGTCACTACGTCTGTGCTGCGTCGAACGTGAGGCGAACACGACGCCACCCGTGAGCTGATCAGACCACTTCCCGCAGTCGTGTCGTAAGAAGCCCCACCACGGACCTGCCCGCAGCTGCCGTCACAGGAGCAACAAACGGTATTGTGTGTTGAGTGCGTTCACCTACCGCGTCCACTAGCCCAGTAACGACCCTGATGAACAACAATGTATGCCGGACAGTTTGCAATAACAAATCACATCTCTTAATCACGTCTAATTAATTAATGCATCCATATAAGTGATCTAATAAATAGTAATTTTAAATTGGTACCTTGATGATCAATTCACATCCCTCATTATAAATATTAAGTGATAAATTTATAATAAATTAAATTAACCATATATTTTTGATGTCGCAAGTAGCTTGACACTTCAACATGTAAAGTAAAAGTTCTACTACGTCAGTTAAATCAAAAGAAGTGTTCTCCTTGTTAATAAGTAGCCACACAGAGAATTTAAAAGCTGTATTTTAAAGTATTTACAGCCTTCTAAACGATGGTATATTTCTAGCAAGAAAGTTTAGTAATATTTTTAGGAAATTAAACTTTTATTCATACGTTGTCAGGCATCTGGAAACTAGTATTCGGTAAAAGAAAGTATTTGAAATAAATGGATAAGTGTATTTAAATGCAGGTGGATAGTAAGTAAGTATATACAAATATAAGAAGAGTAAACATTCGTTATCCATAATGTTTAAGAAGGACGCAGGATGTAGTCGTTGATGAGAAGCGGAAAATGCAATACATTAAGGTAACAAACAATTAGAAAACACTCTCACGTTAAAATTAAATTACGAGTTTAAAGATGGAAGATCGCAATAAGTAGTAAATAAAGTTTCGTCAGCGTATTTTATAGTGATCATACGAAATTGAGCTACTTCATCTCTTACATGCTACGTCATAAAATTCATGTGAATATGGTGTGAACCTCATGTGAAATTATTGTTCTAGTCTATCTTGAAACCAGGAAGTATTTCATCTCCATTCAATGTCGAGAGAAACTTAATAATAGTAATCATAATTTGGGCGTCATTAAATAATTTCCGCTGGGCCACGTCATTCGTCAATGTGGCACAGAACTGCTAGTCGCTTGTTGAGGAAGAGGTTGCGACAAGGATTTATGCAGCTGCGGAGTTTGGTAATTAATGAAACACAGTCGATTAATTGATGCAGGAGACAGATTGGTTTAGTGGAAGAAATACAAATGTTTAACCGGCCTCCACAAAATGAGCTTCCGCGCAACTGAAACGTAAAATTAATTCTCATGGAATGCTATTCCAATTAGATTTTAATGCAAGGAAGTGAGTAAATTCAACGGTGATTGGAAACAGACATTAGGGATAACGTTTTTAAATTTATCACACGAATAAAAGCACATAGCCAACCAAATATGTGGAATTTATTTGCTGTGAATTATGTACAAAACTTTTTTTTCTCAAACTACCAACAGGTAGGATGCTTCAAAATAACTATTACGCTTTTACAGTATTTCATTGGCCATTATTTCCATCCAGGTTTATGTTGGTCGAAAGAACCATACATAGTTCGGCATCGCACAGCTACTGCTCTGTAAAATCGCCAATGTTGTGACGTCTACAATGTTAACTACAAAGTATACAGAATGAAGCATTACAGAAAGCCATGCTGAAATAAATACAACATTAAAATTAACTTATTACATAGCCATATGCAAAATAAGTACACTACATGGAATAAAGAAATTTAGATCCATTACATTCGATGATGGAACATTATTTTTATTACTATTTCTATAATCTACTCTTAGTGACAGTGTAGCCATTGGAAAAGCCAATGACTTTAATGAACAATTTCAGACGTACATGATTCTCTTTTTGTTTAAGACTGTCACTTGCATATAAAACTCATATATTGAGATCAGGATATCCCTTATACGAGCAAAAATAAATATCTTGTAAAAACACTTTGTATATTTTCCCATTTTGTTTATAATACTGTTAATTATTTCCCTGTAAAAACTCAGCCTTCTAGTATGACAATAACCAGTGCCGACTAGATGACAAAGTTTTTATGTGCAATTTTTTTACCCAAAATAATTCTTTTATTAACAACACTTCCGCTTCTGTATTGTTTATGGGATTATAAATTGCAATAATGGGCTGTACGTATTGTTATACAATAAAATAAAACAAGTTATATGTATTATATATTGAAATAAACCCCATTATTGAGTATACATCCTCTTTAAGGTGTCTTACAATTTGGATCTAATTTCCTGTGTTATTGCATACAATTGGAGCACTCTTCTTCGGCAGTTACTAAGCCATGAAAGTCTTGCATCAATTTGAGGGACCTTTCAGCCTTGTCATGACTGCTTTTAGAGACAGGAATGTAGCTTTATCTGTCACAACAGACTTTGTATTTCCCACAAGTTGTCAAGTAAACTATCAAGAGAGAAAACAGATTTCTGCTCTTGAATGACATGAAACAAAAGTAATTAAAAATAATAGATAAAACCAATATTAAATAATCAAATTCACAATATAACATACAATCCCAAGACTAATCAATCAAATTTCAGTACAATATAATGTGTTCCTAATTTTTTCTTCTGAAGAGTCAAATATTTTACTAAAATTCTTTGTAGTATCTTTATTGAAGATGGTCGCAGTATTGTTTAGATATCTATTTTATCATCAAAAAGATATAGAATTACTATTTTCTAAGACAAATATTACTGCACGAGTTGGTTTGTTTCTGGAAATTATCGCAGAACGCAATCAGTAACAGAGATGAGGAGCTGGAATGGGATTCATTGCAAGACAGGAGGAGGATGAGGAGGGTCATGGGAGTGTACAGGGAGTATACTGGTGATGAGGCATGGGAAGATATTGGAGTAGGTATGAAAAGTAGTGCATGGAAGCGAAAAGATGACCATGATCACAAGCTGGCACTTGATTTCAGGCACAAGGATGTGGGAAGATTCTCTTTTTTAGGTAAGGTTGTCAGGGATTGGAATAAGCTACCAGGGGAAATGATGAATAAATTACCGAAAACGTTGAAAGTATTTAAAGTTAAAATTTGTAGAGGGCAAATGTAGGTGGGTGCAGGAAAGGGGGAAGATGGGTGTGTAAGGAAATTGCCACCGGAGCGTGTGCTCCATTGCAATTAAATTAAATAATAGTGGCCAAGGCTGCATTATAAATTATCTTGTCTACGTTTTTCATATACTTCAATGACTTAGAAAGCACACATCTTGACATGGTCCCTTTACTACCAAACTGCAAAGAAGCTAAGGCTTAATATTATCAAACATTGCACGGCTTGTGTGACTTTCTTGATCAATTAAAATTGAGAACTTTGGAAAAATATCTTCAGTGAATAAATGGCTCTTGCCACACATCGCGCTTGATGAACTGCAATAAGAAGCCTTATTTTCAGTTCTTTTCTTCTATCTCCATTTAGAAATGTAACAAAGCTCAATAATTTCTCTATAATCATGTATCACGCCACATTTGTGTAATTCAGTCAAACAGTTTTTCAATATTTGTAAAATTGAAGTGATTTTTCAAAGTGCTAATATTAGTCCGAAGTATTTTTCGAATCAGCGATGATTTTTTAAATAAGGTAGGTACAGTATTATAACTACTCGTTAATTGATTGATCTGGGTCTTAACATTCATTCGTAGACAAGCTGCCGCAATGCAAAACGTAGCAGCTTTCTTTTTAAGATTAGCTCCAAAGCATGCAAGAACTATTGAACTATGCTGTTGTGAATCAGCACATTATCTCCACTATATCACTTAGGTCCCAGTTATTAAGTACTTTCAAAACAGCTTCAGCTTGGTTTTAACCACAAGAAGTTGTTACCTATTACGAAATGTAATTATGAGATTGGCAATCGTTATTCTTTGGAACTTATTACGTCAAGGCAAGGCATCTGAATGCCATTAGAATGAAAGGTCACGACTCGGGCACATTGTTTTTAAAGTCGCTCATTACGGTTTCTGCTTATTTCCTCGTTTGTGTCAGAATTCATTGAACAGAATACATTTTCATAGGAATATCGTCAGTGGTAAGAGTCCACGTGTTTCCAATATACTTTGAAGAACATAAACTGAATCTCTTACGCTTAACTGCCATCTGTCTACCACACCTATTAATTCAGGGATAATGATATATTTTCTTCTACACTGGCGGAAATTAAAAGTGCTACAACCAGACAGGAATGACGAAATTCTAGGATGCTTTGTAGAAATATCCGAGGGCATATCCAGAAGAATTGATAACAAATTCAAATAGCTCAGGCTATGTTTATTACCTTTAGATACAGTTGTTAGTAAGAAGTGCGCCCATCTTGAGCACCTATACGTTCGTGGATCCTTAACAGCGTTGAATCAATAAGTAATAGGATGTCTTCTTGGGGTATGTCTCTCTATACCTGCATATCTTGTGCAGTCAGCTGTAGCACAGTTTGCGCTGGGTGACCATGTGATCTAATGTGTCTACTCCTGATATGCCAGACATGCTCCATTGGGGACCAATATGAGAACCGTGTGATCGTAATTCCTTGCAAGGCTTGTCTTGTGATGGCCACAATATGAAGACGTGTTGCAAGATGCGATTTGGATGGTGGACATGAAGAGTATCACAACAGGGTGCAGCACTCCTCCATACTAATGAGCTGTCATTGTGCCTTCAACAACAACAAACTCAGTCCTGCTGTCGAAACTCATTGCAGCCAAACCATGACACCAGTGGCTGGACCCGTGTGGCAGCAGGTTAAGCCGTTTCTCCACAACTTCCGCGTATATGTTGTCGATTACATTTTGCAACAGACAGAATCGAGACTCGTCTCTAAACACAAATTTATTCCATTCACACTTTCATTTGCGTTTTGTATTACACGTGGTTAGTCGATGCTGGAAATGAAATCAGGTTAATCTAATACATTGCATAGACGTCAGAGAGTGTAATACAGGTTCAAGCAATTAGTTTACAATCGCCCGGGTTGTGATTCTCTCTGTAAGCACTGCTTGGATCTGGCCTCCAATCACCTGTCTTCCAGCAACAGCCACCCACACAATTTGGCAGTCTTCACGCGCTGCTGTTGTTCTTTACGAGCTCTAGGAGTACAGAGTTCATCCACTGTGTAACAAGTCTGTATACTGACATTGCAATATGGCCATTCTTTTGGGAGATTTCACGATCTGATGCACCCATTTCAAACACACCAATCCTCCAACCTCACAGTTAGACATTTGGGTGTAGAGGGTCATCACTCTTTGCCTTTCATACTTGGTCAACATGAACTAGAGGTCTAATATGTGTCATGTTACACCATGCTGTTCACCACTTATATGCTATAAAACATAGCAATTTTTCATAGTAAATAGCTCCATAATTCTCACTCTTCGCTGGTTAACAAGAACTTGTGGACAAAAAAGAGTCATGTTACACCACACAGTTCACCAATTATACGCTAAAAAAAAAAAAAAAAAAAGCAATTTTGCATAATAAATAGCCCCGTAATTCTCATAGTTTCAACTTTTAATAATTTAGTACTCTTTATATGGGGATACCTGGGGTAAAATTTCATTTATTTATCACAACTGTTACACTTTTAATTTCTGCCAGGTACGCTTTGTTGTGGTTATTGATTATGTTATTGGCGTGGTGTTGATAATTGCTCTTCCCGATGTTCTTAAAATGTGTCGATGAGTTCTTCAGGTAGCTTCAACAGATTATAGGACGCTCGACGACCCGTTGGGCCATATATATTTAATTCTTATTTTTCCTTTCATTTTAATTGCTTTTCTTCTTTTTTCCATTACCCTCAATCAAACTTGTGTCACTAAATCTCTCTGTCACTTTAGGTAAATTTTATCCTCCTTGTTTTGAGGGCGTCAACGTGTCAATTATCCAGTTAACTTTGGAAATCTTTTTTCCGCGCCTATATAATTCCTGACGTTTGTTTGAATTCGTTTGCTACTGAATCCACATTTGGTGTAAGCTCATTGGGATTTCCTTTTTTACGTAATTAGGTACTGATTTTATTCGTATTCTAGCTTTTCGTACTCATGAGTAGCGAGGTAATATTAAAAAATAAAACTAATAGAACTTACCGGTACAACGGTAACTTTGCTTCCGCAGTTTGGTAGTTTGTCTCTCCTAATAAAAATACAGTCTTCCTAGCACTTCCCAATCTTAAATCTACCTATTAAAACAAAACAGTGCTTGATACCTATTCAACATCTGTAAAGATAATAACAACGCTGTCACTCGCAGTTACTCTCACGTAACTTGTATGAGAACGATTCGTTACATTCATATGCTTATGGCTTTACACCTTTTCGACGTCAAAATCATTAGAGGCTGGAAACGATGGGGTACAAGGATGATGGAACCTTTTCGGCTTTCGCAAACTATGCATTAACCCGAAATCTGGATGGTTGTACGGGAATTCTAATCCGCGCCTTCCCGAATACCACTCACCCACCAAGCATGATTCCTTGAAATTCGTCTTGGGTTACAATGGTGTAAATATTTATTCATGAGTGTTTTAGGGTAAAATGAAAAAATAGGACCTACGCGTTGCTAAATTTTTACTTTGAAAAATAAGGGGAACCATAATGTAAAGAGCCACAAACTAAAAACATTAAAACTGGATGTAGTTCCTTAGTTTAGAAAATTGTGTAAAATTATAAAAACTTGGAGAGTTGATACCACTTGGCAGAAGCTAAACGGTGCTGCAGATTTAGGAGGTATCACGCATTCAAAGAACAACAATAGAGCGCATTCTGAGAGAGTACTAGGACATGAGAAAGATTTCCTATCAAGTGCTGACACTTTTGACAGTCTATCAAAAGGCAGTAAGTCAGGTGTCTGTAGAAAATGTAGCCTTCTTCAAAGCCAATCGAGTAGATTTCGTTGAACGATTTATGACTATAGATGATACACGGACCTCAGAATCAAAGCAGTGAATGTAGTGGGACCACCTTCCAGTCATTGTGTGTGTGTTTTTTTTTTAAGTGCATCTGGATTTCCCGAAAACACATAAAACCAATTCGGGGACATATCTCGCTAATCAACTATTCACAACCTTCAAGTAAAGGAGAAATGGAGATCGTCAAAACAAGATGCTGCTTCGACAAGTTTTGCATTGCCATGATTGCTATTCAAAGAGAATGTTTGAGTTGGTATCGCAAATTCCCCACCTACCAGACTTGGCCCAAACAGACTGATTTTATTTGTGCTGTTACTTTTTTTGGAAACATTTGATAAATACTTTTACGACGGTTACAAGGAAGAATCGCAGCATGATTGAAAGAAGTGTGTGGAACTCAGGAGAGACTATTGTTGGAAAATGGACCACAACTCCTGTGCATTACTAACAGTACCTCCATCGTACCTGTTATAGCTACAGATGAATGTTCTTCGCAATAAACGAAACTAAATATTTCTCATAGGAAATTAAATTTATGTATTCGTCAGGCAGGGCTGTGTATGAAAGCAACAGAAAAAAGACTTTTTAAGGAGGTGTTTCCAATTTTTTGTTGATTTAAAGTTGTTGGTATTTCGTTTCACTGTTAAAGAAAACGGCGCAGCTACTAAATATGGATTACTCCACGGCGTTTATTCAGTTTTATGCCCAAGGTGTGCACATGATATACATAATTTTGTATATTTAAATTAACAAATACCAGGTATGTCTGGTGTTATTATTGTGAAAAGTAGTCATCGGTTAGTGCAAGGAATAAAGTTTGAAAATTGAAATCAAAACGGATTGAATGAAACATCTTTTGCAGAACAATGATCGTAAACTTATTGAGGGAAGAAATGTGTGAAACCGAGCGTGGTGGGTGAGCGGTTAGCGCTCTGGTCTCGCATTCGGTAGGACGCCGGTTCGAATCCCCGTCCAGGCATCCAGATTTGGGTTTTCCCCAGATCACTCCAAGCGAATGTCGAGATTCCTCCTTCAAAAGGCCATGGCCGAATTCCTTCCCGTTCCTTGTCCCCATTCCCAATCCGCCTTCAATGACCTCGACGTCGACGAGGCGTAAAGCTATAACTAAAAAAAGTAAAGATGAAATGTATAGTACTTAAGATTCATGAGGTGCTAATGTTGTTTTGCTTCAGCCGGGATTCGTACTTTGGGTTTCCAGTTAGACAGTATGTTCGTCTGTTAATGTGATTTGATACTCACGTTGTTGAGCTTGAGCTTGGTCTTGATCTTGTCCTGCTTGTAGTGGCCTGACAGTTGGTACAGCACGGCGCGGCTGCGCCGCCTCCCGTAGTTGGCCGGCGGCGCCTCGGGGTCAGCGTTGCCGTTGGCGTCTGCGCACAACACGCCGGCGCTCAGATTGACGACTGACCACAGAGAGCGGCGGGTCACATGGGTAACCAGGGGGCGCTCCAAGAGACGGCCAGCTATACGAGGGGCACCACCATAGCCACACAGCTACAAACTCAACGGCCGTCTCGTGAAGGCGCTACACAAACATCAACTACTTCAAGTCTGCTTTAGATATCTTTATTTTGTCTCTTATTTCTTGTTTTTATGTTTTTTGTTTCTTTTTTTCTTTCTCTCTTTTTTCTTAAAAATAAAAGAAAATTATACCAGTAAGATTCAGGGATGCAAAAACGAATCAAATTTATTTTCAATTTTTTCCTTGTGTCATCCAGAAAACATGATTTTTTTTGTGCTTAAACGTGTATCATTGTAAAATATTAAGACATATTTTAATCGGAGAAAAAGATAAAAACTTTTAAAATTATCTTTAATAGCTCGTTATTGAGAAAACAGAGAGTTTATGCAGGTTAATAGGAGCAATCAAATGGAACACATACATGTTATTAAATGGGAGAGACAAACTAAATAATGTTGCAAGCAATGCACGATGGGTTCTTGAATGAATAAATAGACAACCAATTCCTGCTTACCTGTTTGTTGTTGAACTGGTAAGTCGGAAGCAAGAAAAGTGAAAAACAATCGAACTTTGATTGTATTACAATTTACTCTTTACAATTAATGATAGTGGAAAAAGAGCAATATTAGACATGAGCAAACGAAAGCAGGATGATAATACAGCTATATCAGGCGCGTAAGTGATATTGAGAAGGTTAAATTTGTCAGCGCGACAATCCTGCGTATATATATATATATATATATATATTCTGTACCATAGTTTGGGAAACTAACTCGCTACAGGACATTTTCTGACGTAATACTTTCATTTAATCACAATTGTTGACTTGATTGACACTCGATGCTAATTGTGATAGAAAAATATTTTAAATATAATTTAATCGAAATGTGTTTAGTTTTTATTTAATCCAAATGAAAATGGCTTGTTTGTCTGTGAGGAAGTAACTTGGAGAGTTAAATTATTAAGATCTTCTTCTATTTCTTTTAAACGCCATATTCTGCACCAAAACGCATTATGAAATCGCTAAATCTCTCTGCAGTACTTATTAGGTGTACGTATTCGGCGTGTTTGATGATGATTCGTGCGTCAGTAGAGGACTTAAAATTCTGGTAGAGCAGGCTTCAATAGGGTGGAATTGGGTTTCGTCGTCTCCCTTCTTTCATTTTCGTAAACATCAAAGAACAATACCCATCACTTAACAAGTTTTGTCAAATATGAATTAGAACACAAGGAGAGGATGACATTTGCCAAATACTCCCTTAATACACCCGTGATAGAGGTTCCTATTAGCTTTCAGGATATGAACGAAGCAGACATAAAGGAAGCATTTTTATCCACAACAGCAGGAGACAGAAAGAAGTCAATTTCAAAAAACGTACATTTCTTTGGTAGTGAATCATACTGACATCCTTAGTAAAAGGGAAAAAAACGAGGATGAATTTGTTGATATAAGGAATGCATTCAATAGATGGTTGATGCAGAACTCTATCGCATTTCTTGTAATCACTTGAGAGGGGATGAAAAGACAGCGATTCATGATTTTATATCTTCTACCTCGAAGAAAGTGTCTAATATTGCGAAATATTTCGAACACGCATAAAATACTACTGAAGAACTTCTTCCACACATAAATTTGGTTTTTGATTTACAGCTTTCGCCACTTATCACTTACCGATTTCCATTGCACTAGATCCCTCCAGTTGTATTCCTGAAGTCCTTTATTTGACATGGTTTCTTCTACGGCCTTTTTCCACCTTCTTGTTGGTCTTTATCGTTTCTTTCTTTCGGGTTGTGTCCATTCAAATTTTTCTTTTGGCCTCTGAAGGTATGAGGCGTTTCCCTTCTATAGTGTCTATAATAGTACTTTCTTCATTCATTTGTAATATTATTTTAATTTTTGCGTATGACTACCACATCTCCAGAAGTCATTTAAAGGGCTAACAATCTATTTTTATCTCGTTTTGTTATTTCACATGTCTCTGATCTATAAGTACACATACTTTCGATTATACTGTCATATGTAGTGGTTTTAGTCTGTTTTGTAGTTTTGCTGTTCCACAATAGTGAGTTAAGACGACCAGTCACTTTTCTGCCCTGTCCTATCTTGTTGATTACATTCTCACTACTTTTGCCATTTAAAGATATTGTAACACCTAGGTATTTGAAACATGAGTAAGGTTTAACTGTAGATGTTCAGTATTGAGGTCACTGGGAAGCTTTTCTACCACTGCAATATAGTACTTAGTCTTTTCCACTTTTATGGTAAGTCCAAACTTCTCGAAATTCTCCTAAGTCTCATCAAATTGTTCGCCAGCCACTATGGCCTGATCATCGATTTTAAAGGGTATACAGACATTCGTTACTGATTGGTATTCCCATGCCATTACATTTTTGTTTCCACTTTCTAAGCGGTTCTTGTACATATATTTTAAACAGAATTGGTGCCGGAGCGCATCCTTGTCATCCAGTATAATATTGAACAACATTTTTTAATATTATTATACTTCCAGTATAGGAATATTGGAAAAAATGGTGTTGAACATTTCGTATAAATCTCTGGAGTGATGACCGAGAAATATTTGATACCTCTACAAGCTACGCTTAATTTTGTCTGAATATTTGCCAAAATTTAAGGTGATTTCTGTATTTAAAACCGGCGTATTTTTCTGCGGTTAATTCAGCATGGATTACGAAGTAACCATTTACTTAGTTCCGGGATCATACTGTCATCATATCATATTTCGAAGCTCTAGGAACACTGTTGTAGTTGTTAACGGGATAAAACCAATCCCTATTTGAGACTAAGACCAATTTATTACCGCCTTAAACGTACTACTTATAGTACAATTTTAATAAGCAACGTGAATAATTCAAAAATAATCGTACAATTAGTACCAGTGCTACTTAAATTACTTAATGTTTAATTTTTTCCTATTAACATCGTTATGTGGATCTATATACGCAACGTACTAAACGAGATTAAGTTATACAAGGAAATTAAATAGAAAATCATTAACTAACGCTAAGATTTCGATGTAAGTTATCTTTGTCATACTTTAAAGAGACTTTGTAGCCAGTTTCTTACTTTTAATTCAAGTTTTTAAAGCATTAGAAGACTTTGGCCTAAATCTGTAAGTGAATTAAGATTCGTCGCAAAGGGCAGTCAATTCTATTATTCATTATTTTGTAGAGATACGAATTACTAGCCGTCTGCTGTCTGTGGAATATTTCTGTCAACCTGTAACTGGGGTACCAACGAAGAGAATTAGACAAAATTATCACCCAGTCATGAACTTTCGAGGTGTTAATAGAACAACTTTGAGTTTCTAAACTTGGCATCAAAGGTTTTCAATTCTCCTATTTTATTTCGAAATTAATATTAGAAAGTCTGGAATTTTTTATGAAATCAAGCGACAACATGCATACAATAGAGATCTCTTACAACGCGCTGTAAATTTTTGAGCGGAATTTTTATTTGGTGCTAAATGATACTGGATCAGTTCTTCCATTTGATTGTGACTCGTTCTTCCAGTTTTTCTGATAGGTAGTCGCAGCGCTTGCTGAACTACGCTAAGGAATTTGAATGTGTTAGTGGAGAAGAACTGTGGAAGATACTAGAAGAGATTTAGGCTCCTGAACACTGATTACTCTTGATAGAAACATGTATTCCGACGCTGAAGCGGCAACCAGGCTACTCAGAGGAGAGTCCAAACCTTTTCAACCTTACGGAGGAATTATACAGGGAAGTATGGTAGCTGCTGCTCTATTCAGTGACTAGATAGCTGGAACGGTGAAATCAAAGAGGGACGAAGAACAGAATCTTAAATTTCCTGGCAGCACTACGCTCGTTACTGGACTGTAAACCGAGATGAATGAAGTAGAGGAGAGTTGGGAATGAAGTCTTGTCAACGAACAAAAACCAAAATTATGACAAGAGACCGGGCTGAGTCTCTGCCGTAGACTGATTTACTGGGAAACGAACAGAAAGTGAATCACTTTGTGTACCTAGGCTCTATGTATGGATGGCAGTTGCGCAGAGGAAACACGAAAAATAATAGTACTTGCTAGAGATACTGTGCCAAGACTCAATGTTATATGGAAGAACCGTTCCATAACAAGACTACTTAAGGTTTTAGTATTTGCGATGTTCCTGTTTGGCGCAGAGACATGGAACCTCAAGGCAGAGCACTGTAGAGGTATAGATGCTATTGAGGTGAAGGCATATAGCAGAATGCCGCGAATATCATGGTTGAAAGTACTAATACCTTGTTCTAAAGCACTGAATGTGAAAAAGAGGCTGTTCTTCACATGCTATCAGTGAATTGCCCAAGTCTTTGGACATATTGTTCCGTGACATGGAGACAATCTGAAAAAAAAATCGTCATACAGGGAAAAGTAGAAGGACAACGACAACATTAAATGAAATAGACGATAACTCAATTATATCGGCAAGGTCGAAACCGCTCTTAGCATATTGTGCACCGTATCACTTGATGGGTCACCAACTTTCAACCCTGAAAAATGAACGACAGAGGAAGTATCCATATTTGGCTCATTGCGAATCTTGTCTGTTACTGAATCTGAAAGACGTCTCGCAACAGATCAGTGAATATAACGTGGTCTCAAAGCAAAATCTTAGAAGTGTTTTAGGATTACTATTGGAGAGTAATTGTAGTTTTTACTGCCAGATGTAATCGAATTATAGAACCGACTTCGCGAATGTTATATATATCAAAAGTTCTAAACAATTTTTTCTAAACTTCCTTCCCATCAGAATATAATTTATACAATAAGACTGGATTCAGATCCGTTACCACTCTCTAAGCGCTTAGAACTAATTCATGTTCTTTAACAATTAACGTTAAGCATTTTTTGTGCAATTTCAACGATTCTTGAAACCAACAACTTCTATAATCATTAACGAGTTCTTATCTAAAACAATGGGGTACGACGTGTAGATAACCTCCTCGTGGTGTACCCTGGACAACGGACTGCTGACGCAGGACGGCTGATAATCTACACAATAGGCGACCGAACTAGATCCCGTATCTCTCACGGTCACACAAAGCAACATCAGAAGATGAAATTGAACAACGGCACTTGTCAGAGCCAACTGACCAGAACGTTTGGACACAGCGCTCAGATTCTTCAAATAAATGCAGAAGGATTAACAATTGCTAAATGTGAATACCTTAGCAAACTAGCTACTGACCTCAAAATCGACATCTTAGCTGTTCAAGAGACCCACATGACTGAAAAAGATTTGGAAAGCAGGGGCAAGATTGCAGGATACAGAATGATATCGAGAATTCCCTCTCCTATACACGGATCAGCCATGTATGCCAAAAGTAACATTTGCAACATCTCGGAAGTGAGGTGTCAAAAAGTCAATGAAGTGGAAATAATTACTGCCAAACTCAACAATTTAACTGTTGCATCAGTTTACAAACCACCTCTTTCCAACTGGCCAACTCCACCACTGCCCTCACTACCAAAACCTTGCATATATGTAGGAGACTTTAACAGCCGACATACATCCTGGGGTTACCCAAATTCTGATGAAAACGGTGAGAAACTCACTGTGTGGTGCGATAGTCAAGACCTGTATCTCAGCTATGATGCTAAAGAAAAGAAAACATTCCACTCTGCTAGATGGCAATCTGACACCAATCCTGATCTGGTCTTTGTGTCCACAGATGAAAGAAAACCTTTAGACCACACAAGGAAAGTCCTTCAGCATTTTCCCAGAAGCCAACACAGGCCCACACTAATCAGTGTTGGTATCACAATACCTGTTATCAGATCAATTCATAAACCAAGATGGAATTTAAAGAGGGCAAACTGGGACAATTATAGCTCCGAGGTAGATAATAACCTGCGATGGATACCCCCAAAAGTGAAAAACTACAAGAGATTTGTAGGTATTGTTATTGCTGCAGCTAAACGAAACATCCCTCGAGGGTATAGGAAACAACACATTCCATGCTGGGACAAATCTACACAAACTTTATATGATAATTTTCAAAAAACTGGTGACCCTGAAACAGGAAAAAGAATATTAGAAAAACTGAATGAAGGGAGGAAACAGAAATGGAAAGAGCTAACTTCTCAAATGAGCTTTACTCACTCCAGTAGAAATGCATGGACTCTCCTTAGAAACCTGGGTGCAGCCTCAAATATGTGCAAAGAGGAGCCAGGAATTACACCAGCTGAAATGGCATTGCACATAAAAACAAGAGCTGACAAAGTCCCAATAGATCCTGCCATGAAGAAACAGATGGAGAAAGAGATGATTGAAATGGATAACAACCTTAGAAATAATCCTATCCTTTCTAATCCATTTAGTCATGAAGAAGTTGAGAAAGCCATCAAAATGCTAAAAATGAGGAAGGCTGCAGGATTAGATGGCATTTTCCCAGAATTCATAAGATATCTCGGCAAGCAGGGAAGAACTTGGCTCAAGAACTTCTTCAGTGATATCCTGGACACTGGGATAGTCCCCCCAGAATTTAAGATGGCTCACACCTTGACGATACTCAAACCAGGCAAACCAGCAGATGATGCTTCAAGCTATCGACCTATTGCTCTACTCAGTGTTTGCTATAAGCTTCTAGAACTCCTCATCCTTAACCGCATACAAGGAATAATAAATATCATAACACCAACATATCAGGCAGGTTTCAGACTGAAACGGAGCTGTTGTGAGCAAGTATTAGCACTGACATCATACATTGAGGCTGGATTTCAGAAGAAGTTAAAAACATCAGTAGCCTTTGTCGATTTAACAGCGGCATATGACACAGTTTGGCTTGATGGACTGCTACTTAAACTTAAAAAACATATACCCTGCAGGAAACTAACATCACTCCTGAGGAATATGCTGACCAACAGATATTTTAAGGTCACCATCGGACATAAGACAAGTAAGTCATTTACAATAAAAAATGGATTACCTCAAGGTTCAGTACTAGCTCCATTGCTCTTCAACTTGTACACCAGTGACATGCCAGAAACAACCGGCAGTAAATTCTGCTACGCTGACGACTTAGCTATCACCGTCCAAACTGCCACATTAGAGGAAGGTGAGAGCATTCTCTCTAACGACTTAGAAACCTTGAACACATATTATAGAAAGTGGAGACTTTGTCCGAACCCAATGAAAACAGAAGTATGCGCATTCCACTTGAGCAATAGAATAGCACATCAGCAGCTCAAAGTGAACTTCTGCCACCAGAGGGTGAAACATAATTTCCATCCTAAGTATCTTGGCATCACCTTAGACCGCTCCTTAACATTCAAAAAACACCTCGAAAACACAAGTCAGAAACTGAAAACACGAAACAACATCATGAAGAAGCTAGCTGGTACTTCATGGGGAGCTGATGCGAACACACTACGAACAACCGCTCTCACCATGGTTTACCCTGTTGCTGAGTACTGTGCTCCAGTGTGGCAACGTAGTACTCATACTAGAAAAATCGACGTCCACCTGAATGAGTGTATGAGAGTAATAACTGGCACCCTAAAATCCACCCCAGTCCCCTGGTTGCACCTGATCAGCAAAATACCACCTCCAGAGATAAGACGCCAAGAAGCAACGGCACGTGAGTGGATAAAACTACACCATCCTGATCATCCACAGGATCTCCCAATCCACGAGGTTCTAAATAACTTACCTCCCACTCGTCTTAAATCACGAAATCCGGTATGGCAAGATGTATTTGACTTTGATGTCATGGAAAAATGGCGACAAAGCTGGAACTCCACATCTGTAAAACATTCAGATATTAAAGATCCCACAACTGGACTTCCAGGATTCCATCTAAATAGAGACCAGTGGGTCAAACTAAATCGCCTAAGAACAGGCCATGCGAAATGCAACGCCATGCTGTATAAGTGGGGTCTTCAGGATTCTCCTGCATGTGACTGCGGTGCTCCTTCCCAGAGTGTGGAGCATATTATCAGGGAATGCCCTCTACGGAAGTATGATGGACCATATGAAGATGTTTTTGGAGCTACAAGTTCCTTCTTAGAATGGCTGGAAGAATTAGACATCAGCTTGTGAACGCTACCAACGTTCTTGTCATTTTATATATTTATTATTGTATTAGTTGCTTGCCATACGACAAATAACAAATAAATAAATAATCTAAAACAATCACCTGGAATTTTAAAGGCGCTTAAATATTAAGACAGCATGTATATTGAAATTGATTGACTGCGGCAATCATTATTGTTTTTACCTACTAAATCTGTTACTTGCTTAAACACAATTACCAAATTTGGTGTTTATGTGAAAGAAGTCTGGAATACAGCCGTCACGTAGCCAATAGTTTCACAAGTAAGGTATGTTTTTTGGTCCATGCCTAACTCGGATGCTATAGATCACAATAAAGTTTCCCATGTATTTCTTGTACCGTATGAGGAAATAAACACAGATAAAATGATATAAGAATACCATGTAATGGAACAAGTAAGTAATAATGGGACAAGTATCGAATACAATGTATGGTAATGAAAAAGTGACATTAAGGTTACGTAAATGTTTTTGACGACAGTTGACATGTGAGATCGTTCACTTGTAAAGCAAACTAAGAAAACGGCTACATGCATAGGCACACCAAAGCATGCCACGACAAAGAGAAAAAAAGAAGAAAATTGGAATGTCGACAAAAAATTATGACAATATTCAACACTCACCCAGTACCGTCGCATCCGTATTATCTTGATATAACTCCAAGAAACACAGAACTGTGGCCAACAGTTTGCTAAATTGAGTGTATCTGACAACCTGTGCGTGAAATTCGCTTCCACGGGGAATTGAGTCAGATTTTGTAAGCAAACTCACGGCTGAGCTAACACGCCTTCGAGATTAGCTCTCTGCAATATAACGCCACGGAGCCCTAGCTCTGGCTCTTCCGACGTTCCGTACTCAGACAGAAATATTAAAACTAAGTCTACGAGTCTTACTTAATAATGAATAATGTACGCTTCTGGGATTAGCTCATGAGTCATTAGTTATGCCATTACGTGCATAATGTGTGTAGTAGGAGAAAGAAGAAGAGGAAAATCTTTTTTACACAAGAAATGTAACCCAACAGGAAAAAACAATTTCACAAAGCGATAGCAGCACTGTCAGAATCATTAGCAGCCATTCAGTAATATAGTATATAATATGGTTTGATGTCAGTAGTAGGGACACGGGTTATAAACCAAGTCGTAATACCCGGATTCCAGCTTCAGATAGTTCCCCAAAATTCATTTCAGCAAGAGGCCAGCACGGATCTCAAAATATAGGCCATGGCTATTTTACCTCCTTTTTTCTGTTCCTGTAAATCGACCTTTACTGACAGACATCGTCTAACCGTTCAGGTCACTTCCTACATTTTTTGTTTTTGCTTTAATGTTCGTCTACCTCAAGGTCATTAGAGCCGGGAAACGACTGGGGAGAAGGAACTGGAAGGAATTTGGCCATGGCCTTTTGAAGGAACGATTCAGACATTTATCCGGAGTGATTTCTGGAAACCAAGTAAAACCAAAATCTGTATGGCTGGACGGCATGGGGATTTGAGCATTCATCCTCTAAATGCAAGGCCCGACAGGTACTGCTCACCCACCAGGCTCGTAGGTTCCACATGAAACGAAAATAATTAGCGCAACACAAAATTTTATCGCATAATGCTGGTCATTGAAAACAACGGCTCCAACTAGCAGCGATGCGCAATATGGAGCAGCCTGCAGGCAACTGACGAGTGTTTCGTTGGTTTTCCTAAACCCCCTACCACCTTTCCCGTCACTTCACGTTCTTTGCTAGTGGTTTGCTTCGGCGGCGCAAGGTCATTTAACTTACTTATGGGAAGACCCTGCGTTCCTACTGTTTTTATTTTTTTATTATTTGTTTTTCCTCCGATAGCTTAACTGCTGTTGAATTGTTCCTTATTTTAAAGAAAATTTTATTTCCATGACGACCATTTAAAATGTTAATATTTTCTTGAATATTGTAATAAAATCATGATATCAGCGTATGCATAGTATGAATGGTGCCTGTCACATCTGTTTCACATATATTCACCATCACTAGTGGCAAAAATTATGGGAATTTGACGCTAATATTTTGTAGTGACAAAAGTGAAATCTCTGTCTTCTGCAGACGTATTTTTATTCTCTTTATCCAACAAGCGTTTAGATTCCTGTTACTGTAGCATTTAGTTCGCTCTCCAAAGTTTAAAGTTATCCTCATTGACAAACTACAAAGATAATATTAACGGCGTATCTCTGTGATGTTTTGGTACAATACACCGTAGACAGATTTAAGTTTTTGCGTTGTAATTTTGTTTTCAAACCAGTCTCTGTCGCAAATACTTTACTTTACACTCCCTTGCTGTGTGTGTATGTTTGTGAGGCATTAGTTTAAAATTTCATAATATAAGGTATTTCTGAAACCAATTTCCCAGTGAGAAAAACACTGGTACAGTGAAAAGTAGAAAATTCAAAATATATCAAAGAGATATTTATGTTGATCGTATTAAAATGAACTTAAGTTTATTAAAAAAAAATATACGGTTTAGAAAGATTTGTACGTTAATCTTAAACACAGAGTAACCTTGAGAAGAAGCTGTTTTATCATTAAATAATATATTAAAGGCTTAGGTCACCAAAAATCATAAAGTTTGATATATTTGTGGTAATTTTTGAGGGTTTTTAGGATTTTAAGAATTTTAAGAGATTTATGTAAACAAATTAAATGGCGATGAGAAAACATGTATTTGGCTGAAATGTAGAAGCATTTCTTAAGAATGAAGAATATCACGAAGAACGCCTAGGACAATGAAGAATGTTACGGATTAGTAAATAAAAGTTTTACAAGTGAACAATAAACTGGGAAAACTGTACGTACATAGTCACTTTTAGATAAGTTGTAATGCACTAATATATCTTGGCTTGGCTCCAGTTCGCGGCAAAGAATATTCGAGATCGATTCATGGCAGGTTATTCCGTGAAAAATTTGACTTAAATGTAACGAAAATTACTGAAAGTCTTTGGAAAGTATAGGGATACATTTTAGAAAAATTTCTAGTTTTTTTTTTTTCATAATTTCGGCAAACTTTCTGGGGAACTGCTTACATGTTGCAGTTCGGTGAGAGTATCTGCGATTTTTCTATGGCAGTTTGTTTGATGTGAATTGGTATATATTTCGAAGAGTGTGAAATCTTTCTGATAAGAAGCCTCGGTTCGACTTTCAAGGACAAGAAAAATTATAATTTTAAGTAAATGTTGGTGGCTCATTAAATTAAAAATGAACCTAAACTTGAACCCTCTTACTGCATAGTGTATGTATTCCAACAGTGAACTAATAAATATTTCCTTCAGTAAGAAGGTGGCGTCCGTTTTAAATAAACTTCTAGCTTTCAATGGTAGCGACAAAGAACTTATTATTAAATATTGCTTCGTCGCAAACGTTTGGGAATGTGCAGTACTTTCAATTAATGGTGGAATGCGCTCTAAGAAACCAATTTAGTTCAGAGAAATTTGCATGAAATTGGTTTTTCTATTTCACTCTCCGTGGAAATTCTTCTTGGATATATCACTTTGTTATCACTGTTTTCTTTCACTTGAAAGGTCTTCTTTGTTAGCTTGCATCTTCCTTCTGAAATAGTGCTTAACACTGATGTGAACAAAAAGTTCTATTGGACTGTACCTTCAGCTGGTTCTGTTACCTTAACGTTTTCCCAGAATAATTTTTTCTCAATGGGGACAAGTCATCCACATGTAAAAAAAAAAAGGAAAAAAAAAAGAAAATAAAAAGAAACACGGGACATGTATTACAAATACTAATAACACCATTCTTCATCAGAACCACACGACTGGTTGGTGGAATGAAGGAAGACAGAGTGGAAGTAACGGCAATGCGGGAGTCATGCTCGATCAGGCACTGAGGTGGATGCGACTCACCGCTGTCGTACAACTCACATATCTGCAACTCGGCCATCTTGGTGTGGGTGATGTCCTTGTGGGAGGCCAGGAACAGCACCACCTCCCGCTTCTCGTTCTTGATGGGCACGATGTCCAGCAGGCACCAGAACGGCGTACCTGTCAACACACCAGAGAAGCATGTGAGTCAGCTGACTTTATAGGACTTACAAGGTAAATGAGCTGTGTAAACGGCGGTCTTTTTTTTTTAACAGACATTATGTAGAAACCAGGCATAAACCAATTACCGTGTTTTTTTTATATGATCGTGGGTCTAGAATAATTCCGCGTTAACAGTTTCAGGTAGGGGGATACCTTCTTTGTTCATTTGACCGTTGTTGCACCTAAGAAGGCAGATTTAAGCCAAAAATGCATTTCACAGAATCTAAAAGCTGCAAAAGTCGAGGTTTTAGGGGGAATAAAATTAGTTTTTGGGATCAAGGATCATGAAGGCGTCACCTGATGTGCCCAAAACATGAACTTCACCCGTATTTGATCCTAAGGATTCGCCCTGCAAAATTTGAAGATTTTTTTTTCAGTTTACAGCGAATTAGAAATAGTAAGGAGTGACAAGGAAGATCTCACCATACAGTGATTAACAAGTACTACAGTTTATACATAAAATCGCAGAAGTTTTCATAACCGTAAGACAACTTTATCTAGTTAAAGAAATCAGAATCTCAGCCGGTTATCTTCAACACACGTCAGCTGTAATCATCACTGTTTGATATGTAATTCCTCCTCTTCTGCCAAATAACACTCAACCATAACTCAGTTACTCCTAGAATTCTGAGAAATTGTCAATGACGCTTTTCTTAGTTGCTAGAAAAGAAATATTCACTCTCTGTTTAGCTAAGTAAAGAGAAATATAATCTCAAACGATCATACCATCAACGCAGAGGTCCATTTTGCCCTAATAATGTCATGTTATTCGCGTCGTAACATTCATGCGACGACACTGATTGGGCAAATTTATCAGCCTGCGAACGATTTTTATATGATCAAAACGATCTAAAACATGTAAAAAAAATTACTGACAGGAATCTAGTCACATAATATCAGATATTAAGGCCACTCACTAAACAGTAAAACCTTCAACTGCAGCATCTTACATTAAAGTTTTCGCATTTAGGGCTCTAAAATGTAGTGATTGCTGAAATCCTATTATTAGCGTCATGGAGAGCTTGACGTTTAGTTAGATGTTATTTTTGGTTTTAATTGCCGAGGTGCCTGAGCTGTGTGCTGTTAGGTGTGCGAGGTTTGATAATCGTGTTATTAGATAGATAGATGGTTCATAATGTGCCATACTTTCAGCTGTGTCTAATATCTCATTTGTAATCCATATTGTAATCTCGCATTCCCTGTTGCTTCCTGTTAACAGCTTGTACTGCGTGTCGCCGGCTCGAGTACAGACAAGGACGTAGATGATTTAATTTAGTGAAGTGTTTGTGTTGTGTAGTGTTTAGCTTGTACTTGAAGTAATTAGTGTAGAAATTGTGGTGGCATAAATGAAAGCACTGGAGCTGGCTGCATTACTTAATCGGCGCAATACCATGTTTATGTACCAGCATTTTACCGATGCTTTGCCAGCACGGCGCTTGGTGTTCGTAGCAATGCGTTTATCTTATCTTTAGCATACACGTTTGTAATGTACTATACTTGAAATATTTAGTATAAATTTAATTCTTCAAATTCATTACGCTTATTGATGAAGTGACTTGATTAATCTTTTACATGTATTTAAACGTACTGTATTTCAGAAAACTGAAGAAATAAGTAATAAAAGTTACTTACTTACTTACTTCCTCTTCATGGATAGGCCAAAAGCCTGTTCCGACCTCATTCTTCCGACCCTCTCTTCCTAGGTCTTCCAATGTCCCTTCTGCCTGTGGGATGGTACTCCAGGGCAAGCTTAGGAAATCTGTCTTTTCTCATCCGTAGGACGTGGTTCTTCCAGTTATCCCTTTTTTGGGTAATTCTATCATTTAGCGAGGAGATATTCAGTTGTTCCCTTATTTCCTCGTTCCTCCTCCTATCATTTAGGGAATACCCTTTTACTGATCTTAAAAATTTCATTTCCGATGATTGAATTTTGCTTTTGTATTGCGTTTTATTTACCCATGTTTCGCTGCCATATAGCAGAGTCGGTACGGCCATTGTTTTATAAAACTTGAGTCTCCTCTCGTGCTTTACCTTTCAGTGTTCGTCGAATTGTTCCACACATATACTGAAATCGGTGAAGTTTCTTCTTCACCTCGTTATCCTCATTGAAAGATAATTCACATCCGAGATAAGTAAAGCTGGAGACTTGTTCTATTGGCTGATTGTCTACCACTATTTTAACTCTGATAGGGTATTTCCCCTGCCATGCCATAACTTTCGTTTTTGCACGAGACAACTGCAGATTGTAATCTTTGCTGATAATGTTTAGTATATGAATTGCTTTTTGAAGTCCATCTTCATTTTCCTGGAGGATAAATTGGTCGTCTGCAAACAACATAGTATTTATGTAAGTGTTGTTGCTTATTTTTATACCAGGATGGACATTTTCTTTCCATTTCCTAACTAAGTCATCGTTATATATATTAAAAAGTGTTGGAGACAGGCTACAACCTTGCCGCACTCCTTGGTTAATTGCTATTTCTTCTGTATGTTTATTTCCCAGGTCTAAGACGATTTGTGTCCTTCTATACATATCTTGAATAACTTGTATTAAATGCTGTGGATATCCATTTATTTGCATTATTTCCCATAGTTTTTGTCTATTTACTTTATCGAACGCTTTTTCATAGTCTTTTTCATAGCCTATAAAAGCAATGAAAGTCTTTAAATTAAATTCTCTTCTCTTTTCCAGTAGTTGTCTAAGGCAGAATATATTATCTATGCAGGACCTTCCTTTCCTAAACCCACATTGTTCTTCTGATAGGAGAGCATCTGCTATTACTTTTAGCCTGTTATTTATTATTTTTGCATATATTTTGTATCCCGTATTTAATAAACTAATTCCTCGATAGTTATCACATAAAAGTTGTGTAGTAAAATACTATATTAACAGAATCGAAAGGATGGAGTGCTTATCTGTATCGTAACTTAATCTGTGGTGAGTATTACGTATAGGATTGTTCATCTGAATTGTGGTGTGATCTATGGCGCCTCTCTGTCCTCGGAACGATGGAATATTAATTTCTTTCTTCACTTTCCAGTTACGTAGAGTCATAAGATATATTGCAGATTTTAAGCTAGATTATAAGCTTTCAAATTATGAAAACCCCATCCAAATTGATTCCGTAGTTTTTGCGTGATATCTGGGCAAAGAGACAGAAAAATACATGCCGCTTACACATTTATAATAATAATAATAATAATAATAATAATAATATATATATATATATATATATATATATATATATATATATATATACACTATCTGATCAAACGTATCCAGGCACCTTTATGTAATGCCACAATAGACGGACCTGACAGAATAAAAGGAGATGGGGAGTATTGTGTTGTCAGTAGAGAATCAGTAACAGCAAAATGGATTAGGAGAACTTCGACTTGGAACGTGGACTAGTCACTGGATGTCATTTGAATAACAAACCATATGGGACATTTCAACCCTTCTGAAGCTCAATTGCTGGTGACGTGATTGTGAAGTGGAAACGCGAAGGAACAACCACAACTAAACCAAGAACAGGCAGACCTCATTTAATGACAGGCAAGGACCGTCGAGCATTGAGGAGAGGGGTTGTAACATTTGCAAGAAATCAGCCTAACAAATCACTCGTAAGTTCTAAAGTGCTACCAGCAGTCCTGCCAGCGCAATGACTATGCCTCTGAAGTTAAACGTATGGGGAAAAAAGGTCGAATTGCTGCTCACAAGCCAAATATATCTGTAGTAAATACTAAGTGACGCTTGAGGCAGTGTAAAGAGCGAAGCCCATGTCCAGTGAATGACAGTAAACGAGTAATCTGGAGTGATAAATCACGCTATACCATGAGACAATGCGATGGAAGGGTTTGGGTTTGGCAGATGCGTGGAGAATGTTACCTGCCATCATGTGGAAGGATATGAACACATTCTAAAATGTTACGTACTGCGTATGGTAGAGAACCAAACGATAATTGTATCAGCATGACAATACACTCTGTCATGGAGCTGCTTATGTGAGGCAATGGTTTGTGGGCAATAATATTCCTGAAATGAAGTGGCCTGCTCGACTTCAACAAAACGGAACATCTTTTTGATGGATTAGAACTTCGACGGCGCTCCGGACACTAGCGTCCAACATCACTACCTTCTCAGAATTCTGCTCTTGAGGAAGAATGAGCTGCCATTCCTCAACAGACATTCAGATACCCCATTGATAGACTCCCCAGCAGAGTTAAAGCCGGTATTAAGTCAAAAGTTAGATAAGTCCAATAAAAGGAAACGTGACACGGATAAATTCTAAGTGTTGTTTCAGATAGGAGTCCGGACAGTACTCTGATCAAAATTGCTAAATCTCAATTTTATGTTTTCTGCAGTAATTTATATCAATTTCAACTGTGTACTCTGTATAATGATGTTACTATGGTCCATTAAGTTAAGTTTGCTTTCTGTTAACTGTTCGGAGTTATTAAGTAAGATTTTCTGTGAAGAAGGGAGGTACGTGTTGCCGTTTGTCTGCGAACCGGACTCTGTTAACGTGTTGTGGGATTTCGTATAACGTTCAGCGGCGGAAACTGGTAGCCGCCTGAAAACCGGATCTAGGAAGGCCGGTGCTTGATTCGTCGAGTTATTTATTCCAACAGCTGCCTTTCGATATACTTTGTAACCTGGAATTTACACGCTGGCATTTCACCTCAGTAACCCGCCAGTGTAGTTCACTGCTGAGGCGCCGTACACACGATCAGGAAGGCACAACGAGGCCGGCCCGGTACCAACCAAGGTCTCCGCGTGCCAACCGTCCTGAATGCGGTTTTCAGCAGTCATCAAGGCGAATGGCGGGACGGTCCTTAATCTCTGCCTCATTTCACAAACAAAAATACACTTATCACAGACAGAAGATACACAGGTGACAACATTTCACTTCACACATTAGTACCTAGTACGACCTAGCAGCAGGGCACGCAGCCGTAAATCCAAAGCTACAAAATTGAAGATGCCGACGATGAGTAAAATTCATTAAATGCAGCCGATCGCTTAATCTTGTGAAAGGTGGAAGGGGGTGAAGAAGACGACTTTTCACAACAACCGAGTTTCCATAATTTGCGCAATGTGGGAGACATTACATGCAACGATACAGCGTAAAAATTTATCATTTTGCAAGCTAAAACTGATACAGGACCATCCTATTTTTAAAAAAGATGGGGTTTCTAGCTGCTAATGCAATTTATTTTATTTATTTATTTATCAATCTTGTTTGATGGATTCCTGCTGAGGAAGAACCTCTGGGATGTGAAATATGTCATCGTTAATACACATACATACAATATGAGTCCTAATCATAGTGAAAAACAATCATATGATACAAAGACAAATAAAGAGAATAAAAATAAACATTAATTTTTACAACTGAGTTTTGCAAAAGGTCATATTGAATATAATTAATTATTTTGATCAAATTCTTGATTGGAGTAGAAGGAGTTGCCAATAAGATAATTTCTCAGTTTCTTTTTAAATATATCATTATTATCTGCAAACTGTTTTATACTCTGGGGATGTTTATTAAACAGAATCCCAGAACAATTAACTCCGCTTTGTACTAATGACAGAGATGTTTGTGTTTTGTGCAAGTTACTTCTGTTTCTTGTATTGAAATCGTGTACCTGTGAATTAGATGTAAATACAGCTAGCTACAGCATTGCATGTTTTGTACATAGTACGATTTTAATAGTTAGCTAAAACTGTCGTATGTGAGCCGGTATCGAAGGCCCTCACAACACGAGTCCCGTGCCGGCGAGATGCCTCCGTCGGTCTTGTGCTGTGATATTTCAGGTGTCAGGCGCCGCCTCGTCGCATGACCTTCTCTCTCTCGAAAGGTTGTCGTCCCCGTAGCAACGATTGCCAGCTGTTTTACTTCAGGCTGCCTGACTAACTTTGAAAATTGTTTCAACAACGTTATGCAGTTGGTAACGTATTGCGATCATTTGTGTGTGTTTTGCCATCTTAAACTTTCGGAGAAACCATTATATCGGTTACATTTTCAATTTTTTTTGACTACATATCTTCAACAATTTGTTCATTGTCACAGTCGGAACTGCCCGACCTTGTGGTTGGTTTCTGAAACAATGAGTTATCCTAATATTATATCTGTAGCATCTTACGCAACATGGCTGATATTTGGAATACATTTTAATATGTCATAATTCTTGTTAATTAGTGTATTGTACTATGGATCTCGTTCGTCATCATAGTTGAATCTGGATCACGTAATAAAATAGTAAGTTTTTTCCCCGTCTGAGAATTTTGTAAACAATTTCTTGATGTCTAAATGAATTTACTACATTTGGCAAAATTACTATAATTCTGTTATGACCTGGAACTGAGAATGTTTGGCATATTTATGAAACATCATTACTGTTGTCTTCAAAGTGCGAAAATGTTCTTTTCTAGAAATAACCTCTCTATTGTTACTATTGTTTTTTCTGTTCAACTAATAAAAAGCCACAGTGTTAAAAAGATTATCTGCAGATGAGATTTTTTTACCAACTTTTGACTTATTATTTTAGTTTCCGTTAAAACTCATCGTTCGTTTAAAATTCAAGTTAAAATTACGTGCACGCACTGTTGGGACATAGTTTACCTCACCACAGCGCCCGCGAAGTCGAGTCGCAACCCACAAACGCTTTAGTAGCTGCAGCTTCAGTGCTTAGCAATCAACAAGATTATTTAATCCATTTACAAAAAATACTTTTATATTAATTACCGAAAATGACGAACAAAAAATTCAAAATTATTGTATTTTGACATCAAATATTGTAAATACTTTCACATTAATTAAATCTCTTTGTTATGTATAATTATATTAGTTTCAACAACGCAACAATCTTTTTCTCCCTCTCCCCCCTTTTTTTTTTTTTTTTTTTTTAATTAGAGTTATTCGTATCGGTTTGTGATCTGTCGGTTTAGAATTGTCTTCTGAAGTAACTTCGTTACAACGGACGAATATCAGTCACATGTCTAAATGGGACACTGATTACCTGTATTTCATGTCTCAGTCGTATTAAATCACTAATCTTGTACCAATCGAATTCGTTACAGTTTTTTAAAATTGTTTGATTGATTTATCTGATCCTTGATTTCATCTGCCTCTGTTATACGGAGTATAAACAATTAGCCTTTCACCCTATGCACTGCATTCAGAGTTTATGAGAGAGATGAAGAGATGGTGATACCAGATTTACCCTTCTCTTCGATTTAACTCTGGCGAAGACTCTTAGTAACAACAAAGTTCAGTAATGAACACCGAGTTTAACGAGTTAAACGGACGAGGGCTAATAAACACCATTCTCACAAGTTGCTCAGACTGAATACAGTGGTAATCCAGTGATTTGAGCACTAAACTGTTTTTAAGTCCCTCTTGTCTGTGAGCTACGAGTTGGATACAAAAGCGATTTAATAATGCAAATACTACAAATTGATCCTAGAACTTGTCATTAGAAAACATTTTTATACCTTTATGACTCATCTGTGTGGATGTCATTGGAAAGGACTGGGGCAAGAAACCAGAAGGAATTCGACCATGGCCTTTTTTAAGGAACCATTCCGGTTTTTTCCAAGAGTGACTTCGGGAAACCATAGAAAAACGAAATCTGAATAACTGGACGACAAACCTGCGTCCACCCATCACGCTTGATATTAGAAACCATACATTCACGTAGAAAATACTACAGTTTCATTATAAAAATGTATTACTGTATGCAAATGAGTGTAGTTCCAAGGCGATATTTGGAGATAATCCCGTTGACTGGTGTGCAGTGCGGTGGATGGATCTAACCGCCGGGGCTGTTGTATCCATTCCTCTTCATCTGTGCTGTCCGCTTAACAACCCTGTTCTAGTTCAGGACACTTTGACAAACGTACCACCATTATTCCTGATCGGGGCAGTGACAGGGGTCTGGGCAATAGAGTATTACAAATGACGAAAATCAGATATAAAATATGCAAAACAATTAAGAAATTAAAAAAGATATCATGTTATAAAGCTATACCAAAAGTAAGTCAGCCTTAAAAAAATCAACCTTATCAACTGTTAGTATGCTTGGAGAGAAAACAGATAATTATATATGGTACCAAATTTCTTGGAATAAAACGTCTCAGAAGTTTATTTGCTTAGATTTGTTTAGTTGATTAATCACGTGTCTGGAGATCTAAAGGTCTCCGCTTCATATCCCAATCTCACTCAGAATTTTGGCGAACGTTAAAGCTGACCTTCATCTGGGAAATCTTTCCTTTGTTGATGTGAAATTGTTAGGGTGCTTCTGTGATTCGAATTCCACTTTGAACTGTAGGCCACCTTTACACCGGAGGAATTAGCAGGTTATATTAAGACCATACAAAATTACTTCTACTATCTACGATTGTGCAATGAGTACCACTACACGTCGATGTTAAAGCCCTAAATTATTACGGAAAACCCCAGTCAGAGTGTGTTAAATGTTTGTGTCGTCTCGCACTGGTCGTACGTTGTTGAAGCCCTCTGCGTGACAAACGTCCATTGGCAGTCTCACATGCGGCATCCACACAGACAGATGCGACTAGCTTATAGCTGCGATCTCCGGACATGGCAGTGCGGCGATGATGAACGCACCTGGATTGGCTGGTAATTGGCTTTGACCCGCAGCACAGAGCTCATGCTACACGGCATTGTCTCACGCAGCACGCGTCGATCACTACAGATTCCGTAAACTGGAGAATATTTTCATGTTAACGCAGATTCTGTAGTTACCTTCAAAGATATATCACCACATAAAAAAGCAATAAAGCCTAAAATTTTGAATTTGTACTACATCATCGTGGTCAAGAAGAAATAAGAAACAGAGAACTTTTATTACGAAAATAGAATCGTTACACTAATGTATCTCTGTTTATTTATACTTATATTTAATAAACATTATTTCTGCAATTTACCGCCTACTTTTAATTATGTAGAAAACGTTTTTTCCAATATTTTGTAAATTTGGGATTTTTGTAATTTATGCGAAACATTTAGATGTAGGTACAGCCGCCAAACAACATTAATATCAGACACGTTCACCCTAATTCTTTCTTTCGTTCAATCATTTTTCGTCCTTGCAGTTGTAGATCAATGAGAGAAAAGTTCAGACGATTTTGAAGTTTTTTTCAGTCCTTCTACGTCTACCTCGTATCTTTGTTTCAATGTAATCTAAATGGTGGTAGATCGGTACCAACACTTATTAGTGATGCTGTGATTCATTTTTACTTTCGCACTTTCATCCAAAATGTATAAAATGGGTTTAATATTTACGACAAATAAGACCGAAGGTTTCTTGTAGTTGAGAAGTAACGTAGTGTTCTAGGGTAAGTAGACGAGTAAACAAGCTGTTTACACGCATTATTTCCGTGATTAAAACTTTCCCGCCATCTTGCCTTGTTCGCTCGGAATTTCCCAGAACATTATGCTAATATTTAGGGTGTATAGCTTCATTTTATCTGAATTTTAAGTCTGCCTGGACCTAATCTTTATTTTTATGTCAACAGTACCTAAAATTATTTGATGCAATCCTCCATTTATTTTTATCACGAGAGACACGCATCAGTTAAAAAGGGTCTGAGAAAAAGTTGTTGTCTATCTCCATTAATATTCGATTTGTACTAAGAGGAAGAAAAAAGGGAGCGAAAAAAAAATTTGGGTCCGGCATAGGTGTCAAATGAGAAAAAAATCAGTACGCTAAGATTTTCTACAATAATAACAATTCCGTGTGGTTGTAATGATCTGGTGACAGGGTTTCTATTTGATGCAAGTTCCGCCCCTATCGTAGCCGACTTAACCTAACTTGGTAGTCCTACCGACTTCAGGGGACCTACAGTTTAACATGGAATCCAAACCACGGAAGCGTTTTGACTTACTTCACATTACACAGCCAGCTGTGCTAGAGGTGAAGGACGGGTTAGGTGCCTGAGACAGGGATTCGAACCGAGAACCTTTCGATCCCTATTCGCACACCTTAACCACTTAACCACCGAACTACTCCTGATGACATTGTCCTGTTAGCAGAAAAGACTGAGTATATTTAGAAATTAATGTGATGAATAAAATACTGAAGGAAGATTTTGGACTAAATACAAACCAAAGAAAGACAAAAATGATGAACTGTAATAGAAATGATAGCCATAATATTGGATTAACTATAAAAATAGGATCGGATACGATAGAGTAAGAAATGACGTCTAATACTTAGGAAGTAAAATTACATCATGTGGTCAAAGCAGGAAAGATGTTAAAAGCAGAATAGTACTACCGAAAAGAGCTTTCAGCAAAAAGTGAAATCTTTTAGATTCAACTACTTATCCAAGACTAAGAAAGAACGTTTTAAAATTATGTGTGGAGCACAGAACCTTATGGTAGCGAAGCATGGACTTTAGGAAGACCAGCAAGAAAAAAATTGAAGTATTTGAAATTAGTGCTATAGAAGGACGCTGAAAATTGAGTGGACAGATAAAGTAGCAAATGAATGGTTTGAGGAAGTGATGGTTGAGAAAAGAAGTTTTGGAAAATGGTTAAAGGAAGAAGAAAAAGGATGTTTGGTCACATTTTAAGATATGCGGGATTGGTTAATTTGTTAAGGGAGGGAACAGTTGAAGGAAACCGCTTTAGAGGTAGACAAAGAATAGAATATATGAACCACATAACAGATAAAGATAACTGAAGTCGTAAGAGGTATGTTGAGATAAAGAGGTTAGCGCAAGATTACATCAAATGAGTCGGTGGGAGACTGGTGACACCAAAAAACAAACCATTTCGTCTTAACATACCCCTTCTAATATATGTGCTCACTTATCTTCTTTATATATTCTAATCACTGTATTTACAATTCTTTACTTCAACTGTTCCTTCCAATATTATGCAGCAGTTGGCAACCGTGGGAATCGCTTTCGTCCAGAGAACAATGCGCTCGCGATTGTCGGATCGTGAGCTCTAGACTGCGACCTATTTAGCCCAAGGAGAACTTCGCAGCCTCTCTCAGCGTTGGAGGTCTTAGTTCACGCACAGTAACGCTTTTTTAACTTATTTTGCTTCATTCGCCTGGGAAATAATTACGACGGTCAACGTGTATGTTCACATGTACAGCTAATCTTCTTTCACACTGAGGTTCCAAGTTTATTAAAGATGAATCAGTGAGAATGTTTTCTCATATGTTTCCTACATTACTGGGAGCAGGAGGTTTTAAAATTAAGAAGATTTTGCAGTTTATCTTTGCCCTGTATCAATGAATATGTTACAAAAAACACGTTGCAAATAAGTTTTTTTTATTATTATTTTTTTTTTAAATCTGAAACATAGCGATATTGTATAAAGACGACGAGCATGATTTTTAAAAAATGATATCAAACGAATTTTTTTTATCTTCCTTCTGCCTGACTGGACATAACGCAGAACTAACACGTATCTATGAGTTTGTAACATAGCTCACTAGTGATACAGAATGAACATGGTAGTTTTCTTCGTCATCTCCCATTCTCAAACAACTTAAACATCATTTCCCCGCCGATGAGATACCGGGTAATTAGGCATAAACTACCGCCATTAACTGACATTCAAAATCAGTGTTCGACAGCCATGTTGGTCGTACAGCCGTCCCTTCTTACATCCGTTTCATTCCCTAAAACGGAATAACGCGACGCATGTTAGTACAATGGTTACGCGGCACTTGAAACAAGCAAATGACTTGTATTCAATTTCTTTGATTGTGAACAACAAGTCGGGGGTGAAACTTATATAAATAAATAAAAACTGTAGACGCTCTGAAAACAGTAAACTTAAGAGTCCTGTTTGTTCTACGTAGGAGGTGAACCATGTCTGGCACAGAGTTGGGTGGCCACTTGCAATGCAGTATGTCGTTTTCTGTTATGTAGATAAGGGTGAAATAAAGGAGAAGTTGAAAATCGGTGCCGTCTCTTTGAGGCCTACTCCGACGTACACACGTTCCATGCGACGGACGAGTTAACTTCATAGGTGTCGTTAGGAAATTAAATTCGCTTTTAACGCGAGCCGATGAATGTCTTTATACTCCCAGGGCGGGGTGTACTGTCGAGAATGTTTGTGTAACGAAATACTGTTCCTTAAAACTAGTTATAATTCTAGAACCGCTTGACTGGAAGGAGAGGTTGGTGTACCATCGTACAAAGGATATCTTGCTGTATGATTTCCATTAAACCGCATTTCCGGTGATGTCAAAGTCAGCTCTGATAATGGCTATCCATTTTGAGCCACATGTACCTCAGTGAGGGTCATTTCAGCAGCGTATGAATATTAAACATTTCAATCATTTATAAAAAAATTTAAAGTAGTAGAATTAGTAAAAAAAAAAAAAATAATGGTTTGCTTGTTTGTGGAAATGTGGAGAGATAATAAGGTAAAAGTCGTGTAGTCACCTACATATCTAAATCTACATGTATACTCTGCAATTCACAAAATACTGGGTGGCAGAAGGTGCTCGCGTCAAAACTAATCCCTGCTCTGTTCATTATGATCCCTAATGGTACGAGATTCAATTGGCGCACTATTTTACATCCGGAATATTTCACGCAGAAAGAATAGAAATTGCCGACCCCGGCTTCACGTTGCAGGGGTCACCGGTTCGAGTCCAGCCGAGGGTATGGGAGGTTTTAATTAAATGTTGTGCTCTTCTTGTGTCGTCCTTACAGCAGCTGGAAAATAATCACATTGAAATGAAATGTATACATTGTAAGAATAACACACACGTTGAGTTGGCTGTATAGCTAACATGGCCAAATGCCATTAAAAGAAATTATCATTTCATTTGTAATTAATTGTTTTAAAGAATGCCAATGGAATTGTTTTATTAATAGTTTATTAAGTAAGGAACAGCGGAAAAATTATCTGTAACGATATCCATATTGGATTTTGTAGGGTTCCATGGCCTCGGTATACGCTTAGTGTCTTCTTTTTTTAACTGATTAATGTCTCTCAACAGCGTGGTCTTTAGAGACGGGAGAGGATGGGAGGCAAGGAATGGGAAGGAATTCGGCCATGGCATTTTTAAGGAAGCATCCCGGCATTTGCCTGGAGTGATTTGTGAAACCATGGAAAACCCAAATCTGGATGCCCAGACGGGGATTCGAACCGCCGTCCTCCCGAATGCGAGGCCAGAACGCTAACCGTTACACCACCACGCTCGGTTTTGTGTCTTTAATGCAGTGGGTTTCCGTTGTGTTTTGAATCCCCATGCCGTTGATTTTTTCTGATTCTTCCGGATTTAGCTACCGTTTCAAACCCCAAGGGCAAAATGGTGCCCTGTATCACTCCCATTTCCTCCGCCGGTTAGAAAACAGTGATTGACTCTTTGTAGTAGCATTCTCTCGATCGTCAGTGCCTCATTCATGTAAACAGAAGAATTTGAAGAGGCTGATATAGTCTCTCCACCGCTTCGTGAAATCCACCGAAGATAAAATCGAGCCACTTGGTCTCCGGACAAGCCTCGGTCGCACGCTGCACTGCTCCACACTGACATTTAAGGTGCGATTCCAAACACCACTGCCGACTGAAGACGGCACGCGGCAGACCGTAAAGGTCAACCGCAGGCGTCATCACTGGTTTCTGTATATTTCTAAGAAATTTGTTCGGAACACGGCCTGACGCCGCGCCCTGCAGCCACCGCAGACCGCATTACTACTCTCGAACCTGTATTGTCGCCCACGCATAAAGTTTGATCAATTTTTCCCAAAAAGAAAATTTAATAAATTCTCTGCACAAATATTTACTTCAGAGCTCTGAATAA
This sequence comes from Vandiemenella viatica, assembly GCA_031002005.1. Taxonomy (NCBI): domain Eukaryota; kingdom Metazoa; phylum Arthropoda; class Insecta; order Orthoptera; family Morabidae; genus Vandiemenella; species Vandiemenella viatica. Next base: position 98,840,971 of record JARYHS010013630.1, on the reverse strand, counting down.
TTTTTCTTCGGCAATTATCTAATTTCTTAGACATTTTGGTTTGATTTCGTCGCGAATAAAGCTGAATAGAAAATTAAATTTTCTCTTATTTAAACGACAATAACTCTTGAATATGGTTTCGTCACTTAATACATGCATTTTTAAATGGCACTAAATAACTTCCTTCTTCTGTTGTATTCCCACCTTTCTTCTTTTCCTGGTGGTATGTAACAGTAAAATGTCATCATCATCTTCCTTTTCCGATAAAACTATAATAATTCCAGAGGAAACATCAAATATCTTGAATCGCGTAGGTGCTAGAAGCGACCGCAGACCCTGTCTGTTACTGAGCCCCACATTGCTCCGACTGCAAACGACAGCAGTTGTGCGATTACTGTCGGTCGCTGCAGTCATGTTCGGAACCGTACCTTTACGCCAGCAGAAACAGGGAAACGCTTGCGGGGGGCGTTGTCAAGGTGTGGAAGAGAGCTGCAGTGCAGTTGGTCAAATAGCTATTGTTACGGTCCCATGAAATCACATACGATCTAACCCCTGTGCTAATTCGGCACATTGTACTTATATTTTAAGGTATATTTTGATCCATTTCAAGCTACCGCTTATGGAACCGCTGCGTTGCCTAAGTCTCTAACGTGCAGGGAATGTAGGATTCTAAAAAATAAATTTAAAAATTAAAAATCTATCGTTTTCAAGTGTTGGGGTCATAGTATCAGCATTTTATAGCCAGGTTCTTACCATTGACCACAATAGCAGACACTATCAATCATGCAAAATACGGAAACACTTTTTACCGCTTTACTATTCCGACCACTAAAAAGAATGATTATGAGTCATTAAAAACTCAGACTTACAACGGTCTTAGAAAATAGCCGACAATATCCCAGTAAAAATTTAAGCATTATTCTTTAAACCTCGTTAATAGAAATTAATCTCAGTATATGCGACAGAGGACACTGAAGGCATGTCAAAAATGTTGGATTGAGTGTTGATTCCACTCGCGGCTTCAAATACCTTTCAAATGGTGATAACAGTAAATAAGGAAAAATATTATTTCCGTTTATTTTCTCATCGTTTCATGAATTATTAACTGAAATTAGACTTTTATTATAATAATTCTTCGCCTCTAGAAATGTAGCACGGGATGGTACGTCTTTCGATGAAACGCAAGTGTTTGTGCGGGGATGGCTTCCGTGGCGTTGGTAGAGAAGCCAGATGAAGCGTCTCCACAGCCCCAGTGGTGAAGCCAGCCCCTCTTGTAAACATCTCTTGTCCTCCAGAGAGAGAGTCTGCTCCTCATTACATGGAAAAAGCCTTGGATATTGAACGGAGACAGCGCACACGAAAAGTATTTTTGAACATTGATATAATGAAAATTTAAGGTCTTAATTTAAAGATTTTCGTTTCTCAGGCTTTACGTTGGTCATTAGAGGTGGGAGAGAAGTGGGGACGAAGAAGGAATTTGGGCTTGGCCTTCGGAAAGAACCATCCTAGCATTTACCTGGAATGGTTTCTGGTAACGATGGGACACTGGATGACCGTATAGGGGTTTGAACCCACTTACTCCCGAAACTCAGCCCACACCACGCTCCATTTAATGTATAGTAAATAGTAATATATCACCTGGGGCTGGCCAGATTCTCCGTACTGTGACTGCTGTGAGGTATCAAAAACTGTGTCACACATTATGCAGGACTGTCCACTGCGTGCCTTTCCTGATAGTCTGGAAGATTTAAATATTGTTACGCCAGATACGGTGGCCTGGTTGGAGCGCCTCGATGTAATGTTGTAGTGGTTGTGATTGGCGATCCTGTCCCAGTGGTCGGCTGCGGGCATTGTCCGCTGAACTATGTGTATATATGTGTGTTTATTTTGAAACAAGGTTGTTCAATGATTACAGTTTAATTGTTTTTTAATGTTGTAAATGTCATATAGCATAATATGCAAAAAGATTAAAATAAAAAAATCTGAGAGATTTAGAAGGATGCAGTGTTTCTCTGGTAAATAAAAATAAATGAAACTGAAAAATTAAAAATATCAAGTTCAGGTCCTACTATAAGGTATATCAGTGGTTGAGTATGAAGTGAAATAAACGACACAACGATTGCAAAATATGGAGAGGAATTCCTGAACGATAACGGAGCGCTTTTTTATGGAAAACAAAAATTTTGATTCTAACTTCATACATAAATAAACGTAGAATATTAGGGTTATTCATAAACTTAAAATGTTTGTGACTTGGCGGGAGGACACACAACAGACACGTTGTGGCGCTGGGAGCTCAGTCAGTTGCGATCCTGTGGCTGTTACTTTGCCGGGTTAGCCTCCGTTCGCCTTTTTAAATTTGAAGGGTGATATGTTTGGAATTTTCTCACCTGACCTCACAATTTTGCGACTAGTTGGCTAAGAGGCGCTTAGTACTATTAATTTCGATTCGAGTGGCATTTGCCATAAACTCATAACAAGTTTTAAATAGTTTAAATTTAAGCTAAAATTTATTAATTCAATTAAAATTTAATCAACAAACTATTTTTCAAAATCAGACGGTTAATATTGCAACCGAGAACTGTGGGTCTTTGTCTCGGTTTTGCGGCTGGCGGCGCGGCGCTACCTCCACGTGGCTCCCCGTGGCACCCCATCAGAGTGGCGAAATGCGCTTCTCTTTCGAGAGTCCGTCTCCACTTAGTTAGTGGGTAATTCTTCCAAAACTCTCTTCCTCAAATCTAAACCAATAAATCACTGTTTCACGGCGCATTAATGTTAATGAGACGGACCAATATTGTGATTAAAACCATATGAAATATTTTACTGTGAACCCTGTTTTCAATTACTTTAAGATAGGAAACACTGCAGAAAACCTGGCGCCAAACCTATGTTGATCACAGAAGCCACCGCGTAATGTTATATTAAACCTTGCATACTTTTAACAATAAAAAAGGAGACATTACGCTATACAAGCAGTAACTCATTTACTTACATAACTAGGGGATGGCAACTTTCTTCAAGAAAGCAAGTCTGCGCATTCCACCTGAACAGAGAAGCCAGAATGAAACTGAACAACAATTGGAGGGGACAACAACTATTACATTGCGATACTCCAAAATATCTGGAAATAAAGCTTGATCGCTCTCTTACATACAAAGCCCATTGTGAGGATCTGAAACTCAAAGTATCCTCCCGAAAACTTACAAGTACCTCCGGGGGAGCACAGGCAAATGTGCTTCGTACATCTGCCCTGGCACTCAGTTTCTCTGCAGCAGAATACACAGCATCAGTTTGACAAAACTCTGCACATGCTAGGCAGGTTGATATAGCACTGAATGATACTGGCACCATTGTAACAGCTTTCCTGAAACCAACTCCTGTCAGCAAAATATACCATATCATGGGTATAGCACCACTTGACATTCGAAGGAAAACAGCTGCAGAAATGGAGAAGAGGAAACAGGAAACAGACCACAGACACCATTTGTTTGGACACGAACCTCAACCCGCAAGGCTGAAGTCGAGACAGAGCTTCTTACAGTCAACTTACATTTTCACCTGGAACACGGCGTGTAAAACTATGGCGAAATTCGTTGCCTGAAGGGCACTGGAAAAATATCAAAGAGGCACCAGCCGCGGGGTGTAATCAGCCATTTACCATATGGAAGCAATTAAATAGATAAGAAATAAAGTGTCCCGATGTAGATCTAATATTAAAAAAATGGGTTACACTACTGAAAACGAACTATGTGAATGTAGTGAGTTGCAGGATCCACAACATCTTCTGATATGCAGGAATCTACCTGAAACCTGCACTATTGACAACCTTTTTAGGGCCAATGAGAAGGCCATCAGGATTGCGGAATTCTGGTCACACTCCATTTAATTGTGTTCTATAGTCCATAAGCTTAATATTTATTAATTAATTTTATTTGTTTTGTTTCAACTTGTAATGTTATATCCTGGTCATAAATAAATAACCCTCAGAAATGTTTGGTATCACACATCTTCTGTGCTTGTGAAAAATTCCAAGAATGAAATTGTATAAGGAAATGAAAAGGTGTAAAATTTACCAACTTTCTGTAACCATGTCATCCATTCCTAATAAAAAGTCCTAGGACTAAGAATTATTTTCGGAGAAGCTGTTAAATTGTTGAATATATATTCAATAAAATTGCGTAATATGGAAAAGAAAAGGTAAAAAGTAAAGCTTTTCTCATTTTACAAGTATTTTTAGCATTTTTTGATCAAATACAACGTATATGGTCGATATTGGAGACAAATTCTAATGAAAAAAATATGTCTGTCCTATATTTGACGGTCCCTAAACAACTTCACCCCATGCCCAGGAGCAGAATTTTTTAAATCCACTTTTTCCGACTTTCTTAGAATATACTTTTACAATATCTGAAATATTTTGTTCACTTTTGGATGTACGAAGCAACTAATTTCAGTAAATCTGAATTATGCATATTATTCTGTTAACGAGCAAGTGGTCTGTAACAGACAGTGACAACAATAGAGGTCTGATTTCTTTAGAGTATGGAACCCTAGAAAAACACATTGCGTATGGTACGCATTTATCGTATGCAAATAGTTTACTGCAAGAGTTTTACATTAATGTAGCTTTACTACCGTTAAACGTTATGCAAATACTTTGGTTTATATTGTTGCCTGTACTTTAATTCTGATCGTAACTTTGAAAATAATATAGATTTAAAAAAGTCCTCTTCATGCTATAACTATCTCACTGAACCTAAGTTAGTTTTCGTCTCATTTTTTCGCTATATTGTTGTGAAGAGAATTTGTAATTTTATTTATTTACGAAACTGTGCTATCTATGATGCAACAAGTCTTACAGGTAATTGAATGCTAAAAATAAGCTATAATTTTCGAGCGAGGAGAGAAAAATCTGATTAATTAATTAGACTTAAAACTAAAATTTTCTTTATGCTTTCTAAGCGCAGTGTATCGTATCAGAATGGTTGATGTTGTGTGATAGCCCCAATATCCTGGCTATCTCGCCGGTAAAGGCCTGTCATCCTCTGTCTGACGTGGACAAACTCCGCGACGCCAGGAAATTGACCATCCGCAAACTGAACCTTGCCTGCCTGCAAACAGCGCCTCCGATGTCAAAGTCAGTCGCGTCACCTTGTGGGTTTAGCACCACGCAGCTTTCACAAATGGACAAAAATCCATCTCGTTAGGAGCCAAGGGCACCGTGAACATGCCTCGTGCAGTGACGCTAACAGTTACTTTTCCTACCTAAGGACAGGGCTCAAGATTCGTACCTAATCCTTGTGGTTCTTTCCCGATGCCATTCATAATCGTTTCAGTGACGCTTATTGTCAGAGTTCAAAACCTCTATCGAGAGTGATTGGTAAGTGGTTACTGCCGGGCTTGCATTCAGTAGGTTGCGGGTTCGAATCACCGTTCAGCCATCCAGATTTCGGTTTTCCATGATTCCTTCAAAATATCATTGTCGAATTATTTCCCGTTACCTGCCCCTTTTCGTTCCTGCCTCTAATTACCACGGCGTCGACAAAGCGTGAAGGAAGAAGCAAAAAAAAAAATAAAACAAAGAAAGAAATGAAGCTTCTGAAGTTGGACAGAGACTAAAAATTGGCCAGCCTTACATGAAGGGAATCTTCTAGGAGATACTATATGAAACGTTGGATTTAAAAGTGATTCGAAACAGGAATTTGGATTATAGAACTGATAATAGAATAATCGTCCTCACTAGGAATCTATTTCCCCACCAGTAAATTATTAAACTTGCGATTGTCTGTTTGTAGCTTGTCTAACCAACAGGATAATAAAATAAAAGTAGTTTTCTTCATTCATGCACACATTTGCCAGGAAATTAAGAAAGCTTTCTTTCCTCTTGGTTCATCTTGATTTCTTTAGTTTTCTGTAAGGATTCACCAGTTCAGTGAAAATACCTAGAACGTGGTAGATATTCATACGTAGCAAATCGTCAAATCGATTTTGTTTCTCATAACACAGTCTGAGAAATAAAATATTGTACGTGAGAGAAAAAAAGAGAAGGTGCGTTATTTATTAGAATGTATGCCGTATTTTCGTTTAGTAACATAATACGTTAAGGCGAAGTTAAAGCGAATGAACGATCGTGAGTGTTGAGAGATTAAGTAAAATGGTAATCCAATATTCCATATGAAATTAGTTATGATTACAGCCAACGGTCTAATTTTCTTGCAAGTGTAGGTCTGCGTACTCAGGTGTTTTATTAGATGCCTCGTTTTCTGATAGTTGCTGCAATACTCCAAACGTAACCATGGAAATAATATTTTTCTCTATAACCAGTGACAATACTGTTTTGTTTTGAAATCCTGTCAATCCCTCCAGTATTTCCAGTCCATCTGTAACCCGGAAGTACTTGGATTATGTTGATGAGTACATAAACTAGTTTTGCACGCAGTAGATGTATTCAGCAGTGTGGATAACCATGATGACAAAAAACAACAAATTAAAGGATTCCTTGTAGCCGGACTCGAAACGGCATCGTTGTATCAGGTCAGCGCGCTAGCCACTACGGTTCCGGGGCCGGCTGCCACAGTTACCACAGCACTTGCTCATGTTTCATGTGCTTACACCACTGGCTCAACTGTCGTCTTGCTTACTTCCTGCTACATTATAAGCCAGTGGCGGAAACGACAAGGTCATAGCGGATTGCTTGTGCTTCTTACTCGGGGTAAGTTAGTGATCAGCTGTTTTCGCTACGAAAATTTATTTAATTAGGGTTCTATACAATAATTTATTTTTAAAATTTCTAGGCTACGTTTTTGTCTTGTCTGAAACGTAACGTCTTATTGCGGAAAATAAACAGAAAATACGTGACAAAAATACACAGAATTAATTAAAAATTGTAATTGGAATCCGTAAAATCAAAACATAAATATGAAAAGCATTTTTAAACAAAACGGAAAACGACAGTAAAACTCACAAAGGTGTACGAATACAATGAAACTTTAATTCATTATTTAATAACTGGGAACAACGGGAAATATTAAAAACGCAGCAAACTCAATGTTACTTTTATTCTTTATCGAAAAACACTGTATTTGAACATTCCTTTTGCAGTATTTTAACATATAAACTATGCCTATTTTTTGTTTATGGCTTTACGCCTCGTCAATGTCAAGGACTTCTTGGAAAGGACTCGGGGTTGAGAATGGGAAGGAATTCTGCTAAGGCCTGCAGTGATTCTGGGAAACCATGGAAAACCGAAATCTGGATGCCTGGACGTGAATTCGTACCCGCGTCCTCCAGAACTTTACCGCTCTCTCTCACCCATCACGCTCGGTTACAAACTATGATCATAATTTATTTATATTTGTGCGAAGTTTAACTTTATATTTCATCAAGTATGGTCTATTTCATTTTTTCCCACTTATTAAGTTTCTATGCTTCTGTAAATATCCACAAATTACATAAACGTCTATATTATTAAATTGTGAGATAGCAGGCAAGCAAAGCAGTAGTGAAGAAGGTGGCTAAACAAAATCACTACGGAAGGTCAATAAATAAATAACAAATTACGTTGTCCTAAAACAAAAATAATAAAGTTTGCGAATTTCTTATAGTATTTTATCGGACTAAGAACCTAAGAGTAGTGACTCAACAAACTTAATGAATTAAGCAAATGTAACCATCTCGGGTATGGCTTTTAGATCATTTGGATGTATGAAATTCCTCGAAGCTCACTCACCATGCTGTCAAACACATGGTCTCTCGTGTGCCTCAGAGAAAGGAATTTAGGCAATCTCTACCATCTCACTTTACAGACAGGGACAGTGACAATCTCTATCTTTAAATGCTACGAAACATAAAACTTCCACAAAGTGAATGCTGTTGTTTCATGTTCTTTACTTCTGTACTTACCTATCTTAGTTGAGTCTTTTTAGTATCTAAATTGTTACTGTAAGTTCATAAAGACGCTCCAAGTGAGCATCAACTGTTCAGACATAACCGAAATGTACCGACTAGTGTCAGGATTGCAGGAAAATATTAAGCCTTTCAGTAATTGATGTAGTAGTTCAAATAAACACAAAATGACTTAGATGAGATGCAATTAATTTATGCTTCATTTTAGAGATAGAAAATAATTTAAAACAGATTAATTTCGATATTTCTGCAACAAATGATTTAATTAGTTAGCAGCAAGCTCTTCTTTGTTTCATCAAGAAAAATATGGAGGATAGCAAGAACTGTAGTCCCTCGTAAAGATACCAGAGGAATACTCCTGCTGTGGGTAAAGCAATCCATATTATTTGATTGGTTGTAATATTCTAAGCCAATTCTGAAAATTAATGTAACTTAAATAATAAATGAAGAAAAATGGGAAATATTGTAAATCTGTTACTTATGTTATAAGTGTACAAGAAAACATTAGAAACATGGTAGATTATGTTGATAAAAAGGAGTAAAAATTTATAGATCAAAAGTTATAAGCAAGTCAGAAGCTGAATCATGTCAATTTGAAATCACATTTTCATTTTGCTCCCCAATACAACAGTAGACTGCAGTCGGTTTGTGTAACAATCGAATATTTATGTTCATCAATTGTGATGTTTACCGTCTGAATATCTGTACCGATAAATTGTAATCAATACATCGAAAAATCTGATTTCTTAGCAGCAACGCCGTAATTTTAGTGTTGGAGAAGTTGGTTTTCCTATATGTTTTTGCGTTAATGGGAGAAGATTTAATTTAAAATACAAGAATATACAATTGCCGCTGTTTTAAGGCAAAAAAATAATAATACTGCAGTATCTGTGACAAGAACTCACTCTCGGGGTTTTGAAGAAATTGACGTCTTAGAGCGTTACGGAGGTAGTAAACAGGGGGTAGAGCAACGGACGAAAACAACGGATTACCGGCTCACGGGCTGGGAACGGAAAAATACGGCACAGCTTCCGGCACCTGCGGACGGAAATCCAGCTTTGATCCTCACATTTATGATGATACTTTCTCAACGCAATACCAGACAAAAAAAAAAAAAAAAAAATGTATTTTATGAACCAATCATTGAATGATATATCACTCTTCCATTTCGCCCTTGGCGGTTCATATATGAAAGTAAATTTTGTCTTATATCCTCCATTGAAAACGTACACAAAACACACGCCACGTTGCATTTATCGATTTTTCGGATCTTCACCTACCATATAAACCATATTTATAAAATATTATTTTAAATTTGCTTCAGTTAATGTAGTTTTGCATACTTTTTTGTATTTAATAACTGATAATAAATTAATGCAGTCAGATACAGGTTTCACTCTATGTTGCCACAGGCAGTCAAAATTAGTTTTAAAAATGAAAGAGAGAAAATTGTTAGGACAAAAAGCTTGGCAGTAATCAACCCCGAAAATATTTTATCGTGACTGAATCACAGTGCGCCACTTGTGGTTGCTAGAGAGTTTATCTCTTAGTACTGATATTCGCACCAGTCAAAGGCGTTAATGTATCGACAACCTGTCGACTGGAGACAGGCGCACGCACACTGCTCAGCGACAGAACGATTCCAACAAGAGGTCGACAGTCCCGGAGCAACGCACTCTACAGGCTCACAGGAAAAGTGCTTGGAAGGTTCAGCCTCCAAGACCTTATAATCCAACAATTAATATCAACAAAATACAGGATTAAAAACTCGTTCCAAAGATGGTAATCTAGCACAGAGAATTAAATAATGTCTACAGACCCTAATACATCTTCTTCTCGTTCTTTAGTTTTTAGTGATTTATCGGCAGAATAGCGCTGATACAGAACACACTTTATTTTTGGTTGAAACAGATGCGCTGTTGGTTTAGTTTCATCCATTCGTTCGGTTCCAACTAATTAATATATTCAACCAACAATTTATCTCAAAGATAGAATCTCTATTAGTTTGAAAATCTGCTCCTAATTGTAATCCAGGAAACGTGGCACTACGTATGTGAGTAAATCTATTCAAATTATGTATTTCGGACACATTTCATTTCAGCACATTCGTTTTACAAATAACTCAAATGTAATTTGACATTAGAAGTATCAAACTATTCAATCACTATGAACGAAATTTAAAAATTTTGGATTACGAATAGCAGAAGTTAATTGAAGTTTTTAAATCTTTTCGTGTATTATTTGAAATTTATTGCTACTTTCAAACATTTTTAACGAAAGACCAAAGAAAGTCAATCAGACGCAATAAACGGTTTTCTTCAAACACTTCTTGCCGAACTTTCTGATTTCGAAAAACGTTCGTTAATAATACAACTGATGACCTAAAGCGACAAACATAAACTAAATTGGTACTTTACTTTTGAATATGAGAAGACAAAAACAAAAGTATCAATTACGCCAGTGTTCTGAAACAAAAAAATGTTTGCTTAACATGCCCGGAATTTTTTTAGAAGAAAATTTAGAGCCATCAAATTATTTCTTGTAACATTCCAAGTGGAAAAATATAAACGTAGAAAATTTGAACGACGAGTGTAATAAAATTAAAGAATCCAAATGCCAATACAATGATTCGGTGAATTCCTTTAATTGGGCCTAAAATAAGTACTGCTTGCAGGTTTTTCTAGAACACATATAAATATTTTTTAGCTTTTTCCACCATATATATTAGAAAAATTGAAGTCAAAATAATTCAGAACCGAACCACAGACCTTGCATGGAATAGAACCATATATTTGGTAACTTAAAAAACATGAATTTTTGCTGTCACGTTAAGGTAGTTAAGTAAATTAGTATTGGTTGTTTTATATTGAACAGTACATTTGTTAAATGTAGTCAAAAACTTTTACTTCAGTGTGTTTTCTTATTTTATTGCTGAACGTCGGAACGGGTTTAACTGCTTTCTTTGTCTCGCCCCGTTAAATTTGGTGAGGCTACCCCTGCAGTGGCCTTGCATCAGGCAACCCGACACAATAAGGCAGCAGAAGCTAATTCACTATTCCCAGTGTGCTAAAACACCACTGCAATGTTATGAAGTTAGGAAAGTGGTCAGTTCACAACAGACAGCAGTAGCGCTGAATTAACCTTGTCGGTTAATTTAAAGTCTATGCGATTGAAAATAAGAAATGTAATACATAAATAACAAATTTAAATTATATTTCTTGTAATAAGAAAATTGTTAAAACAGTTGTTTATGGAGCGTGGTGGGTGAACGGTTAACGCATTCGGGAGGATGCCGGTTCGAATCCCCGTCCGGGCATCCAGATTTGGGTTTTCCATGGTTTTCCTAAATCACTCCAGCCGAATGCCGGGATGCTTCTTTCAAAAAGGCCATGTCCGAATTCCTTCCAGTTCCTTGTCCCCAGTAACATCCCACCTCTAATGACCTTAGACGTCCACAAGGCCAAAAGCATTAAGTAAAAAAAAAAAAAACTATTAATCTAATATTTTGCATTGTTCGAACAGAAATGGAATAGTACGTTCAGTAAATGCAGAACACGTAAAACTGTTTTTGTAAACGAGGTAGTATTGAATGTACATAGTGAATATTTGTTGCACCACGATTAGTACGTCTAAAGAACTGAAGTGAACAGAGGAAACTTGTGTATGACTAGGAAAGTTGCGTAGTGACCGTGTAATATGATTGTAATTATTATCAAATATCTAAGGAATAGAACACAACAGATTTTTGAAACCAACATCTACTATTTTACTATTTTTAACCAAATTAAAAAAAAGGGAGGTTCTCAGTTTGTCTGCCTTTTTTTTTTTTTTTTTTTTTTTTTTTTTGTATGTATTTTCAGCGATTTCTACGCCTACTGTGATTCGATTTTAATCAAATTTTTTCAGTGGATAGTGTGTACTTTCAAACTGGTCCCATATAAATTTCATTGAGAGATCACCCTAAATACTCCTTTACACACCTTAATTTTTATAAAAGGTAAAGGTCACGGGGTTCCGACGGCTCCTGCCGCATCCCGTAGGATTCACGGAGGTGGAGCTCCGCACTCCCCGTACAACCTTCGGCACTAGAATGGATGTGACGGGGTCAGCGCCACGCTCCAGCCATTGTTTACCTTCCCGCGGAGTGTCCTCCACAGTACTCATTGAATAGCAGGCTGGGTGGGCCTGGGCAGCCGTACCGGAGGTTCAGCTTCGAGGAAGGATCCTCGGCTTCGTCAGGTATCGAACCCCGGTCGTCCAGGCCTCAGTCAGGCGCTCTTTCGCCTGAGCTACGCGGCCGCCGTACCTTAATTTTTATACAAATCAAAATTTACTATCCAATTTCGATGGAACTTTGGACATTTATAATTTAAAATAAAGAGAAAAATACTGCGAACATTTGGTTTGCGGAAACCCAACAACTCTCTCCCTTTCCACTCCCTTAATTTTTCAATGTTCTTTATTCGAAGATACAGACAACTCCTTTTAACTGATATCCTTGAAAGTTGGTACAAACATGTATTTTTTCATGAAGAAGAATTCTGACCAAAAAATTAGAAAAACCATACCTTTACACCCCTTAATTTTTATACAAACTTACATTTTATCCAGTTTCGATAGAACTTTGCACACTATTACTTTAACATAGGAGAAAAATACTATCAACTCTTGGTTTGTAAAAACTAAACCCGTCTCCCCATGTCCACCCCCTTAAATTTTGTTAATGTTGTTTATACAAAACCAAAGTCGACACCATTTAATCGATCTGCATGAAAGTTACCACATACATGTATTTTTTCATGGAGAACGTTTCTGACCAATAAATAAATAAAAAACCACAACCTTTCCCCCTCTAAATCACTTAATCTTTATACAAACGCACATTTTTTATCCGATTTTGATAGAGCTTTGCACATGTATACTTTAAAATAAAGAGAAAAATACTGTCAACATTTGATCTGCAAAAGCTCAACCTCTCTCCTCCTTTCTATCGCTTTAATTTTTGTTAGTTTTCTTTATACAAGGCTACTGTTTCTATCCGATTCTGAAGAAAGTTTGCACACGTATATTTTAAAACAAACAGAACAATTCTGTTTAAATTTGGATTGTAGAAGCCCAAAACCTCTTCCCTTCTAACCCTACCCGTCTTAATTATCAATGTTCTTTACAGAAACCCACAGTTTTATCAGATTTCGATGGAACACTGCAAACATGTACTTAAAAAAAAAAGAAAAAACATAGTGTCTACATTCTGTTTACAAAACCGAACCGCTCACTCCCTTACCCCATTCAGTTTTTGCAAATGTATTTTATACAAATTCCTTATATTGTGTCAGTTTGGGAGCTATGAGTAACAAATAATGTTTCATTGCCCAATCTTATGAACCCAGAGGCATTGTATGAGATCATGAGAAAACTGAAATTAAATTTGTTGTTGAAAAAAACACGTAATAACAATAAAATCAGTCAAAAAGTTAAACTGTCCTTAAATAAAAGAAAACATGCGTCAAGGAAATATGGGAAAAGCACAACTGTAATCTGCTGTTCTGAAGGACTAGGTTCAGTAAAGTTCATAATAAATAGAACGGGTCATGTCACCATCTAATATCACTGACATTATGAGAGAGTAATATATGTTATCGCTCCTATGCAATTCCTTCCGCGGTTGTGATGACTAGACCGGAAGGGAAATCACAACTATTGCGTTCATTGACATCTATAACCAAACCAAATTTTTTGAGTAAAAAAATAGCAAATCAGTTACCAAGGACAGCAGGAAGGCTACTACACTAGGCAAGATTTCAACTGACTGCTGCTAGGAAAACATAGTTTAATACTTCAAGAACCTGATTTGCTACACCGGGTTGAGTATGATAATATTTCAATTACAGGTCGTATGACACTTTCTCTGGATAGCAATCAGTATTACTGAATACCCATATCCCCTGACATAATGCGACGATATTTTAACAGACAATACTGTGAATACAGAAAATTACAGAAACTATAATATATACAGAAACTATTATGTATATATAAAAAAGAACTGCAGGAAGTATTTTTTTTCCGCAATGGCATTCGGCAACTTAGGTCACACAGCCAGCTCAATGTGATCATGATGACTCTTCCAGTGTGTCAGTTTCTCCAGTACGTTGTAATTTCTAAGTATGTACACCACAAAGCGGACACGACATTAGCAAACACTCAACACTTAAACACCGATGCCCTCGGCCGGACTCGAACCGGCGACCGTCGGCACGCGAGGCCAGTACTCTATCCCCTAAGCTACCGACGCCGGCAGGATCTATCGTCGACTACATTTGTCGTCACCTAGTGTCTAACGAAATGAGAAACATGGTTTGTAAACTAAAAACGCGAATTTTATCACGAAATTGACCGTCAATAGTGAGGTTAAATTGCGTCATTCATTTCTGTACGAATCTGAGAACCGAATTACTCAAGCTTAGTTCTGAATAAATTAAACAGATGCATAAATAGAAAGAAAGAACATGATATCAAGCAACTGATGCACCAAAACATTTCTGTCTAAGAGCACGAGAAGGTGTTCGCGTGGTAGCCCTTGCAGTAATCTAAAACATGAAGGATATTTTGGATTATAGCCCTACATTAAGCATTTTAATCGCCAGAGTTACAAAGAATTACATTTTAATATCCGTTGTTAGTCAGCTGTACAACATATACGAATGTGCACTGAAGAGCCAAAGAAATTGGTATAGGCATGCGTATGCAAACACAGAGATATTTAAACACTTAGAGTACGGCGATGAGGTCGGCAACGACTATATAACACAACATATGTCTTGCACAGGCGTTAGATCGGTTACTGCTGCTACAACTGCTGGTTATCATGATTTAAATGAGTTTGAACGTGGTGTTATAGTCGGCGCACTAGAGATGGAACACAGCATTTCCGAGGTAGCGATGAGGTAGGTATTTTCCCGTACGACCATTTCACGAGTGCAAAGTGAATATCGGGAATCCTGTAAAACATCAAATCTCCGATATCGTTGTGGCTGTAAAAAGATCCTGCAAGAACGTGACCATCGACGACTGAAGAGACCGTTCAACGTGACAGAAGTGCAACCCTTCCGAAAATTGCTGGGCCATCAACAAGTGTCAGCGTGCGAACCATTCAACGAAACATCATCGATATGAGCTTTCGGAGCCGTAGGTTCATTCGTGTACGCTTGCTGAGTGCACGACACAAAGCTTTACGCCTCGTCTGGTCCCGTTAACACCGACATTGGACTGTTGATGATTGGAAACATGTTGCCTGGTCTAACAAGTCTCGTTTCCAATTGTATTGAGCGGATATGGGCGTGTACGAGTATGGAGACAACCTCATGAATTCATGGACCTTGCATATCAGCAGGGGACTGTTCAAGTTGGTGGAGGCTCTCTATTGGTGTGTGGCGTGTGCAGCTGGAGTGACACGGGACCCCTGATACGTCTAGAAACGACTCTGACAGGTAACACGTACGTACACATCCTGGCTGATCACCTGCATCCATTCATGAACATTGTGCATTCCGACGGACTTGGACAATGCGATACCCCACACGTCCAGAATTCGTACAGAGTGGCTCCAGGAACACTCTTCTGAGTTTAAACACCTCCGCTGGCCACCAAACTCCCCAGACATGAACATTATTGAGCAAATCTGGGATGTCTTGAAACGTGCTGTTCACAAGAGATCTCCACCCCCTCGTACTCTTACTTATTTATGGGCAGCCCTGCAGGATGCATGGTATCAATTCCGTCTAGCACTACTTCAGACATTAGTCGAGTCCATGCCACATCGTGTTGCGGCACTTCTGCGTGCTCGCGGAGGCCCTACACGGTATTATGCAGGAGTACCAGTTTCTTTGGCTCTTCAGTGTATAATTCTGAAGAGGCAGGCCACTTAATACAAAATAAGTGATTTAATAAGATTTGCACAATATAGTTCTCAATTCAATCCATCAACTTTCGCAATGAACAAAATAAGGTAAAAGAAATAGTTTTGGTACGTTACCATCCCATAGATATACAATCTATGTGGTATTGCTAAAAATACTACGAACTACAACAAAGATTTTCAACTGAAGAAAGTAATAGGATATTTACTCAGATATTCTAGATTCTTCTTGCAACATGCAACCTGGAAAACCTGAAGAAACTAACTTTCTCAGACAAGCGTAATGTCATACCTGTGAACTACTGAATATTTCTGTAAATTACAGGGATTTATGTCTGTTAAAATGTGAACGAGACGGCGTTGGCAAGCTCTACATTCACAAACTCCAGTAATTAGCACGTCATACTAAAACTGGCTCGTGAGAAATCGACAGACATGAAAGACGCTGTAGGCTCAATTAAAACACTGTATCAATTATCAATACGTTTTAGTATTGACCTACCGACATTTCTGCAAGAAAATACTATGATATGATCATAGGAAGTACTGGAAAATGGTTCTATTCTTAACATACTAAGAATTTTTGCAAGACTGCTAACCCACTGAAAAGGCCAATACGGTACAGGCTAAAACATGTTAACATATTTCTTAACGACGCTGGTATTACTTAGCTGATAGCGATTGCTCAAGACATGAAGTCGTGGCCTATGTGATTAGTTGTCATCCGTCATTTTCTACTTACACGTTGTGACGTTTTGTCTCGCCATCAATCAGTTATTTAATTTATGCTTCTAGTTATTACAATATT
Organism: Vandiemenella viatica; assembly: GCA_031002005.1. Lineage (NCBI taxonomy): Eukaryota > Metazoa > Arthropoda > Insecta > Orthoptera > Morabidae > Vandiemenella > Vandiemenella viatica. The sequence continues at coordinate 98,824,361 of JARYHS010013630.1, read as the reverse complement.
TATATGAATGTAATACGAGTTTCCTTGTATGTAGTAGTTCGTTTTATCACTGGTAGAATGAAATATTCCGTATTGCTCATAGTGTTGTTGATCGCGCGTATTGTACTGTCGTAATCAAACCTTATCATTGAAATTTAGGGAACCGTTAGTTTAGATTTTTTCAGTTTAGGTATTTAGCCGAAAATCCCATGCGCGAATTATACTTCGAAAGATTTGTTTGTTGTTTTTGTCACAGGATGTCCCTAAATGAATAAATTGAATAACTAAATCTGCATGAGAAATATAGTAACTTGAAAACTAATAGTTTCAAACAAGTAGACAGATTTCATTCAAATAGTTCCACTATGTTACAATATGTATCTTTACAAGATCAGAGCGAATTTTATACCGGGAACATGAAGGCCAAACAATTTCCGGTTAATTTGTCCAGAGGTCACACACAGTCCATGCCATGTAAACGCAGCCCACATCATAATAGGTTGTATATTGCATTGTGCCTTGCTGACAGCCTGGATAAATGGCCTCGTGGAATCTGCGCCACATTTGAACCTACAGACAGCTCTTACCAACTGGAATCGTAACTCATCTGAACACGCAAGCAACTTCTTCAGATCATGTAGGGTCCAATAGATACGTTGAGGAGTCCAGGACAGGCACTGTAGCCGATGGCATTTTGAATGCAGAGGAATACGCGTCGGACTACTGCTGCCATACTCTGCTAACCACAGATATTGTTGCACTGGCCGCACGGACACCCACATTGAGTGTTGCTGTCAGTTGACGCAGTTTTTGTTGCCTGACTGTCAACATTGACACCTAGATGCAGATACAGTTGGTCTCGATCATTAAGTAGAAGTAATTGTTGTTGTTGTTGGCGCTTTGGGACGCGTCGATGTCGGGGTATTAAGTAGAAGTAATCAGCTTCTGCGTTATCCATTGGTGGAGGTAATGAAAAATACATATTCTGGGCATACTCTTCACTCTGTGGACCGAGGAATTCTGAATTTACAAACAATTTTCGAAATGGAAAGCACCAATCGTCTAGTGCCAACTACAATTCCGCGTTCAATGTCTGTTAAACGAGCCACGAGAGTACAAATGATATCTCCAATACTGCAGGTACATTTATACGCTTCTTCTTCTGTGTTACCGCCATCTGGATGTTTGGGATGTTTGAATCTTCCTATCCCATGTCGTTCGGCACTATTTACACAAATACACACACACACACACACACACACACACATACATATATATATATATATATGTTGTCCGTAGCTCCATGTGAATGTAGCAGAATGTAGCAGACAGCACTGAATTTACATTCAGCTAAATTTCTTTACAGGAGTTTGGCCAAGGCTGAAAATCCAAAGTGCTAAGTCCTCTTTTTTTATTTAAATAAAAAAAAGTTAATTAAGTTATTGATAGCTCGTAGTCAGGAAAAGTGCAGAAATTTAATTCTGCAAAAAAAAAAAAAAAATAAACAATGCTTCCACCTTATGTGTGTAATTGATAAATAGCAAGAAAAATGATCTCATTGCAAATCTCTGGTCATAGAGATGTTAATATATTCGACCAGATTTTGAAAATAACCTAGCAATAAAACATTTTTATTTAAATATGTACTTGTCCTTGACGAACATGCACATATAATTGATTGTTAAACAAACATTGTCATCGAACATGTTGGTATTAATCCTCACGTAGTGCAGTGAAGCGTTTTTCGAATTTTGCTATGTTTCGGTAATTTTCTTCCACAGTATCATTGGTAACATCCACAGAAAATTCTACAATTAGAATGTATGATGCGTCGTCGATGTTTCACATCATTCCAATACAGAGCTGATTTTCCCACATTTGCGATAATCCTATTCAAACAAGATCGATTTCAATTTGTAGTAACAGGTATACTGATTTGAAGATACCCCACGAAATTTTATTTACAGCATCCTACGACTGAATGTGAAATATTTCGTTAGCGTAATGTATTAATGATAAATCATTAATATTATTTATTTTGAATCTGTGTTTGTTCATCGCTAATGGAAGCAATAGAGAAAAACATGTTTGTCTGCTACGTTTGCTCGTAACGCATAGATTACAAGCAGGCGCTCCGACAGGCCACCCGCGACACGCCACCTGTTGCTCATAGAATTCTCCACATTTCTACCTGCAGGGCAAAGCGCACCACGCTACGTAATCTCCTACCAACGCTAAGATCGATTTTATCGCAACAAAATTTATCACAAAAATTGAATTCCTCTTTTTAATATCGTCTAGGTGTTACGTATCAAGGTTCAAACCTTTATTGCTTGTATAACATTGTAAATTTCCTTCTGTCGTGTCAGATATATCTTTTTATAAATTTTATTACATTACATTCGCTAACAATTTACTGTTGACTAAATTAATTTACCTGTAAGGTTTTATAACAAGGCTTTTTTAAAATAGTTTGCTATTAGTTAACAGTAATATTTTTAAGATAAAAGTAGCAATTGAAGAAACTGACTTTATATTTGTAACAAGGAAATTATGAGAAGAATGATGGGAGCGAAATCTGCTGCGATAATAATGTTCGTAAAAACTACAATATACAAACTAAGTTCTTGTTCCTTAATTATTCCACCACAGTCAATAAACATAAGCTAGAAACTTTACCAGGGATTGGAAAGGCCGTATAAAACAGATGTTTTAAATGCGCCACATCGCATATTGTCTGCAGCTCAGTGCTGTAAGTTAACATTCACTCAATCTACTTACCACAACACTTCGACAACAATTCGTAGAGGTGGCTTATAACTTTGTCAGTATTAATCCTCAGTCGACAGTAAGATGCGTTGCTTTATCGGACTCTTCTAATATATCAGAAATGAAATTTCCTGACGCCGTTTAAAAACGAAATTTGACTCAAATTATACAGGGTGTCCACAAATGAATATCGGGTTTTAATGCTTTATAAGATTTATTACATTATCCTTACAGTTATAAATGATATGTCAAATGAAAGAGCAACTCAAACAGTTTTATATACAAGCTTACAAGTGTTCTATGTGGGCACCATTTGTCACACGGCACACATCAAGTCTGTAGCCGAGTTCTTCCCAAACGTTGAGCAGTGTGTCTTCAGTAACTGTTGCAACAGCTGCTTCAATCCTCTGTCGTAATTCAAGGAGGTCGGCTGGTAACGGAGGCACATACACACGATCCTTGATGAAACCCCAAAGGTAGAAATCGCATGGCGTTAGGTCAGGTGAACGTGGAGGCCACGCATAGCAAGCTCTGTCATTGGGCCCCTTGCGGCCAATCCAGTGGTCGGGTACAGTTACGTTCAACCAACCGCGTACTTCGTTATGCCAGTGAGGTGGCGCACCATCTTGCTGGAAAATGAAGTTCTCTGGTTCATATTGTTCCAACTGAGGGAAGAGCCATTGCTCTAGTGTATCAAGGTAAGAAGTACCAGTTACAGTCGGTTCATCAAAAAAGAAAGGTCCGTAAACTTTCCGCCGGGATACGGCACAAAAAACATTGATTTTAGGGGAGTCTCGTTGCACTTGTACGATCTCTTGAGGATTTTCTGAGCCCCAGATCCGCACATTATGAGTGTTAACATGTCCACTGAGGTGAAAGGTCGATTCATCACTGAAGACAACATGATGTAGAAAATCTTCATCGTCATGTAACAACATTTCGCTAGCGAATTTGGCACGTAAACCATGGTCTGCAGGCTTTAGAGGCTGTAACAACTGTAAACGGTAAGGACGTAGTTGCAAGCGTTTCCTTAAAACTTTCCAAACAGTCGACTTAGAAATTTCTAATTCGCGACTAGCCTTCCGAAGAGATTTCTTTGGGCTACGAGTGAACGACTCTCTCACTCGCTCAACAGTCTCTTCGCTAACTCTTGGTCGTCCCGCGCTCTTCCCTTTACAAAGGCAGCCTGTATCTTCAAACTGATGATACCATCTACGGATGTTATTGTCACTTGGAGGATCACGCCCGAACTTAATGCGGAACGCACGCTGCACAGTAACTACAGATTCAGTCTTTGCAAACTGTAAAACACAAAACGCTTTCTCTTCACTAGTCTCCATCTTTGCTACTTCCGCATTCTAGCGGATCGCAGCGGAAACATTTCACGCACATGCGCACTAGTGCTAACGAACAAAACTGTTTGAGTTGCTCATTTATAACTGTAAGGATAATGTAATAAATCTTGTAAAGCATTAAAACCCCGATATTCATTTGTGGACACCCTGTATTAGTGAATAAAATTACATCAGTATCCAGTTCAACTTATTTTTTGTAAAACGTTATGAGAAAAAAAATACCAATTTTAGATAACTTTATAACTTAAGTGCAAGTAAATAATGATAAAAAACGATTTTAGGATATGCGATTTTGCAACGATTCCTAAAAAATATTTACTTTCACAAGTATCGCAAAAAACATTTTAATGGTTCATAGGTACGCTGCTGATTACTGATGCGCATGAATAGTACAAGAAAAAAATGTTTGAAAACCTCTAGATTAGATCATTCACTTAATTCTCTTTTTTAAAGTTTTTATATGTTGCTGACTAATATGGAAAGGTTCTGCAAATTACCGAAGGAATTGTAAGCGCATGTCAAAGAAGTTCACTACAATAATTCAGTGGATCAACTTAAGACATTGCCAGCGTTCGTGCTAATACAGAATCAACGAGAGGTGACAGTTACAGTGTTACGAGGGAAAACATTTCTTGATAACTTCCTAATCGGCATATAGATAGTGGGTATTTAAGGTCATTGAAAGGTTTAGGTTTTACGGGCCAAGGTTTGAACCTGGTAGCCGCATCGGTGATCATATTTACGGCTTTTAGGTTGTTTTCCACCTTGACATATGTGTGGACTCTAGATACCACTTCAGGTACGAGCTGAATTTACGTACAAAAAAAATCACGAGTTTTACTCCATCCAGGACTGACTATTAAAGGCTCCAGGAGGATACTGTTAGGTGTCAGATATAGAATTTAGTACGTTGTACTTTAGTAGAGCTGTAGTTTAATGTTTGTTATTGTGTACTGACCATTCTTCTTGTAGAAGATGACCTCCAGCTTGAGCTCTGTCTTGGCGTCGAGCGCCCGCTCCACCTGCAGCTTGTGGTCCTCGGCGGTGTCGGGCCCGTAGAGGAACTTGCAGGCGCAGCCCTTCTGCATGATCTGCGCGCGCGCCCAGCCCGTCAGCTCGCAGAACCCGTCAGAGCAGTACACGATGGGGTACAGCGACGGCACCTGCGCGTTCCCCAGCACGAAGTTGCTGTCTGCCAACACAAAAAGGGGAAGCCACATCACTACAACAAATACACTTCAACTATCAAAAACACTATACCACTCGCTTGCTATTATCGACGCTCTGTGTTCCAGATATCGCATTAATATGAAGAGCCAGTTCAGACTAATAGGTCAGGGCTTCGAGGTTCAATAACCGATACTTTAATAAAGAAATCTGTAGGTGGTGTTACTATTTTCATCAGATATTAGTCTTCTGCTCCGACCCCGGTAACTACAGTCATTTGGGGAAACCATTAAAAACAAAACAAAATCTGGATGGCTGGATTCGAACCCACGTCCTCCCGCATCCGAAGTCAGAGCGTTGTAATGTAAAATGTTGATTCACTCTACAAATTTTAGGCCAGATCGTAAGATTGCAAGCCGAGAAAATTTTGTAAAAATCTGTTGGGTATTTTTAACATATACCAGATTATACGAAAGAGAATGTGATGTAAACAAGAGATTTTGATTTCCCCATCTCCTATGCCAGGTGATTTAATAAGATTATACATACTTCTGATGTCAGAATGTACTATTGTAATCCGTCAAAATCTATTCACCAGTTTTCTCATTACATCACGTTACAGGCAAAAAAGTTTTATTTTCAAGCGCTATCAAACAACAATAGGAGAAACTAAACAACTGAAAAATTTACTTCATGGAAGTTGTTAGATTTGGATTGCGACACAGCTGTGATAGGTTTACACTGTACTTCAGAATCAATACTATCAGACAGGCCCCCATTTGTACGTAAAATGAGTACGTATCTGGATGAAAGTTAAATAAACATTGCTGATGGTATTCGCTGTATTCAAAAGCAGCTGAATGTTAACTATGAATTGAAAAATAGAAATAACGGAGTGAAATACAATATGTAATATCCTATACATCCCTTTCCATTAAACAAAGGTTTCATTAACTGAAGAGGTAATGAAAGCTATCGAAAATTTAATATGATTTTTTTAAATAAAAACAATCATTTAATGATGACCAATAATTGACGAAGTAAGTTTCTTGACCAACAGTGAAGATAAGGACCTTAATACGTTGTAGCAATACTGAGTTTGGGGAGCGAACAAATGCGATTACAACATTTATGACACAATGTAAATGCATTTCGTTTTTATTAATTGTCCATAGTTCTGCTAGCAATTGAATGATTTAAACAGACGCATTACGTTACGACTATTATTAAGTGAATGTACAAAAGTACATTCAAGCAATATTTTTCTTAAATTTATGTAAACACAAAACAATAAAAAACGGAAAGCCATTGAAAAATTGCATTTCTGTTAAATGCTTGAAGTTCTAAAACCAAGTGCTTATTATGTACTACTTCCGGAAATAGAATAAACGATAACTCATAACATGTAAAATTAGTGATAAATGGATGTAGAAAATATTTATCATATTTGTCGAAAGATCAACCAGAATTTTGTGGGATATTATTTCTGACATCTTGAAACAGTAAAAGTGCCAAGTATTTGATTAAGTATTTATTTAATCTACACTAGTTAATTTATGAACTCAAGATATTGATTAGTATCGTATTAAACCAATTACTGATCTTGTATTAAGTTCTCGGTAGCGTCGTCCAAGCAGTTCCCTCCCGCAAGCGATTCTTTAAGATTTACTTATTTTTGTTATACTCAAGAATATTTACGAAAGCGTGATTTATTTATCTTCCTTAGTGCGCTATTAGTTACTATTCTCACACCAGATTTTCTGTCCATAAACCTGACTTTAGTCCCTCTTAGGAACACCACTCCCCCCTCCCCTCCCATAAAAGCTCTGTTCGTCACTTACGCAAATTATTGGAATTTTGAATTTGTACGTAATTCCAGTAATAATAACTTGCAGTTGTTGCACTTATTATTATTTTTCACTGCATCACCATTACAACAGATGTCCAACAAAAGCAACGTACTAAGAAATTTTCTGCCTTCTAGATAACATAATCCAAAACCACTCCAAACAGCAAAAATGAAAGTCCTTCATTTCATGTGGCCAAAGATTAATCTGATGAATTTTGGTAAAAACAGATAATAGTAGGAAAAAGGAAGGCTTGAATAAAAAAATCAAAAAAATCTTGAGTGGCGAACGAAACTACCTATTCAAACTGGAAGGTGAATAAGGAGCGGGAAGGAATCCGCTCATGGCCTTATGAAGAAACGATCCCTGCATACTCCTGGAGCGATTTGGGAAATTTGGATGGCCGAGGATTCAAAACTACGTCCTTTCGATTCTGAGGCTAGAGCGTTATTCGTTACCCTCCACGTACGGTTCATACTAGTTGAATGTTCCCTGTTTATAACTTTATGAATACGATAGTAATAAATATTAAGTTACTTTTCTAGCTGGTTCTCATGACTTCACTCGTGATTGCCAAGAATTTTGAGTTTTTTTTATGTTTTTGAATGGAACCATAAATATTTCCAGAAGAAAAAGTAGATTATATTACTTCCTGTCAAATCAGAAATTCGCTAGTGGAAGTCCAACCAAAATCGGCTCACACACTAAATATGTTGCATATAAATTATTTATATTTGTTAGCAGCTGAAAAACTGAAAAGTGTGTGTTCTAGAACATTATTCAAGACAATTCTAGAACATTTTAGTACATTCCAAAGATTTTTAAGAACACTTTGGTCGAAATATGAAAATGCCATAGGTCGACCACTTTCAATCACCATAACTCGCGCACCCCGTATCCGCCGACATACAATCACCATAGTGCACGATGGGAGACTCAAGACTACTACAGGTACTACACACAAAAACCAGTGGTTTGCGGTAGGTAGTTTTTGCTGCAAAGTCAAATATAGAAACAGACATATATATATATATATTTATATATAAGATTAGAGATAAGTTTTGCGTTTACAGAAGTTTCACAGCCCATTTCAGTTTTGCTATATACTAATTATATCCTATTCTCTTGTATGTGGCATTGCAGGAGAGAAAATAATATAGGAATGATATAATAGTGTAATGGAATGAATTTGGAAGAAGAATAAATATTGAGTTCCAGAGTCTTCATTGTTACTTTAATTGTGCGACTAGCGACAGTGTTGAATACGTGTGTACCGTATGTCTATTTCTGCTTTCTTGATTTGTTGTGAGTGTTGGTGCCGCTGTCCTCTGTAGCCGGCTTGTATTGTAGCGCTATGACTTATGACTAAATGATTTAAGGCATATAAATGGATAGCTATAACAAGACATCACCAGCCTTATACCTTATGGCTACCGTGACAGACAAAATGTAGTGAAGAAGCTATTCAGCTATATAGTAAACGACTTCAATTTTCGGTAACAGGTCGTGGCATGGCAAGTACTGAATCATTCAATAGTTTCTAGAGAAGAAAATTTTCTGTGGAACTGATAAACGCAGTAAGAATTTGAAAAAATAAATAAGCTCGAAAGTGAACCGGGACAGTATAAATACTTGTTGTTTTGTAATAAAATTATTTAATTTTATTAATGATAGTAATTATAATATCATATTTTTTAAAGAATAAACTTGATCTGAAGACACTAAGGCACCATTAATGCTGTATCGCTAAGGAATTAAGAAGATAAACAAGAAACAGAAATAATTAAGAATAATCCTCAAAATGGACTGTTATGTTACAAAATTATACCTGCCATACATGTTAAATTGTAAGTAAAATGCAACAAGTATTGACCGGAATAGTGATTATAAGTTCTCTAGTAAAGTGCGCCGATTTCTGTAAAACCACGGCCAAATATTTTCATTTGTCTTTATTCCCTTGTTATGCAGAAAGTTTTACTTGTTGGTTCGACAGACAGAAGACTTTGTTTTTAAAAGTATCATCTGAAAGGTCAGTTCCAAATCTGTTGACAAAAAATCAATATTTCTGGAAATAATCCTAATAAGCTCATCATACATTCCGCGTAGGAAGTTTATTTTCAGGCAGAAATGCAAGAAAACGTTTCATCGGGAATTTATACAGATGTAACGATAACAGCAATGAATGGTATGTTACCGCCTTGCGTCTTTCCTCGTAACTTCATCTAGTTTCTAGTTTCGAACAGTATCAAGGCGGGAACTACATAAACGTTACCATTGTACAAACCAACAATGAAAATCCAGAAATTATGTAGCTCGCTCATAGGGGCTATGAGAACTGCATTTTAAACACTTAAAAAAATCAAAATATACGAGAGAATAATATACTTGTATGGAAGGGTTCATTGATGTTTGGGGTTGGAAGGTTTTAGAAGTGCTTTTAATTTTTTTATACAAATAAAAAGCTCTATTTATGTTTGATTATAACTGTAATAATGAAAACTGATTTCGACGATGAATAACACTTTTCCCGTTGAATTGCGCTAATATAACAAAACATTTTAAAATTGAGCGGAGTTTTTAGATAAGAATCAAGTTGAATAACCTAATTTTAAACGATACTGAAAAAATGAAGATTTATTTTGTTAAAGTACAGTATACAGCGTTGGTTATTCATATCATTCCACTTTCGAATACATTTCCTACATGATTTGTGCACCATCTGCAAGGTATATCATGAAATCTTTTCGCAAGCCATAACAATGACTTACTTCATGTGATCTGGAGCAATTAGTATGTAAGTGTAACTTACGTAGAGATGGATGAGCGAAACAACGATCAGGAAATGTACAGTACATACTATTCAACGTTACACGTGAAATACAAAAACAATGACAAGAATAGCCGCTTTTCTGCTGTTACACACTATAGTATGCCAGATTCACCGAATAAGGTATATTTAAAAAAAGCACGAAATTCTAGTCATAAAAAGGAATCGTATTTTCTTTCGGCCAATGGAATAATCTTTACCGTTCCACAAACGAAAATAGATACGGCATGCGTATTACAATTACTAACATTATATGGCAGCTTTGCCCAACTGGACCTCACATTTCGCAGACGTAAAAAGGGGGGGGGGGGAGAATCACACACAGTTCCTGAAGTGGTGCCCGCATGGAACACTATATTTAGTTTTTAATAATTAAAGTTGCCTTCACAAGTACCACTTTAATAACGTCATTAGTACTGCTCACAGCTGAATATAGTTTTCAATACTTTAAGTCGCCTTCATGAGTTTCATGTTCTAAATAACGAAAGTCACGTAGTCAACAATAATACGAGGGTGAGTCAAATGAAAACCTTAAATTTGTAATAAAAAATCGAAATTTCGCGCCGTTATCCTGTAAGTTGGTAAACGTGCTACAAGCTGCGTGCAGAATGGCCTGTAGGTGGCAGCATAGTGCAGATGCACAAATACTGTCGCAGAATCAGTATAAAGATAGCTGCCCCACTTGAGACTTGCACCAGGGAAGAACAGCGTTCTGTTATTCGGTTTTTGCGTAGTGAAGGTGTGAAACCTATTGAAATTCATCGAAGAATGAAGGTTCAGTACGGTGATGCATGTTTGTCACAGCAGCAAGTCTACGAATGGAGTAGGAAGTACGCAAATGGTGTGACTTCAGTGGAAGATGCTCCTCGTCCAGGTCAGGCACAACGAGTTGTGACTCCACAGAACATTGCAGCAGTTGAAGCCATAGTGATGGAAAATCGTCGAGTGACCCCATGACATTGCAGCATGTTTAAAGATTAGTCATGGTTCAGCGCACCACATTGTGCATGATGTGCTCCAGTTTCACAAAGTGTCTGCAAGATGGGTTACACGGCAGCTGACTCCTGAAATGAGAGAACGACGTGTTGATGCTTGTGAAGAAACGAGAAGGAGATGGCTTCCTTGCAAGAATCGTTACTGGGGACGAAACCTGGGTTCACTTCCACCAACCGGAAACGAAGAGAGCGAGCAAGGAATGGCGCCATTCCTCATCACCAACACCGAAGAAGTTTCGAACAGAATCATCAGCAGGGAAGGTTATTCTGACACTCTTTTGGGACGAAAAAGGCGTCATTTTGGAGCATTACATGCCTAGAGGGACCACTGTCACTAGTGCATCATACACAGATCTCCTAAAAAATCATCTTCGGCCTGCAATCAAATCAAAGCGACGTGGATTGCTGTCATCAGGTGTCCTTTTGCAACATGACAATGCGAGGTCCCACACTGCCCGTACAACAGTTGCAACAATCACAGACCTGCATTTTGAGTGTCTTCCTCATCCACCATACTCACCAGACCTTGCCCCAAGTGATTTCCATATGTTCGGACCACTCAAAGAAGCAATGGGTTGAACGAAGTTCCGTCCTGATGAAGAGGTACGCCACGCGGTGCATGAGTGGTTGCGCGGACTACCAAAATAATTTTTTTCTAAAGGAATTTATGATCTTTGTAAGCGCTGGAGGACTTGCATTGAGAGTGGGGGAGATTATGTAGAAAAGTCATACAGCTTTGTACCACTTCTGCACAATAAATAATATTTAAAAAAATATTTAAGGTTTTCATTTGACTCACCCTCGTATTAATCCATTAGAGTGAAGAGCTTATCTTTGATATAGTATGATCTTTGGAGCTTATCTGTTGAGGTAACGAAAAGAGTTTGCATCTTTGAAGTAGTGTGATCTTTGGTACCTATCTTGTCAGTTAAGGAAGAGCTTATCACTGCTGACGTGGAATCATAAGACATTACGCAGTTTTAAGTTAGTCCACAAGCTTTCAAACTGTGAAAACCGCGTCAAAATCTGTTCGGAAGTTTTTGTGATGCGTGAACAAAGAAATACCACGGAAACAACAGCTTACAGATTTATATACGTAGTGACGATTATTTGAATTAAAAACCCGACTAATAGTTTTTAATAATTTCCTTGCCTAGAATGTTTTAGTTAGAATATTTGATGTAATCTAGTTGTTGCAATGTAATTCGCAGCAATGTGGCTCGCACAAGAGGAACAAGACAAAGTTGTGCTAAGCGGCTTGGTCTGCCCCACGCTCAATGCGCTAATTCGAGTGGTCGCTGGCTTAGCGCCACTTGCTGGCAAAATCCGTTAGCGGTCCTGTATAGCCAGGCGCGCCAGTCAATTCACTGCTTCACACCCCGGCTTCATTTTATTGTTCATACACTTGTGACCCGCCAGTGTGGCTCAGCGCATTTAGGCGCCACACACTGGAACAGGGAACTAGGGGAAGGCCCGGCAAAGTGGCCAGGGTAAGGTTTGCTGATGTTTTAAGGTAACACACAATACACCTAAAGGCATCAAAATCAGGGATTCTATTGTTCAAATATCCTAGTACATACCAGAATTTTTTAGTTGACTTTTCATTAAGTTTAATACTAAAAATAACCAGTTTTTCAAAAAGTCGCCGTGTGGCCACTTTGCTCGACCATGTCGGGCAAATGGCCACTTAGTTTTAAAATCATAAATCAGTGATTACAAACGCTCTAATTTGCAAAACAGTGTGCTTTATTTTTTTTTAAAGTCATATAACTTGTAAATAATAGAAATTATAACGGGCAAAAGGCACTTTAATTGCAATTTTCGCAAACGAAGAAATAGCTGTTCCGTTCAACTCAGTCACAGAGTTCGTGAGCCTAAAAGTAACACATGTGACACTGGATCTATCGTTCTTGTGATCTTGAGCTGAAAAACTCTGTTTCAGAGCAGGCACTGTGTGTGTTCTTGATCATCGTTTTCATCAAATAACACTGTGTTTGGGTTCGATTTCCTGCAGTTAGTAGTTTTCTATTTAGCATTGGTTTCTTTCTTCTTTTTGTAATAGAATTAATTTAATTACTTTTGTTTTTTAATTATTATTAATATACTCAGTTCAGCTTCACATGATAATAAAGCATCTATTCAAAGCATAATGTTAATAATCTGCAAGGAACAAACAGAATCCGTGCGCAGCAGACAGAGGCCACGGCCACCACTTTGCCCGGATTGGCGCCGTTATAAAAACGTCATTCTATGTTAACAATGCAAAGAAACAATCTTGATCATAAAATTAGGAAATTACAGCAAAAACATCAGTCTTGTAAAATAATTTTGTTTAGAAGCGGTAGGCCATCTGATTTCTTAGTAATAAATTCCTAAACTGACCACTTAACAAACATGAGGGTCATCAGAAACCACAAAAATTCCAATAACTTCGAGAGACGATACGCTAACCGGATGGGGCTTCTCAAGGTAATTGAAGGCATTATGTTGCACCAGTTATGATTTTTTCCACGTGATGGCACCATCCCCTGGCCCCAAAAACCCCATGGTCACTTTGCCCGGACTTCCCCTACTTCGGGACGGTTTTCCTTAGTAACTAAGGGGAATGACAGGACGTGAAAAAAACCTGGGTCCATCTGGCTCCGGGTGGTAGCACCCTGTACGGGCCCCTGCCTAGGGTTACAGGTGAAATATGGCCATCGGTCTCAAAGGCGGAAGAGGAATTCCAGGTTCCCAACAGTGGAGAGAGCGGAAGAGCCTAGTGGAGCAAACCACAAACAAAAAACCGGGGTAAGCTTCCAAGTCTATTACTGGGAGTAAAAGGGCACTCTATTGTCCTTAGGGTGAGAATTTGCCCTTAAAGGCGGATGAGCCAACTTTTCTGGCCAACGGCATTAGGATGAAGAAGGCAAGAGGAAACCAGTTCATAAGAAAATCTTATAAAGATTTCCCAACTAACGGCAGTATGATGGATAAAGGCTCTTTAGTAAAATATTCCGGAATAGCCCCCCATTCGGATATCCGGAAGGGGACTGCTGAAGAGGATAAACACAGGAAGCGGAATGAAGGAGAAAGAAGAATAGCGACATCGAATGTTCAGCAATAATTATGAACATAGAAGTGGGCCGAAGAGTAAAATGTGGAAAACTAGAAAATTAAAAACAATACTGGAGGGAATGGTAGAAGGAAAGAGATATCGCAGGAAGACCACGTTTAAAATACATCCAGCAGATAATGGAAGATGTTGGCTGCAGGAGATAAGAAGAGGAGGGCAGAGAACAGAGCTGAATGGAAGACTGCCGCACACCAATCCCAGGATTGACTACCGCAGAAGAAGATAAAAAGTTTTAAGAACTGATGCTATTGGTGAATCATATCTTAATCCATTCTCAGAGCACAGAACCAAATGCTGTGCGGGGGCAGAGGACATCACAAATTCGGTCACGACACTTACTGAGAATTTAGAGTCAATGGCGGCCTGTTAGCAGTTGAGTGTAATTGCCAGTTAACAACTTAGTTCTTCAGAACACTCCATACCAAGTTGTGCCACTGCCACCTTTACAGAACCTCCGGCATCTTTCATGGATACCAAAGCACAAATCGATCACTTGTAGTTGCAGTAGTCTCTATTTAAATTGCCTAGTTTTTTACTTACTTACAAACTGTAACCCGTTCCACCCTGTTACAGTTATCGTCAAGCCTACAATGTTTTCATAACCCTTTTATTACTCATGTTTAGTCAGACATTCACATGATAAAGACTGATTGAAAAATAATGTTGAATGTTATGATAACTGTCTGACTTATATACTCATTTGAGTAAATAAGTATGAGAAAGACACCTCTCCCATACTTTGTTTAATTACAATCTGATTTTTTTCATTTTCTTTTCCGGACGAATCTTGCTGCCAGTTAGTCGACAGTAAGTACTTTGTATTGTCTGACATAGGATAGTAAAACTGAAGTATCTCCAATTTTTAATTTTGGGCGTCATTGCAGGATGAAATACGTAAGTTATTACCTGTGAACATTTTACAATAACTGAAAGGTATCTCTTAAAGATTACTCCTGTTTATTGAGGATGAGGGGTGCTTTTCTTTTCACTGACCCCAGTGGGTGAGAGATACCAATAATACCCGGTATTAGGAAGGACGCTGCTTCGATCCCTGGTACTTCGGTTTTTTTTTATGGTTTCCTGAAATCATCGCCTGGAAGCGCCGGGATGATTTTTTCAAAAGTCTAAGGTACAGTTTCCTTCCGTTAAATGTCTCCAATCCTGTCCCAGGTCTGACGACAGCGAAATAAAGCAACACGAGACTCTATTCACAAGAATAAGTAATGAAAACTATATTTTTAATGTGGAATTTTACAATATAAAAGGGAATTATTCAAAATATATTAAACAAGCAAGACTGACTGTAACTGTTTTGCTGACTAAACCTGACCGCGTGATACTCGTACATTCTCTTTCAAGGTATCGATGATTTTAACACTGTATAGGCACGTGAATACTGTGAAGTGGTGCGCAGAGTGTGGGGGCGGCTTCAAAGGTCTGTGTTAGCTTGAAGTGACCGCATGTGGTGTAGCTACTATGACCTCCTCGTTGCTTCATATTCACGTCGATCGCGCCTGGTCCTTAGGAAGCTGTCGCTGCAGCCAACGTGAGAGTAAATACTGTAGTATTATAATCATGTTCCTGCTCGTCGTACGTAAATTCATCAAGTTGTCACGTTAAAATCCTACCCACCTTATTTTATGGGTAGCCCGTGACTTGTATCGCCTCTAAAACTGGAATTCTGGGAGCAGGTTCCGAAGTTCTCTATGTTGTCTCCCGACCATTTAGGGACGCTGAGCTGTACAACATAGCCATGAATCTTCTTCTTCTGTGGATGCCTTGCCCGAGTCGGCTAACCCTCCATGGAAAGGTCTGGTAAGATGAACTGGGGTGGTTTCGCATTGTCTTCCCATTGGTCGTAAGTGTGGATGGCCGTGGTAGTGTGCGTGCTCAGCGTAGAGTGTGGATGAAAGAAGTTGGAACCCGGTGCCAGCGCATATAGGCTTACTCTGCCGAAAGACCCTAAGGGGGCCGCTAAGCTTAACGGCCCCATCCAACAGACTAATCAACATCAAGGGTACGCACTGCGAAGTGGTTTGTAATTTAATCCAGGACTTCGGTGCACAATCTGGTGATAGGAATTGTGCTGCACCACCCCTCGTACCCTGCCGGCCAAGTGATGATGAAAATTTCTTGCACTACCAAAACTCGAACCGGTTAACCCGTTGTCAGCGCCGGACACCATCACGGTGCCGCAACCCACTGAGTCAACGGGACGGCTGTTGGGAAATAGCGAATCGTAAAGTTGACTAAGAGCGTAGGACAGACCTTCTGCTAGCTCCCATTGTTTATCCGCAACACTCTTTCTATCTGCTCAGAAAACACGTTTCCTTTAGCGCGGTATTCCCATCGTCCTCTAAACTGCACCTACGAATTGACTAATGGAATTCACGCGCTTAGCAAAGGGCCAAAAAGCCTTCTATGTATAGTCAGCCACTCTTGAGTCATTAAAAATTATGCAATATTGACATAAGAGGCTGATGGTACGGATCTCAGAAATATTCAGGTAAGTAACAGTAATAACTGCGTGTTACACGTTTTTAAGAATCTTAGAGCACAACCACATCACCTTCTGAAAGACACTGAAGGTTAGTGATTGTAAATTATATGAAAGCATCAGGAAATGTTAATTGAAGGCAACACAGTATTCGCAACTTATAGGGAACAACGTCTCTGTATGTATAGTATTGGTTAATGTAAACAATTAAGAGAGACTTAACTAATAAAGGATAATGTAACAATGTGACGGATGTATGGGGGTTGTAGAGATAAAAGTAAGAACAAAATTCTTAGAGGATTGCGTCGAAGTAGTTGAGGAATTTAATTTAATAACAAACAACCGTTGATAATTTATATGCCTCCACTGATATTTTTTTTTTTTTGGTATTTACGACAGAACCTTTCAATAGAAAACAAGTGTGAGTATTATGAACTTATTCCAAACAACATCTGTTCATTAATACAAAATATTTTTGTAGCTAGATTAAAGCAAAAAAAAAAAAAGTAGCGTTACAGTTAATAACGACAAGTAAACAATGTAGTTTATGTCACACAACCGCGATTATGTAGGTCTACGTTATTAACTTCAAGATATCTGAACATCGGTACCGTTAATTACTTAGATTTTACTGAATCCGGTGGTATCATGGCTTTATTAAAAAAAAAAAAAACTGGGTGGAAATTATGCTGCGTCCATTTTAAAGTCAAGTACAAAAATCTGTAAAATCATTTTGCTCATCGAATAAACTATAGAAGTACTCATTGAATGGAAAAACAGTCACAACACACTATCCAAGCTAGGGCAGCAGTGGGTTCACAACACTCAAAGTGGTCAGTGACGTAATTCACTGTGGTTAGGAGGGCGTATAGTAGGGCCTATATTATGTAGTTTCACAGAACATGTTTCTCATTATTTAGTTTAAAGTGTGCAACTAAAAGCATCCATTACATTTACAGCGTACAAGAAGATTATCATTGTAATGGTCCAATTACTGCAAGTTCCCTGGTTCAGTTGTTTTATACAAAAAGTTGATTTGTTTCTATTTTGTAACAATGACCTCTAACTGCTATTAAGCTGATATGCCAGATTCAGAAGAATTGGAAAGCTGTGTGCTCGCTATGGGTGGATTCTGATTGTAAAAAATATTATGCACCTTGACTAAATAGCTGAAGCTTTATTATTCAAAACGTCAAGTACCTCTAATTATCGCTGAGTGGTAAACTGATTACACAATTACAATTATAGGTGTGTTATATGCTAATTATTGGTCGAATCACCACTTTTTCAGTGCTAAAGGAAATTTTTAAGCAAAAAGTTATTGCATGTTATTGAGATGGTAGGAAGTATTCATCTTGTTATCTATCGTGTACTTAAACTGCTGTTCATCTTACAGTTCTTAAATTCTGAAATAAAGACAGGCATATTATTATTGTATCAATTGTTATACAAATGCATTGCTCTAAATTATTTTAGAGACTGATGTATTTCAATTTTTAAGGAATTGCATGGTTCATTGAAGTTGCGCGGGTGTTTGACGTCAGAGGTACACAAAAAACAAACATGATTCTCCCGAAGTTTCTGCCCAGTCAGAAACGTATTGAAACCAAAAAAATGCAAAATCACTAAAAATTATCACACGAATGGCGTGAAATTTCATGGAATATTTCCTCATTTGCCTATGTTGTCGTATTCGCTAGATTTTTTTGTGTTTTTTAAACATCGAATTGATGAAGTCATTATGGCAGTGGATATTACATATAGCATCACGTGCCAGATCGTCGACCCGAAAACTATGATCGATAAGCCTGCCTCATGATGCGCTATGCAGGCATAATGGCTTGTGTGTGTGTGTGTGTGTGTGTGTGTGGAACGTGCTCAATGGTCGAGAGCGTCTGCTACCGACAGGCTTGCCAACTCACGCCATGTTAAACAGCACCAGCGCATAGTCTGCAGCGTGTTACGCCAACCAGCATAACTTCGGAATTTTTTTAAAAATATTTTTGCGGTGTGTCAAAAGCTTTTCATTACTCTTGCTATCCTTTATTAATTTTATTAATATTGATTGTATACGTGTAATAATTTTCCACAGCGTTGACACAAAAGAAGATATCGTCTCCACTCGTAGTCAAGGAGCTACTTATTAAATTAAATTATATTAAATATTGCAACCAAGTGGAACGTCGATAAAAATTAACTTTAACACGATGTATGGTCTATTGAAACAATCCCATTTAACTGTAGAGGAGCTTGTAATGTAATGCCAAACAGTTCTAAGAAATCATTTTATTAACATGAATACGTGAAATATTTTAGTCCTCCAATGGTTGAGTCTTCATCTTCTTGGAAATTAATACGAGAATGGATTCATAATGACTAACTCAGGTGCCATTTGTTGCCAATCAAGATAAAGCATGTTGAAAAACTCTAAAAGAAAATAATGTATCGACATAAGACGAAGATAATGTATTTAATCCTATGGTCCAGAATTGTGGTGTACAACCGATAAAACATAGGAACATCGCCTGAGCCGTGATAACTTATCGCCGTCAGTCAGTATAGCAAAGAAATTTTTAACTGTGCCTAAACAGTTTACTTGTGAGAGACACAATGTATCATATAACTAAATAAAATACCTTCGTACAAAATTATCAAAGAAGCAGAACGGAATAAGGAACGCAGTACCAAAATATACAAGACACACAGGCAGTTACTGTCTTAGCTTCGGTATGACACAGTACCTGATGAAGGCAGCGGAGCTTGCTGCCGAAACGTTGTATGCTGAGCTGTATGATGAGTTAAATAAAAATATTGTCCGGCAGAAAACCCAAGAAATTTTCATTTCATGACACACGGCGTTCAGCTGCTAACAAAACTAAGAACGAATAGAAAAGAAAATTTTCACATAAACAGGAAAGAATAATTTATGTTGGATGCTGTTTACATCTACTGTCTCTGCCGGTCTTTAATACTTCTTAAGTCCCTTTAGTATCAACAGAAATTCTTCGAATTTCGTAGAACCAATATTTAGTGTTGAATGCAAATCAAGTTCAGACAGATCAAATTACGTGGTCTATTCTAGACTCGACACCATATCCAAAATACCAGTTACGGGCTTACACCTAGTATTTATATATAATTTTAGTTCTTTCGCTAGTATAGAAGACTAGATTGTGAATTACTTCCTGTTCCACACATCCGAAAATTCATAAATGTAATCCCCGATTTCTCACATAACATCTGTACGCAAGTTAGAAACTCGTTCTAGAAGGTAAACTTCTCAACGCATGGTATATGTTCGGTGTGAGAATGAGCTGATTTCGTCTTTACAGTGCATAAACTGAATAAGTAAAAACCATTATTCTGAAATTGTGTGTTTAATTACTTTCAGAAAACTGTAAGAAAATTTAAACGGTTGTGATGAGGCCGAAGTTATTACGGCGTAGTCAGAGAAGAAATGTGTGCGCGCGTAACCTCTTTTTCTGCTTGTCGGCGTCATTAAAATCAAGAAAGGAAAGGATTGAAGACAAGGAATAGCAAGGAGATCTATAATACCATTCCGGTATTTTTGGCAAATCATGAAAAGAGAAATCAGGATGACCAGACGTGGATGGCCCCTGGGCCCTCACGAATTTCAGGC
The DNA here is from genome assembly GCA_031002005.1 of Vandiemenella viatica. Lineage (NCBI taxonomy): Eukaryota > Metazoa > Arthropoda > Insecta > Orthoptera > Morabidae > Vandiemenella > Vandiemenella viatica. The sequence goes on along the minus strand of JARYHS010013630.1, from coordinate 98,804,170 downwards.
TGAAACGTTATCACCTCCAGGGCAGGTCGTGAGAGAGTGTTCTGTAGCTCACGAGGAAGAACAGATGGAGTGATCGTGACTAGACTCCACAAGACTGTCAATTCCAACAGTTTATTCGCTTTAGTTTTCAGGTTAGCAAATTTTTAACTTGACAACTGAATTAATCATGAATGAACATATTGAGAAGGTAACTGAAAAGTAACCATATGCTACATTTAATAGCTCGTAATTAAAAACAGTGCGATATCACTTTCAATACTGCCTTTCTATGTGTGGCCCCATAAAGAAGAATTAATAGAGCCACTGGGGAAGTTTGCGAGGTTCCTTGCTAACTTTTCTGTTAACGATAGCCCGCTGAGGATGAAACATATGGGCCCAAAATATCGTCTTGCACGAAAATGTGCTGTCACCTCGCTTTATCAACTTAGTCGTATAGCTTTTTTATGTCAAAATATTTGTACCTCGTTTTAGAACAATTACTATTTATTCACACTTAATAACAACCCAAACAATACACTATTTTCTCACATCCATAAAATAAAATATACTATACTGGCACTCTATACAACCAACACTCTCTCCGCCATCTTTTCATAACCATTCTCTCCATGCGCCTTTTTTGCTAGACGGCTAATAACCAACTTCAACAAAATGAAATATAAAAAGAAAACTTAAGTTTACCATTTTTAAAATGTTTTTATTAACTCTCTTTGGGCTTTGTATGTCCGGGTGGAATTTAATAATTTTTTTTTTTTTTTTTTTTTTTTTTTTTTAACAGTTTAACGTCCCTTTTTAACAACGTGGTCTTTAGAGACGGGAAAGGATGGGGGCAAGGAATGGGAAGGAATTCGGCCATGGCCTTTTGAAGGAAGCATCCCGGCATTCACCTGGAGTGATTTGGGGAAACCATGAATTTAATAATTGATTTTAAATTAACTTCTGGATGAGCTAGAGACTTGAAATTTTGACCATAGCTCAGAACTGGATGGCAATGCATTAAAATGTGAAAATATGGGAAAAGTTGTACGGAAAATTTGAAAATTCTGGAAATACTGGAATTACTCTTTTCTATGGACCAATTTGGCTAATTTTTTTGAATGTTCATAACAGTTCGAATAAGGTTTTCAGTTAATGAAAACTTGGAAAGTTGCCTGGAAAATTGGAAAATTCGGAGGGAACTGAAAGTCTTTTTTTTCTGTGGTCCGAATTGACTAATTTTTTAACTGTTTGTAATAGTCCGAATAAGGTTTTTAATTAATGAAAAATTGGAAAAGTTGCCCGGAAAATTGAAAGATTCGGAGGAAACTGAAAGTATTTTTTTTTTCTGCGTACCGATTTGGCTAATTTTTTTAGATGTTCGCAATAGTCCAAATAAGGTTTTTAAAGAAAGAAAAATTGGAAAAGATGCCTGGAAAATTCGCGGAAACTTGAAATTACTTTTTTCTATGGATCAATTTAGTTATTTTTTTAAATATCTTTGATAGTCTGAATAAGGTTTTCAGAGAAAGAAAAATGGAAAAGTAACCCGGAAATTAGGAACATTGGGTAACAACTGAAAGTATCTTTTCTAGGGACCGATTAGGCTAATTTTTTTAAAATGTTTGCAGTAGTCTGAACAATGTTTTAGGGAAAGAAAAATTGGAAATGCTACCTGAAGATTTCTGGCAGAACTAAGAGTGCTTTTTTTATTGGATTTTTGTTTGAATTCGAGACCATAACTTATGATTCAAACGATGGATATGCACAATTCTTTTTGTTTTTTTTGTTTTGCTACTTATTTCCCCGGGATGGAAATAAGTCAATTAAATGTTTTCTATCAATAAAACTGGAATTTTTAGCATGTCTCTATGATTATGTCATCAAAGTATTTAAAATCAATTTATAGCGCTGACCCCGTCACATCCATTCTAGTGGCGAAGGTTCTACAGGGAGTGCGAGTTCTTTCTCCGTGAACCCTACGGGATGCGGCAGGAGCTGTCGGGAACCCATGACCGTTACCTTTCCCTTTACCTTACAAATTTTCACTCACATAACCCTAAAAAGCAGAAAATAAAATAATAAAAAATACTTTTTAGTGCACCATGTTTTTATAACGGACTAAAAAGTATAAAATAATTTCCCTAATATTTATGAAGGATAAAACCACATACAGATTTCTAGCTCTTTCTAAATTGTTCTGAAAATTTATATTTGGAAATTTTTTATAGGTATTAAAATACTTGTAAGATTGGTGATGAAAAACATGGGGCGCATGGAATACATAACTATAAGAAGTGTAGAGAGTAATTATCCATGAAAGAACTTATGAGTTCACATTATTTTCGGTGCAATAAAATTATTAGTAGAGCTATTAATGTATCAATTATCTGTTGCATGAGCCCAATGTTTCTCGTCGCCAATCTTACAAGTATTTTAATAGCTATCAAAAATTTCCAAGTATAAAGTTTCAGGGCAATTTAGGAGTTAGAAATCTGTATGTGGTTTTATCCTTCATAAGGATTAGGGAAATTATTTTATACTTTTTACTCCGTTATAAAAACATGGTACATTAAAAAGTATTTTTTATTCTATTATTATTTCTACACAGTCTACTATACTGTGTGGCCTTCGAAGAGGAATTACATACATAATATATTTACAAACTTGCATTATTATTTTCCAATGTCTGGTGAACTGGGACCTCACAAGTTCAAGGAATAGACTTCCGATTCGTGATAGATATACTGTATATTACTGGAAGGAGGGCATAAATGTGATGAAGGAGTTGGTTGCGAAGATCTGAAACACCGTAGGAGTTGTTCCCATTAGAAGCTAATTGCGAAGTTCTCAGCAGATTCCTTTCAGGATTAAAGAAAAAATATTATAATATCCATAGTATTCATATACGGAAATGACCGAGGAAATAAGATAAGAGAAATCAGGACCAAAACCAATTCCATTCTTACTTCACTTTTCTGACGAGCGACAAGGGAACGAAACAGGAAAGATGAATACAACAGCAGTATGTCGCTCCAGCCATCATAATCTGCGTTTTCCAGGTCCATTATGGGCGCCTCATGTAATACTTATTACATTATACTGTATATACCATTAACATAGGTGCACGCTACACCATCCACGTGGTATTGAATCGTGGTGTAACAGTAATAGTAATTGTAATCTGTTTGCAGGGAGTTAGTTTTAAAAATGCAATGGGTATGCCACCATATTTTGTTGTAAAAACATGACATTTCGACAGCTAGTTTCTGATCACATTGTTTCACACCTGAGGAAGAAGGTGAAGCTTGCCATTGAAATATCGTATTTTTAGAACAAAATACGGCGGTACACCCGTGACGAGTTTGTAACAGTCATATGTTGAGTTAATTTATAATATGTTAGGAAATAAGATTGAATAAATATTTAATTTGGTTGATAATTGAAAACAGCGACCAGTCACAGTTTATGGTGTTGCTTTATTTTATTTTACCATTACCGGTTTCAAGCATACATTGCTTATCATCAGATGGTTTTAACAATACAGATGCGAATTGCAGGCGTGTTTTTGTGTCATAAGGCATCTGCTTATATCCGAGAACAAAGATTTGTATGGAACACAGTTGAGGAGGCACATTTTTGTGTAACACTATGCACTATCACCATTATATTGCACAAATATATGTGGAATAGACACGCTGCACACTTGCTACTGTATTTACAAACAAATTATTTTGTGCGTAATGAATATAAAGTGATGTTATAAGATATTGGTGAGAAGTTTTTGTTAAGAACCTTTGACGGATGAGAAATAATGTGTGGGCTGATCTTGGAGATTACATAGATTATATTATAGATGAATCAAAACGAATGTATGGAATTCAAGTGACTGAGCAGATTTGGCGGATCTGAAACTGGAAGTGGTACCGATAGGGAGTTGCCGGGGTATAAAAGGATAATGTATTATGAATAATTTGCACTGCTGGCGGCCAAAGAGAATGTTTATACTGTGTAAAGTTATATGTAGTGTGTAATAATACAGGAAGAATTCTAGAATTATTTTATAGTATTATTGTTTTTATTTATAAAGAGAAATCGCGAAATAATTGAAGATACAGTAAAAAGTAAATTTCAGGTGATTAGAAGGATGGAAAGGAATTATAACCGGAATGACGAATATGGAAATGCAGACGTCGAAACACGTATATCCTCCGTGGCTGAAGATGTTAAGGAACAATATAAGGTAAAAGAAAATGTTTTAATATTATTAATAATGGTTGTTAAATGACCAGAGAGAGAATTGAGACAAACAGGGTAAAAAGTAATAGTTTACGGTATGTAAAAGAATTCTGAAGTCATGAATACGCTGAAAGGTGTAGGTTGTAACTTCATTGCAATGATACGCTGGCAAAGTCTCCGTTCTTAAATGTGTTTACTTGTTTTCTTTTAATGGTGAAAATGCATTAATTGGATTAGCCCTCTTGTCGTTCTGATAAACTTTCACAATTGGAGTAATCATTGCCTTAACTCTGTCTTCGAACACGACTTATGGTGTTCACTGTCTTAAATGAGGTATTTTGTTGGATTATTGAACAAACTAAAACGAAAAACAGTTAGTCAGGCAAATGTTTATAATGCCTGCGTTGCAACTAGAATGTAACGATGGGCGGAGATGAGCTTCTGAGAGAAACAGCTAACAATGACCTGGTGTCGGTAGGTGCGGCGCTAAAGTGATAAGTCGGTAGGGTTTGTAAACAATGAAGGAGAATACACTAGATGTGGTGCAGACACTAACTAGTACATAAGAAACATTAAGAAATGAGAGGAACTGAGTAATGTTTTAATTACATAATGCATTGGAAGCTAAGATTTCTAGCAAAACTTAACTACCATTGCTTTGTGACTTTCTCTTGCAGTATATAATTCCTTAACTCTCTCTAGCTTGTTTAGATAGTTTTTAATGGTATCAGTATTCGTCAAGGAGGAAAACATTATTCTTTAGAGTGCAAGGGAAATACAAGAGAAAGTAGAGCCCGATCGGCTTAGAAGTACTTTCTGTCAATGATGCAGTCTGATTTTTTCCCCTTCTGTTACAAGAAACCACTGCCTGCAAGAATTACTGGCCAGTTTTGAAACATAAAATGTAATGATGCAAATAATCATATATGCTTTAATTAGTGTTTGTTGTTTTCCTCTGTTCATTAAATGTATCTCTAACCAAGTCAACTTTAAGTTAAATGGTAATAGAAATTCTCTGTAAGGAAGGACGCCGCGTGTAGTAGTAGTTCGCAAAATCTTGTGTACTCTGCGTCTACGATGGCTAGTAGTGCTCGTATACACAAAGCAATAAACGCACGCCGTATTTATTGCGAAGTAAAAAATGAAAATTCGAAATAACGTGAATTCCTCCGAAACAAGTGGAACTAGTGTAGGTATGAGAAGGCGCAGTGCAGGGCTGGCGGAGTTGATGGAGTGCTGGCCCATCCACCCATATTGTGTTGGTATTGGTCCCACATGATGGGGCATAACGCGGTGATGAGGGCAGCTCTCACGCCCACACAAAATGTACTCAAAGGGTTCTGTCTCAGGATGTTCGACTCGGTTGGCCGGATATAACTCTCCGAAAATTGCGCTTATGTCCGACTCTTTAACTTTTCACTCCACTTTAGAACTAAATCGTTAACATAAACTGAGATAAGCACGATATTTTCATCGAACAGGTAGGAATGTTTACATACGAGCTCAGCATTTTTGTGATGAACATCTACTACCCTATCTTCAAAACGAAATATATCTCTATATTAATAAACTGATCTAGCCATCTACCTACTTATAATTTCTCGGTTTTGTGCATTAGTACCATGTCTTTGGAATAGCAAGATTTCTACACAAATTATCATAGAATGTGCAAAAAATATTTTGAAAAATGTAAATAAAACTTTAATTTAGAGTCAAATATACTTTTGCCATCTATTAAAAAAGAAACGAGATATGGTCCAACACAAAGTTACTTAGAACCGTGATGAAAATCCACATTTATCTTATGACAAATTAGAGTTAATTACTAGAGTTTTTAGGAAATTCACCCAGTTAGCAGTGTATCATTATGACCTCTCTTCTGTGTTTTTAATGTTTCTCATTTCGAATTCTTATTTTCTGTTTAATTTGTTGCACAAACTACTCTTTCTCAGTGTGGAGAATTAAGAGAATTCGTCATAAAGTTAAGATTACTCGTACCATACGTATGTGTTGCAAAATGTGTGTGAGTCGATAGTTGTGGTCGCAATTCTGCTAATACTTGTTGAAACAGATAATTACTCATTACACTACAATGGCAACAAAGGATCATAAAGGAATTTGATCATGGCCTTTTGATGGAAACGTCCTGTGTAAGAAGTGATTTCCAGAAAGGTGGAAAATAGAAATCTGGATGGCCAGACGGAGATTTGACCCGCGTCCTACAGAATGCTAGGCCCAAGCGTTATCAATGACTCAAAACTGATCAAAATCACTGCAGCAAAATTTATTATTATTACTGTAATTTAATGCTTCAGATCAAAAGTATGAGGGGAAAACGAGTTTAAATAAGGTTCAATTGAAGTATTATTATTTCATTTAGTTTTAGTCTTATTTTCCTCGTCGACAATACATCCAACTAGGATTTTGTTTAAAACAGCGAAGGTGAATGCTGTAGAAGACGAAACGATTACCCACGAGCGCGATAGGCCGTAGACCTCCCCATCCTCCGCCAACGAGGTTACCCTTGAATTACCTCGTTAGGTGTTAGCGAAAAATGGCCTCTCGCTCCCTAATGTGATCCCGGAGACGAGGCGTAATCAAGATTCTCGTTAACGCTACTCGCTGCCTGCTAGACTCACTCCAGAGATTGATACCATCTCGTGTAACACCAGAAAACAAACGCACAACACATCAAGTATTGAAGGCAATGCTTTGAGATCACGTGGATATGGGAGAGCGAAATTTTTTGCGCTGCACCTCAGTTATTCATGTAAGACACGTCTCCTCCAGCTTCACACCTACCTTAAAGAGACTTCGTTACAGTACTGCGATCTGTTACGTCAAACACCCGTGATTTGTATGCCCAAAGTGAGAGAATAGTAAGTAAACCCGAATCTAAATCTATTGAAAGAAAAGCCATCTAAAAAACTAAACGCAATATATTTCGAAGTTAATTGAGATAAGGAATGTTAAATAGTGACTCCGCATTCGGGAGGACGCACGTTCAAATCCCGTCCGGACATCCAGATTTTGTTTTTCCTTGGTTTCCCGAAATCATTCCTGACGAATGACACGATGGTTCCTTTAGAAGGTCATAGCCGAATTATTTCCAGTTCCCAGCCCCTAGTATTTTAGTTTTTTCCCTCCTCTAATGACCATGTCAACAAGGCGTAATTCCATAAGGAAAAAAAGGTAAATAATACAAAACAATGACTACGTCACGAAAACTAATAAAAAAACAATAACATATCTGAAGTGAACTACACTTAATGGTTCCTTGAGGTTTATTACTATGTACACAAAACACTGGTAAACAATAACAAATGTGGTACAGTTAGCGGATGACCGTCGAGAAATTTAGCCTGGTCCTGATCCGGGGTAGAGAGAGACGGCTTCTACTTCTCGCGAACTTCCGGTGGTCTTCTGTAGTTGAAGCTGGTTCCGCGGTCAGGCCGGAACTGGCGGTGGAGCGGCCGGCTACACTTATATAGGCGGCCTGGCGCAGGAATTCCGTTGTGTGGTAGTACGGCGACCTCTGTAAGAAATAGTCCCACCTAGCTTCTAGATGATTCTATTTGTTTTCCTGGTTTGTTTTGATGTCTCTGCGCCTGTTTGGAGTCGTATATGTATCCCGGCGTGCAGGCGCGTTGTGTGTGAGGTCTGCCTGGCAGGGGCCTTTACTGGCAGACTGAACATACCTCCCTCCCAGGGGGGGAGGGGGGGAAGCGATGTCTGCGACGTCTGCGAGGTCGTCTGCCGCGGCGCCCTGGAGCAGACTATGAAGGCTACCTCCAGGGGAGTACGGAGCTGTTCCCCTGGCGATGCGAGCCGACCTGCGTCGTGGTGCAGGTTGTGTTGGAGGTACTTGTGGAGCTAACGGCATCGGTTCGTCGGCGTCGATGGCCGGGGGCTGTACGGGGGGCGCTGAAGATGGTCCCCGCAGGTGGTCGAGAGGCTGCGGCTGAAGGGTGTCGGAGCGACCGACAGGTTGTGGCGTCGTTGGTGGCGCTGTAACTGTCCCTGAGCAACGGTTAGACGGCAGGAGTGGTGGAGGTGGCAGGGAAGGAGAGGAAGAAGTGGATGGCCGTGCCGTGGTGGAAGAGGACGGTGCCGTGGGGTAGCGGGGACGTAGTTGGTTTCGATGGCGTCGCACTATCCGGCCATCCAGGCTGACGTCGAACAGTTGGCGGCCCCGGGGCCGCTGGATGACCCCCGGAAGCCAACCGGCCCGGGAGCCAAACCCGCGGGCCCAGACTAGGGAGCCCGGGGTGAAACGGAATGGGCCCGAAGGTACCTGTACTTTGGGCGGGGGTAAGAGGAGATGGAGGAGAGTGCGAGGTTGTCGGCCATGTAGAAATTCCGCCGGGCTTTTGGCCCCCACTGGAGTGGTTCGATAGGAACTGAGGAAGAGTGTCAATGCCTCTTCGAGTTTGTGACTTGTGGTGTATTTGGTCATTTGGGTTTTGAATGTTCTGACTAGCCGTTCCGCCTCCCCGTTAGATTGGGGGTGGAAGGGCGGGGTGAGGAGGTGTTGGATATTGTTGGCGGTACAGAAGGATAGGAATTCCCGACTTCGAAATTGCGGTCCGTTATCTGTGACGATAGCGTATGGTAATCCTTCGATGGAAAAGATCTTCGTGAGGGCTGAAATGGTGACCTCTGTGGTGATTGTGGAGCAACGGACGACATATGGGAAGTGGGAAAAGGCATCCGTCACTAGGAGCCACTGGTGGCCTAGGAATGGGCCAGCGAAGTCGAGGTGAATGCGTTCCCAGGGTCCGGACGGTGCCGGCCAGGAAAGGAACTTTTGAGGGGGGCGGGGCAGTTGTTGGGCACAGATGGTACAGCGCCGCACCATCTTCGTGACATCCGTGGTAAGGCCGATCCAGAATACATGGCGTCTGGCAAGGGATTTGGTGCGGGCAATTCCCCAGTGTCCTTGGTGGAGAGTTTGGAGGATTGTCGGTTGTAGGGATCTCGGAACGACGACCCTCGGGGTGGAATTTGGTTCTGTGCGGAGGAGCACTCCCTCTACTACTGAGAGCTGGTGGCGGATGGAGTAGTAGAACTTGAGGTCTTGATGATGGCGTGGAGGGGAACGTGTTTGCCACCCGTGTTGGATGTGGTGTCGGATGACACGGAGGAGGGGGTCCTCCCCTGTGGCTGCCGCGACTTTTGAGGCCGTGACTGGAAATGTCTTCAGTGCTTCTTGTATGTCATCGTCGATCTGGAACACCAGAAGTTCCGACTTGTCGAAGGCAAGGTCTGGTCCCTGCGGTAGTCTGGATAAGGCGTCTGCATTGGCATGCCTGGAGGTGGTACGGAAATGCATGGTATATCTGAACTGGGACAGGAATAGTGCCCAACGCTGGATGCGGTGGGATGTTTTGGTAGGCAGACGTGTGGACGGATCAAATAGTGATAGGAGTGGCTTGTGGTCGGTAATGAGATGAAAAGAAATCCCATATAAAAGGGAATAGAATTTGGCGCAGGCAAAAACAATAGCTAGCGCCTCTTTCTCGATTTGAGAATATTTAAGCTGAGCAGCCGATAGGGCTTTGGAGATGTAGGCTACGGGGCGTTCCGTGCCATCTGGTAATTTATGAGACAGAACTGCCCCCACACCGTAATCGGATGCATCTGTGGCAAGTATCAAGGGGAGGTTTGGAGTGTATGGCATGAGGCATGCTGCGGACTTGAGCTGCTGTTTAAGGGTGTGGAATGCGGTCTCGCAAGCTGGGGTCCAACGGAACGGGACATTCTTGCGACAGAGGTGGTACAGGGGTGCTGCCACTTGTGCTGCTGAGGGTATAAATTTTCTGTAGTATGAAATTTTGCCTAAAAAAGATTTCAACTGATGTAGATCCTGAGGCCGAGGTAAGTTGGAAATAGCGTCCACATAGGAAAATGCTGGGGAGATGCCTTCCTGAGCGATGATGTGACCCAGGTAGGAAATGGATTGTTGAAAAAATTGACACTTGGAAAGGTTGCATTTTAATCCTGCTGCACGGAGGCGGAGGAAGAGTAGGCGGAGGTTGGTCATGTGTTCGGCAGCGGAGGGTCCCGTGACGACTATGTCGTCGAGATAGTTGATGCATCCCGGAATATCCTGGAGAAGTTGTTCGAGATACCGTTGAAAAATCGCTGGAGCACTGGCCAAGCCGAACATGAGCCGGTTGAGTTGGAAGAGGCCAGAGGGAGTGTTGATGACTGTGTATTGTCGGGACTGGATATCCAAAGGGATTTGAAGGTATGCTTCTGCCAGGTCAATTTTTGTAAAGTAGGTACCTCCTGCTAGTTTACGGAAGAGGTCGTCCGGTCTCGGAAGTGGATAGTCGTCTACCAGCAGATGCGGGTTGACGGTGGTCTTAAAGTCACCACAGAGACGTAAGCGGCGTCCTGGCTTCTGAACTATGACCAACGGCGTGGCCCAGGGGCTGAACCGCACCGGCTGGAGGATCCCTTCGTCTTGGAGACGTTGAAGTTCTTCCTGAAGTGGTTGTTGAAGCGCTACGGGTACCTGGCGTGCCCGGAAGTATCGAGGCCGTACGTCCGGCCGGAGTTGGAGTGATGCTTCGAAGTCCTTTGCACAGCCGACGCCTGGTGAGAACAGGTCCTGAAACTCGGTGCAAAGGGCGTCCACTTCAGGAAAAGGAACATGCTGAGATACGAGGTGTATGTTATCCTCAATTGAAAATCCGAATAAGCGGAAAGCGTCCAGTCCAAATAAGTCTGCTGTGAGAGAACTGTTAACTACTAAAAAGGGGACTGAACGATGTACAGACTTATACATGACGTTTGCTGTGAACTGTCCCAGGAGTGCTATTTCCTGTTTGTTGTATGTCAGGAGGCGCTTGGGGGCCGGCGAGAGGGGGGGCGAGCCAATTTGCACATAAGTAGTATAATTAAGCAATGAGACTGCTGCTCCTGTGTCGACTTGTAGGCGCAGGGGCTTGCCATTGACCGTAACGTCAATAAAAAGTTTGGATGCTGTGGAAGTGTCTACCTGATTGATATCCATAGGTGCGCCGCTCAACCTGTCTTGGTAAGACCCTGGGCGGCGAGAGCCGGGATTGGCATTGGTGGTGTTGGTGCGGCAGACGGACGCCAGGTGTCCTTCCTTGCCGCAACGTGAGCATTCAGCCCAACGATCCGGACAATTTTCCCTCTCATGTGCTGAATAACAGGCGGGGCAGGAGGGTAGGCGGAGCGGGCTGCGGCGTCGGCGCTGCGGGATCCGCTGCTGCTGCCGAGACTTGGTGCCCCTGCCGGAACGGGCCGGTTCGATGTCCTTCTGAGGAAGCGGTCCCCGGTTGTGGTGTCGGGAGGAGCGCGACTGGGAGCTCTGGATGGCGGCGACGTCCTGTGTGTCCTCTACGTCGGTTCGGATTGCGGCCACATCCGCCCAGGACTCCAGGCGGCGATCTGCGGCCGTAGATATTTCGAATTTGTAGGCAAGTTCGATGACCTGCTCCAGGGATGGGTCCTCTAACTTGAGGGCGTCATGCCGGAGTGCGGCATCTGGTGCAGCCTGTATGATGTGATCACGCACCATGTCGTCGGCGTAGGATTCGTGGGAACAACGAGTTTGAAACTTACATTTTCTGCTAAGGCCTTGGAGTTCGGCCGCCCACTGGCGATACGTCTGATCGGGCTTCTTCCGGCATTGATAGAATTCGACGCGGGCCGCGACGACATGGTACCGGCGTCTGTAGTATGCATTCAGTGTCGTACAGATGGTCGTGAAGGTGAGGGTGTCGGGGTCTTGTGGCTGAAGTTTGGTGAGCAAGACATACATCTTTGATTGGTTCCAGGAAAGGAAATATGCACGCTGGTCTTCTTCTTTGGATATGTGATGAATTGCGAAGTGTTGTTTTATGCGCTTCTCGTAGGTCTCCCATTCTTCGACGTCGTCGTTGAATGCTGGGAACGGAGGCGGGGCCGTGGGTTGGCGGAGATTCCTGACTTCCGCAATCAGTTGTCTCTGAGATTCGAAGAACTGATGTAGAAGTCCTTGGAGGAACTGTTGCCATTCCGTAGGTGCTGCTGGCGTAGCCATGATGGTCGAGAGTTCTTATCCCAACCTTGTCGCCACTGAAGTGAACTACACTTAATGTTTCCTTGAGGTTTATTACTATGTACACAAAACACTGGTAACAATAACAAATGTGGTACAGTTAGCGGATGACCGTCGAGAAATTTAGCCTGGTCCTGATCCGGGGTAGAGAGAGACGGCTTCTACTTCTCGCGAACTTCCGGTGGTCTTCTGTAGTTGAAGCTGGTTCCGCGGTCAGGCCGGAACTGGCGGTGGAGCGGCCGGCTACACTTATATAGGCGGCCTGGCGCAGGAATTCCGTTGTGTGGTAGTACGGCGACCTCTGTAAGAAATAGTCCCACTTAGCTTCTAGATGATTCTATTTGTTTTCCTGGTTTGTTTTGATGTCTCTGCGCCTGTTTGGAGTCGTATATGTATCCCGGCGTGCAGGCGCGTTGTGTGTGAGGTCTGCCTGGCAGGGGCCTTTACTGGCAGACTGAACAATATCCAAGCTCAAGTCAGACTCCATTAATCGATTCCAAACAGATGCTAAACAATGCTTAGGAACTACTTCATTAATATCCAAAAACTGGCAGATTCAAAATATAACACAGAAAAATCTCCCTGCACTCAGAATGAGAAGCCAACCCAAAATTTACAAAGAGAACATTCCCGTAATACCTGTAGTCAATTTTAGGGATGCCCCAAGCTACTTATTAGCTCAAAACTTACTCACATACCTACAATACAAGGTCCACAAAGATAGAAATGTAAAAAAATACTTCATACTTGATAGGGGAAAAAAAAAGAACACACCTTCATCCCAGACAAAACAACCATTAAAACACTAGACGTAGTAAGCATGTTTTAAAAAATCCTGTAAACTAGATACTTCATAACATACAGTAATATGCCCTAGACTCTCATAATGGGGATAATTGCTCTATTAAATTTATTCACATCACAAAACTATTTTGAATTCAACAATGATCATTTCGTACAGACTACAGGATTACCGATGGGGATCACGATATCTGGAATAATGGCCTCCATTTTCATGGACTTTACAGAATACAATATATTTAAAACCGTCATCCCCACTAAACAATAGAACTTAATCTATTGACACAAATATGGAGACGATCTAATCTGCTCTTAAATGAACCACCAACACGCCTAAAAGAATTTCACACAGACATAAACAGCATACATTAAAACATCAGTTTCACTAGGGAAAAAGAAACAAACAACCAACCACTTTTCTTAGACATTACAGTCAAAAAGTTTGACTACAAGCACAGGATCAGCATATACAGGAAACCTACCGCGACTGGCAAAATCGTTCACAAAAGTCCAATAACCCCTCCAATCATAAACAGGCAGAACTCAGATACATGCTGCAAAAGATAAATCAAATACCTATCACAAAAAAAAATAAAAAAAAATAAAAATAAAAAAATAAAAAAATGAACTCAACAACATAACACACATAGCAGTGAACGACGAATACAACAGTAACACAATAGAAAAACTTAACCAAACAATTAGAAATCAAAGAAACAAAACACACACCAAACACACAGTGATCCCCACACAAAGCTACAAGCCATCACACAACAAAACAAAAAAAGGGTTCAGCATGACATATTTAAACATTAATACACACGTGATAGCAAACGGGTTGAGAAAAATAGGAATAACTAAAGCATTTAGAATATCATCCAAAAACAGCTTAACAGAAACATGCTAAAAAACGAATACCACTAACTAGTAATACTAGTCTGGAACAGGCTAATTAACCTGTCAACAGTGTGATACCGTATTTTTTTTTTTTTTAACTGCTTTACGTCTCTCAACAGCGAGGTCTTTAGAGACGGGAAAGGATGGGGGGAAGGAATGGAAGGAATTCGGCCATGGCCTATTTAAGGAAGCATCCCGGCATTTTCCTGGAGTGATTTGGGAAACCATGGAAAATCCAAATCTGGATGTCCGGACGGGGATTCGAACCGCCGTCCTCCCGAATGCGAGGCCAGAACGCTATCCGTTACACCACCACCCTCGGTTGTGATATACTCAGATGCACCGCCATAAGACAGAAGATAACTAATGGCCAAAGATTTAAAACAAAATACAAGTTCGACAACACAAGATGATTGGCTCCCGGTGGTTGTCAACAACAACAAACATTTGTATACAGTTCGTAGTCGGCGTAATCTCGAAAAACGCATAAAGTCATTCCATAATAGTGTGAGATGTGTAGCTGGTGTGGAACAACGAAAGTGCACGTATTAGCTCATAATCTGAAACTGGAAGTAGTTGGTAATATAATAAAACTTAATCAATTTACAAAAAATGTAAATCGAATAGCATTACTGTATATATGTATACCTATGGCGCTGAATAAGGACGAAACGTGTTTGTCATTAAAAAAAAAAGAAAAAAATGTCTATTGGCAAGACGGAAGACCAATAACAACAGCAACAAAAATTTTTAAAAAAATACATCGCCTTCCGATGTCGGTCGTCAGCGTTCTCGAAAGCAGATTGTAATTTAGATAACTCAGCAGCAAACTGGAAAGCACATGATACCAAGAACAATAAACCAGATGGAACAAAAATCATTAAATTCGAGTTGATAGGGCAATGGTTCAAACTTCTTTCTTTGTAACAAATTTTGTTAATTAAACGATACCAGGGAGGAAGAATGAGAGCGGATTATTTTCCGAATGTTAAGTCGAGATGAACTGCTCTAAGACTAAGTTTATGTTTTTATTGCAGACAAAAAATGCAAATGCTACTAATACCATTTTTATTAGAACCAGTATATTTGAGTATTGAGCGTTCGTTTTCATGACATATAAAAAATTAATTTCAATACTTACAAACAGTGAAAAACATTGCAGTTATTTCACTCCATATCGATAGGTTTAACTATCTGGTAAATAAAAAAAAAAAAATTCATTTGCTAGCTGCGTGTTACTGAGGAAAATTTTAAAAATCCAATTCAAACTTCTGACGTAACCAAAAAAAAGAGGCAACGCTCATCACGTGGAAGTGTATTGAGCCAAAGTTAGCCACCAACGGTTGCGTCTGGCGTAGGAGTGTGTTCTACAGTTTTTCTGCAACATGGGCGGGCTCTGAATAAACTGAGGACGGTGCTTTTTTGCACCTGTGGAGAATTTTTGTGCTGGTAGACAACGTTATCATCACCTCTACACGTTTTTCCGAAGATTGGCAATCAAAATGGCTATCTCTCGCTGGTTATCAATGTAAGAAAGATTAATAATTTTGTTACTGGTTGCCAATAACGTGCTGATGACATCTATTAGAATTTATTATTTCTTGTTAATGTTAATACGTAAAAGATTTTATACTAGAATTTAATTAAATGTCTTTTGGGATTATATTAAGTGTATATATCAGAATTAATTTCCATAATGCTATTCTACGAATAGTTTATTCGCCAAGTTTTGAGGTGATTTCCCTTCTTGAAAGTTTTCTGTTCTCCAGACGAGTCTTAACTTAGTCGCTGCTATGGTACTAAAGTATTGTTTTAAGTGGAAGCAAGCCGAAAGTAAAAAATAAGTTGAAAAATTGGACAATTAGAGCGAAACTGTACACTACTGTATGCCGTGAGAATTACAGGGCTTCAATTGCTTAAGCAGAGGAACTTCAATGTAATGATTAATAATTAAACAAAGGATAATTCAGAACATGTGTGCGATTCTTCTCATTTTCATTTTATAAGAAATATCTGAAAAATTATTAAGGGTTTATTATTTAGGGTAACCATGGAATAGAACAAAAAAAGCAGTATCTTATTATGCTTTAATTGACACATTCTTTGTTCAGCCTCATCCCATCAACTAAATAATATAGTAGCAAAAAAAAAAAAAAAAAAAAAAAAAAACCATAACTTAGGACCTATATAATTTAATCGAGTGTATATTACCTCTGATCCTAAGTTAATGATATTAGAAAACAAGCTGAAATTAACTATCATAACTGACTATTCGTATAAAGATTATCGCAACAGATCAGGCCTGCTCTCTTTTGTGTGGATCCGTTTATGGGTCAAATCAATAGATATAGGCGTTTGTCTGATGTAAATGGATTCAATTATCCTAAATTACTATGAGGTCCAATCTTTTAAATAACTTCATATTACTGTGAGATTGGTACAAAAACTAGAGATCTAAATTCTTCTCTCTGAAGTGAAGTAGGTTTAGAACATTCCATCCGTCGTAGCGGTTGTAGGACCCTGGTACGCATGCGTCACATCATTTCCACCCGCCCAAAGAATCGTTTGTTGATAGCCAACTTTTTTGCAAATGAGAGTAGAGAACGCGTGCCAAATTCTGTTCGTCGCCAGTGTTGCAACTCGCACATGCTTCGCACCTCATTCAAAAAATAATACGGATAATCATGACAGCAACCCGACGTGGTATTAACTCAACAAGTCGTCGTAAATCACTTGAAGAAATATCGTGTCTCAGATATATTCGATGAGATCCATGACTGAAAATATTTATTGCCATATTATTAACTGAAAGTGTCAGAATGTTCCTCAAATCAGTCGTGAACGATTTTGGGTTGGGTACATTCTACATTGTCGCCCTGGATAAGTTAATCGATGTTAGGGAACTAGAAGCTCATGTATGGCTGCAAATGGCCTCTAAGTAGATGAATATAAAATTTTCTGTCTATGGTTGGTTCATAGTCCATATCATGTAAACATAGCTCATAGCATTCCTGACAACCTAGGTCTATGACCTTTACATCACACTCTGATTCTACCATCAGTTCTTACCAATTGGAATCTGGACTCATCTGATCACGCAATCTTCTTCTAGTCATCTAGGGTCTAACCGACATATTCACGAACCCTGACAAGCGATGCGGCCGACGACGTTTTGTTGGCAGAGGCACTCGCGTCGATCTTCTGCTGCCACATTCCATCAACGTAAAATTTCGTTGCACTATCTGCAGACATTGAGAGTTGCTGTTCTTTGACGCAGTGTTGCCTGTGTGTCGACACTGTCACCTAAACCCACATGTTGCTGGTCTTGATGATTAAGTAGACGTGCTCTGCCACTGAGTTTTGCATGGTAGCAGGTAATGCGGGAATTGTATATTCACGGCACTGACACTGTGGATCGAGGAATGTTGAATTCCAGAACAACTTCCGAAACTGCCCCATGCGTCTGGCGCCAATTACCATTCCGCGCTCAATGTCTGGTAATTCACGTCGCGCAGCCATAAGCACGCAAAAAAACCTTTCACACAACCCACCAAACTACTAATGAATGATCTGACACTGCACGTTACATTTAAACTGAACTTCTGCGGTGATATCGCCAGCTGGATTTTTGCATCTTGCTGTCCCATAACTATTGTCAGTTCATTGTAAAAGCTTTTTGAAGTGAAACTTTCTTTAGGCCCACTACGCGATGTTTGGGCGGGGGTAAATCTGTAAGTTGGTGACGTCACCGTCAGCATCGTGCCTCCTGTTGCGCGTATGATATGCGCGTCCAACGATTTTTCGAAGGGCAAAATCTTTGTACAAACACACAGTTTTTATTCGATTTTTATGGAGCTTTGCATAATTACACTTTAAAACAAGTAGAAAAATATTGTTTACGTTTGATTTACAGAAACCTAAACCTTCTCCTAATTTCGCCCCTCACTTTAATTTCTGTCGCCGTTGTTCATACAAACCAACAGTTTCTATCCGATTTTGATAGCAGTTAACATACATATACTGCAAAACATGGCGGTCTGTACCTCAGCGATTAAGGCGCTTACTTCCGGAAGTTCTCTCTCCGGTCATGGGTTCAAATCCCGCGGTGAGTAAGAAATTTTGGGTGTTGTATTTGATTATTTGAGCTACGCCGGGACGTTCCATGGTTCCACGTCAAAACGTAGGCCCTTGAAGGAATTAGCCTTCTAGCCTCTGACACTATAGCACCGTACATCTGCTTCGGGAAGATTCGACGAACCGTCGGGTTGTAGACTAGTAAGTTAGATCTTTAGTTTTTGAAGTGAATACTTCTTCAGGCGCGTGGGGCGATTTTTGAATGGGAAATAATCTTATGAGTTCGCGTTACTGACATGCTAATGTTAATAGTATATTAGTATATCCGTTGCCGTCTCGTGGCTCAGTGGTCAAGGTGTCTGACTGGCGAACGAAAGTTCCCCTAATCGAATCTCCGACTCGGCGGGAATTTTCATAGCCTATTAAACCGACCTTCACATTTGGCTTAGCTTGTTGTGTAATGAGAACTACGCCAGAGTACTTCCATGTTCGGATTCAACGTTAAACTGTAGATCCATTGGACCTGGTAGCACTACTGGGCTAGGTTAAGGCTGCTAAGACAGGGGCGGAAAGCGCAGCCAACTGAAATCATGTCATCAGGTAATTTCGTCAAAACGCAATTATTGTGAATTAGTGTGTCTGTAGTTATAATCATATATATTATTTCTATAAGGTATTTTTCTGTCACAAGCCTGTATCTTCCTCCATACTTAACCGAAATCAATGAATGAGGTGTCATTTTAAAGCATATGGTCTCCACTTTAGTCATATCATATTTTAAGAAATGAAGTTTTCGGAATTCGACCCTTAAAGGGCAAAAATGTCAATATTTCTAAAATTCAGTTTTCTGTGTTGCGAGTCATTTATCTCCATGGATATCTAACCGATATAGATAAATTAGGTATCACATTAAAGACTGACGTCCCCGCCGTGGTAACATTATATTTTAAGAAAGGAATTTTTCGTAATTTGACCATTAAAGGGCAAAAATGTCAATTTTTCTAAAATGCGTTTTTTGTTTCTCGAGGCATTTATCTCCCTGGATATAGAATCAAAATCGATAAATGAAGTTGGATTATGAGGAGTAATGTCTCAGCTTTGCGACATCATATTTTAAGAAAGAATGTTTTAGGAATTCAACCCTTAAAGGGAAAAAGTATAAATTTTTCTATAACGCATTTTTCATTTTTGTGTCACGAGCGATTTATCTCCCTTAATATCAAACCGATATAGATAAATGAGGTATCATATTAAAGAATAAGGTCTCCGACGTGGTAACATTATATTTTAAGAAAGGAGTTTTTCGTAATTCGACCCTTAATGGGCAAAAATGTCAATTTTTCTAAAATGCGTTTTCTCGAGCCATTTATCTCCCTGGATATCGAATAAAAATCGATAAATGAAGTTGGATTATGAGGAGTAATGTCTCAGCTTTGCGACATCATATTTTAAGAAAGAATGTTTTTGGAATTCAACCCTTAAAGGGAAAAAGTATAAATTTTTCTATAACGCATTTTTGTGTCACGAGCGATTTATCTCCCTTAATATCAAACCGATATAGATAAATGAGGTATCATATTAAAGAATAAGGTCTCCGACGTGGTAACATTATATTTTAAGAAAGGAATTTTTCGTAATTCGACCCATAAAGGGCAAAAATGTCAATTTTTCTAAAATGCGTTTTTTTTTTGTCTCGAGCCACTTATCTCCTTGGATATCTATGGAAAATCGATAAATCAAGTAAGATTATGAGGAATTTTGTCTCAGCTTTAGTGACATCATATTTTAGGAAAGAACTTTTTGGAATTCAACCCTTAAAGTGAAAAAGTATAAATTTTTCTACAACGCATTTTTGTGTCACGAGCCATTTATCTCCCTTGATATCTATCGGATATAGATAAATGATATATCAAATTAAAGACTAAGGTCGCCGACATGGTAACATTATATTTCCAGAAAGGAATTTTTCGTATTTCGAACCTTAAAGGGCAAAAATGACAATTTTTCTAAAATGAGTTTTTTGTATCTCGAGCCATTTATCTCCTTGGCAATTAAACAAAATTGATAAATGAGGTATCATTTAAAAGATTGAGGGGTCCTTAATGTCTTCGGTTCAATTACCACATTTTAAGAAAGAAATTTTTAAAAATTCTAACCCCTAGAGGGCAATAGTATTAATATTTTTACAATGCATTTTTCTGTCACCATCTATTTACTTCCCTTGATACCTAACGGAAATCAATAAATGAGGTATCGATTTAAATATTAAATTATCCGCAATGGTCATATCATATTTTAAGAAAAAACTTTGACCAAATTCAACCCTTAAGGAGCAAAGATGTCATCATTTCTCAAAACTTTTTTTTTTTTACCTCGCTTGATAACTAATCGAAATCGATAAATGAGGCATCATTTTAAAGACCAAGGTGGCTGCTTTGGTCACACCACATTTTATAAAAGGATTTTTTTTTGGAATTCGACTCTTAAAGGGAAAAAGTATCAATATTATTTATACAACGTGTTTTTTTTTTATTACGAGCCATTTATCTTCTTCGATACCTAGCCTGAATCGATAAATGACAGATCGTTTTAAAAATTTAGGTCTCCAGCTATGTAAAATCATAAATTAAGAAAGATTTTTTCGAAATTTGGTGCTTAAAGTTGTAGCGCGTATGAGACTGTTCAGAGCCAAGTCTCTAGATTGCAGCACAGAGATGTCAATAAACTTTTTTTATGTAATAAATAGCTTTTCGGATATTTTTTTCTTCTTCTGTTATGAAACACTGTCGTTTTGCTGTACAATTCCAATGTAAACATTTTATTGGCACAGCAACAAATATTTCAGAGATATTGATATGTTGTGTGCATTTTGTTCAGGTTGGTTATGTTCTATTAAGGTCAGTGACAGTTTGTCATAAATACAGAGTGTTTTAAATTTTCCTAATTGTTTCGTAATATGTTGCTAGTATTTTGATGCGTACCTATTACACTAAAAAAAAAAAAATTGCTACAAAAATACGGTTCTACTTTTCATTATATAACAAGCATTCAACCGCACTATTCATCGCATTTTATTCGCGAAATTTTCGCACGGGTCGTCTAGTTATGACGTATTGTGCGTATGATATTCATAACTTTAAGTTTACTCTTCTGTCGGCAGTCCCCAATGACTGCAAATTTTTTATTTTTTTTATATATATATATTCAATAAAGAATGGTCTGAGAAGGGGTACTCATACGCACTGAAAATTAACATTATGATTAGATTTGAAGAACTACTGAACGTGAATAGTTACTTTGCAGATTTTTAAAAAAAGAGTATGCTTAATTTTCGTAAATGTGGTAAAATATTTGTAGTTGTAAATTATTAATTAGCTGGTCAGTAAGCATATCGAGCGTTGTGGATGAGCGATAACGCCTCTCATTCGGGAGGATGCGATTTAGAATTCCTTTCCGGTCCTCCAGAGTAGAGTTTTCCATGGTTTCCCCAAATCACTCCCGGTGCATGACGGGATGGTTCCTTCAAAAAGGCAATGGCCGAATTCCTTCCTGTTCCTTTCTCCCAGCCCTTTCCCGCTTCTAATGACCGTGACTTCGACTAGACATAAAACCATAAATAAAAAGCATAAACACATTACCCCGCTCATTTGCTGCAACAGTGACATAACTAAAAAATGACCTTTATTGAGTTATGACCAAAGGATGATCTATTTTCGTGTATACTTTTAGTTTGTAGAACGACACATTTGAACTTCAACTATTCGCCGAGAGAGAGCAGGTTATGTCACTATTGTTTCTCAACAGACCGCCCTTCAGTTTATTCACAACACTGTCATATATCAGTTGAGTTTTGCATGTTGTCAAAGTAACATAGCGACAAGTTTCTTCAAGAGCGGTATATTTTTGTTTATGACGATATTGTGTAAATGGTAAGAATATTCACGTTAGATTAACATTTGTTCAATAATGTGTTATATCAAATTGTGACGTTCTTTTTGAAATACGCTGCTTAAATGCCTTTAGTTCTATTCCTTAATGTGTCGCTCTTGATGCAAGGCACCTTGTCTATCGTTGGATTATTTTGAGTTATGACGGTATTACAAAATACCATATTGCATAAACTTAGTCTACACTTTGTGGTTTGAGACGATATGACGTTCTTGCATGAAATCTTCTCCTCCGACATAATTTTCGTCTTCTATGATTCACACTTATGTCACTCTTGTTACTAAAATTTTACTATTAACACTAAATGGGACACTTATTTAAAAAATTTTTTAAAAGAATGTTCACATTTAATTAATAATGTACATTAGGATAGTAATATGCGGTTAACAATTAAAAACAGTTTTTTTAATTCAATGCCGAGGTTTCGACTTTATTTTAGGTCTTTTATTTTAAGGAAAAAGTTAAAATCAAACAAAAAGAGAAGAAAGAAGCAATATATTATAAACTTGCAGACGTTGCTATAAAGATGAAATGACATGACAATTTTATTCATGTCATTTCAACTTTATAACTATGTTTTTAACTTTATTTTTCTTCTTTAAAGTAAATTTTGCATTGAAAAAAAAAGGTAAGACTCAATAAAGTTGAAACATCGATATTAAATTTAAAAAAAAAAAAACTTTGCTCTTGGCAGCATCTTGATATCTTCTACTACATTTATGCGACGGGTGCAAGTCTATTTTAATATAAATAATGTAATAATTTATATCTTAGACCCAATGATAAGGGAAGGCGTGAGGCAGCACATAGATTCGATACCGAAAATTGAAAGCCATTACCTAAGGGCAAATACAACGAGGCTCTTCATTGATGGAAGCAAATCAATTGTAGACATCCACAAGGGACTATATGCAAAGAAAAGAAGGCACCTTTTGCCAACTATACTTCATTTTATAGAATATTTAAAAAAGAATACAATATTTCATTTTTCGTTCCAAAGAAAGATTTATGTAAAAAATGCGTAGTTTTTGAAAATGCAGACAGTGAAGAAAAACAGTGGTTACAAGAATAATTTAACCAACATCTAATCAAAAAACAATTGTCAAGAGAGGAGAAAAAAAAATATACAAAGAAAATTCAAATGCTGTAGTGGTTGTTTATGATCTACAGGCTGTAATGCAACTTCCTAAAGGGGATACTTTTCTATTCTACTATACGAGCATCCAAATTAAATGTTTTCAATTTCGCTATGTATGACTTGAAGAGCAATACATGTGATTGTTTTGTCTGGGATGAAGCAAACGGCCATCGTGGTGCAAATGAATTAAGTACATGTGCCCTTCTTTAGGGAGCGTGCACAAACTACGTGGCTTGGTCCAGAGGGGGAGGGGTTGACTGGAAGGCTACACTGGGTTACGAGGGGGGGGGGAGGGTTCAGAGCCAGGCCACATTTTTTCAAGTTAAAATGAGGAATAGAAAACACAACAGCATGTGAATATTTATTTCCCTCACTTAATTATCTCCGTAAGTAATTTACGATATTCTGACGAGAGAAAACAATACAAAATGTCTTCTGGAATCAAAAGGGAAAAAAGCTACGTGGGGGTGGGGGGAGGGGTTAGAGGCAAAAGCCACCTAGGGCTACGTGTGTGTGTGTGTGTGTGGGGGGGGGGGGTTCATAGGAGGACAAAATGGAGCTACGTGATTTATGCACGCTCCCTTATCTGAAAAAGATTGCTGCCACAAAACATGCAGATGTTATATTTTACTCGGACAACTGTGCAGGGCAGCAGAAAAATAAATTTATGCTTGCTCTTTACTTATATGCCACATGTTATTTAGGCCTGAAATCAATTACACACAAATTCTTTGTTAAAGGCCACTCTCAGAATGAAGGTTATTCCGTCACTCATTCATAGAGAGAATGGTTAAGCGCATTATGAGAAGCGGACCATTGTATACTCCTGATTCTTTCATCTCCACAATTCGATCTGCGAAAAAACTGGAGAACCTTTCCATGTCAAAGAATTATGTTACAAGGATTTCTACGACATTAAAGCTGTGACTGGAGACATAGGTCCTCTGAACATGACAGCATTCAAATTATCAGAAGTAAAGATGCTTAAAGTCGTAAGGGATTCTCCCAATTCTGTTTCTTATAAATACTCGTATGCAGATGACTTTCGAGAGGCAATAATAATCAAAAGGAAAAAGAAAAGTTGTGACTCAGATATTACATTAAATCCAGCATTTAATACAAGATTGGGAATTTCTCGAAAGAAGAAGGAAGATCTCTTAGGCTTATTTCGTAAGAATGCTATACCAAGCTTTTATAAATCTTTCTATGAAATGTTGTAAGGTTTGTGAAGCTAATTAACTAAATGTAACAAGACAGTACCAAGATTACCTGTATGTGATAAAGTTTGAGACTGAACTAAAATTTCCTGAAGTTGATAATTACTATAATAGCTTGAGTGCTCATGACGTTTAAATAATAATGTTTTTTTTTTTATAATCTGACTGAATTAAAAGATTAAGTAATTACTTTTTTTACACAACGTTGCTTGGTTGGAAAATAATTTTGTTCATTTTTTTTCCCATAAAATGATTGTTTTTTCTTATGCAAGCTCTCATTTTATTACTTTTAAAAAAATTATTTTCTTTAAAATTTGTATTTTCTTCTTGAGATATTTGGCAAATTAAATAAATCATCTTTTGATGAAATTGTTGTTTGGCAAACGGAAATCTCCATTGTTTTCAGGTATTGTGAATGTGTAACATAACTATAAATTGAAAAAAAACATTTACTCCTCTTGCACTTATTTCTATTACAAAAACGACACATTTTATCTTATGCCATGATATAAAAACATTAATTGCAGCAAGAATGTCATAATTCAAAATGAGGATGATTGTAAGGATATAAAGAAATCTCCCCATAACCTGCAACCTTATATTGTACATTTTCCTTTCTATTACATTGTGTTCTTTCTCTAAAACATAGATATAAGTTTTTTTCTAATGAATGCATAAAGTTATTACACATGAAACATTTGAACTGATCCTCCTGTAAAATTGAAGTTTTTGAGTTATGTCACTGTTGCAGCAAATGAGCGATATGTAATTGGCTGCTTCTGGAAAATGCCTTATGTTAAAGAAAATTTTGTGGAATCTTTTAAAAACATTACTTGTCTGCAAGATTCATCCCTCACTCCATAAAGTGTTAAAATTACGGGAGGGTACTGTTTACTACAGGCTATATAGACAAATAAAATATCATTATTGGAGATAAAGTACGTGCCTTGCGTTTCGTTCTTTGTACCTTCTGCGATCATCATCTTGAACAGATGTCCAGCTGAATATACAATACTAACTACTACTCCAGATTCCCATAGCACTAACTGCAAGTTTACTGATATCTCCAAGTACTAGGGGAACTAAAGATAGCAGAATGCTGTTTAATTCAGAAGTTTCAAAGACAGTTGTAAAATAAAGAATTGTAGTTGTTATTTATTTATGTATATACATTGAAAAGGGATGTAATTACCCTAGTTAAAAGGTTGTAATTTTTAATCATTTGAATCCCGTTAATTATTGAATAATTTATGGATGAAAGAGATTATTAATATTGTTTTAAAGGCACGGGTGAATTTAAAAGGATGCCATAATTTGTCCATTTATTGTATAAAAACACAAGACCGACATACGGCAGATACATACACTATTAACTCCATAAACAAGAAAGAATCATAGAAAAACTAGAACTCCGTCTTACATTAACGGAAGTTAAATTATCCATAGCACTGTCACATAGTTAAATGAAAATCTGTGACAATCTGGCTGACCGAGATTAGCTTATCGCAACCAAATTACAAAATATGCATGAAAAACAATCACAGACACGAATCGGAATGTCTTGCACTTACTGTTTCTTTTGAACCGCGACTTTTTGTTCGATTTAAAGTTCGTACTGACAACACGCGACTTAACTCATTATTGATTTGGTTGACAGATCGCGAATTGTATGGATTGCTCCACACAACAGTTTAAAATCGATAGTCTGTTACTGTGCCGTGGCAGTAGCTGTAGACATTTGCAGATGACAGTAATATGTTCTCAGGCACAGACAGCTTCATCTGAGTGAAAGTATGATTCCAGCCACTGCTGGCACAAACCTGAGTCCCTTTCCACTTCAAAGACTTATGTACTGAATGGTTATTGAAGCTGCCATTTAAGTGAAATCCGTCACCTTCAGACGCGAGACACTGTATTTCGTTGCCTGTCGACAGTCCTTGTTTCCTCCCCGCCAACTTTTCACTTCGCGTCTTCCCATGTCCGCCAAATAAGAGATGACTTGGTTTGGCATATTTTCTGATTGACACCATCACGTAAATAAAATGATAAAAAATAACAACATTTTCAAACAATCCTATTCTCTAACTCATATACTCTCTGAAATTTCCCAATACACATCCGTTGTGATAGACTGATTGAATCGTAAAGCTTCTAAAATGTTCGCTTTAGTTCGGGAATAGCTTCATCTTTCTCAAAATTATCTGTCATATCTCTTACTGTCCTAATCTTCCACAAATTCATATTCCATCCTCATTTCTAAAAACTTTTATTTCGTAAATTATCGTCCCTATTATTTTCATTGTTCTTCTAGAGCACCGCATTTATAACACTTAAATTTTACCTCGACCTTGCCAGAGTAATAAAAAAAAAGCAATTTTATTATACAAGTGCAATCACTAAATAAAAGAAGTAGTTTGTTGATCAAGTACTACCAAAAATCAGTACTGATCACTACAAAATCTCAACTTCAACACCTAATAGTTGCTATCAGGTATGTAAATACAACAATCAATATTGCATATAATTAACGTAGTACACAATAACAATATGCATTATGGTATTGTGGCTCAGCGGTTAAGGCTTTAAACTGGAAGTCGAAAATTCCCAGGTTCGAATTCCTGTCTCGGTGAGGATTAACTTGGTCTTCACCTCTTACAAAGCTTCCTTTGTGCGTTTGAAGTAAGCCAGAATACTTCTATGGTTAGTATTCTACGTTAAACTGTAGCTCCTCTTTACCCGGTAGTATCGCGGGGTTATGTTAGGTAAGGATAAAAAGAACTGGCCACCCTACAGCGGGCATTACATTATCCAATTTGCAGAGAGGTGAGTAACTAGCGTAGTGTACAGACAGATAGTGCTCTGACGCACTAGCTCATTTAGTACTCTATCTAGCACACTAGATGGCATCGTGTAAAGAGATCTAACGTGCTTAACGGTATTTGTGCAAGGTCAATCACTCGTCACGTGCTCTAGTTGAAGGACGTACGGTGTTTGGAAATCCAAAATGATGCAGTCGCAGATTAAGGGAAAGAAGGTTCTATTAAACATAATTGAACTATACCCCAAATTAAATTTATTGACTGAATATTCGTGTGTAACTAGACTTCAACATACCAAATCACAACGAATCATTAAGTGGAGAGATAGAATGACGCAAGGGTATCAAGGGCTATTTCGTTGACGTTCAGTTCATAGACATGATACTCAATCAGTACTATCTGGTTCATTATCGTCCCCAAAAACTACGTTAATTTTGATCTTCAGACATATTTCACCATACCATCGCAATCTCTACCCCCAAAACAAATCATCATTGTTACCTCACCAATCTGAATTACCCTTTCAGTCATATTCTTCTGCCAAGTCATCACAGATACAAACACGGCTATTCCCATCACGTGGTCTCCAGTTCTCTTCATCAGCAGAAGTTCTAAACGCAAGAACTTAAAGGCTCTATATTTCTCAAACAGTATGAATGCAGTCACTTGAAGCAACACCAACTACACCTGATGGAGAGTACTTACAATTTAGACAGTATCAATTTCCTGAATTCAACTGTGTACCACAGAGAAGGAGACTCAATGAAGGATTTCATAATGTTAAAAACTAAAAAAAAATAATGAACTACTTATCTAAGATAGTTTAATATGTTTAAGTAGATTTTTTAGTTTTTTTTTGTAAAAAATAAAGTAAAATAAATAAGTTTCTTTTGTAAAAATATGTACAATTCCCCTTAAGGCATTTATAAATAGCCTTATATGTTTACTGTACGATTTTATGAAGGAAAGATACTGACATTAATATCCTGTGGGTAAAAATCGAAAAGTAATGACTAATCGTTCCCTTGCGCTTACACTATGAATTGTTTCTTCCTTTTTTATGTATGGCTTGTCCAGTTTCAGCAATTCTTCAAACTGTGAAGATCCCAACCTGATAAAGGATTCTGGTATCCGACAACTCCAGTGCACTAAAAAGGTTCATGTTTCATAGTTGTTTTTCTAAGCCATAAATACAGTTTGACCCAGATTTTCTGAGACTCTTTTTATTCATCAGAATTGAACTGGCACCATTGCTAAAGCAAAACCAATTTTCTGGTATTTTTATTGTGACATTCAGGTATTATTTTTTTCTTTTAGAAACCTGAAGAACGTGCGATTGGAACGATGATCACTAGAGAAATTAAAGGACTCTCACTATCTAGCTAGGTAGTGTAGTGTAATGAATGAGCCTTTATTATCTCGTAATGCAGCACTAAATCTAGCGCTCTGCAAATCGGATAGTGTAATACCCACTTTGAGGTCGATTTTAAGTTAAAGGCGGTCTGCTAACAACTGTTTTTGTAATGAATTTTTATGCACATTTCCGTTTTGCGTTTATGGTTTGTGAATCACTGTAAATATGTACATATTGTTATAAACTATAAGCTTGGTATCTAACCCGAAGGTTCGTAGGACCCTCCCTAAGGAGGTGTACTTAGCATGGTACGGGAGGTTCCGCTCCTTCCTAACGTAGATTTTGGTGCGATATCCGTACTAGGGATAGTATAATTAATGAGACTGAAACAATGTAGGAGTAGTAACGTTATTAACATACTACAGTCACACCTCTCATAACTGTGTACTGATCGCGAATTCTGCGCGCTGTGGCCGAAGAGATGAGATTGCTCAGCCGTAAGTGCTGAATTAAATCTTTTATTTAGGGAAATGAGGTTTTCTGTTATGATTTATTTTTAAGGGTAATATAATTTGTATTACAACCGATGGCCGAAGCAGGAATGATGTTAAAAGCAGAATAGCCCTAGCAAAAAGAGCCTTCATGGAAAAGAGAAATATTTTAGTTTCAAATATTGATCTAGGAATTAGAAAGAACCGTTTAAAACTCTTTGTGTGGAGCACAGCACTTTATGGTAGTGAAACATGGACTTTAGAAATGCCTGAAATAAAAAAAACGAAGGATTTGAAATGTGGTGCTACAGAAGAATGCTGAAAATTAAGTGGACAGACAAAGTAAGAAATGAACGAGTTTTGGAAATGATGGGTGAAAAAAGGAAGTTTGTGGAAGAAGCTTATGGAAAGAAGAGACAGGCTGGTAGGTCATATTTTGAGACATGCTGGATTGATTAATTTGTTAATTGAGGGAACAGTCGAAGGTAAGAACTGTAGAGGAAGACAGAGATTAGAATATATGAAGCAGATAATTGAAGACGTGGGCTGTAAAAAAAAAAAAAAAAAAAAAAAAAAAAAAAAAAAAAAAAAAAAAAAAAAAAAAAAAACTGTTTGATTGACATTATAGCAAAATGTATTTTCACTGTAACAATTATTTTTCTGAAAAGATGCCCAGTATTTTGTTAATGATGCGCGCTGTATCAGATACCAGTGTCAGACTTCTGAACCACCGTGTTAATTCATTAGATAAGGTGAGAATTTATCGCTAGCACATTGAGTCACAAATTACTGAATTCTTTGTGAAGAATTAAGCACATAGGTGAGTGAATAAACGAAACTCAACTTTAATTTCACTAACAAGAGAATCTTATCAATTTTAGCAAAGAAATATAGGTTCTCTGTAAAAAGGATATCATTTCTTTTAAAAATAAATTATTGTCTTGTGAGGAAATATATAAAATGTTGCAGCAATGTTGGTTCCCAATAAATACCTCGGAGATGGTGGTCATGAATTTAAACCGTTTATAAAAAAGGTATTTAACTGTGTGTGGTAAATAACGCAAATTATGAATGGTCGAGTTGCTTATTAACTGGTATTGGCACGCAAGAGTAAGAGCTTCGCGATAACGTGTTATGTGCGTCAAATGCGCTAATCATTCGCCAGGATCCGATTACGAGGCCACAAAAGCGAGATTATAGCAGTCTTTGTTAGAGGTTCCCTGTGATCAGTTTAACCGGTTTTGTGTGGTTGTCGACAATTAGAGTGGAAGCGAGGGGCAGCCAGAGCAGAGGCAGAGGCCAGCCGCGGTGAGCTCGACAGACTGTCCAGGCCACTGCCTATCGACCCAGCAACCTGTTGCTGCAGGTCCCCAGGGACCACTGCCGAGCCCCCAGGCGTCCCAACACCGTCAACTTCTCCTCTATCGTATGAACGCATCGTCAGCATAAAACATCATTTTGCTATTCATAAGCTCTATTTATATTTACAAGGTTTATCCAGCTAAAGAAAGTAAAAATTCTGTACTGAGCTTTCACACGTCTCACATTCCTAGTCTGCTTTGGGTAATCTTACTGGGGAGATGGGACGGATAGCTTAAAGTGTATTGAGAACCACGGAGTGTTCACCGAACAAACAAAGGGTTGCCTTGTGAGAGACGAAAGATGGATTAAAGGTCTGTGAAAATTCCGGTATTGTCGGCAGTCGAATCTAGGACATTAAGATCCCTTGTCGGACACATTGCCACAGTACCATTCGTCAGTTCTTTCGTTAGAACAACGTAAAAACTATCATAGGTGTTCCAGTACAAACATGACATATGCATCTTCAATAAAATAGATGAAATTGCAGAGATAAGCTTCTTCCTACCTTTCACACTCACAGACATCGTCATTGATTTTCCACTCCAGCAGCCCTGGAGTGGTAATAAAGAAACCTCCTTAAGAGCTTTCTTTAATTAAAGTGTTTAAGTAACTAAATGCAATCACAATGTCAGCTCCCTAAGAATTTGATGGTTTAACAAGATTTACTCATTATAGAAGATACAGCGTGTTATGGACGCGAGTACCCATCTCATCACAAACACAGTTAAGCTGCTCCTCGTTTAGTTTTTCAGTTAAAATGCTGTTAATTAATTTAGATCCATCAAAATGATGTGAAGTATTGTTATCAAGAAATGAAAATGACTGTTCCAAAAGAACTACTCAATTTATTTTCGATTGGATCTGTTAGCAAAATTAAAATTTAAATACTCTTTACAGCACTTCTTGAAATAACTACAAACACAAAAATTAAACTTCCAAACTATCCATATTATACGCGCGCTTTGCTATAATTGGCGCGCGATCTTCTAATGTCAGCTGTTTATCATTGCTACGGCCCATGATTCTTAACACTAGCTAACGCTACTAAACTTATGCTAACGCCAAAGACTACGGCTTGTGGAAATCCTACAATACACAGATTAATTTACGTACAGTAATACAATTATTCATTAACAGTTATAATTAAATAAAGAAAAAACTAATAATAATAAATTAAAAATGATTGGTGGGGTGTGATATTGTGATATCTTCCTTAATCTTCCGCCGTCTTGGGATTTCTTGTCTTCCAGTTACTTCGGTCACTGTGGCCAGTGACTGGCCAGCTCTGTTGTACTTGATACATCAAATTATCCAGTTAACGATTAAACAAAATATGCCTTAGATACTCTATTTGGCAGCATTATGTGACCAAATCATTCTCCCATGTATATATCGTTTTTCTGCAGTCTAGTTGAAGTCTGACTCAATCACTTCTGATTAGTACAAGTTATTATTTATTCATGTTCCACGAATAACGAAGTGAGATGCCAGCTGCCGAAGAGCAATGCTTTGGCAGTCATAGGTCCAAATGAATCAATTTGCTTACCGTTCTCTCGTTTTATGAGAGAGTAGTGGAGAGGACACGACGGGACGTTCACGACTTTCGTTTCAGTCACAGTGCACTCTCTTCCACGAGCGACAAAGTTTTTACGCCTGGAAAAAGCAGTTGACGTACGTCTTTCCCGTTGGAGTGTATGTAAATGATCCAACTCGCTTAGTGTAGTCTGGTCTGTGAAATTTAGCCAATACAAGATATGGGGTACTGAGCGAGCCAGTGTACCCGTCATTACACCATCACGACTGGTACCTTAGAGACAACAGAATTATTCCAGATATATTACATAGTGAATAAGAAGATGAGTGACTGCATAGTGTGGCTTATTTTCTTTATGAAGAGGAAAGAAGGAAAGATATCCAATCTCAGATACAGAATTAAAGCTGCAGAATCTAAGATGTAAGAAATATTCTTTACATCGGATCTTAGACTCCTTTCTCTTCAAACTCAAAACCTAAGCTTGGTATTCTTCTTGAGGGTTGACTGGCCCCTCCGGAAGGAGGCATACTTGGTCTGATATTGGAGGAATGGTGGCCAGTTCATTTCCTCCGTACTTAATCC
This sequence comes from Vandiemenella viatica, assembly GCA_031002005.1. NCBI lineage: Eukaryota > Metazoa > Arthropoda > Insecta > Orthoptera > Morabidae > Vandiemenella > Vandiemenella viatica. The sequence continues at coordinate 98,771,661 of JARYHS010013630.1, read as the reverse complement.
TACGGGGTAAAGGTAACCTGCAGTTTAACATGGAATCCGAACTACGGAAGCGTACTGGCGTACTTCACATTACACAGCAAGATGTGCCAGAGGTGAAGGTGGTTTTAAGGGTTTTTGAAAATCCGAGCCGACACCAGGATTTGAACCGGGGACTTTTCGAGTTACAGTCAGACTTCTTAATAATTGATCAACTAGACAGCTCCCTGTACGAACTATTCAGGAAGTAGAACAAAGTCACCGTGAAATCTCCGTTTTGTGAACACTAAGCGAAGGTTTTCACTAATTATCATTTGCGATTTACGGAGACGAATTAAGAAAGTTTGATTTAACAAAAAAAATTAAAAACTCTGAAAAATTTCGTTAGGTTTATGTAAAATTTATCTGTATATATAAAGTGGTGAGATGAGCGAAGTTTCACTGACGGCGTTGTTCGATTATGATCCCGTTTCCAAGTATGATACCATAGAAATTATAAGGCACACATACTTATTTCTTAACTTCGTACCAGTTTTGGAGTGTGGTTGTATCATGAAATGAGTAGATAAACCAATTGGATGTGTACTTGACTTAGAGCTAAGTTACTCTGGAGCTGGGTGCGTGACGTCTTTGCCATTAGCGAAGTTGACCTGGCGCCGCCCAATTGTTGTGACCCGGGACATGGTCCGACCATTACACGGCTTACCGCCTACACAGTTACGCCATCAACGAATCCACTGCGCTTTAAAAAGCTCAACCCACTGAAATTCCCATGTTGTTACACCTCGTCTTATTACAAATGGAAAGAAACAAGCACGTCATTACAGATCAGAGTCGAGTACATTTGTGGCTTTACACTTAACAGTATTTCAAAACAACTAATGAAGTTGACGTTTATTTGGGACATTTTTGTTCATTCAATTGAATTGCGATGGATTCATGAAAAGATTGCACAACTGCGACATTTATCTGCTAATAAGACAGTTTAATCTTGAAATCTTAGCTATCTGTTTATTGTTTCTTGACAGGTTATTGAATAATGGAATGTCTCATCAACTTTCTAATTCCTCTATATACAGATTAAATTTCTGTGATGTAGAGTAATTTTTTATACCGCTGCTCATATGCCGTGATTCTCTACTTCTGTTCTTCTACCTTGCCTGTTTGGTTCCGACCTTATACAAATACTTTCTTCACAACCGATAGACGTCGAGATTATTTGGACTTTGACTTACTTTAGAGTCACCTGCGATTACCAAATTACAGAACGTCAATACGTCTATACATCATAACGCAAGCAACACGCTTCACAATTACTCTCACAAAACAGTAACACATACGAGATATACTTCCATTACTGTGGGAGCAAAGGGAAAACTACCCCCGCTAAAATTCCGAAGAAATTAGGGAAGTAGAAATAAATCCCTCTAGGGAAAGCCTGATTACCTGGTAAGGAGATAATCATCAATTTAATATTAAGCATTACTACAAACACTCGTATAAAAATTCACAGATATTTCATGTCGTATAAAAAACATGTTCCGACACATTTAAAAAAAAAAAAAAAAAAAAAAAAAAAAAAAAAAAAAAAACAACAACTTTTTTTCGCTTCTTTTGGTTTCGCGTTTAGGAGGACGTGGATTCGAATCCCTGTCAGGCCATCCAGATTTTCCATGGTTTCCACAAATCACTCCTGGCGAATTCCGGGATGGTTCCTTCCCATTCCTTTTGCCCAGTCCTTTCCCGCCTCTAATGACCTTGACGTCGGCGAGGCGTAAAGCCATAAATAAAAAAAATAAAAATAACTTTCGGCAAATAAATCACTATCCCTATTTACAGTGAATTAATAAATTGAAGAATGAGCAATCAGAAGGAAAAGGGGTTCTGTTATTTTACAGTTTGTTCTCATAATGAAAATATTTTATTGGTATCACAGATTTTTATTTAATCTTGAATAAAATCATTATATCCGTTTCTTCTTCTTCAAAATAATCAAGGACTTCGTTGATACGGATATTAACAGTTTTTTAGCTGGGCCAACACTGTTTCTCACCATTTCACAAACTGCGTTTAGGTACACTTGTAACCGGTTCTCGCAGTGTATTTGCAATTATCAAACGGCTACACAATTGGAGCTCACCTCTGTTTTATGCGTTAATTGCAAGCTGCACGCTCTGTACTGAATGTAGTCACTGCGATCTGGTAGGGAAATATTGGTTCCAGTTGCGCTGTTTAAAAATAAAATAGTTGGGATGTTTACACGTTCTACTGAATATATTCAGAGGCGCAACGCTTGTGGCGGCGCTAGTGGGTCAAATGATCCATAGATTCCTAACGAAGTATTCACGAAATTTCCAGACAAATTACGGTGTTTTTCCTTCGTTAACAGTTGCTTCACACTTTCCGCTCCAAACATCAACTGACAGGTATTGATAGTGTATTCAAACATCAGTCATCTCCAAATAGACGAAGATATACCAACAGAAGATATTTGTTAAGGTAATAGAAGGATTCTGAAACGAGATTTTCCACTTTCTATCTGTACTTTATGCCTTTGATTCCTCATACAGAACGGGATCACTAAGCATTTAAGTGGTTTATTACTTTTACGACCGAGCGTGGTATCGCTATGATCTCGAATACGGCAGGATGCTGGTTCGAATCCCCGTCCCGGCATCCAGAGGTGGGTTTTCCATGGTTTTCACAAATCATTCAAAGCGAATGCCGAGATGCTTCCTTCTAAAAGTCCATGGCCGAATTCCTTCCCGTTCCTTTCCCCCAATCCTTTCCTGCTTTTAATCGTCTCGACGTCGACAAGGAGTAAACCCATAAACAAACAAATATTAATAAAAATAATTTTATTTTATAGTATTGGATGGTAAGGAGAAACTATATCAATCTTCAAGACGTGGAATTGAAGTTTTATTCCTTGTTTTAATCGTTCATACGCAGTTTTGTATGTGTGTGTGTCTACCTAGGTGCTATGTCTTGTAGAAAGTAACAGATGGTAATGGAATATCATGTTTAGCTGGCCAGATGTAGACTATAAACTGGAATTTGGCACTTGTATCCCTCAATGAAGTAAATTTTTACTAAGGGCTGATATTTAACAATTCTGCTGGACTGTCGTGTTGATTTGGAATAACATCGGTTTACTCCCGGCCAGGTAATTAATTAATAATTTACTTCTGTTAGACTAGCTTAAATATTTTACCAAAAGAAAGATAGCAGTTCTAAGTTCAACCAGCCAAGGAGATATTTATGGCTCACCATTTTCATTTAATACTTTACTCGCCTTCATCGTAATTTTTCACAGGAGTACCGTGGTTCGATGTCAGATCAGGTAAACTCATATTTTTGGAAGTTTATGCACGTATTCGTGTTATTTTTGTCCCTTAATCAGGTAAACACATAGGTATTTATGCCCATTAGATCCCTCCTCACTTGTATACAGTCCCGAACCTCGCACTTCGAACAAATAACAATCAACATTAACGCCGTGGGATATTTATCATCACTGCGACCAGTAAAAAATCCACATATAAAGCCCCGGTTTATGTACCGAGTCCCTGGTTTATTCCCCAATAAGGTAATTCGACATTTGCGCAATGAACATTTACGCTGTTTGACATTTATCTCTACTCCGACCAGCTAACAATCCACATTTAAGCCCCGGCGTATATATCGAGTCCCTCTTTTATTCCGGTTCAGGTAATAAATCGTCATTTAAGCTCATGCAGTTATGATAGGTAGTGACTATCGGTACGCGTTTAAAACGTTGGAATTGTGGAAAATTTATATCCTCTCATTACACTAATTATGGACTCTTTGAATGAAGACTGTTATTAAAGTTATCTAGTTCCAGAAATATGAACAGCAAAAATATTACTAAAAACGTTATTGTGGGACAGAGAGACGCAAACGCACTCTTAAGTGTGATGTTGGTATAAAAAGTTTACGGCCGTAACTGATTTAACTGTCATAGGGTCACGCTACCCCAGTGTCTCAATACGTCCTTCTAACAACACTTAGGTCAGTTTGTTTGTTTTTTCTTATCTGTTTATGACTTTACAAAAATTTGAACTTCAAACAAAGATTTTCCATTCATATATAAATCTCGTATCCAGTACTTGTACGTTGATAACTCCAATTTTTTAAGTATATACAGTCAACACAGAAAATGGGAACGCTGTGTGGGAGTGCCACTAACATTACCGAACGATGACTTCCAAACACCAGTACTTCAAATTTGTGTTAACTGTTGTATTTGTCGAGGTTTATAAGAAATCGTATAGTATATCATTGTATGTAATTATAGGTCACTTTTCTTTCTTACTCTTACCTCACTTAGTTTCAAACTGAAAGATTTTGAGTTAAAACTTAATAATCTTTAGCTTTCCGGAGAACTATCCAGTCCTGTAAACATGCTAAAATTTCTAGCCTATCCGGTGACGACGAAACAAAGATGACAAGGCAACAGACACTAGTAGTGTTTGCTAAGGCAAAATTAAACTAAAATGCTGGATTGCATGGACGACAGACTCTCTGTCTCGAGGATTTCTGATGCTAAGCGAAATTTATTCACTTTATTTAATAAAGAAGCCGCAGAAAATTTACACCTCTGTGTAGAGTTGCCAATTGTAACTGTGTGGTCTTGTTTCCATATCGCCCCACGGATCACAAGACACCGGTGCCAGTGCGGTGGCCTCCGGGTCGTAATTATGTGGGTGGGAGGATCCGGAGGATTTACACTAGTGGAGGAATGATTCCCTTCCAACTCACTCCGAAACGTGTAATTGTATCCTATCTGTGATAAGTGTATTTTTGTTCGTGAAAGGTATAGTTTATGAGGTGGACATTGGTGACTGTCCATCATTTGCCTTGATGACTGAGGGGAACCGCCTACAACCAGCAATCAGGACAGCCAGAACGTGGAGACCAGGACTAGGTCCTGATCCTGTAGCACTGTACCTCACAGACACAGCATGGCGACGCCATAACGCGTGCAGTCACACTGGCGGATAACTTCTGTGTTTTATCTATCGCTTTTGAGACTTCGGCATTAAAGCGGCCATTTCTGCGTTCCAACGCAAAAGAGTTTCGTTCTCGAACTCATTCGACAACGTGCTCAGTAATCGTTCAGTTTCGACCGTCTTCATGTGGATCTTTCGATTCCTAGTCGCATTATCGATGGACCAATGAAGTCGTTTGTAGCTACAATTAGTACTACGGAGAAAAAAACTCTTGTTGCGAAGGTCAGTGAACATCTTTTGGAAGACTGACATAACAATTTACAGTACAATTACGGAACTTGTGAAGTTAACATAACTGCTGTAGCAATTTTAAGAATTTTCAAAACCCGAATGAGGTATCCGTAATCAAAGTGTATGTGTCAGAGATAGGACGGGCGGTTCCCTTACTCTAGAACGTAATTTCTTCAGAATCAAAAATTAATGCTATTAGTTTACCCAATAAGAGGATCGTTATATTCTGCTGAGTAGGCCTTAAGTAACATTGTAGCTTGATTTAGAACGTACTTCAGTGTCCTAATTTATTCGCCAAGGATTTAAAAGTGAAAAAACCAATCTATAGAAATAGAGAAATCCTAGAACCTGATAGTAAATTCAGAATTTTAGTGTTTAAGTGCTTCATAACACTGATAACTGCTGCAGTTCTTATTTTATGGAATTTTTAAGAATTGTGAACGAAATTTCACTTTTAAATAGAATAAAAGTTTGACATGGATAGGTCAGCAATACGAGGGAAATTTTACGAGCAGTGGTGCCAGTTAAGGTGAGGATTAGGGAAAAAATATCTATAACGTAAGGTTTAGGAGATAATTATCTGTACTGTATTATTTGTAGTAGCCGAAGCGTGATTCAGTAACAGGTTTGCCAGTATATTGATAATAGAAATATGATCAAGATATACACAAATGATAAAAATCGAAAGAAATGTCACCGTGGCCTAATGAATAATTTACTAATTTATTCTATAGTTACCTTGCTCAGGCTCCATTTACTTACACAGCTGTTTCACTCTTGTCGGCACTAAGCTACGCATAACGGAGGCAAAAATTGATAAAATTTGCTTAGTGGAGATAGGAAGCTGATAGTTGAGGAAGGCATATCATTTAATAGCAAGTTAAAAAAAACTGATATCATAGTAAGGAAACAGTATACAATCAGAAGTTTAGAAATATCAAGGCCTCGGCAGCTTTGGTGAGAATACACAAAGGCATCACATATGGTTGGGCAAACTTCAGCAGACGTGGTTCTCAGAGTGAAGGCACGCAGATTTATTAAAACTTGCTGTGGTTTTAATCAGAGGACGGCCGACTATGTGGCCGCTATCTCCTAGATATAGCTAAACGCACGCACGTTAACCATATGTCGAACTGGGTCATGCTTTCTGTTTTTTCCTGAATGAAAGCGAATATATACGCCCAAGCTTTAACCAACCAACAACATTAATGTTGTGCGGTTTCTTCTGGATTCACCTTGGTCGCCATTTTTTTCTCTTTGGCCACGACGCACGTACGCACTGTCGGCTGCATGCTGAACTACTGCTGACTTGCTGATATCGTGCTGGTTCAGCGCCTCCTTTACGATGCGTCTCGCTTCTCCGATATATACTTCATCGCAGCTACAAAGGATCTGATAGACTGCTGGGGTCTGTAAACGCTCCCTCCTGTCGGTGACGATTATCAGCTGCTCCGATATCTCGTTGTGAGCCCTGCATACGGAATGTATATTTTTCTTTTTAACTACACTCTATTATCCGTCAACCCCTGGACTTACTTGATTTAAAATTTAGACTTAGATATTAATGCTTGTAACAATAACACTCGTATAGTTTCGATGATGTGCTATGCATTCGCTCATTGTTTTTAGAATTTAGTTAAATGTACGTTGTACTTCCCAGTATCTCGAAGCATTTCTTATACTGTATTTCTGATATATGTGGCATAATTTCGTTTTAGTTTAAAAAATATTTTCCCCATTCCTTTGGCTGCACTTTTTCTATGGGATACTGTGTCGTACGGACAGTTATCACACAAATATCTAATGTATTTGTATAATTAATCGTTTAACAAAACCGTTTTGTATCAGTAACGACAAAATTAGGTTATGATCAACGTTACAGTTTTTTGTAGGTAGTTATGTTATTCACATTTAAGTTTATTTCCTATTTTCCATAGTTTTTCGTTCCAAGTAATGTCCTTGTGTACTATCACCACTCTCGGTAATTTCGTTCGACTGATTTGGTGGCAGCCTTTTTATAATTCCAATGGTAACTACCAGATGTTTTAATATTTGATATTTTTTTCTAGTTTTACAGTTTGTCCACATCGATTCCATAAGAGCCAGGAGAGAAATGGAACAAGGGACGGGAAGGAATATGGCCATTATATTTTCAAAGAACTATCCCGGCATTCACCTGGAGTGATTTGAGGAAACCCAAATCTGGATGGCCGGACCGGGATTCGAACCAGCGTTTTCATCTGAATGCTAGCCCCACAGCTACCGCTCAGACTGCAGGCTTTGTTGGTGTTAGATACGCTACTCGAATCCTTCAGACAGGAAACAATAGATGATCTAAAGATAGCGTCAAAAGAATTACTCCTCATTCCGTCACCTCAAGACGCATAAGTGATTATTTTTTTTATGACTTCTGTGATTTTCGTAACCTTAATCTCATATTAAGAGTAAGACAACTGCAGAATAGCAACAAAAACTAGTATCTATCCAATAATATCTAAATCCATAATTCTCCATCAGTCGTCTCATGAACTTTAAGGATATTGATTGAATTTATAACCATCTCCTCAAACGCTATAACTTTATTATTACCTTTGTAGCTGACTAATGATCGTTTATTATCGTTATCCGTATCTGAAACAATTATAATATTTTATACATTTTTACATCTCCTCTGATAGCTTCCTGCCAAGATGATAACATCGATGTTTGGACTTAGATGACTATTAATGTTAGCTCTCCGATTATAATTATAAATATTGTCGATGTTTCTCCTTATCGTCTCAAAGAAAACGTATATTTTAACCTGTCTTACTTCTTGCTTCCTTACTTCAAGAAAACCATCCATTATTTGACCACTAGTAACGTTCCAAGTTTGAGTTTTACTTTTCAGCTTCTCATATATTTCAATAAACGCCATACAACAACCTCTTCTCTGGGTTGAAGTAGTAGTTTATTTCTATTCAAAACTTGCAATATAATTGAATAATAACATGTATAGCTTCCCTCTAGCTGCTATCGTACTTCATCAAGTAATCTTCTCTAAAGTGTGTCACCATTACTGTCCTCTTCTCCTTGACCTCGGGACTAGTGTACCCTATTTATTTCTTGCTGTCAAAGATTTTTCCAAAAATACCATTGGTATCTGATATTCACAACTTTTATTACAATTAATCAAATACACTTCTATATTTACATATGTTAGAAGAGTGACGTGGTTGGTACAAGTATATTCACTACAATTAATTGATTTTAGAAATTACTCATTACTAGTTTTCAAAAATGGAAGCCCTTTTTCAGGGAAGTTTCAAACTAGCTGTCATGGTTTGTTGCGAGGAGACTTTGGCATCAACACAAGTTTACACCGCTACTGATATCGTTTGAGACGGGGATGGGCGGTCTTATTAATGACAGGCGGGGGCGTCTGAAAGACGACGGCGGCTGGCTTATCGGGAAGAGAAGCGGAAATTGCAAGTGCCACCCACGACAGAGACACCTGCCCCGGAGACGAGGGGCGCAGCATGGGCCAAAAGCAAAACCACAGCATTACCTGATACTACAATATCTCTGCAAATACTGCCACGGGCACAAAGTTTACAACTTGTTTGTGATAGCTTAGTCGTTACAAACGGTTGTGAATTATTTATTTGTTACTCTTCCTACACGGATACCTGCTGAGGATGGACTCTAGCTAATGTTGAAGAACAATAACCACATTAGAAAGGAACTATATTTACAAAATATAAATATTAATATTTACAACTCATTTTTTAAATGCTTATTAGATAGAATTAATTCTTTGTACAAATTCTTGGTTGGAGTAGAAGTAGTTGCTAATAAAATTAACTCTCAGTTTATCTTTATCATCGATAAATTGTTTTATACTATTAAGAAGTTTACTAAATAGATGTGACCCAGAATAATTAACTCCTCTTTGTACTAATGAAAATAACATTCGTGTCTGGTACAAGTTATTTTTGTTTCTTTTGTATCAATGAATTTGATTTACCAAGTTAAACTGTTCCTAGACAAAGTATATGAGAAATACATCTAATGAGGAAGTCATTGGAAGAATATTCAGCTTTTTAAAGAGTTGTGTACAAGATTTTGTTGGTTTTACATTACAAAGCATCTTAATGGCTGTTTTCTGAGATTTGAAGAATTTTTCATTTTATCAAGAGGTTTCCCGAAACATTACACCATATGGTATGACTGAATGAAAATAACAGGACTACACACGATTTGTTAATTCCAGATCTGATGTTCGAGAAAGTGTTGTTATTTCAAAGGTGGCACTATCTTCCTTCTTCAGCAGTAATGTAATATGTTCATGAAAACTGAGTCTCTCACTTATTTGAATGCCAAGGAATGTTATACTCTTTGTTTCCAAGATCGTGTAATTTTTGTAATTTATATGTTAATCTTGCTGGACATATGTTTTGTTTTAAACCTAATATAATATGCCTTACCAAAATTTAATGGTATCAAGTTTGGTTTAAATCAGTTTTCTACTTTACTGAGTTAATTCCAATGTTATAAGGACTACTACAAAATTATTATAAGTGTAGTCTTTATTCGTCCTCCTTTCTCCCACTCAGGAATTGTTGGTAATTTGTTTCTTCATTTTTAAAATATCTCTTTGATACGTTCTATATCATTCATTACAGTTCATCTGTCTATCTTGATACGTCGTGCACTGCTATGACTTTTGTCTCAGTTATTGTATTTTTTTTCAAGACTTTCATACAGCGCTCGTTTATGGCGAACAGCCTCTATTACATTCACTAAGTCTTCTGTCAATTATAATATACGTAATGAATATTAGTATAAAATATTGTATATAAAAGATTAAATGCTCTATTTCAAATAAACTTTTATCTCCTATCACTATACAAATAAAAAAGTATTCGTAACGACGAAACAAATATCAACTAGAGGTTCCCGAAACATGTTTAAAAGTTACGTTTTTTGAAACACATATGTTTTTGATTCTTAGTAACATTTCAGCAGTAGATCGTTTGAAAAATAAGTACTGTAATTTTGTTTGCCGCCATTAGCTTTTCCTCTGGAATAGTCACTTGTAAAATACGTCATTCATGACGAATACAACGATCAAATGCAATGGAGTAAGAAGGTCACTGAACAATACATAAATTGGTAAAAAGTCTGGTGTATTTAAGCGAGGTGTGGAGAAGCCTAGTACACGAAACTGGAGATGAATACAGTAAGGTAGATGTTAAACAATCTGCGTGTTAAGGTAAATTGGAGACAGTATTACCTAAGAACTTCTCCAGTGTAACAGCCCTAATACCTGAATTTTGAATAGCATTGTACTGTATGAAGTATTTGTAATGAGCTAAAGTTTGCTTGAAAGTGATTTGATATGTTTGTTTTGTAATTTCTTGTAAATCAGTGTATATAGACTTTGTTTTAGGTAAGAAAATTATTTAAAGTCCATTTAATATGTTTAAGAACCGAATGGTGCAAGAGAAATTCTTAAATGTTTGTAATTACATGTATTAATGTAAGTTACGGTGTCTACAGGACAATTTTCTACCGTTTGAAAGGATTTCTGTAAATAAATTTGTATTTAAGTATCTATAATTACCATTTCTGATCATTTTGTTATGTTGTTAATTAATTTTGTATTAATTCCGATTGTTTTTAATATGTTAGATTGTTTGAGTGATTGTTAATGATCGAGAAATATCGGGCGGATGCCTTTGAAGAATTCTCGTAATTTCGATAAAGACTATATAAACAGATCGCCTGGACAGAGAAATTCATTCAGTTAGTAAGTCAGATTAGTTGATAGTATTCAGTGTTACAGAGAGTTTCAATCATTCAGTTGAGTTCACAGAGATTATCTTTGCGATTATTTAGAAGTGCATATCTGTATTGTATATATGCTTGTGAATATCGCTGACTGGTTTGGATCAAAATAAACGAACATCAACATAACATGTTTTTTTGGTGGATTTTTAAAAAATTAATTAATCAGTAATTAAACCACCGAAGAACCCTAACACCAGCCTTTATATAACGCCGAATTAATTATATGGGAGAGGAATTGGTGCAATGAGAGGAATTCGGCAACGGCCTTTTTGAAGGCACCATCCCAGCATTTGTCTTGGGTGCTAGGATTCGTCCTGGTGTAAAGGTCCAAATATTATTATGGGTATGAGTATAAATGTTGTAAGATTGATTCGGGAACATTCGAGAGAGCTGCTCCACTTATGCGCATAGCCGATGCGGCGTCAAGCGCTGATCTGAACATTCCACGCGCGTGCCGAGAGCAATGGCCTAGCTAGTGTCACTATCTTGATAGTATTTAAAGGTACACGCCACATTGCCTCGCTCTCTGCAGTTCAGTTGACCAACGGACAGACACGATGTAGCAAGGTAATAGTTGCGAGTCGGTCTGCTGCCGCATGGCAGTTGGACTTGTCTGTTCTAGTCTTCTTGTAGTATTAGTATTTCATTCTGTTCTGTAGCTCGTATGTCTTAAGTACCAGAATTATTATGCATTCCTAAATTCATAGTTTAACTGATAACTTGAGTCTCGTGTATCACTGTTTCATCAAGTTCACGTTGGGTTTTAATTGGTTATTCACAGTATTATCAGTTATCACTGTTTCCAAGTCATGCCATAGTTAAATCAGTATCTCACGTCTGAAGAAGACTTAGTTCCATTATTGTTGATACCATACTGGTACATCTGGGAGCTACTGTGAGTGTTATTCCTCCCGTCATAACGTAGTTGGAAATGCGCACGCATATATTATGTTCGGAATCTAGTGAATAGATACTCTCATTCAGTCCATTCTGCTGGTGTTCCCAAATCATTTATCAGTCGTTAGAATAAGTTACCCAGTTGTTTCAAATATAACGTATATGATGTGAGTAATATGTCCCCCCGAATTCTGAATGACCGACATCTTCGCGAATGCTAAGCACGAACGTCAGTCACTCATCTGCCAGACTCTGCATTGAAAACACGTTTCTAAGCGTTAAATTGCTATCAAACAATTGCCTCTGTCCTGTACGCAGCAAAAGAAAAATTAAAATTCTGTAATGTTTTAGAATTTCTTAAGAAATTGTACGCAACTAGATTCATTTGTCATTAAACTAAATAATCAACATATCCACTGAGCTCAAGAATAAGAACTTTACGTATCACCGTAGTAACTGCGATTTAAAATGTACACGTATGTTTAATGGTCGTAGTGATACCTGAGAACTGACAACACACTGATTTTATTGTGTATTTTCTTATTTGCGCTGAATTCTTTCCAAAAAGGTATTTCGTTCCAAACTTTAAGAAAATCGGAAATAATTCCGAAGGGGATATTGCTTCAGTGTCTGCATTATAACGCTATGTCTATATGAAATTCAGTTGACAGTTGTTTCACCGAGCGTGGTGGTGTAACGGATAGCGTTCTGGCCTCGCATTCGGGAGGACGGCGGTTCGAATCCCCGTCCGGATCCAGATTTGGGTTTTCCATGGTTTGCCAAATCACTCCAGGCAAATGCCGGGATGCTTCCTTAAAAAGGCCATGGCCGAATTCATTCCCATTCCTTGACCCCATTCTTTCCCGTCTCTAAAGACCTCGCTGTTGAGAGACTTAAAGCAGTTAAAAAAAAAAGACAGTTGTCACCTGTCTTGTTATACTGCACCAAGTGGGTATCTTTCACAGTCGTCGCCGTGGGGAATGTCAAATGAATAATGAACCTGAATAATATCTAGATAATCATATCGGTCATGAAATTCACATCCTTGACCTGAGTAATATCGACCATCGCGATTTAAAATACACTAATAGAATCAAGTATAATCAATCCAAATTTGAAGAGGGTCATTGGCTGCACAACCACAAGAAGCAAAATCAATGTGAAAATGGTTTTAGAAAAGTAATGACAACAGTCTCACAAAAAATCGTAATTCGTTTAATGTTTGTTTAATTTCCTTAGCTGAAGACCGTGGTAAAATGTTCGCCCCTCGAAAGTAGGCCAAGCTGCAGTACACGCCCCACTGTGCGTCCCACATCCGCGGACCTCCCGCCGACTAACATGGCCGCCATAATTCTCTCCACATCACGTCCATGGAGCGACATAGTTACGTCCATTCTTTTCAGATAGTTCCGTCGACATAGAATCTTAATTCTCATTCATTAACAATAATTAATTAACCGAAATTGTTATAAAACAAGACGCTACCTTAGTAACAAGAAAAAATTTTCTTATTATATTTTCCTAAAATTAAACAAGTCTACTAGGGAGATTGTAATATTGTCACAGTTTAGTATCAACAGAATTATGATATTAACGTTTTCAAGAGTAGTTTAAAAATGAATGTTAGATAGTAAAATGCTCTGTCTAATCTAGTTTGCGCGTGATTCTTCAATATGATAATAATTTTATCTTTGAGTTTGACATATTTTAATTAATTATTTAAAAATTATTTAAGGGCGCCATTCCAAAGGAGGAAAATTAAAAGGAACAGAGATCTTTCTTATATAGGAATACAAGCATAAAGAGTTTATTTAGAAAAATTTAATTATTAATAAAGGTAAAAAAATATTTAAAACAGAAATTGACATAATAATGTACAGGTTTGATTAGACACAGCACTTCCGTGCCAGAAGGACGTAGATTTGATAACCAATCATTGAAACACGGTTACACCGCTAGTTCATCGAAGAGCGGAAAGTTAAGTGCAATTAAGATACAATTTTCATTGCTCACAGTTCAAGCTGAGCTTAATCACTTGGCAGCGAAATGTAAAACTGTTCAGCCGGCAAGAATGATACACTAGCATATGTTTTCCATTCTGTTGCTGCAGCATTTCACAAAATATAACTAACACTGTATTTGCAGCGACCATCATAGCGCTGTCTGCCACTAGCAACACTCTCTAGTGCTTCACCAAAATGTCTGCATCCCTTGTCATTCTCCGCATTCTCTCCGCGCCACATTAAATAGGAATCACCGAGAAAGGCAAAGTGCGCGATAATATTGGCGTCCTGGTTGGAATTTTCATTCAAAGAGCTTTGTCTTTCTCTTTTAACTATCCCGTCCAATGAAACATGTGGTAACGTATATGATCACCACAATAGCAGCACGATCAATTCAAAATAAGCAGCTGCTGAAAATATGAATACGAGATGTCAAAAAATATATCATAAACTCTTAACTATAATTCTAAAAGTAAAAAAATATTGTGTTTTAATGCCGTAAAACTATTTGCATTCATACCTCTGATGAGTTTCTTCTGTAAGAGGTAAACATATTTATTTAATTGTTTCATATCTGCAAAGTGTTTTCATAAACAATGTCGTGTACATTTCCTCGGTGAAATTATGATTCTGTAATAGTCGAATGTGTATTACACATCAAGTGGTGAATGTTGGTTTCGAAACATAATGTACACACAGACTTTTCTGTAATCATTGACACGCTCTTTGTATTACACTTTCAGCTGTTTTTGAAAATCATTAGTTTCAATTCATTTATGAAGAAGAATGAATTCTACGCCTTTCCGCAAAGATATGGGCATTGAGTTTTGTTTCTACGCTCTTTTGTTCCATATTTGACATGTTACTTCAGCAGTAACGTGAAGTTTCTGTGAACGAAGAATTTCTCTGCAGGAAGTTTGAACTCGTATGAGTTTGGTAAAGCTACTTCTTAGAAAATGTACTTGCCTAATATAAAATCATTTTGCTTGACACACTTCACGTTAGTTTCGGATAAAGGTGTTAGACAGGGTGATTCGGGAGGAATGGTATATACTGAAGGAGTTGGTAATATAAACAACATTGAGTAAAGTTTCATACAGACATGCGTCCAATTTCAATTCATTTTGGATATACAGGTGCTGGAATGTTATGCATACAATAAAACTCAGAAAATGACCAAGAGTACGCAAATAACTTATTGAAGTACTTTATTATTAAAATACACATTCATATTTTACAACATTTTAAATTAAATGTTCGGAAATCACACCATCGATTTCAATACACAAATTGAAACACTTTATTTATACTTGAAGTTGACACGTACAATCCCGAACCATGCGTATCTCAGAAAAAAAAGATACTGTTTTTGACAAGTCACGGAAATTTAAACTTTTGCAAAATATGCAAGTCTTTTGCATGAACAAAGTGCCTCAATAAATTATTTATGTGATTTGGACCATTTTCCCATGCTTATTTTATTCATAACATTCGTGCACCAGATCTTCAAAAAGAATGGAAATCAAACACATGCTCATATTAACATTTTTACTCAATTTGTTCATACTACCATCTCCTTCAATATTTACCATACCTTCCGAATCACCCTGCATACGAAAACTTTTTTATAGTCAGAAACATTTAAAAATAATGAACGGAACTATTAGTAAGGAAAGCGTTAACCGATTTAACAAAAATCGCTGTAAACATTAAATAAATTGAACAGGATAAGATTATTCACTAATAAACCAAAACTTACGCTCAATCAAAGTCTGTGCCATGCACGGTATCCAGTCGGTGGTTACTACGGATGGAGATGTGACTGCAGTGTTTCCCGTTGCCTTCCCAAGTGTGGAAAGGTTCGTATATATAATTGTAAGTTTGGATGTTTCTGATGTGTATGTTGTTTATGTTGTGGATGGCAGATGAAAGGAGGGAGAGGTGCCGATGCATTAGGGACCGCTCTTACGAAAGAAACCGGGAGTACGCCGAGTTTATGTCCCCATTCCAAACACCAATTATTCGAAACATATCGTATTCCCTCTCACCAAACTCACTGCTGAGAGGTTTAGGATTTAACTAAGGACTTTGGTATACAAGCTGTTAAGTAGGAATCGTGCACCTGTTCTATGCCGACAGAAGATACGATGGTGAAAACTTCTGCCACCTCGAGAGCTCTAACCATCTAGCCCAATGCCTGGTGCCAGACGCCATAGAGTACCGCAATGACCGAGCCAATATGACCAGCTTCTTAGGGGCCATCCATAAATTACGTCACACCTTGAGGGGAGGGGAGGGGTCAACAAAGTGTGACATCCGTGACAAGGGGGGGGGGGACGTGTCATAAACTTGTGACATCACATACATAATTTGTATCACTTTTTGTCTCATGGCGGAAGATGAAGATGATGTTGACACATCAAATGTTTCCAACACTATCGAAATCAAGAACGAAGTAACTATTATGCCAATAATTAACAGTATCAACGAATGGGTTCAAAATCCGTGGAAACATAATGACTCAATTTTGTATCATTAATTCGATTTTTTATGTTTTTTTAATATTTTCTTAAATGTTTGATTTATTTTTGTTATGATTTTTAACTAGAAATACATAAATCATTTTGGATGCGCTGTTTTGATTTATAAATTTAAAATTGCAAAATATGTGACATAACACCAGGGGAGGGGGGGTCCCACTAATGTGACAACCTGTGACATGGGAGGAAGGAGGGGTCCAAAAATCTTGACATTCGTGTGACGTAATATGTGGAGTGAGCAGTAAGCAATAGTGTGATGCTTCATTACTTCTAACTTTCGAGAGCCGAATGTTTTTTTTAAAAACAAATGTTTAACTGGGACAATGTATCTTCAGAAGTGTCTCTGAACACTTGATACATCCTATTGTTCTGAAGATACTTATAAGCAAACTATGCGCTGAAGTAATTCTCTTTGACCAGCTTTTCGGGGATTCTTATTCAGATAATTGTTTATGTGTTAAAGATCGGCACACTGAACTATATCCTACAACTATACTGAACTATACTGAACTATATTTCCATACAAAAAGAAATCTAACGTGTCCAATTAATATTACTTCCACGCATACTTTACTTTGTGCGCTTACTTTTAGAGTTCCGCACGAGAGAAGTTAATGACGGATCTTGTGTAACCTTATGTACAGAATTAAAATTGTGAATCAACTGGAAAATTTTCTAATAGTTATTACAATTTTATTTGTATTCCAGCACACGAAACGTCTACAACATTTATAAGACTTTGCTTACTAGATTTAAAATAATTATTCGTGGACCTAATAACTAATGCTTACAGTGAGATTACTCTCAAGATATGTTTCTTTCAGAAAAATTTCATTAGAGGCTTTATTTTACGATCCTCCATTTTTGGCGTTAAAAACTATCTTTATCAAGCCTTTTTAGTAGAGTTCCGATGCGAGAGTCCTACAGACAGGACCACTGAAAAACGAGTTTGCAGTAAAAAAGATCGGGACTTTGATGGAGGTGGGTGCAATCGGATTTGGAGCCAGAGGTTTAGTGCTTTGCGAGGCAACGTCTGTGTTAATAGCGCCTGCGGCCACCCAACAGTGGGGCGCTGCAGGCAGCGTGGGAGGAGACTCGCCTCCACTATCGTCACTGACTGATTAATTCGACGGTAGTCACACACGTTGTCACCCTCAGTCACTCAACGCGACACTATCATCAACCTGCAAAACATAAAACTCCACACAGACTGATGTACATCACTCTCGGAAAATAAATATCGTCTTATATAATCAAGTTCGCCAAGATACGAAGAACTCTTATCAAGTACAGTAAGTTACAGATTGTGATGAAATCTTTGCTGGTGTACCGCTTAATTGTGTTGTAAAAACTACAATATTTCTACGACTCGCTCTGCTGTCATACACTCCTGGAAATTGAAATAAGAACACCGTGAATTCATTGTCCCAGGAATGGGAAACTTTATATACACATTCCTGGGTTCAGATACAACACATGATCACACAGACAGAACCATAGGCACATAGACACAGGCAACAGAGCATGCACAATGTCGGCACTAGTACCGTGTATATCCTCCTTTCGCAGCAATGCAGGCTGCAATTCTCCCATGGAGACGATCGTAGAGGTGCTGGATGTAGTCCTGTGGAACGGCATGCCAAGCCATTTCCACCTGGCGCCTCAGCTGGACCAGCGTTCGGCTGGACGTGCAGACCGCGTGAGACGACGTTTCATCCAGTCCCAAACATGCTCAATGGGGGACAGATCCGTAGATCTCGCTGGCCAGGGTAGTTGACTTACACCTTCTAGAGCACGTTGAGTGGCACGGGATACATGTGGACGTGCATTGTCCTGTTGGAACAGCATGTTCCCTTGCCGGTCTAGGAATGGTAGAACGATGGGTTCGATGACGGTTTGAATGTACCGTGCACTGTTCAGTGTCCCCTCGACGATCACCAGAGGTGTACGGCCAGTGTAGGAGATCGCTCCCCAAACCATGATGCCGGGTGTTGGCCCTGTGTGCCTCGGTCGTAAGCAAACTTCAGACAGAACTATGGATGTGGACGTTGGACAGAACGTCGAATTGTATATAAAGTACGCCACCTAACTTGACTCCATGGCAACAGATGAGTACATATCCATTTACACCTGAAGAAAAAGACAGACTTGTCCGCAGAATTATAGTGTTCTTATAACACAATCCGGTGGTATACTAATTTAGAATTCTTCCTTATATCGATTGTAGCTAATAGTTTAGGTAGCTGCGTACTTGAAATTTGTAGATCAGTGTTTACAACATTAATCTGCTTCTTGCTTGACAACTCATTGAATATTTTCTTGTATACAGAATTGTGACGATTGTGTCTACTACTCACGTCTGCCGACTAAAAACTCTTAACACTCACCCTACTGGGACTCCAGATCGCAGTCCTTGGAACTTCTAACTAAGCATAACAATTCACTACCTATAAACTGTCTTCATATACTTGATACTAAGATCTTCTGTAAATTTAATCTTCTGTAAATCTTACTCCTGACATCTGGCGACTGCATCTCGCGACTGGCGTCAAACTGGAACTATGTAAACTCTGACAACAACAACCTCCAACTGGCTATCACCCACTGCCTCGTCAACAGTAGATGCGTTCTATGTATTATGTCTTCCCTTAAAAATTTCTTCCCCAACTCCCTCCCCAAAAAAATCCTCTTTGTCGAGGAGTCCTTCGGCCAGGTGCGGAATTTTCAAAGATAATTCTCTTCTGTATATTATGAGAAGAGTAGACTCACGAAACAACACCTGTAATAGCCGTTACAAACCATCCACTGCGACCCCAATGTGGTAAAGCTCCCAGACATGAACAATTACATTCTTCATCGCGCACCGTTAGATTCGGCAAAAATATGATAACGAATAATGGCCAAACAACGTTAATGTAGACACATTTATAAAGGGATTTGTCACTATAAATATCTTCGGTTTGCATTATGATCCAATTATATTTACGAATGATAGAATTAAAATACTGACAGCACAATGCTATGAAGAAATTCATGCCAAAGCGACAACACTCTAGGTTTTCTGTGAATAGTGTCTTTAACTGACAATCCTGAAACGCAAAAGAAACGGTTTTTTCGCCGTGCACCAAAAACTAATGGCACAGAAGACTGATCACGAAACGCCTTCCCCTGAGTACGAGTTCCAACTGAATCAAACAAACATTTCATCAGTATGGGACAAGACAAGTTCGGACCATCAGAAATTCTGCCGATCTGCTGAAAATCAGAAGCAGCTGCAAGCGTTTTGGTCCACCGTGATACAGCTAAATAGAGCTGGTGAGTTCAAACAGCGAATGGATCATGGAAAGTTTGGTTTCCATTTTTCCTGAACGCAAGGTTTTTGCTGTTCTAATGTACAGGGCTTATGTACACGCGGAACAAATAATACTTTTGGCTAAACATTAAGATGATCTTAACCATTATGTTCATTAATGGTATTGTGAGCAACTTCCAAAACCATAGTCTTGTCATTATTAAAGGTTTGGAACGATAATTTTTCATATCTATGTAAGTTTGAAATGCATATTTTGTCCCATGTCTTTTTTTTATTGAAATACATCGTTGACATCCCCACATCCTCACCTATATAAATTATTCCACTCCCTAACTAACAAAATAAAAAAATTTCAAACCATACATAAAAAAGCAAGGGCTACATTTTCACAGAGGTTATCCTAATCCTCCGTCCGGTATTAAAAAAGGCCTCATCACCAATTAATGTATTATACGCGTGCAGGCTACTCTACGACTATCACCCATGCCAGCTTCTTCCTAATATTAGTTATTCAGTGTGTTCTGAAATAATAATAATAATAAGTTCGTGTTGTCGTAATAACCTTTTTATAGGATCTTCACTTTCTGCGCATTCCGCCCTTGTCATAGCCACCTAGCTTAACCCGCTAATCTTACCGGCTATAGGGAGCCCACAGTTTAACGTAAAATCCGAACCACGGAACCGATCTGGCGAATTTCACATTACACAGTAAGCCGTGCCAGAGGTGAAGGTCGGATTAGGGGTTATGAAATTCCCCGCTGAGACAGCGATTCTAACCGGGAACCTTTCGACCTCCAGACGCATTAACCACTGAGCCACCATGTCAGTTGTTCTGAAATAAGCTGTAACCCCACACTCAAATGACTTGAAGTTACAGAAAACAATATTTTACACGTTTGAACATCTTTCTCGTGAGTATCGGCTAATTTTTATTTCTTTGAAATAGTAAGTAAGCTGTGTTGGACCTGTATCGTGTGTTGCAATTACTGGGTTTTGAACTGTATTGGCTACGCTGAAATTACGGCATGTTTAGAACCCTTGAAAGCGTCGTTTACAATATAGAATACGTTAATTACTCACTTGGTTACTACATAGGTGATAATTCAAATGCTACGCTTATGCTTATCAACACAATCTATCTATTGTATTTTTCATTTGGATTACAACTCTCATTTTAATTATGTTGTTTCTGAGACTATTGAGTTTTCATTAAACAATTACAACACGCTTCTTTTGTAACCAATCTGGCAGAGGATGCCAAATGTTATAAACCTGGCAGACGTCGCCAAATGTAGCCTCCCATTAAATATTAATTACTCCTCACAACCCACGGTGGATGGTTTCGGCCCTTAAACACCGTCTCTCGACCGCATAAGTAGTTTGAGGTTACGATATAATTAACCACCAATTCTGGCATGAGATCAGGTGGATTTAATTAATGATAAATGCACTGATGAAAATTCACTATGCTGGCTTTAATGTCAAACAGTACCATTAACCATACACTCCAAAACAAAATTAACTGATGATCAAGGATTACTACTGCCGCAGCAGTCATCGTATATCGTGCGCGTTTTGTATATCGTCAGCGATATACGTCCTCACTATCACAGAGCGCGAATTAAACTCTCACTCTGACAGCGCTAGCGGACCAAAGACTCTAGTAACTTAAAAATACCTTATGAAATTACAATTATTATCAGTCTGTGGAATTCGTGAGCAATAATATTTCATTAATATAATACATCGACCACAATTTTAATAAGAAATAATAATTATAAAAACTATTTACCGTACAATTGGGGTAGTAGCATATGCTACACTTTCTTCGTCTTTAATATAATTTTTTTTGCTTCGGGTTTTACGACATCTGGTATTCGCCTGGCGTGATTTAGGGAAACCACAGAAAACCGATGCCTGTCTGGTCGATCGGGGATTTGATCAGAGTAACAACGTTAGGTCAGCATCGGTTTAAAATAGAAAAGTTTCATCTGCTTTTGAAATAAATGTAACTTCTGCACGAAACCGAGTACCTATCTTTCGTAGTCTTTATAATTACAGTATCACTCAGAGGATCACATAATCCATATCCTGTATAATGTTATATTTCCAATCAAGTATGCATCAAAATCTCCCAAATCATGCAGATGTAAATAACACTACCAAGAAATAAACATGACTGCTGACTATGAGAACTTATATTCCGCAAAATATTCAGCGATAAGTTGCCATAAAAAACTGGTCTCATGATAATACAATTTATATGAGGACTTTTTAGGAAACGATTTTTAACCTCTTATTCTGAAGACGGGATAAAAATAAGGGAATGTTACACATCATAAGTATTTTTGAAGGGAAGTTTATAATTGTAAAAGCATTTTGAAAAGATTGAAACACAATATTACATAGCATTAAAAAAGAAAGTAAACTTAAAGTCTGCATAAAAAAAGGACGTATGACACCATTTTCAGGGAGACCCCGAAGGGTAGGTTGGCCGCCGGTTTGGCAGGTTTTCTGTTTGCCGCGTATGTGCCTCTGTCATGGCTACCCTTAACCTAACATGGTAATCCTGTCGGGTAAAGGGGATCTTCAGTTTAACTTGGAATCCGAACCACGGAAGCGCTCTGGCGCGCTTCACATCAAACTGTGCCAGAGGTGAAAGTCGAGGCCTATGAAAATCCCCACCAGGACAGGGATTCGAATCAAGGACCTTCCGATCTCCAATCTAATGCCTTAACTACTGAGCCACTAGACCACCAAAGTTTGCGTTAACATACCAATATAATAAACTGCCGTCCGAAAAATATAAGTGATTGAAAATTTCCTTTGAAGGTCACTTGGCTAAATCTTACAAGTTTTTAATACAGTTCATTGCTGTATATACCACACCGCATCCAGAGACAACTTATGTTCATCATCTAATACAATGCCACCTGACCTATTTTTACAACTAAAGCCATTCAGTTGTGAACCTGCAATTTTAATTACAGTTACCGCTAATAAACAGTTGAACTTTTTTCTTTCGTATTTAATTTAATACGTAAATATTTTTTAAAAAAACTAGTGTGGAGCTAGGAAATTTCTAAAATCTAGGAGCCATCATTGAAATCAGACAACTACTAGTTTATATGACAAACCTAAGGTCAGGCTATAAGCGTCTTTTGCAATATAAAATTCCTGTTGATATTTCATCAGAACACTTCAGTAGACGGTAAATATTTTGTTGAACCAACCCGAATAAAAATGAAAAGTGGTATCGAATTTTTTTCAGGGAGCAAAACGTTTTCTGCTCGGTGAGTCCACTGTTGACAAATTTAAAACAACGTTTTGTTCGAGTGCGAATGGCCGAGCGACAGAAATGAAGAGCGCGCACCTGCCAATAGAGGACATTTATCGTGCGGCGCGCTGTGCTGATGAAAACAGCCCCACACACCATGCAGTCAATTACGACCACGCAAATCTGTGTAATGGAATTGCTCCGCAGTGTGGTTCCGCTGGTACAGTCGGGCACAGTACATCCACACTAGCACAACAATGCAAAGGAAGAAGAATAAGTACCTTCCAGAGAACAGTGTAAGAATAAAAAGAAGAAAAAAAATCCCTGAATCCACTAAACAAAACACGGCCAACGAATATAACTTTCAAGAGCTTGGTATATTTAAATTCACATTTTACACTCCATAATTTCCTTGTAGACAAGAAAAATAAATAATCGTCTTCTCCTGCTTCCTAAACTGCTCCAGGTTAACATCTTCATCGAATAGTTATTTTAACAAAGCGGCATTTTTTTATTTTGAGATTTGGAAATATCCGCAAATTACAAGAAATTTCGACGCCTTTAGTTCATAGGAATTGTCATACACTAGTAGAACAAGTTTTCTAGTTGTCACGAAAAGATCCATATTATATGGATGGCTTATTACAGTCATAGTACGTTTTATTATTATTACTTTTTGTTCCTTTCGAACAGTTTTAGTTTACAGTCAGGAGCTTTTTAAAATATGTCTCGAATTGTTGAATGTTTCCATCTATATAAAACCAATTAGAATTGATGAAACTTCTTGTTTTCTACAGGGATCGATGTAGTTATAAAGTTTTATGAGAGATTCTCGTTACACATTAATGGAAGATAACCAATATTTTCCTCTCTTTGTTATATTTTCTGTAGACGCAGAGCAATTAGATTTTTCAGAAATAATTTTAATAGCGATAAACTCCTGTTTCGCCGATAAAACAAGTTATTCTACTTTCAGAGTCCAGAGATCTACATAGTAGTGATGTGCCGGATCGTTAAAAATGAATATCCGCGAATACGGATACGGATCTCAATTTTCTCAGCTTGGACCGCGACAGTAAAAAAGTAGTCAAATACGATCTATAATCGACGAACGTCCAGCTTACGCGACGTGTTTTGACTTGCACTGTGCGTGTTTATTTTTACGTTTTATGATAACACAGGATAGCGTAGATTATATACGTTTGTATTTTTTGGGAAGTTGTAAATTAAAATAAAAACAATTTCAACAAAAAAAGTATATTAGTGTAATATGGAAATATTTTACGATAGTAAATGACTCATCTGCTAAATACAAAAACTGTGAAGGAGTGTATTCCCATAAAGGTACGCCTTCTTAAAAAATCACCTTCAGACGAAACACCCGCAAGAATATGAGTTATTCTTAAAAGAAGACTCCGCTAAGAAGATTGCTGGCAAAACATTCAGCAAGGAACGTCTTTAAAAACGTTAAAAAGAGAATTTAGAAAACATTTTTAACGAATACATAGAAAATGTCAAAATGTGGGAGAATGCAAAATAAAAATTAACTATTTAATTGCGGAAATGATAGCTTTATCTGATTTAACTTTTCGTAGACGATTTTGAGTTTCGACTATTGATGGCTAATGTTGTTGCAAATTATATTCTAAAAGGCAGGAAATATTTTATGGAACTTATTTGCAGCGAACTTTACGATCAAAAATAAAGAACGTTCAAAGTATATCTGTTGAGTGAGGAATCCCGAAACAGAATCCAACATGAAGCGTGCCTGCACTTTATCTGATGTAGATAATATTGAGTGTACAGCACATTAGCTGCATCTGGTTGTTGAGAAGCCGTTGATAAAACTTGATGCAATCTCCATATTACTTATAAAATGCAGAAAAAATGCAGGACATTTCAACTACTCTACAATGGCAAAGCAAGAATTAGAAAAAATACAAGTTTGACTCAATCAAAAAGATGTAAAATTTTTGCAAGATTCACCGACACACTAGAATTTCAGCTATTATATTTTGCAAAAGCTTGATTGCATTAAAGATTCGCCGTCACTTTATATTACTAATACTAAAATAGATCAACTTGATGCCGAAGAGTGGGTCTTAATTCAAGAATTAGTGAGAGTTCTAAAGCCTTTGTAGTATACCACAAGAAAACTGAGCGCACAAAACACATATATATCCGACGTTATTCCTCTAGTACGAGCCTTAAATAAATTGTATGATGAGATGCAAATTTCTGCTGATAGTGGGGAAATTCCAAACGTCAGCACACCTGCCGCCCTTGAGTTTTTGTCTTCTTTGAAGAATTAATTAAATAATCGTTTTTCTGAAAGCGACAAAAATATATTGTTCCAAATAGCAACTTTTTTAGTACTACGCTACAAAGCTAAATTCTTCAGTGACTTTTTCATAAATAATATAAAGCAGAAATTAATTACAGCTTCAGAAACAGAAGTAAATCTCACAACAACTATGATTAACACAGAAAATCCAAATGCCGTATGAAAAGCACACTGCAACAATTTAGAAGACTCTATGGGCAATATGTTAGATAACGACGATGATGATGAGCAAACTGAAAACCAATTATTATGCACGAATGCTAATTTGCTAGGAGAATATGCTAATGAAAAAATATTATCAAGAGATCAATCAGATAAATAGTAAAAAACACATTGCTCGCACATATTTATCATCACCTGCAACAAACGTTTGAAGTGACCACTGTTTCAGTGCAGCAGGAATTATTTATGATCCGCATCGTAATAGACTTATGGGTGACAAAGCTGCGAAGTTACTCATTTTGAGGTACAATTTACCAAACTTAATTTTCAATATAACATTTTTTTTAAGTTTCTGTAAAAGACATTATTTTATCTGATGTAAACACTTTAGCGGTACCTTAATAATAATTTTAGTAAGCAAATCAAAAAGATTAAGGGTCTGATCTCACTATAAAGATAGTTAGAATAATACCTTAAAACTTACTACAGCGGTAATTTACCTTTGGCAACCTAGTAAAATAAATGTTTATAATTAATTTTTGCAATATAAATGTGCCATATATGAGATTTTAAGAAATATAAAGTAATTGGAATTGAATTTAATAGTATTTCATTGTTACCTATCTTTAAAATTTTATATTCCTGCTTAGTGAAATTCTTTACAAAAGATCCGTAAAAGATCCGCTAACAAAGTAACGGATACAGATCTTTTACCCCCCTCGAATGTCTGCGGATACGGATATCCCACACATCACTAATGCATAGTACTTTAATTACAATTACGGGAAGAAGAGGTTTGCTTTAATAGTGATAAATACCGGATATGTTTGTGTATGTCGAATTCAAAGGTGCTTACTTTCATAAATGATTTTTTTTTTTTTTTTTTATACGCCTCGTCGATGGCTAAGGTCATTAGTGGCGGGATGGGGCTGGGGACAAGGAATGGGAAGGAATTCGGCCATGGCCTTTTAGAAGGAAGCATCCCGGCATTCGCCAGGAGTGATTTGGGGGAACCATGGAAAACCCAAATCTGGATGCCTGGACGGGGATTCGAACCCACGTCCTCCCAAATGCAAGGTCAGAACGTTAACCGTTAACCCACCACGCTCGGTTTTTAGATAAGGCTCTGTAGAAAATATTTCAGTCGGTAACAAACGAAATTGCTAATTTGATGCTAACGTCTGTCAGCCTCACATACACATTATGCTTGCTGTGTTCCCAGAGTTATAATAATGGAAGGCTACAGACGATAAGTTTACTTGATGCCATCCTTTTAGAAATTACTATTGTGTTTCAGTAGAAACAATTCTGTATAAAAATGATAGTTATCATTACGAGTTCTCTTAGACAATGTCAAATACATGAGCAATTCACTTTACGAAGCATACAGGTATCTAAATACCTTTTATTTCACTACTGTTGGAAAACAGATTCTGTAAATAACTCACTGACAACTCTTAGCAGGACACCTTAAGTCGTATCAAAGCAGTTAAAAACAGGCGGAGACAGACAAAACTAATGAGTAATAGGATCTAAAAATCAGTTACGGAAACAAACACAAGGACAAAACAAAAATTTAAATTAGAAGGAGTGATAGTGTCGAAGAAATAACAATTTAAAGGCTTAATTAAATCATTTAAGTAAATTTCTTTTGCTTTACTGAATTTGTACTAATTATTAAATACACAAAACAAATTGAAACAATATTTAAGGCATTGCGGATGCTCGGCCACAAGGAGACAGCTTCAAAACAATGACATAGAGCGCAACGCAACCACTTTTGCAGAGGCAACAAAAAAATAATACAACATGAAGGAAAATATGCACTCATCATTAGGAATATCGAACCAACGAAAAAAACAACCGATGAAGAATACAAGTGAATCGAAGTAAAAGTAAGCACGCATCTGATAGAAAAATATCAAACAAAAAGCCAATACTGGACCTTCGAGCAACTCAGATGCACACAAGTATTGAGTCCTTCGATCTGATAGTTTATGTTGCTACCGGATCATCTTGATGTTACACTCCTTTAACTTCCATGAGTTACTGAGTTAACTAGTTTCGAATGTTTGTTGACATGTGGTGTTACACTTTATGTTCATTTCATCCAAATTCGTCTTGGAAGTCTCCTTTAGTTCAATCGATCCAGTATCTATTCGTTTTTGACACAATTCAGGCAGTAATATTATACAAAACTAATTTCGTGATCCCTTAACCCTTACTACCAATTTACGGTGTAGGTTTCATTTACGTATATATATAAAAGAAACATTCAAAATTGTCTTTCTAATTTTGAAATTTATGTCTGATTTGAAGATTTTTTTGTTTTTTCTTATGCTTGTCTCTGCGGTAACTGAGATTATTTTCGCCACTAAACCTAGATTCTTTATTCCTTTCTTCCTCACACTTTTTTTTTTAAACTTTTTTGATCTTCAACGCAGAGCACACGTCAGCGTCGGTTTCATATTCTATAAATTATCTGCTCTTCTGTCGAAAACAGACACAGTATGCAATATAATTTCAAAAACACCGCTTATTAAAGATTTAAGGGTTCATTCGGGTTACTTTACAGTTCCAGGTACAGAGTTTTGTGATCCTAAATGACGAGACAGATATGTTGAGGATCCTTAATGCTTCCTAGAATCTAGTACACTCCAGCTTAAATGAAGCGGTGACACCATGCAACTTAGATTCATCGTTGATTACAAATTATTCTTTTAGATACAACTAGGTCACTAAAAATAAAATTAATTCATCATCAAACAGCCTAACCTATCTAGAGAGGCTCTACAGAAAAATTTTGATGACTCTCAAACATTCAGCCTTTTTTTTTAAATAGTTTCTGTCTCATGTTGTGCAAGAACACTTTATGTAAGATTGTACTTCCTCATTTTACGTAACTACGAAGATTCGCGTGAATAAAAACGATTTAGCCCGTAGTAATCAGAGTACTGGCGGCACAGCCAAGAAGACCCCAAGGACTTGTGCAACCGACGGAAGACCACAAAATGCAACCTTCAGCGCCCACACTAGACTCATCACTGCTTTCCGTCTTACATACCAGAATCAACATATCTCATAACAATAGGATATCTTATTCAGTTACCCAGTGAGGATACATACGGATTTGCAGAAGGAATTCAATATTTAATTCATTGTTTATGTCAACAAACTCTGAAGAATTCAGTCTGCGAAGATAAAATATTAATCGCAGTATTTTCAGAGCTAACGACGCAGTTGTGCCTAACTCAAATGTCACTCATTCGCTGATGTAACTAAGCGACAAAACAACTTCAGAAACAACACTCACATACATGGATTCATGGCGGGACGAAGAAAATTAGAATAATATCTTACTAAAGATGAAGATATCAATGCTGATTCTTTAGCGGAAAGTAAATGTCCCTTAATATTAGGTCAAGTAAAGGTGAATTACTTTATTTATCTAATTGTGTTCTGTAAAATTGTTTCACCAGAAATTTATTTAAGAAATAAATTTTTGCTCAACAATTCATAGTTTTTTTTCAGAAATCGTAAGGGAGCGTGCACAAACTACGCGGCTCGGTCCAGGGGGGGGGGGGGGGGTTGGCTGGAAGACTACACTGGGCTACGTGGGAGGAGGGGTAGGGGTTCCGAACCAGGTCATGTAAATTTCCTTTCATAACATTGTTCACAGTCAAAATGAGGAACAGAAGTCACAACAGCATGTGAATATTTATTTCTCTCAGTTAATTATCTCCGTATGTAATTTACAATAGTCTGACAAGAGCAAACAGTACAAAATGTTTTCTGGAATCAAAAGAGAAAAAAAGCTACGTGCTACATGGGGGGGAGGGGAGAGTAGATGCAAAAGCCATGTAGGGCTACGTGGGGGGGGGGGGGGTTCACAGGATGCCAAAATGGGGCTACGTGGTTTGTACACGCTCCCTAACTGATGGAAATTATTGCTGCGCAATTTCAAGCATAAACCTGCTACATGATAGGTTCTGAACCAAAATGAAATCTGAACATGTGATTTTAAATTGAAATAGAATTTTTATTTTGTTAATCAGTTGAACTACTTTTGATCGATTTTATCAAATATTTTTTAAAAATCTATGATTATTTCGTATTTAAATACTTGCTGTTAAAAGATGCCTAGACGTCGTATAATTTAAATGTTGCTACCGGTTGGTGGGAAGATGGGAGCTTAGCGGATTCTAGATTATTCTTTGTTGAGTAAACTTCTAGTCTGTACTTGATAGTCACCGTGCCATGTGTTTATTTATTTATTTCGTATGGCAATCCCTTATTTACTGAAATAATTTAATGTATCATTGGTTGCTAATCTTACATCAAATACTGAGCAATTTTAATAATGTAGAACTGTTTAGATAAACGAACAGCAAACGGTATCCTCTCGCGAAAATTAAGTTTTTTAAGTAGTACTGAAAACAAAATCTCTGGCAGACAGGTGCCTTGTACTTCTTGGAAGCGTATGAACAGGAAAGGCGAGCTAGAAATTTCCTCCAGTCAACAAATATGTCACAGCTCTTTTGAAATCTATAATACCGTATTTAACATTTACTAGTTACTGTCAGAATTTAGTAATATGACAAGTTCAATAACCTGTGAACAGAAATAGATATTTTGCCTTATTTCTGCGTCGTGTTATGCCAACAGGCTGCTGACTATGGCTGGTTCTGTTTCACAGGAACAGCTTTCCTGAGGATACTATTGGATTCGAGGAGTAAATGCGAGAGCGAAATGATCGAGATAGAGTTTCTTGCGTCAGGTTGATAGTTCATTGTGTGACAAATTCAACACAGTGGTCACTGTCATAACGAAGGAGTGAGGAAATGAGCGAGAGAAAATATAATGAATTGCAACTGGCATAAGAAAGTTAGGGTTTTAGATTAAAGGTAGCAAAATATTAGTCTTCTTGTTAAATGCAAGAGGGACGAAGAAAATCAGAATAGTATTGCTTGTTATTTAAGTGATATTTAATTAGCTAATGGATGGTATGCATATCAAGGAAGAAACAGTTTAATTTGACTTACTTTTAGATTCTACTACCTCAAGCTTGACAAAACCTTACCAGTACACGTTTCGCAGATGGCAACACTACATTTCTCCAATAGAGTAAACGCTCCTGTTCTATCACGGGCAGGACACACATTCCACATTACACATCGGACACCTGTGCTGAGATGTCAGTGCCGTGTCAGGGATGATACGATTAATAATTATAAAAAACTCGGAGAAGTTTCTCAGGCAGTATTGGCTTTTCAAACTGTGATGGCTTGCATTTTGGGTGACTTTAAAATTACCGCCGAGAGTTTGTAATTTCGTGGCTGCCCCCTTTGTTATTGTGGATCTGTCGCTATGCCCACCTGCTACCGACATGGTCGGTGCCACAGGTGATGGTTGCGCGTGACCAACAAACAAGAGTGTTTAGCTTCCGCGAAACGGTCTCTAATCCTGCTACTTTGTATCTTGAGTACAAGTTACCATTAAAGTGCAGAAATCAGTTAATCTAGGTAATGTTCTGCTTGACCAGAGTGAGGCGTTAAAGTGCGAAAATTGTTTCATTTCTTAAATGTTTCTCAGATTACCTACGTAATCTGCAAATTACCTAGATAATCTGCACAATACTAGGCACTAGTTGAAGTGAAAATAAAACCCTTGCTGGAACAACAGAAACGTTTCAGTACGCTTAAATTAACATAACGTTATTTCTTTATTTTAGAAAAGTGTAATCCAAAGAATCAAACTGTCGAAAATATTATTACAATCAAGGAAATAAGTTTTCGAAATATATGATGAAATTATGCTTATTTATTAGTGCAATCCAAAGACTGATGACATTTTGAGTTACTTTGTAATTTGGTGGTCGTCATGCAGCGTGGACCTCACTGTGAAACTTAACCAACCCAAACAGGATATTGCGGATACCCAATTTCCATGTCGTATCTATCGCTATTACTGTGGTCCAGGATGCATTACAACATAAACGCAGACGGTTATTGACGACATTTTATGAATATTTCCTTAGATTTTAGGTCATAATACAGCCTGGACCAAAGTAAAACTTAGCCATAGCACACGAAATTGCGGATTCCATATTTTCATGTCGTATCGATCACTATTAGTGTGGTTCAGGCTGTATTACAACCTAAACGCAAACGGCTATTGACGACATCGTATTTTATAAAAATTTCTTTAGAGTTTAGGTCGTAATACTGCCTGGACCAAAGTAAAACCTAGCCATAGCACATGATATTGCGGCTCTTCAATTTTTATATTATATCTATCGCTATTA
Source organism: Vandiemenella viatica (assembly GCA_031002005.1). NCBI lineage: Eukaryota > Metazoa > Arthropoda > Insecta > Orthoptera > Morabidae > Vandiemenella > Vandiemenella viatica. The sequence goes on along the minus strand of JARYHS010013630.1, from coordinate 98,739,749 downwards.
CTGTGATACGGGCTGCATTACAACATAAACGCAAATCATATTTAATACATATTTTATAAATATTTTATGAGGTAAAAGTAGAGGGAGAGAGAAAAGGAGTAGGTAAAGTAAACGAAAGAACCAATGTGCACATTGTCCAGGTAAAGTGGGGAAAACTCGTGATTCCGCACTTTAACGGAGCAAATCAGTTGATCTGCAGATTAGTTAGATAATATGCACATTAACGGCTTTATAACTTTAGCGGTAACATACGTACAGCTGATCGATAACGTTCGTGCACCTGCTAGATCCTGAATCACTCATCAGCAAGATACTAACTGATCACCTGCTCGATACTGTTCCGTCCTCTGTAAACTGTAAACGTGACCTCCCACCGAGCGTGGTTGGTGACGGTAACGCTCTGGCCTCGCATTCGGGAGGACGTGGGTTCGAATCTCCATCCGGGCATCCAGATTTGGGTTCTCCATGGTTTCCCCAAATCACTCCAGGCGGGATGTTTCCTTCAAAAGGCCATGGCCGAATTCCTTCCCGTACGTTGTCCCCACTCCCATCCCCCTTCTAATCACCTCGATGTCGACGAGGCGTAAAGCCACAAGTAAAAATAAATAAATAAATATTTTTCCCACCAATTCCATTCCCCCAGCTGACTTGGAAGTCCGCAGGAATTCTAACACCTTTCCATCACTACGGGCCATTCACCAGGGAGTACTATACTGTCCTCTGCCACTAATCGCAACTGTCGTGGGTCCCTATGACAGCATCGTTTCACTTGTCACTTAATTTTGTGCAGTCTTTTGATTTTTGTTACCTGCTTTCCTCTGTTGATGTCAGTTGCACCTCAAGATATTAGCAGGTTAACGAGGTCCGTTATGGGGAATTTGCGGTCGCATATAGCGCTTTCAAAACATTGGCTCCTATGTGAAGGTGGTGTGGCCAGCTTCAGCTGCAAAAGTGTCGCCTCTCCATCGGTTTTCGTGCCCTTCAGCGTCAGCTGGAGTATGATGGTCCAGCTCGTAATCAGACGCCGTATCAAGAGGACACGAGCAGCAGACAAGGAAGACGAAGCCTACAGCGTAAGATTACTAGGAAGTTGACAGATGGGTTCGCAAAAATCAGTTCACATTATCTACAAATTACCTTTAAAATGTTTTTTGGATAAGGAGCAAATAACATTAATAACATTCCCTAAGATGTATTTTATTTATTCGGCATATTATCAGAGGTATTATCGGCGTATCGCATGTTTGCTTACTACTCAGTCCTCCTGCCATGTTATTTCATTGAGATAAAAAGTTATTTCGATCAGTTACCATGCGATTGCCAAACTGAGATGTCCACGAGTGACTATAGAGAAAAAATTAACTAAAGGCTATCCGCAAGGATCGCTGTGTGGACCAGTGTTCTGGGAAGTAACATTCGAAATGGCAATAGAAAGCATGATTGGGCAAGAAGGACTCCTGGGGCTTGTTGCCTTCGCGGATGAACTTCTACTGCTGATACAAGGCGGAACAAGGGACGAAGTAGAGACTAGAAGCAGAATGGCTTTAAGACATTTACAAAACTGGTGCTCCAAAGTGAAATTAACCCTTGCACCACACAAGACTCAATTCATGGTTCTCAGTGGCCGTCCCAAGCGAAATCCAATAATAAAAGTTAACGACGTCTCCATAAAAAGAGTTAGAACTTGTAAATACCTGGGAGTCACGCTAGACGAGCGACTAAATTTTACTGACCATATAACGGAGGTGTGCAGTCGTACCAAAATAGTGATGAACAAACTGAACAGTATTAGGCAAAGAAGATTTCATCTTCCAACGTCCATAATAAGGAGGTATAATGACAGTATATTATCCTCGATTGTGGGATATGCTGCTAGCAGTTGGGCGCATAAGTAACGACAAGTTAAACCTCGCCAGGCACTAAGAAGCGTACAAGGAAGCATACTGATAAGATTAAATGGTGCATATAGCACAACAGCGACCGACTCTCTGCTGGTTGCGTTGGGAGTTTGGCCACTTGACCTAGAAGTTAGAAAGAGAGGGGCACACTATTGGCTACGAACCGGTGACGCCGAAAAAGTAGAACAAATTTTAGGAAGACCGGTTACAGAAGCACGGGAGATAAAAACAGTCTTGATGGAAGAATGGCAACAACAGTGGTCGCGTAGTACGACTGGCAGGAGAACCTACAATATTTCGCCAACAATTCAAGAGAGATTAAACCTTCGTCACCTAGATCCGTCAACCGGACTTGTTAATTACATCACTGGACACGGGCCATATCCCAGCCTACTACATAAAAGAGGACTAAAAGACACAAGCTTGTGTGAGTGCGGGGAAGAGGGTACACCCGAACACATCATCTGGGATTGCACACAAATGGCAGAAGCCAGAAACGAAGGATTTCATGAACTAAGAAACATGAAAACTGAAGACATACTAAAAAATGAGCAACTTTGGCGCGAACTAGACGAAGTGACTCAAAATATATCCAAACTGCAAAAGGAGAGATTCATGCAAAGTTTAGCGACAGCAAGAGGAAGGCCAAGTCAAGCCGACTATGACGTCACAGAGTAACACCCGAGAGCTGCCACAAGCGAATGCGTGTCTAAGCACTCAATCAGCGAATCATATATCGTGCTGAAAACGCAATCAGCTGGTCTGCGGAGAGGAGTTCTTAAACCATATTAAAGACTTTTAATGGACCGTTTCGCAGCAACACCACTGGAGATTCTACCTACAAACAAGAACTTGCTGAAGCAACACGTATAAAAGTATATAGTGTATGTATTAGTTCTTTACTAGTGCTCACATGAACTATAGTCCGATGCATAAAATGTGGTCTGACATTGCAATAACACAAATAATAGATAATAGTTGCAGTCTCGAGCCACTTCAGAAGTAAAACATTGTTATCTCTTAAAATATGTAAAATTTTAATAGTTAGTTAAGAGTAAAAGTTGTAAATAAAATAGGAATTTGTTCAAATATTGAAAATAACAAATACCGACAGTAGATGTTAAACTAATCTAGTTCACCTGTGAAACGAAAAAACCTACTAGCCGGATATTAAAGACTCCTTACTTCTGCTATTACACATATATCATTGAAAATTAGTTCTCACAACCAGTGTTGGAGGTGGCCAGTCTCCCGATGGGCGGCCTTCTCGGTCACTTTGGCTGCCAGAGAGACTGAGAACGTGCGCTATTCCGCGAGATTTGGATTTCGGATTACCGCACCGATACCAATGCTGGAAAATGCTTTCTTAGATCGTAGAGTAGTAGATAGTAGCAATAGTTTAGTAATAGTAGTAGTGGTAGACGTACGAAGTAACATAGTGAAATATTAAAAATTCTAACCATAAAGTGGACAGGAAACTGCAGACACCACACAAAACTAGAAAACTATAATAAATCAATTATGACAAAATGCAGTAAGTTTAGAAAGTTATAAAATATGTTAACAGCGGAACAATCGTATGTATCGTGCCAACAAGAAAAGACTGTACAGATATTGCCAAAGCCATACATAACAAAAATTTAAATTATTCATTGTGAAATTATCTGTTGAAATATCAAATGCAAAACTGTTGTGTTAAATTAAGGCCTATTTAAGTTTCTAGATACTAGGCTGTAAAAATGTGTGCTAAATAAAAAATAATAATAATAAAAAAAATTTCATCAGGTTATACGGCCTGGTTTGTGGTACCGCTACGCCCGCTTCGTTCCCCGTGGGCACCTTTAAGGGGTGGCGAAGAGCGTTACGTCTCACCGTCTCCGCTGGCGAGGTGGAAGTTCTGCCACAGCGGTGGATGATTCGGAAGATCTCAATCCCGCGGAGGGAGTGTAGCAAAGTAGTAGGACGGAATGGTGTGGTCGGGGTTGCGGGGGATGGCTTCGGCCTAGGTATCACATAACTAGATCGCTAGATCAAACATCTGTACTCATTTCATCACGTTATAGTAACCCGCTGATGGTTACATGTTTCCTTGTTGACTTATCATATTATTTTAACTAAATGAGACAAATAGGCACATAATGTTGCCAGATAAGTTGCTTTTGTTCATAGTTCATTAAATTGATTTTCCTTGCTGCGTGGTGCGAGGGTTATAAAGAATACTCTATACGTGTAATTCCTATAAGCTACACTGTCTCTACCACTTCAAGTTGTCTTAAATGCCGGTAAGGAGGATAAAGGCCCAACTTTTTTAAAACATATGTTCGTAAAATAACTGTTTCAACAGAGTTCCGTTGATGAAGATATTGTTCTATGGTTCATCACATTGATTTTTCCCACTTTCATAAGCATCATCATCACAAACTTATATCCTAACCCTTCTTCGTAGTGTCTTCAAGAAAACAGGTTTTCTCTTCCGCAGCCGCGCAGTTTTCATAGCGTGGCTGGAGGAAGACACAAAATAATCATTGGCTTTAAACTAAATGATCCTAAAAATATTCCTGAAATGCAAAATTTTGGCAGTAGCAAGAAATTGATATTAAATGGAAATACTAATTTAAAAAGAGATCTTAAACGTAGCCTGGGTCACGGAGTGGATCTTAAAACAAATCAAAATGTTCTGAAGGTTATACACGGAAAACCATTATTACTTCTGAAAATTAATGTGGAGGAATCGCCTTACGTTAATCACCATATGATGCCAAGAATTAGGAAAGGACTGATTTCCAACCATCATTTCGGCGGATTTTGACCGAGGTGAATTTCCCACATTATGTTACCGAACCTGCAGCTTCCGTGAACGATTAGTCACTAGGTAAGTCGGTGATGATCTTGTCTCTTCCTCGTGGGCTTTTGCCACCAGTCCTTCCCTTCCACAATCAATTTCTCCAAATTTCCACAGTCTCTTCACTCTGTATACCCGAAGAACTGTACGATTTTCTTCATGACTCTTATATTGAACACTGCAATTCTCCTTTCTGTATCAGGTACCCGCAAGCATTCTACCCCAACACATCTCAAATGCATCTACGCGATTACATACTCTGACTTTGATTATCGATGCCTCACAGCCGTAAGGAATATAAACTGAAAAACTCCCAAACAAAAAATAAAATTTACAAAAATAATTCGACAATTACCTAAACATTTTCATGTTGCGATTACTTAGGTTGTAAGCAAGCATATTTGCTATACAGCATTTTTCGGTCTAAAAGTTTGGACTCGATGATTTCCATTTCAAGTTGAACAAGTCTCAGGCGGAATAGTGCATGCGGCCACGTGAGGTCCTGTCCATTTGGGCTGTGTATACTGCAGGCGTCTGGCCGTGGAGACGCCGGAGGCGGCAGGTGGCGGGGGATAAACAGGCGGCGCGCCGGATCAATAATATGGCTCAGGCAGGCCCGGCCGACCTCACCGCCGCACTCGATACGTATACAGTATACAACCTAATAGGGAGGTCGAAAGTCTCCTCGTCACATTATTAACCCTTAATTACAATAATATTATTTTAATTGTATTTATTTGGGATAGTTAATTTTAGTTAACTGGCTTAGAACACTAACGACGGTTACCGTAATGATCACACGCAATAATACTTCTTGAGAGGAGAGTGCCTTGGAAGGAGGCGGGTGAGATGAGGGAGGGAAATGGAAATTACGTGGACCTGAGGAGGATGGCAGAGGACAGGAGACCATGGAGAGCTACCAAGTAAAACACTGCCTTAACGTATATCACTGGAGATGATGACTACTTCTTGCCTTTGATTATTTGATAGTTTGTGAATATTGTAATCCTAATGAGTAGTATTTTATCTCGACAAAAGTTAGTATCCAGCTGTTTCAACATAAGTTTTATTTCTTTCGAGTCAGATAAAAGAATTTTGTTATTTTCAATTAAACTCTGCTCGAAGTTCAAAAATCATTTAAATTGTATCAAACATTTTTACTACAATACTAATTGTTTCGATTTGCACTTCTTGTTCGATTAATTCCAGAATTTGGGTGATTAAAATGAAGCTGCGCTTTTCTTAATAGTTTTGTATTACGTGAGTACACACCGCCAAAAACACACTAACAAAAACATCATTGGACCATTTGACAAGCATCTGTTAGACGACTCTTAGAAGTTTTGAATTCCACCAGACAAACAAATGAGATATGTTTAAGACGTTTATTACTGACATTTAATGTGGTAGTTCCGCTCGATGTAGGTCTCAGACAAGATGCACTGATCTTCAAATATTTAATATATTCGCTTCAACAACGAACTTGTCTCCAGTACCCGCAGGGATGACGAAGTAATGTCATACATCTTCGTATCTTAAAGTTTGTAGTATATAAAACGATAAATAATTCCTATAATACTAGCGTAATGGCTGGAGTTAGAAGCCTGAAAGAATCAGCGTAACTAGATTACATCACATCTTACTAGAAATTGCAGCGTTATTAAATATAAGAGTAACTGCCACTTGAGGAAAGAAAAGGATCTGCTATAATATTTTATAGGTTTTCGGAATCACCAAAAAGTAATTTTCAACCGTTTTTAGGGATACTATAATGATTTTTAATATTTATGGAGAAGACTGAATATCAAAAGTTACAATAATAAATTTGCTATAAGACTAGAATCAGTGGAATAGCAATGAACTTGAAAATATTTTTTTAAATGAAAACAGGGGTATCTTTTTATTTTCCTTTCTTGTACCTGTAAGCATATATCACGTTTTTTCGATTTAACTTTGATAATACGCCTGCCCACAAACCCGGGTGCATAGTAAGGCTCGGTAATGGAGTATACCGTGGACACGGTGACATTACTCCAGGGGAAAAACTAAAGTCAATCACTGGGGGAAGTGGAGGCGGACCAGCGCAGTCAAGCGCTCGATAAACGCTCACGGCGACCGCTAAATGGTCCACGCTAAAAGCTCCGCTTAGACCAAAACCGATTATGTTATTCCGGACGCAAAAATCCTTTCTCCGCAATTATTACTCACATCGTACTGAATCAACCACAAGGTACAGACGGGTGTTAGTTTACCACGAGCTAAATTCTATGTTATGAGCAAACTGGTAATGTTTATTCACAGCAGGACAGCAGTTGCTGTTCTTTTTTTACGACCCTCATGCCCGGTTGCCTCCGGCTGCCTGCGAAGCAACAGGTGAACTACTTGTCACAGCGGCAATGGCGAGATAATACGGAGCACAGCCGAAATACTAAACAGGCCCGGGCGGTAACATCTAACATCACACTTACTGCCTGTGAGCCTTATTTTCTGTCATATCCTTCATATGGGTAATTCTTATACACATTTCCGATTTTGCTAATTTTATCACTTTTATTATATTGAGTATAAAGGTTATGAATTTCACTAATAACCGTGGCGAGTGTAGTAAGCACTAAATGTAACTACGTGTTTAACAAAGAGATTACAACAGAACTAAAAAACATACTTACTATCTCGGTTTACGTTGAGTGACGGGCGAGTGGTCAAGCTCCGCCTCGCATTCGGGAGGCCATGGATTCGAATGCCCGTCCAGCCAACTAAATTCCGATTTTCCATCGGTGTCCTGAAATCACTCCAGGTGAATGTCGGTACAGTTCCTTCAAAAATCATGGCCGAATTCCTTCCTGTTCCTTGTCCTCCAACCCTTTCCCGCCTCTAATTACCTCGACGTCGACGAGGAGTAAGGCAAAGACAAATAGTTTATTTGTAACCACATGTCAGAGATTAGAATGTGTATTCTGAACGAGGTCTCCAGGGAGACACATACATCAAGGAAGAGCGAGATACAGGAGTGAAGTGGACAATAGAGGAAGGGAAATGGAAGTGGCTGTAAATGAACACTGATGCTCAGTTCTCGATATGATTTTGGTTTTGTGATTCAGTCCAAAAATCAATTCTATATACTTTCGTTCTGGAACTTTGCTTCAACACCTTGATAGAATTCTGAAAATTGCATTGTAGTTTTTTTCCATTGTGTTCAGTAGCAACAATCTGTCACCACTTGTTGTATCTTCAACTTCATAGAAGTACTTACGTAGTTATTTATAGTTTCAACGTTTTTATTGTGTACTGTTCCTCTTTGTCCAAATACTTACGCCGAAATTTGTGTTAAAGAAAATCAAAGGAATTCAGGATGGAATAATATATACATACCTACACATTTTTACCTACATACACGTGTTTACCTACACATATTTAAATGAAAAGTTTTGAAACAATGTCGAGAAATTACAAAGAACTAATATGAGGAATCAATGATTACATTGGTTCTTTCAGCCAAATTTTAATGTAGAGTAGTTGAAATGATAACGTCTTAAAAATTGTCTTTTAAATTCTTTCTTCGTTTGGTATGACCTATTTCTATTTAGGTATCATAGTCTTAGAATCTCTGGCAAGATTTTATTTTATTGATGTTTGAAATGTCTAACTGTACCCTCAGAGTATAAAATGACTTATGTTAGTTCACTATTTAAAGCAGAGAACTAGAAAGACTTCTCTACAGTGGCCCTAATAAACTGCTACCAAATAAACACTGATTAAAAACCTTCTAAAAATCTTATCAAAAGTTAATATCCAATAGTTGAAGGAGCATAGCATATTTTCATCTGGAATATCATGTGTTGACTATTTATTCGGCCTTAAATAATTAATAGAAAAGGTTTCCAATGGAAATCGGCTCACATACAGTTTTTATACATTATTCTACGAATTTCTTATGCCAATCTGATTATGACGAAATGGCACTTTATTGATCCTAAATAAATCACGCTGCAAATTAACAATGGATTCACTTTTTGTATATTGTAGCACACAAAACTACTACTCCTGAGGCGTTTCCATTTCCATGTAATCAGACAATGATGCCATTGGCGGCAGTAAATTGAAATAATAGGCGCAGGTTACCAACTTAGAACATTCCTCTATTCAGAGCTATGTGGCAGGTATTTGCTTCTTTTATAGTTTGTGAGAAATGAAAATGCAAAATATGCTCCTCCTTTTTGAATAATCCCACATTAATTCAGGGATAAGACAAGGATGTAGTATTTCAAGAAAATTGATACATATATCTGATCCCGGAAAACAAATTAGGGATATTTATTTCGTGTCAGAAATAAACAGTCACACAATCAGAGATATCAAGAGATATCAAATTGTACATGGCCATTTCCAATGTATTTTCTGAGGTCTTATGTAGATCAACTTCCGAGCAGTATGCTTGACACAGTCGACACTGTAGCATTTGCTGAACAGTCTGGTCTTCTCCGCAGTCGCACGTGATGTCATCGATCTCCGCATAGCCCCTTCTTGTTTGGTAAACTTTGGATCTGTCCACTCCTGATCTTAGCCTGTTCAAAGACTTCCATATCCACCATCCCTTCTCATAGTTAGGTTGTAATCATTCGGACAATCTTCCCCAGCCATAGGGAAGGGGAGCCTTAGCTTCCTCTAGTTGTAACCTGGGTTTCTCAGTTGTTATTCAAAGTTCCTTAGACTTTCTTAGGAAACCTTTACTGGACTTCAGTCTTTGCTGTGTGGTATGGGCCCATATAATGGATCAGATATTTCACGGTCCACTTTCCTCCTTTTCTTGTTCACTGCTATTTCCCTTCGAACGAGAGGTGGAGCTATTCCTGCGAGGCGGTGGAACCATTTGACTGCAGTGGATTTTAAGCAGCCTCTTATGATTCTGCAAGTGTTGTTAGGTGCAATGTACACCTGTTTGGCATGAGTTGAGCTGTACCATACAGGACAGGCATACTCTGCAGCCGAATAACATAGTCCTAAGGCAGAAGTTAGAATTTTTTCAGGTTGGCTACCCCACTGTGATCCAGTCAGTTTTCTTAGGAGATTGTTCCTAGTGGAAAATTTCAGCTTGGAATTCATGCAATGTTTCCTGAATGTAAGAGATTTGTCAAGGGTTACTCCTAGATATTTTGGAATGTCGCAGTGTTCCAGTTTGACCCCCGACCATGTTACCTTTAACCTACGAGTGGCTTCTTTATCACTTAAGTGAATAGCACATACTTGTGTCTTCGTAGGATTTGGTTTAATCTGGTTTGTGCTATAATATCTTGACAAATCTTCAAGCTCGTTAGTAAGGGTACTTTCCACTGATTCAAAGTCTTTCCTCTGTGAGGCCAGAGCAAGATCATCAGCATACAGGAAAGTCCTGCATTTGTAGGGTATAAGATGATAATAGATATAAATATGTTAAACAATATTGGGGCTAGCACACTTCCTTGAGGCAGACCATCCTTCTGTAACCTCCAATGGCTTGGAAGTCAACGAACAATCTAAGATTCTTCAGAACAGTAGTAATCAACTTACTAAGGTTGTAGAACTTGACTAGTAGTAGCTGATGGTTGACGGTGTCATACGCTGCTGAAAAATCAACAAATACCATTCCTGTTACCTTACGAGCTTCGAATCTATCTTCTATAAAATGCGTAAGATTTATTAGTTGTCCTGTGCAGCTTATTAGGGATAAGTCAACTACTCTAATGTTAACTGCTGTAGTTATTTTATAATCTCCAAAGAAAGTGGGGATATGTCAACTACTCTCTGGAAATACTACACAGAGCTCCGTGATCATACCAAGAGATCTGAGCACCTGTTTCACCAAATAAGTAAAAAGAGACAACTGGATAATTTCCACCACAAACCAAACATTGTTTCACTTAATGAAAACTTATGGCATAAAATTGAAATCTCGAAAGATAAAAACAATTCACTTATTTGTGATTTGAATTAAATGTAGATGGCGATCCTCATTTTGTAAAGAATTCAAACAGCTTTTAAGAAATCTGAGACTCAACAAGAAGATACCTCACGAAAACTTGGAAGGACATCCAGATAAGATATTACAAAGCAGCAACTATACAAATCCTGCTGTATGAGATAGGGGGAGAATTGCTTAAGCAGGAATGAGATGTCAGAAATGCTAAGGGTAGATTGAAATAAGGGCATTAAATTGAAACTTCCGCTGTCAGGGATCCGCACAGTAAGATACAGGTACAAAAGAAGAAGACAGAATATCTAGAAAGCAAAGAAACTAACAGATTTCCAAAACATGATCTAATACATGAAGCAAGAGGTATGAGGTAACATGGATGTTCACGCCCAGAGGGCAAAAATATGACGGACATAATCCATGGAAGAATAAGATTAAATTGATGAATATTTGCAGGAAAGACGAAACAACGCAAACATCTACGTACATCAAAAATTCTTTAATTCAAATCAAACAGAATCTAAAATTTACAGTGTTTTCATTCTGATTATTTTTCAGTAAGAAGTAATTTCTGGTATTTTCTGTATAATTAAATGAAAGCGATACCGAAAGTAGCTTCTGATATGTGAATATGTTGTTCAAATTATTTATTGTTCTGCTAATGCGTGACTGTATGAACTACGTCAGGATATAGCCAGAACAACATCATCTGCTATTTGCGGATAACCCTGCAGCATGTTTCAGATATTTTGTTACGTGAGGTTTAAACTTCAAGCGCACTCGACGGGAAAAAAAGAGAAAGATTTACTGCTAGCTGTGTAGCACGTTGGTGTAAAACTAAATAATGAACCCTGTAGTCCACTCTCTCTCAAATTTGATCAGGCTGCCTGTATTCACCCTCATGCGCCATTCCCTTTACACGATCCACCATCACAATTAATTCTTCCGTCCGCAATTGAAAAGAGTTTGATCACAATCATACAGCGTCAGTTTGGTCAATGTTGTAAGCTTTTTTGACGTTTTACTTGGCTTGAAAATTTTCGTTAGCTTATTTTTTTTTTTTTTTTTTTTTTTTTTTTTTTTTTTTTTTTTTTTTTTTTTTTTTTTAAATCGAGGTTAGTTCTAATAGAGCTATACGAACATTGAATGCAAATTGTAATTTTATCTATGCAGTAAATATTTATGCAGCAACTTTCGCAAAAACTAAGATTCCAGAAAAACAATTCTTGTAAAAATGGCGAAGTCTCGTGTTTGTGCAGTGACAAAAAGTTATGATATCTTATTCTGAGCCAAAACTAAGCTTTACAGTGTGTATTCACTCCACTTTGTGGAACGGAATGGTGTTATAGATTTTATTTAGATTTTAAAAAATATGGTAATTTGGCCCTTGTGTATGTAAACCAATATAAATTTCTTAAATGCATTGCATTATCAAATTTAAAAATGCATAACGGCCAGGATATCCCTCGCACTTTTTCGAATTTGACAAGTATATATCAATAAAAATTATGACATGCATAATAGACTACTTTTTTTTTCTAAATAAAACCTATAACACCGAGAGAAATCATTCTGTTCCACAAAGTAAAGCGTAGACTTAGCTCAGAAAAAGATCTCATAACTTTTTGTCCTGGCACAAGCACGAGACTTGGCCATTTTTAGAATAATTGTTATTTCTGGGATCTCATTTCTTTTTGTAAGTTGATCGCTTATTCTGAATCACCGCTCAAATGTAATGATTCCATTCTAAAATAATTGAATAAGAACATTTCAGAATTGAAGATATCGATGTACATAATCAACACTCTTTGGAAAGAATGAGTGTGCGCCGTAGCCGAGCAATGCAGATTTACGCTGGTTCAACTACCACCATAAGTAAATATCGAGTAATTTCCAAACTAAGGATAGGAACAAAGTAAAATTTAATATGTTAGTTAAACTTACTGATATCTATGTATTATAGAAACTTCAGGCAAATAGCTTCATACGGAGTCAAGGAATTAACCCACAAATATATTCCAGAATTTTTCATATTTTGGATTGTAATTAAATAAATAGAGGGAAAAAATCAATATTAGTCTTTCTTAATGATTCAGGGATGAAACCAGATAAGTGTCCCAAATTACTTGTTTCTAGGATTACTTGAAGTACATTGGGATTTTGATGTCGGGTTGTCGTTGGTCGAAATAAAATTTTGAATTTCACTAACTTCCAAAGTAAGGAAAGGAAAGAAGTAAAATTTAACACATTCATTAAATTCAGTAAGCTTACTCTACAATCAAAATCTGAGGTATGTCAACTCATTACGGTAGAAAGCGAATTCACGTTAGGGGTAGGTAAGGGGTAGATATATGGAAATTTACGAGTTTCAGACTTTTCTTATAATATGTGGGTAAAAAGTTATCTGTGTACCAAATTTCAGCTTTCTACGACTACGGGAAGTACATACCTTAGAGTTTTGATGATCATTAAGCAGTGAGTGACAAAATCGCTTAAATTTGCACATTAATATCTTTCGAACTAAGAACAGCAACGAAATACAATTTGGCATTTTGCTGAGATTGCTGATATCTACTCATAAAAGAAATTTGAGACATGTAACATCAACACGATATTAGAAATTAAGGTACAAAAATATCCTAAATCGCCGTTGACTCGACTTGGCGGGTGCACTCCCGTGTGTTTTTAGCGCAGGATCCTATTGTGATTGTACACGATGTTAAATCAGTTCCCAAAGGAGTCTGGTAGCTCAGTAGTAAAGTGCTTGCGTTGAAAACCGGCTCCGTTTCCAATCATACCGGAACGATTATGATCGTCACCTGTAGCAAAATTATTTGTGTGTGAAACGCGCTACCAGCAATTCAGACTAATTCACAGCTGCGGCAAGTATAGCATTCGCCCTGTGTTGACCACAAGCCCATGTTTTGGTTTTATATCTCATATTTCGACGGCGAAGTTAATGTCACAATAGCATCTGTGACATCTAAAAATTAGAAGAGGAGGCTGAGGGAAATTGATTGCAGGGTTGGACTAACAATATTTGTGATCTTGTCAAAGAGGAGATTTCAGTTATAACCGACCGAAAAATGAAATTTTAGCTGAAATAAAGCAAGAAAAGTATCGCAAAAGCAGTAGCATGATTTTGCAAACCCTGAAGAGTTCGGCGTTTGTTTTCAAGTTCTCATCATGCGAAAAACATTTTTGGTCTTAGAGCCGCTTAGCATTTGTTGTGTTCCGAATATTAAATTAAATTAAATTGCATTGGAGCTCATGTTCTGGTGGCAATTTCCTTATACTCCCATCTTCCCCCTTTTCTGCATCCACCTACATTTACCCTTTACAAATTTTAACTTTAAATTCTTTCAACGTTTTTGGCAAATTATTCATCATTTCTTTTGGTAACTTATTCCAATCCCTGACACCCTTACCTAAAAAAGAGAATCTTCCTACACCCTTGTGCCTGAAATCGAGTGCCAGCTTGTGGTCATGGTCATCTTTTCCCTTCAATTTCTACCTGAATTTGAGAATGTGCTGAAGAAAATGCGATCTTGAACAGTTAGAATATTTTTTGCGCGTGATGTTAAAATGTTTCGTAAAAACCTACAGAGCTCTCAATCCAGTATGATCTGTTGAAACTAATTTCACTTCGTCTACTGATAAGTGCAGTGATTAAAAGTTAAAGGGTGCTTGGTGAGCAAAAAGAGGAAAGGCAAGTAAAATGCGGATAACATAAAAAAATGGTACAGGAAGAGGGATGTTATAAAAAATTTTGAGATTTTATAATTTTTTGTCTGTTTATTCGAAGAAATAAGAGGCGATTTAGTACTTTTCCCTGTAGGTTCATAATGAAGAACGACTTCTCCGTTACGTAAACGTTTCTTTATAAATTATTTAGGAGAAGTGAAATATTTATCTCTGGCTTATTTCCAGAAAGTAAAGCTGCAAAGTCTTTAGAGATGAAGGTAAGGTTCTTTTTAGATTAAATATTAACGGTCTCTCACTTTTCTTAACATACACAAAAATCTTTTCGGAACCATAAAAATACTCTGCTTTAAATATTATATCTCTTCTGAGTACTACAGGAACTATTTATGCATTGTGTTACATGTGTATTTGGTTAAAGGTATACGTTTAATGCTATTTTCCGTTGTGTGTGTGAATTGTGCCATGAGGAGGATCCAAACACTTGCGCTGAAGACTATGGTAAGTCTTTTTGCTCATAAACTCTTCAGTAATTTATAATCGGTGTTTATTTTCTGCTGAATCAGCTAATATATATTAATAACTCGCAAATCTTGGTCACTATGTTTGTCACGTTGTGACGTCACGCAGCCAGCTTTCGCTGCTCAATTAACAATGGCCAGAGATATTATTGTATAGTGAAGGTTATTTCATAACAGTTCTATTTAAATTCAGCATCCGCGAAGAAATGAGTTGCCAGAACACTGAAAGAAAATTATGTATTGCGTTTAAATTAACGTATTAACATTATTAGTTGCTTTTTATTTATTTATATTCGTTCAATGCAGGTTATTTCGATAACTTCTTAACGCACAGATTTTTTGGAGCACCAATGTTAACGGATATTTTGTTTAGATTAAAACTTTTCCTGGGTCAGAACTGGTATTTGACGTTACTCCAGAAGGCATAAGTAATTTAAGTGTTTTTATTGTTTTGTTTTCATGAGCGCCATATTACTCTGTTTGACTGATAGTCAATGCGATCAATGCAGCCTAGACTACGATTAAGACAATATTATGCCACAAATTTTAAGCGTTAAGATTTATTTATAATTTCCTTTGCCTTTACTGACACCATATTTCAGGCATATGTAACTATGTCAGCCGTACAAACATTATTATCTGAATCACAAAAAAAGGTGTAAGCACTCGTGAAGATTTTGGGTCAAGTTTATTTCGTGAGGCAATACAGTGCATATATTAATTCGCGCGTGATCGAACCTTTGATTTTCTAGCGGCAATATTAGCGGAGTTAATGGTAAGGTTGAAACGCATCCTGGACCCGGATAACCAAAGAAACTTTTTGCTGCAGCGTAATTTTATACCAACTGAAAAATGAAAAATTTTGCTACAGAGTAAGGGACGAGTAATTGCATTGGACGTAATTTTATAACAATCGAACAAATGGGAATCAATGACTTGCAAGAACTCCGTTTAACTTATCATTTTTGTCGGGCTTATTAGGGTAGTATGAAATAATCAGTAGCACGTGCACAGAGAAAATCATGCTCGTTACTAAAATAAGTTGCTCAAACAATACATATAATAATTAATCTACTGTTTTAATTTCTGAGCAATATCGATACTTTCTTTACAAAACATTCTACTGTCATACAAAAGCAGTTAACTTTCTCTAGATGTTCAAGACTGTTAAAATATATTACATGATTGGTGTAACTGAGATGATAAGCAAAAAACTAGATTATTAGGTTACAAGAGGTGGAGAGGAACATGGCATGATTTTATAAAGGAACCATCCTGGCTTTTTCCTAGAGTGATTTCGGAAAATCTGGATTGTCGGACGGGGATTTGAGCCCGCGTCCACCCGAATAGTGCATATACTCTAAAAACCACTATGGACCACTGGCTCCGCTGGAAATATGAAATTTATCCTCTTTTGATACTCAGTATCTGTGGAACCGCAAGTTTTTTCCCACGGCACATTAATCAAAATATTTCTGTTTACTAAAAACATGTTTATAAATATTTTCAAATAAATCCACCAAAATATTTGAGACTTTATTTTATATCCCGTCATTATTCTATTTGACGAATTTGATAGTTAACTACAAACGTGGAGTGCTCAATTATTTTCTGAAGTTCACACGATTCTGAATTTTCGGTATTTCTGAAAAAAGGATGGTAAATTAAAATTTGAGTTACTCCGATTTTTTTTCTGTATGATGTATAATGGTAGTTAATTACTGCATCTTAAAAACCATAATCATAAAAAATAAATTAGGTTGTTTCTGGATTGTTGGTGTCGCCAATACCTCTTGGTTAAAGACCTCGTTGCATATATATACATATATTTGCAGAGTAAATTTAATCTAGTGTGTGGTGTATTTTTTGTTTTTGTTTGACAGACTGTTAACAGTAATACAATCGATGCTGCAGGTTGCTCTGACTGTGCTGTAAATTTAATTATCTGATCATTGTTTTGCAGAAAACCATTAATTTCAGACTCTTTATGTTGGCAAACGATCGTTGGTGGTTGTTTAACTATTTACTGCGTAAATTTAATTACTCGGCCGAACTATTTCTTCTTTTTATATATAAAGGACTGAATTTGAATTACTTCATTTGGATGTGTAAACAGTTGTGTTTGAACATCAGTCTGCTGTCTAAATTTAATGTACAGATTTATTTTTATTTTTGTTTTGTTTAAATAACTGTAGGTAATTTGCGAATAAACAGGAGCGATGCTGATTCTACTTTGTTTCTCTGGTTAAGTCTGATATGCCAACTTTTATTTTGTAGTAACTGTTGGATTGAGAAAGGGTCATCTGATGAATATGAGTTGCAACAATTTAAATGATTGTTTATTGGTTTACAGAACTAATTTGTAGTGTTTTATGTTACTCTTAAATTTAAAGTCTTAATGATTGCTTTCCTCTTCTCTTTCAGTTCAAAGCTTCTCATCTTATCGTATTTAGTAGGTTTAATTAATAGGTTTGATTCTTTTCGATTATAGAATTACTTCTGTCCTTTGAGCACTTTTTGTTTGATGTAAATTCGAGTAGAACTACTTTTTGCAACTGCAGAAACAGACATCCTGAGTCATATGCAATAATTCAGTGTGTGTGTGTGTGTGTGTGTTACGCGTTTGTTTGTAAGTTCCATTGTGCTGAAGATACTGAAAAGCTATGTAGCAGCCACCAACAAGATATGTCAATGTATGAGAATAACCACTAGGAGCTAAATCAATTCTATTTATATAAAAACTGACCAAGGACAATCGAAGATAAAGACCTAACTGTACCATCAGCTAGTATTCTGCTGGTAGAAACATAAATTTACGCCATAAAATTATTTCTCTGTAATTCATGTTTTGGTCAGTAGAGTTTATTAAAATAAAGACCATGAATTGCTTTAAAATTAAGGAGAATCTTTCACAACTCAGTATTATACTTGCAATGAAAATTCGTATGTAATATCAAATGAAGATTTAAAAAAGTTTTTTTTCCCATGAACTAATGCAGTAAAGTAGGGACATCCCCAAACATAACTTCTCTTCTTGGAAAACCTTGTTCTCAGCTATTACTGCAATAAAGTGAATTAATCCTGGGCAAACATAAATTCCGAATATATCATAACAATATTGCCACTAGGCCCAGATAACCGCGTGCTTCTTCAACGTTTTTTCTTCATTTTGTCCCGTTTGTTGTTCTCTGTTGCCAATCATCCTATTCCGATCTGCATCACTCCACGTTTCGTTTGGTCCAATTAGCGATCCCCTACGGCAGAGAACAAAACCAAGGTACTATACGTGATGGGCCACCAATGTTCTCTTTAGAATGGCATACTCTTACCTTATGAGGCATTTGAATCCTATTAGACCTATGACGTTTGAGTGCTTATAGAGTCGTTTTTGTGCAGAGGCCACGACGTTCATTGCACCGCAAGATCTTCCATTCTAATCTGACGATAATGTTGTGTATTCCTGTATCTGTACAGTTTTTTGGACAGATTTCGTGAACTATGTACTGAAGTGACACCATAATATCAGTTTCGCACATGAAGCCTACGCACTCTCGCAAGTACTTGAAATTATGGACTCTTGAAGTAGGGTTCTCAAATGTCAGCATTTGGAGTCATCAACTTGTTCCAGCTTTTCTCCATCCAGCAGATGCTACTGAGTCTTCGTTTCATTTAAGAGAATGCGGGTCTTCTTCATTCGTGCCATTTCCACCAATCTAGCTCAGCGGGTTCTTTACATTACGGCCATCTGTATGATTTGGAGACTAAATACCCCACTCTAAAAGAAAGAACCAATAGTTGGTACGCCGATACTGTCCCACTTCTTTGTCACTGTTTTCTGCTCCGTCCACAGTTAATGTGACGTGCTGATGTACAGTTCAAAGTTTACATCAGATAGTAAACTTACAAACTATAAAAACCAGTAAAAATCTGTTCATTACTTTTTAAGTTCTGCCCGATTGTAACTAAAAGAATTTCGGAAGAGATTTTTATTTTATGCTCCGGTGCCAGATGAATAGCATGACGAGACATAATACATATTTTAAGTCATGCCCTGAGCTTTCTAATCGCATCAAAATCTGTGCACTAGTTTTTGTGTGACACAGACGCAGATTAATATAACGGTATTGATTAGTGTCGTCCAAGCGTTGAATGTCCCTTACGGGACATATTGAGACCATCGTCGAAAATAATAACACGCTGCACGTCTTGCGTCGTAAACTAAAACAATGAGAATTTCATAATTGTATCTGTGATGTACGAGACACTGACATTTCCACTTTACCAGTAGGATTCTGGCTTGTGGGATTCTTACAAAAAGGAATTGCTAAAATACTAGAGCCGTTTCAGGGAAGAAAATTGAGTTATTGGCTTCGATCTTTACAATGAGAGAAAAAACAAGTAAATGACTGAAGAGCTCGATCTGAATGTTTAAGGTGTTTTACTATGGAGAAACTGCTTAATAAATTAATGCAAAACTTTTTATTTCGAACAAGCTTAGTTTATTCCGCTGCCAACCGCTTATACTAATATTAACGGGTGAACTGGTGCAATAAGAAAATGGAGAACAACGAGTTTTGCATCCCTCTCCCCCGCTTCCCCTACCGGCAGTTCCCGTACACCGCACGGGCTACTGAAGATTCCCTTCGTTCGGGCTTGTATGTAGTTTAACATTTATTCGTCACTGATAGAGACGGCGTCAACGTTGTATTAAAGGACTTAAGTGAAAAGGTAAGGGCTTGAACTTGGGAATACAAAAAGCTGGATCTCGAAGGTGCAAGAACTTATATACAACTATGGTAGACGGTCCCGAGCTTCACAGGTGAAAGGCGTTTATTTTTTCTCGACTGGGAAGATGTCCTGGACTGTTGGCCCTGCCTTGCGTTAAAGTGTCACTCTGCATTGACACATTTCTCAGGACGGTAGTATAAAACTACGTGTTAATTATGAACAGGATTGTGCAGTGGAACGAGATGGAGCTTGGATACATTTCATCATTAAAAAATCAAGGTTACGGGCGTTATTTGATAGAAATTCTATTTATTTAAGTAACTGCAAAGAAATTAATTGCTAGAACGTCCGTTCAAACACTCATTTTGACCGACTAAGAGGCTAGTAACTAATTACCTTTGCTTAAGCACTCAACCAAAGTTATATTACCGGCTGGACGGATGCTCCGGTAGCCCACTGGAAGCGAATAACGAGGGGAATAGCCATAGGATATTTGAATGTTTTATGCTTTAGCTTAACTTCGCGGCATTTTCCTGCTGCAGCAATACGGGTTTACGATTTCGCCCTAGTTGTTTTATGTCCTGTGCCTTATCTCACCCTGTTTCCATACTGCTGCTGCTGGATGAATGATAGGTGTGATGAAGTGGGTGATGCATCACTTACGGTTGTCAGCTAACGCGGGGGCTATAGACCTTAGGCGCCGTTAAATATTTAACCTCTCTCAGCGTGTACGGGTGCATATGAAGTTATATATAAACTATTAATTTGCCTTTATCATAGGTTTACTGCCTCCGCTGCGTTATCATTTTACTTTTCCTTGTCAGTTCCTGATATATCACAACTCTTCGAAAAGAAAAATATTTCTGTTTAATATTCACTTATTAAAATTCTAGGTGTAAGGCCACGATAGATCTGCGCATATGGTCACGATTCTAGAATAGTTTCAGTTTTTAGGGTCAATAGCTGTAAGCTCGTGACGATGTTTGGGTATGAGACGGAGCGTGGTGAGTGAGCGGTAACGCTGTGGTCTCGCATTCGGGAGGAAGCGGCTTCGATTCCCCATCCTGCAATCCAGATTTTTGTTTTCCATGGTTTCTCCAAATCACTCCATACGAATGATGGGAGAGTTCCTTCAAACAGCAATGGCCGAATTACTTCCAGTTTCTTGCACCCAGTCCTTTCCCGCATCTAATGCCCTTGACGCCCAGGAGGCGTAAAGCCGTAAGTTAAAAAAAAATGACAGTATCGACCTGATCTTAATAATATACGGACTTCAATTTTCACATTAAATTCAGTGTAATAAAACACAACCATCTTTTTTTTTAACTTTTAATAGCTCTGATGTCCAGTATGGCCGTGACTGAAAGATGGCAACAACGGGAAGTACTTTGTTGAATCTTCAAGTATAATTTCACGTTTTTTTCAGCCGTAAAGTTATACCATTTGTTATTAAATAGAAGGACGTATTTGATTTAAAATGAAATTTTATGAAAAGCAAACTTAATGAAAGTACACTGGCAGTTCATTTCTTCGTAACCTCGATTTTGTTGTAACATCTTTGGTCGCTCTTAGCCCGCTAACGAAGGCTGGGGCGTGGTGCATGGTGTACAATAATACAGATTTAGGAATGGGTCAAAAGTCTTCGTTCCTTCATCATATCTAGCTGATTTACGAATTAACGTGTATTTTACTAATAGAGTTCGCGTTTCAAAATTTGAAGAATATCTGCTTAGTTTGAAAGGAGTTACTGTGCGTAAAGTCAGACACTGTTCAAAAGATCTCTCTCTCTCTCTCTCTCTGTCACACACACACACACAGAGAGAGAGAGAGAGAGAGGAGAGAGGGAGAGGGGGGGGTTGCGTATTACCAGAATGAATCTACCTGCTCTGCTACAGACATGTGTTAACTTCTTCTTGATATGTTGCCGGCAAAAATAGTGATTATGAGACATCTTATACAGAAGCAGTGTTCATAGTAGTGAAAGCAGAGCAGGCAATGCTCGACTGGTGTGTTTCATTATAGTAAACCGATTTAAAACCTTCCTGTCTTGTAAGCGCGACCGGCCGCTGCCACTCACTTGGCAGTAATTGAATTAGGCGCGCTAATGAGGTAATGTGATGGCCACTCCAGATGCAAACGAGCGCGCCGTCCGTTACCGTCAATATCGATCACTGGGTAACACAACTAAAAGACATAATCGGCACTCGAGCACACTGCTCGCTCCCGCGCAGCTTATTCCCTCGCTGAGTAATTCAACAGCTCTGTAGCCCGTACTGCAAGACCCAATAGTCTGCACTCCCGGCAAAATTCAACCCTTTGCAGCAGCTACGCATGCAATCGAGGCGAATGTCTAAAATTGGCAATCCTCTTGCTCACAAAAACACAATATGTCTAACTGATTACTTTTGTAATCTGAAACAGTCGCTACTAATTTGTAATGAAATCATTGTACATAAAATCATCATTTTTATTTTCCTTGAATGATTGTTAGTTGGATAAGGCACTTGTCCTCAAAATTCAAGGTAGCGTGTTCAAATCGCAATTCGGCCAGGGATTTTTGCAGGCTATGATTTGTTTACATAAAATAGACCAGAGGTGATTCGGATTCGACATTAAGCTGTAGGTCCCAGAGGAAAGGAACTGGCCGTCCTGACTCTGATACAATTACTTAGTATGCATGTTTCTGGAGGACCCAAGTAACTTTCATGTTGGGATGTAAGTATTTTTTTTTTAATATAAATTTCAACATATTCATCAACAAAAAAATGGCAGCTTTGACTGAGAATGTTAGCCTGAAAAACATTAGTCTGAAATTGAAACAAATACAAGTAAAGAGAAAAATTAGTTTTTAATTGTGGTATATTAAAACTTAAAAATTATCAGTATGCACAGTCTTCTTCTAAACAAGTACATGAATGTAATTTTTACCTTTAAGTTACTCTGTCCACGTTAGATATTACGCAAGCCGTTTCTTTTCTTTATTCTTCCGAGTTAAGGACTGATGCCTTTTTGCAGTACAGAAAATAAGTTGGTTAATTAATAAACTAATGTAGTTTTCATGTACGTGATATTGGTGAAATTGAACTGTCAACTTTCGTATTATCTAAGATCATTTCAACAACCATCCACAGTAATCATGAATATACTGCGCTCTACCTGATGAATTATTCCGCAGCAAGAAATGATCGTTACGATTAAAGGCTTCGGTGACTGAACTAATCTTTTCTACTACCTGAAAGCACTGCATTTTAAGACAAATGTGAAATGATATTACGATGATGGCTCTAGCGAAACAGTTTACTATTTAATTAGTTTCTGCTTTCTACTTTCAACTTGTATACTAAGTACATTCATTTCATACCGTCACGCCAAAGCGAGTTTCACTTTATTGACCTGATATATGTAAAGTGATGTAAATGTTCAAGAAGACATGGAGTAATACCATCCAAATATAATAACTGTTTCGTGAAAGTGATAACGGAACAGAAACAGTGTTCCTTTTCCGCTGGAATCTCCCTACTGGCCAATGGCCAGAGGCATCTTTAAATCTCGGCAGACACTGCCTTGATTAGCTCACGCCGTTACAAGATGCATTTTATTCGTCAGTGGCAGGTTTAACGGTAGAAAGTCAACTGTCGGTATCTTTATGTGGTCGTTTGTTTTGGTGAATTGAGTATTTGGATGTGTGGCTCAAATGATCCCATAAAACAGCACGAAAAATCGCCGGGATCTGAACTCACGCCTGTCGAACCACTGTATCTTGTAAGCAATAAGATGGAGCTCAACAGTAATATCATATTACAATTATACTGTAGTTAAATAACGATGGATGTCAACATAAAGGTAATAAAAAATAATAGCTATACCTGTTTTGCGGAAGAAAATGTGGGATAGCTGAGGAATCACTCGTCTCCTCACGAATCTCCCATTGTTAACCTGGTCGGTGAGTAGCAACGTTCGTAGCTGACACTAGGGAAAGCTAGGGTTCAATTCCCAGATTGGCTACCTTCATTCGGGTTAGCGGTTCTTCCGATCTCACTCTCGGCGGAATTCCTTCCTGCAGACCAAGTGAGGTTTCCTTCTCACATTTATCAGGTATAACGATCTCGTCGCTGACACCATAAACAGAACGGAGAGACACATCAGTGGCAATGCATATTGGCACCTAAACATATCAAACTGATGGATTCATATAGCCATTCATGCTAGCAGAATGTTTTTTTACAAACCTGTGTTTTAATCTTCCGTACCAACAAATTGACACTTCCAATAAATACCAAAATATGTAGAAAAATCAGATGACTTGCTGTTCAGAATACATCTCAAAAGTAGTAACTTAGAAGAAATAATAATCAGAGATACAGAAATACGAAATTATAATTGTTTTTGTTCTGAGAGTGGAAAAAATAAACCCTGTTTCAATATATTTTTAGTGTAATTCCACCAATGCAATGAGTGATCAGTATTTTTGTAAATTAACATGTACGTAAAGTAATGAGTGTTCTGGTAACTCTGTGGTAAAGGCACTTCTATTCAAAGTTTGGGGTGTCGCGTTCCCGGTTCTCTTATAACTCCGGGCAACGCCTCTACAGTGGCCATAGCTAACCCTGGTACTGCCTTGTGGCTTGGGACGCAGGGTAGGTACTTATGGGAGCAATTAGTCGAGTAGCTTGACTACTCGGAGGGAGCTAATCACTGTTATGGTCTATAGCGCGGGAGTGTATGCTTCTATTACTGCTATGAATGAAACAGTGGTTGAGGGTACTGAAGTATATTTACAACCCTTTCTATGAAAGGGTCAATAAGGGAGACACATAGTCTTAGCTATATACAATGGAACAGTACTATGGCCCAGTAGATAAAGATACAGAGAGCAGAGCAGAGGGCGGAGGCAGTGGCGAGGCTTCGGAGTCCAGTGTTCGGGCCCGGACTGGCCCGCCCGGGCTGGCGATAACTTCCGAGTGACGTCCTCCAACCAAGTTCGACCGACCACCGTCTTGTGGCCTCCTTTATATACGCAATTACTGCTGATGTGACCCACTAACGCCACAATTGCCTCAACATTGCCTCACCTCCCCGATATTGCTAGAGATCCAGGCATGGTACGCGACAGGGGACTATGGTTCAAATCCATGCGGGCCAAGAACTTTCAAGACTTCTTCTTGGTCGTACCTGCTGCGCCAGAACGTTCCGTGGAACAGATTCTACGTTAAACTGTAGGTCCAGCTACGACACAGGCGGAATAGAAACTCCGTCACCAGCTCGCAAGGCCATACGAATTTACTTTACTTACTGATCTTTTTTTTTTTTAATTGCTTTACGTCTCTTAACAGCGAGGTCTTTAGAGATTACTTATTGAAGTCATGTAAATTAATTGTTGTAACTGTAGAAAAGATCCATTTTACAGTAACAACTGTTTCTTCCTCTTCCCACATCACTACTCGTTTCTGTAGTTGTAACTGCATTAGCGGGGGAAATGTGAAGCGATTCTAAATCTAGTGTTATTTTGTAACATAATTTGTGGAAGTATTCATGAAATTTTTCTGTCAAATGTTAAAATACGTTAACTATAGCAGAAATACAAACATCGTGTGAGAAAAAAAAGCATTCTGTTGCGCCAAAAATTCTGTAATGTGCCCATTGGCGCTTATATGCATATTCATAAACGACGCGATATGAAAGATTAATGAGTGTGTGTTTGTGTACGACGTAGGTGAACACTGGGCGGTGGGAAATATACTGTAGAAATGTTATGACTTGGTGTACTGAATGTCACAACTTTCAAAATTCTGGGCGTTGCTAACATTTGGATACACAATGATTATTTATCCCAGTAGTAACCAAACCCAGTAGAACTAAAATACGTTGGCATCAATTTGTCAGATACTACAAATATTCAATTGTTTTCGTTTTCAGTTTTGCATCTGACAAATTCCGAAGTCTTCGAAAAATATAACAACATTTTCAACGCGCACAGAAATTTGACATTAGTTCCATTCATTTGATGCACTTTTGATAGAAATAGGTACACATAATTTGCAATTAACTGAAACAACAATAGCAAAAAATAACCGAGTTAGAGTTCTAGAAAGCTGTATCGCATTTCAATTGAATTAAATTAAATTTCCAGATCTTATTTTATCAAAAATTTCCTTTCAACAACAAGTTGAAAGTTGGTGCGCAGACTTCCGCGGTCGTTGTCGATGTTGTCTTGGTTGTCCGGGTTGAACCGCGTCCATTTATGAAAACCTAACGTTTCGGCCATCATTTTGCGGCCTTCTTCAGAGGACTGTCAAGGCTAGCATCGCTGTCGCCTATATACAGCTCCCGGAAAGCGCGCTAACCGTTTGGAGTGACGTCATTCAAGCGCTTTTTCCTAAGCAAGTATGACCATATTTGGTCAAGTTGTTAGCCCGCCGTCCGCGTTCATATTATCTGGTCTCTTTTTAATTTCCAGCGCTTCTCTGCTACGCCTGGGCCACCATCTGCTTTTATGAACAAGTACACTAGTGTCACTAAATGAAATTGCGTGCCCACTGTCGGCCGAATGTTGTGCTACAGCTAATTTGCTGACGTCGTTATTTTTAAGACGTCTTATGTGTTCACACAGCCTTTCCTTGACCGTTCGACCCGTCTCTCTGATATACACTTGCCCACAGCAACAGGGTATTTGGTATACTCCTGCTGCCTGCAGTTTCTCCTTCCTGTCTTTAACCTTTATGAGCACATCAGAGATCTTCCTAGGCGCTCTGTATATTGGGCGGATATTTTTCCCAATATTAGGGATTGATAAATTGACGCGGTTCAACCCGGACAACTAAGACAACAAGTTGAAAGTTCTTGCAAACAAATTTCTGTTTTTGGTATTGATTTTTTATTCTTGTATACATTTTTACTTTAAATACAATTGTCTTATTTTAGCAAAGATACTGAAGCTCCAAACTATTATGAAGAATTGGAAGGTTTGTTTCAGTAATTATTAACTGATTTGGTACGTGTAATTAGATTTTTTCTTGCAGATAAATTCAATGGTTTGATATCTTTCTCAAATGGCGATTTCTTTGCTGATATAGTACTTCACAAAACTCCTTATTACCATTTATATGCATGAAAGCGTTTGTTAGGTTAAAACATTTATCTGGTAACCCAAATTTTAGACATTCAACCAAATGTTATTCGGTCGACGTATTTTTTACTTTGTTTACTAGCTGGACCAGCAGTTTTCTGCAGGGTCCTCAGGTAAAGCAGCTGGACAATTAGCCGAGAGTTCTTCCTTTGTGCCGCACGCTGCTTACACCCCGAGTGTGCAATTAACAAGTGAAACTTGTGCAGCATGACCTTTCGGCAATGTGAGACTTCAGACAAATGTTTCCCGACTATGAAACTTATTTCTTGCTTAGTTACTTACATCCTTCAAATTGTAGATAAAATTCTTATTACTGACCCAGCTTGGTAAGTGCGTGATAACGCTCCGGCCTCAAATTCGGGGGAAAGCGGGTCGAATCCCTGTCTGGCCATCCAGATTTCGCTTTTCCATTGTTTCTCGAAATCACACTAGGTGGATGCCGGCATTGAATTCATTGAATTGACTGATTAATTGTGATGAAGCGCATGCTCCAGCATCAACTTCTCTAGTCGTCTAATTATCCCTTTCTAATTTTTTTAAAATTATTACTATATTATATACTCTGAGAGTGACATTTACAATACGGATAAGTACAGAATGTTGATTGAAGCATCAGATTCTCTCCGAACACTAACAGCCAAAACACTGCACTCCGAATCTGGGGTGAAATGGATCCAAGAAAGAAAAGACAATCACAGTGCAAAGATGAAAGAATATTGAGCCAAAAGAAATCTAACCAGGGTTAAGAACCACGTGATCCACAGAGGCAAAAACGGAAAAGAAGAAGATATTGTGAGAGTTGAAATTCTCCACTTCCTCCCATTTACTTTTGCGATTTATAAATTTAAAGAAAAAAGTCCATGACCAAATTTCTTCCCTTTCCTTGTCTTCCATTGTTTCCCGCCTCTGATGAACAAGACGTAACTGAGACGATCAGTCAAGTAACTCAACAAACGATGCTATTTTCTATAAATGTCCATTCAAGCAAACTGAGCATTCGGAAGAAGTTACTGTTAATTATATGGACACTTAATTAGACTCGCCTTACACAAATGGCAATCAACCAGCCTATCTACTTCTTCTCGTGTCGTTTGTCATTAGCTGATTGAAGTTCTGATTCAGATAAATTCATTCCGAGTAGTGGTTATGACAACAGATGTACCGTAGTTTCGATATCGCCGCAAGAACAGTTGGTATCTGGTTGTTCTACCAGGTATCCCCATGAAGCGAGTGTCTCTTTTCGGCGGCCAACTCCTACTCAATGTCTGTTCAGTGACTTCCATATGGTCCATGGTTGTTCAGGCCCGGGTGGATGTCCCTTTCGGCTTCATCCAGTCGGTGTTATGTCCCACTCTCTTCTCACCACACAGTGAAAGAATATATTCTTTCACTGCCTGGTGTTCTTTTCATTGGTGTTGAAGTCCGTAAAAAATACCAGCTGCGAGACAAATATCTGAAAGTCATTGCAATAATATCCCTATAAATGAGACAAGCTGCAGGCCAAACGAAAGCTGTTATAGGCTGGCAACAGCTTCTCTTTGGGCTGCAACTTGTCTCGTTTTCCGGGATATTTTTTGAAACTTATTTTTACTTTTTCGCTTCCAGACATCATAATCGTTTTGCCCAATGTTGGGCGAAATTTTCAATCTCTCTTCCTGTTCATAGGTAATCGAGTGTTGTTCAAAACTCGCACTGCTTGCAAGTATAGAGGTGATCCGTGGTCTGCTGTTCTCCACATTCACATCGATCGTCTTTTGTCAGATCGCATGTATACAGGTTAGCTTTTACTGGAGGTTCTTATACGATTCAGGGTTCTCCATTTTATCCAGTCCAGTTTTATGCCAAAAGGTTCTTCCTCAGAGATTGGATACCAGTTTGGATGATCGATATTTTTCGAGGTGGAGGGCCTGGAATCCCAAACAATACATGCCTCTTATTAACCGTTTATTTGAATCGCTCTGTATACTCAGGTTAGTTACGGCGAATTTTTGGTTGAGCAAATCCATCTTTTTTGTACAGTAGGTGTATTGGGGTTGGTTTCATGCAGCCATTCCTGCAGTGGAAAAGCAGAGTGCTTTAGCAGATGTGCGCAAGACTGCCGGATTCGTTCACCATTTACTTTAACATAACTTCTTTTTTTAAAAAAAATATTCGCAGCCATTTAAACCAGTAAACGTAGTTTTAAGAAGTCAAGGAATTAGTTGGTGACGACAGCCGCCGAGTAGCTATGTGACCTGTCCTCTGGGGGTCAAGCCGGAGACTCATATCGTTTTAGTGGTCGTAATCCGGCGGGCGCGGAGGCTGCTGGCCAACATTAACTGGCACACACACACACACACACACACACTCGCACACGCGCACGTTGCTAATAGAAAGCCACCCTCGTATGCTGTGAACAGACTCGCCAGAATACAAAAGAGGAGCAACACGTGTTTATTTACAAGAAGGTACAAAAATGTTTTGTTGTAAGACGATGGACGAAAAACTTTAATTCGAAATTTTATTTACAACAGCAAAAATAGCTCTTTAAATATCTTTAAGGTCGAATGATCTCTACTGAAAATTATAAACCTTTTGTGGTTTGTGGCGTAGGAATGCATATTGATTTTTACTTTGATCTCTGGCATAGATCAGCTACAATAAGTACGAACATAACTCCTATCGCCTACGCAATAGTTATCAGGAAGTAAATAACTTGATGAGTAAGTTTGATCGATTCAAACATATCTGAATAATCCGCTTTCTTCTTCTGTCAGTGAAACTGTGTAAACTGAGCGATTTCATCAATCCAGAAGTTTCAGACTCCCAGGAATGATGCCTTCCTCTGAGAAACATTGTGTTAACTCATAAACTCCAATGCCAGGAATTCGACGCGTACCAAACATTGATCTCGTCAACCTTCAGGATCTTCTAGGTAAACATATTTAACCGTGTAGTTGTGTTAATCAATATTATAGTCCACGAAATGAAGTTCAAGAGAAACTGACATAGAGAAAAAGTACCAGTCACTCATATGTATCAGTCATGTGATGCTGTTAAGTATCTCCTTTAATAAAATGTGTTATATGGAGACTGCGTTCACCTCCATGGATCGGCAACCTTCGACAATGCCCGAAGTGTAAGTTCCACTGATTACCACCACAGCGTTGCTTAGCTAATCAGCAAAATTCAATTGAATGACTGTATTAACTTTTTTGCGTATGTTCTGTTAAAATGAAGTGTAACTTTCAAATAAACAACTGAATTTTATTTTATTTGCACTTACATTGTTTAAATAAAGTTTAATTGCGGTGCCAGCTTAAAGGTAATTGTTTGTTGTGGAAGTGACTGCACAAAAATACATAGCACAGGGATAAAAAAAGATGTAATGCGAAGCAGAGGTTAAGAAAGTTACAACGGTACGTTCGTTTAAATTTACATGTTGCTTTTTGTTTATTAACGTCGACTGGATGCAGAAATTCGTGTAAGGAGAAGAACATCCCATGTTCACGCTGTATTCTATGTAGCGGTTATTGGAACCAAATGACAACATAACTTAATTTTTTTTTGACAGAAGATAGTAAACAGAGGTGTTTATTAGAACTCAGAGAAAGTTTACCCGAAACTTAGGTAATCAAGTACATAATAGTTATTCATTATTTAAAATTATATTTTATTTAGAAACTTTTTAATTAAATAAAAATTTCCGTCAAATAAATCAAATGGAGTTACTTAAAAAAAATCCTAACCAAATACTCCCAGAATCTAATCAAAGTTTACTAAAATCACGGAAAATATCTACAAAAAAGATAATAGTTAATCGTTTTTCTTTAGAAACATTTCTAGAATAAATTCCTACTATCGCTGCAGGTGATACCCATCATTTTTGATGGACATTTGAACTAGTAAATAATAAATTCTCTCTGTTACGATATTTAGCCAGACACCGTTTCAAAACGAAATAATACACAGCAAACAGACATGGACGCAAGGCATGAGACTGTATTCAAATTACAGAATTGAATGTTTTATTGTTTTAAACAGTTTCGCTACCAAGAAATGTATGAAAAACGAGGAAGTGTAACTCGAACCTAATTTAATGATTGTAATGGGTATCTCGTATGTGGTACGTCGAACAGTTGTCACTTGGCTCAAAAATATTTCGGTTTCCGCTCCATGGCTCCTGCACTGCTGTTGCATTTGTTGCGTCTCTATGGAATTTATTCTAACTACATTAGGATGAAATGCACTTTGCATTTAGAGCACATTCACTAAATTGATCTTAATATGTGGTAAATAAATCTCAAAATAAAATCTTTTGATTATTATGCTTGCAGTTCATGAAATGAATTTATTGATTAAATACAGATTATATTAGAGGCTGGCAACGAATTCCAGGTTCTTTGTAAAATGGCAACCTGGCAACAAAACTAGCCTAAAACTAAAAATTCTGGCACCATTCAGCTCTTTATTTTAAATGAAAAAAGGAAAACATGTTAGTTCTCTATCTGACGAGTTGTAAACTTCTGTATCCACACGCAGGGGTAGGAAAAAAAATAGATTATTCTTTTAAGTCTATAGAACTCACCGTAACATAATTTTACAAAAATTAGGTTTCCTTTACTTCCTAACAGCGATGGTAGGATGCAAAACATCACCCGCTTGGTGACTGTATAATCCACATCATCATTTCCGAACGAAATTCTAATGATCCACAGAAAGTTTTCAAACCCAAAAAAAATATCGATTTAGGATTCTCAAAAACAAATTAAAATCTTCAGTGTGTAATTTGTAGTGTCATTTACAGATAAAAAAAGGTCAATTGTAGACAATCGTATAATACACACTGAAAATACTAATTAATTATTACCATTATTTTTTGTATGACGTAACTTTAGAAATGATATTAATGACTTGAATGCAAAGACGAGGCAGCCGACGTGTTTCTTGTTTGAAAAGTAAAATGTTGTAGGCATCTGGCAGAGTCAATCGTTAAGCGCTGAGTGAAAACTGAAATAATTACAAGCTACAAATTACGCTTAGAATAAGCAGAGGTCGTTATTATTTTGAGTAACCTGTTGGCCACTCTTGGTAAAAGTTCATTCGAAATTTCTGCGTTTAATCGGAAGCACGCAAACTTCATTAAGTATAGTAAACTAAAAGCAAGAATAAAAGAATATTATTCACGGACAAGAGTAAACAGTATTCTTCAGAAACTTCCGGGAGCCGGAAGTTTTGTCCCGATGTGTCGGTCGATCCTGTCCTTCTGGAAAGCCAGAGGGGCATGGCTGACAGACTATCCCGGGATGATAGTGGTGGGTAGATTAGTGTTGATAGAGTAGTATAGATTTCAAGTTAGATTAGAATAGACGTAGTACATAAAAAAAATAAAAAATTGAAAAGGATAAGGCCTTATAGGGGAAAAGTAGATTATAATACCAGAGGTGATTATTGCAAAAAAAAAAAATCAACTGTATAACTATTAAATTAAGTAATCGTACCATTGTTAAAACGGAACCAAGCCTACTACAGGCCTGAGTCAGAACGATGGCGTGGCAGAATGAGCAAACGTCAGCATACCACTAACAGCAAACAAAGCGTTTCGACCAAGGCCAAAACAATCTTGTTTGTAATGTAGAGGGAATGATAATTGACTTTTGCACAAATACATGATGAATCATAACAATATTTGGGAGTTAATTTCCATATTAATGGTAAGCCAGGATGCTGCAAATTAGAACTGGCTCAGGACTGTAGTAGCTGAGAACATATAATTAAGTGAATGTTACTTATAAGCAATTGTTATTACCCAGTAATCCGGTATAACTAAGTGATAGATTACAGAAAGATATGTACAAACTGGGTTAACTGCAACTAACTGAATAATGGGATACTCTAAGAATAACTGGAATATTTCAATAAAAACCACTAGCACTATAACAACAATAAGCGATATCTGTGATTCAATATAACATTAAAATTTGCAATAGCAGCTGTAACTGTTATTACTGTAAGCAAGACCAAATGTAATATTATAGAATTAATTAGACAGTAAGTCAAAGTGTAACAGAACTGTATGCCAAATTCCTTGCATGTAAATATTTTGTACAAAACACTATGTAATCAACAGTGTAAAAATTAATAAGTAGGGCCTAATTTAGTCACTAAGATATTAGGCTGTGTAAATGAAGGGTAAATAAATAAAAAAAAGAATATCTTCTTAAAGAAATTTTATCAGACATGGAAAAAAAGAGGTGTAAGCAAAGTTCAAATAAAATGAGACAGCAAAGAACGTCGTTCATGCAGGAAGTTGTGGGTTTGATCTAACACGTACACTGAGAGAATTAGAATAGGAAGGGAATCATTATTTCTATTAGAAATCACTGAACGGTTAACGATGTTACATTCTAGCAGCAATAGAACTGAATATGTTATTTGCTGCAGAAGAAATGTTTATGGAAACAGGAATATATATCAACAGTGTTAGTTATTTTGCAATAGATAATCTTCTAAGACTGGAAATAAATGGAACAACGATTTTTACTCTGGAAAAAGTGCAACGTCTTGTACATTTTGTTAAATTTATTGGCGTGTATGAAGTGTCATTCTAGGTAGAGCAAAATACGGAATCTCTTCGACTCCGGTGGTCAGTGGAGATCGCTTTAGTGGCTGTGCTGCAGAGGAGTTAACACTCTGTGCGAGTTCTCCGGGAGATCATAGCGACCGTCGCTAACTGAATTTGCCAGCGGAGCAGTCTGCAGACAGCTCCGTTCTTTGGTCTGTTTTTATACTACTGTCCAACAGTAATCTCAGGCAAAAATAATGTCATATAACCTGGCACCTTACCTCCGTAAAGAATGCATACAGCTTAAATCTTGATTAATTTTATTTTTTTGGCTTCGGTCTTACGGCTCGTCGACGTCGAGGTCATTAGAGCTATGAGAGCATTGAGAGCTAGAAGCACCGAGTAATATTTCCAAGTTCTTTTGAAGGAACCATCCTGCATTCATTGAGAGTAATTTCGAAAACTCGAAATCTTGACGATCATACGGAGATTTTAACTCGCGTCGTCCCGAATGCAAGGCCAGAGCGTTATTGCTCACTACTCGGGTACAGTAAATTTAATTAATTAATCGGAACTGTATATTGTACAATAACAGCCATTATTCTCTACAAAGTGGGTGGCGGAGGGAATGTAGCATCTATCCTACAGTGTGCATGGAAGGCACACAAGGACTATCGTGAAGAACCATCCCAGTATTCGCTTGAAGCGATCTAGGAAAACTGTGAAAAACCTGATGTGGACGGCCGGAGCATTTTCTCGATACCTACTCCTATCAGATTCTAAATTTTTTTCGCTCAATAAATTCTTCCTATCCCCATTTCCTAATCTCTCACGGTAAAAATGAATTAGTTCTGGCCCTGATTATTTTTTATTTCCTCGGCGAATTCTGGATATGAATGTTGCAGGTAGCTACTGAATTATGTTTGCCAGTATCCCGAAATAAATCTGTAATTAACTTTTCTATTAGGTTATGATCAGAGCAACGACTTCGGCGTTCCAGATCTTCCAAACCCATCACTTTCAACATTACACTTACGCTTTACCTCCAGCTATATATAACTGTCACGAAACTGGTGGCTCTTCTTTGGACGTTTTCCAATTCCTTTATTAACCCTCTTTAACGGTGGGCCCATACATGAGGTGAATAACCTAAGTGAGGTCGTACTAGTATTTTATATGTAATCCATTTAACTTCCGTTTTGGATTAAGACTTAGGAAAAGGAGTGTATGGTTTGTTTTACAAATTACCTTCTGAATACGTTCAGTCCATAACAGATTGTTATCAGTTGTTCCCCCTAAGTATTTAGCGGAATGTACCGTACTAAGAACTGTGACATTAATTGTATTTTCAGAACCAAATGGTGTCGGTTTTTAACTTACATGCATGAGTTGGCACATTTAAGCGTTTAGTTCCAACTGGGTCTTCGCACTGTGCTATTATCGTCACAACATCGATTTGCAAGAAAGGGCAATCGCCCTGAGTTTACATCTATCGGTAAAATGATAGTATCGCTGGAAATTATCCTTATATTATCCTGCATTACGTGACACAAATCATAAAGTAAGCGAATGAGATTGTGGAAAAAGTACTAATAAATTATTTCTTCCACTAAACTGGTTTCATAAATTGAAATTTTAAGCGCTGAACTATGTCCTCTGTCAAACAGATGGAGGTATTCGCTCTGAAGCCATTCAATCGTTGATGTAATTTCCACTATAGTGGTTGTGAGACGACTAAAAAAACAACCCTGAATTTTTTAGTGATTACATTATAAATAAAATGATTAAACTAACGCCAATGCAACTGTTTGTGTATGCCTTAATGCCGTTACTGAGCAACTGCTGAAAAATGGCCTACAACATTGCACATTATAAATAGTCTGAAATACAAGGGTGAATTTTTTAATGCTTTTTAAAAATGATATTTACTGGTGCTATCTGAGTTGAAATACTGACGTAATAATGTTAAGATGACCGATGAATTACAAACATTAAAAAAAAACTTTCTCGTGAGGTTGGTCCACATAAACGTTATTAGAATCATCGCAAATGTTCCTAGCATTTGTAGCGTGACGTCTCGCGGTGAAAGAATTTTTCTTACAGGCGTATAAGCAAGGCACGCTCAAGTTTTTCTTTACATAATGGCGTACATTGTTCGTGGAAAGATTTGTTTTTATATCACTGGTATAAGATGAATACAAAGCTGTGCAAAAAGTCGCTCCGGGCTCCCAGCGTCTCTGAAGGCGCTCACGCTTTTAAGACTATACTTTCCCCCTCATAAGCACTACAGAGAGTGTCTTTTATGAGGCACGGACTATGTTATCAGCCAAACTAAAAAACACTTGCGTTTCTGTTGTGTCTGAAGTTGTTCTCTTAGCATCAGTTCATTCTTTTGTTACCAACACTGTTTTAACTATGTCGTTTAATCGCAATATTTGCTGGTGTGATAAATCTGACAAAATCTTCTATTAACAACATCAAACTTTTAAGATCACACCTCAAAACCTTGCTTTCAATAACATTATAAAGAAGAATAAATGTAACGTCACACTAAATTGATTACCTGAAAATCAATGCTCACGATGATTGTTCAATAGGAAATAGAGATATATCTTTTGAAAGTTTCGGGTATTTGAATGTACGTTATGATCACAACAATCTACCAGTTTAGAAAATTATTTCTGAGCCAGTAACTGTAACTGAAAGTTTACTCCTTATTTAATTCTGATTATTTGCCCACAATTTCTACCACAAATCACTTTGAACGTAATTTCTCTCTTGTTTAAGTGATCATGTTCTTAGCTGCGGCTTTACATCATTGTACAACCATTATTGTTTTATTCTGTGTTAGAAGAAGCGTCACGCATATAACAGTTCATCAGAAAATACAAATTTCGAGCTGTACTTACTAAAAACATAGAGAGTACCATTCCCCTCCATAGGCAGTTTATAGTTATGGTATCTGTTACATCACAATACTAGTTGACCCCACATATGTTGTCCTGTCCAAATTTCAATAAATTTGTTTGTGATCGTTTTGTGAATTTGTGAAAAGCCGATGAAAATGTCTAAACAAAGTAAAAACTGGAAAACAACATATTTTTGAATGATCATTGTATTTATTAACGATTGTGTTCACGGCTATTCAATTTGAGAAGGAGTACATTCAGAAGTACGCCAATGGCAATTTTCATTCGGCGAGCAAATCATTGCCAAAATTATTGAGATGGAAAAAGATTTTCCAGTTCCACATGGATGGCCCACGAAGAAAATCCCTCTAGTTCCATCGTTCACGACTTTTATGAGCGTATTTTTGTTGTCAATTCAACAGTAGAACATTCGTTCCAACTGATTTATCACAATCATATTGTTTTTCGCGTTTCAACTCTTGATTAAATGTGTCGTGCATGGGACGATTGGGCGCTGTCGTGAGTAACTGAGGTAATACCTTGTTCCATATCATCATGCACATTTCCTCAACTAATATAAATACAATGGAAATAAAATAACTACATTTGTTGTGCAGATCACGAAACAACACAAAAACAGAAGCAAATGTAATTTTAATTTAATATAGGCAGGAATGAGTTTTTCCATATTTTTCTCCAGACCTTACAGTTTCTTCAAAAGAAAACATTTGATTAATTTATTTCTATCCCGGGGGCATAAGTAACAAAACAAGAAAAGAATTATGCATATCCATCTTTCAGTACTTGAATTATGGTCTTGAGTTCGTACAAAAAACCAATAGAAAAAAAGCTCTTTTAATATTTCCTGAATTTTCCTATTTTTCCGGAAACTTTTACAGTTTTTCTTCCTCTAAAAACCTTTTTTTGGTCTATCACGAACCTTTAAAAAATAAGCAAGTTGGTCTATAGAAAAACGCACTTTCAGTTTTTTCCCCAATTTTCCGGGAAACTTTTGCAAATTCTTCTTTTTATAAGGACCTTGTTCGGACATTTCGAACATTTAAAAAAAAAAAAATAGCCAAATTGGTCCACAGAAAGAAGCTCCTTCAGTTTTTTCCAAATTTTCCAGTTTTCTGGGCAACTTTTAAACATTTTCTTTCTCTAAAAACTTTATTCGATCTATCATGAATATTAAAAAAAAAAATAACCAAATTGGTCCAGCTGTTCTTAAGTGGTGCGGTTAACAACAATCAGCATTTCATTTTTATGAATATGGATGTTAATAAGAATGAACACAAAAAAATGGAATTATTATACTGCGGTGTTTTATGAGGAACCTAGAATCCAAGAAACTGGAACATCACTACACAGATTCGAAGCAATAAAAGCTATTTTAACATAAAACAACAGTATTACCACATTGTAAAGAAGAATTATCTTCGCATCTTATTACTTAGGAATTCGTAACGGCTGTGGATGGCAGGGGATGCTTTTTACTAAAACCCTAGCCTCCCCTCTCCACCTCCGCCCCTCCATCCCAATTCTCAACGGCATGAAATAAATACTATCGATTACATGTAGACACTATTCCAACATGTTATTTGTTTATGGTTTTATTGTTACTGCATTACGACACAAGGTCATTTTGCAGACTGGAATATGTCTTTGCAATTATATATGAAACTAGATTACTACAAGCTAATCAATAAATAATATCCCAGCTAAACTGCTGTGATGTGTCTCTCAAGAGACGCTGTCCTGCTCTGCACTTTCTCTATGCTGTCAGTCCTCTTACGATACGACACTGCAGTATTACACTCCTGGTGAGGACATGGAATATCATAAAGCGCTTTCTGCTGCGTGTTTTCATATCGGTTCAAAATTAAACCCTGGAACTAATTATTAGCTATATCCACGGCCTGATCCCATTTCATTTTTACTTTATTGATTATTCCCAAAATAACTCATAGAGTAAACTATTTTATTCATACAGTCTTGTCCGTGTTTCTCACGTACAATTACTTGCAACTTTGTAATACGTAGCAGTTCTTCGTTGGAATATTAAACTATTTCGTTTTGTTTCTAATTTATCGACAGGCCTTTTCATTTCTCTGCAAATAATCTTATGTCGCTATAAACGTTTTCCCCAAGAGAGGCAACAAAAACCAAGGAAAATTATTTCATTACATATCCTTGCAGTATGCATAAAACATGTTGATATCACCTTGCAAGATATCGAATGCGTGCAATTACTCATCCTTACTCCCAACGTGAACCTGATTAGAAACCAGTTTGGACAAATTTATTTAAGCCATTTCAGAATTCTGTTTTGGCATATTTCTAAAAGAATGAATATTATTAATTTTTGTAGCTAACAATTTTTTGATTCATAATTAAGTGTTTTAGCAATGACACGATTTTCACCATCACATCTGGTGAGACATATGGCAAAATTTCTCGAGACTAGGTAATGCACCTTAGCATTAGCTTCTATACAAAGTTTAAACGTATCTGTCTATTTATGGAATAATTTACAATTTTTGTTCACTGCTTTAAGTACCATTTTATTCTTAACACAACCACTGACTGGAAATTCCGAAATGTATTAGTGTAGTTCTTTTTACAATTAGCACTGATACTTCTCAATCTTGTTGCTTTATTCGGTTCGTAATTTCACACCATCTTATACATTACTCAGCACTACCTGGAATTTTTTTAGTAGTTGCCTACAGAAATCTATTTTATCTTACGTTTTCTCCATATCGCAACACGTATATTGCAAATAGAATTGTACCCAAAAAGCATGGAGTAAAAAGAACGTGCAGATTGATTGTGTAATTAGCGAGTTGAAGCAGGTTATTTGGCGGAAAGGACAAGAAAGCAGTGGAAAACTACAGCATTTGGTCTGCAGCAATGAAAACGTAAAAAAATGGAGTTGATCAGCCTTTTTTCAACAGATATTTACTATTTCACACCCATCTGGTGTATTTCTTCTTTCTTTTTTCTCGTATTGGCCCAGACTTCCAGTGAGAGTGAGGGCACATGTGCCCTACCCGTGAAAGAACTGGATTTATCAGGACTCTTGTGTTGCCATCTGTCTACGAAACATGTGACTAGTTCTTAGTGATATGTCTACTATTGTTTGTGAAATGTGTAGTTTATGAAGCGGAGATTGAGGACCGTATGATTGCAATCAGGACAATCGGCACGCGTGACCAGCGCTCGATCTCGATCACGTGTGTTGGCGCCTCAACGCCCGCAGCTATAGTGATGGGTCTCATAGGTATTGTTGTTTATAAACATCTGCTTACCTTCTTCAATTTTCCATCATTTGTGTAGTGGGATGAAGGAGTTCCAATAGTATTCAATTGGATTCTAATGATATAAGCGGACTACGCAAACGAAAATAGGGTATACTAACGATGATGATTGTAAGTGGGATTCCATTAAAAAATTAAGAAGTTCAGAAAGACATATACAATACAAACAATAAGGTAACTCGATCGCTTCAAAATATTATGGTGAAAATTGTCGGTAAATAAAATGGCTAAGCTGGTATTAATCTTTCTTTTTTGGCTCTATTCAGTCTCTCGACTGGTTTGATGCAATCCTCTCTTGCGCTAACCTCTTCATCTCAGCATACCCTTACAACCCGCGTCCTCAATTATCTGCTTCATATATTCTAATATCTGTCTTCCTCTGCAGTTCTTACCTTCGACTGTTCTCTCCAACAATTCAACCAACCCTACATGTCTCAAAATATGACCTACCAGCATGTCTCTTCTTCCTGTAAGACTCTTCCTCAAACTTCTTTCCTCGCTTATGAATTCTATCAAAATAAAAGGAAACTTAAGAAAAGTACTACATTATGATCTCAGAGAACATTATCCTTTTTACTTGTGACTTTATTATGTTGAGACCAAATGCAGGCAATGATTCTGATGGAGGATAATAAATTCTGTGAAGTTAATATAAACCGCTAGACATTTATAAAAAAAAAAAAACAAAAAAAAAAAAAAACAAAAAAAACCAAAAAAAAACACATAAAAACTGCAATTATTTTTCAATTCGTATAATGTAGTTTTTAGTCATTGTAGCATTTCATTTTTTTAACGTAAAGTAAAAGACACACAAATAAAATAGTCAGGTTTAATTAAAAAAATCAATGAACTTTAAACAAAAAAGTTATTTTCTAGCGAAAATTCTTAGTTTATTATCAAAAGAGCACATGTCCTGGAAACAGCAAGTAGACACAAGGACGAGTTGAAATTTTCAATAAGCTGTTGAAAACACAGAGATACCATGTTGCTTAGGATAGAGTTGACAGATACTTCTTCTTGAAGCTAACGAATTTAAAAGTTCCTCTACATAAGGAATAAACAAGAAAGATGAGATTAAAGATGTATTATAAAAGTGGTAAAGGAGCGGTAGATATGATTACAAATAAATCAAATGAGTCAAAATGAAAGAGCAACAGGGGAAAATAAAATGATTGTGCATTAACATCAGAGGAACGTATAGAATGTAAACCTATGGATCCCGAAGAAGGATATGATGTGTCGAGCAATGTTTTAAAGAAGCACTTTTCCATTAGCAGGAATTATGAACATTTTCGTCCAGAAAGTAGAGAAGAAATAGCTTAATGGAAAGAATTTTGAACTGCAATCAAGTAAGATCCCACTAAATTGCTAAAATAACTAGAAACAGAAAATTAAAAGTTATATAAATTGTTCAAAAGACTTTATCGCTAGTTATTCATTATCTACCAGTTCCTCCGTATGCTGTACATACTGTAGATAGTACGTGCTATATCTGATAGACAGTTAGTTTAAGAAACTTCGTGATAAACAAACGTGGTTCTAATGTGTTTCTTACTGATAATCATTAATATACTTTTATTATCATCTAATAAAAAATTAACGAAAGCTGTTTATTTACTTACGACAGAGCGGATAAATTCCAAAGAAATTCCAGTCTTGTACTTACCTGTAAAATAAAACAAGTTTATATTAGCATTTATATAAGAACTGTTGTCTATCTTACAGTTAAACTAAATTATTTGTTCTTAAATGATTCATTATTACTACATACTACTCGTATGCATACAAGTCACTAGTGCGGCCTCACTTAGAATATTGTTGCTCCGTATGGGGTCCCCATCAAAAGGGATTAATGGAGGCATTAGAGATGTTCCAAAGAAGAGCCGCCCGATTCGTGACAGGTATATATAGTTGGAGGGAAAGCTTAAGTGCGATGTTGAAGGAGTTAGGTTGGGAAGACCTGGAGCACCGAAGGCGTTGCTCTCGACAGAAGCTAATTGAAAAATTCTCGACTGACGTATTTCGGAATTACATTAAACACATATTGCTACCAACAACATTCATATCTCGGAATGACCGCGAAAACAAGATAAGTGAGATCAGGGCCAGAACCGATTCATTTCTGTACTCATTTTTTACACGAGCGATTAGGGAATGGAATAGAAAGGATTTACCGGTCGAGTAAACATAAAATCTGATAGGAGTAGCTTTCGATAAAGCACCCCGGCCTTCCTGATCTGAGTTTTCCATGGTTTCCCTAGATCGCTCCAGGCGAATGCTGGGATGGTTCCTCACAATAGCCCATGGGCGCCTCCTGCCATATCCCGTATATCCCTTCCAAACTATTACCTTTCCGGATAGGTGCAATGCACCCTCCGCCAAACACTTTTTGTGAATCGCGGAGTAATAGTAGTAGTATAGTATCACGAAACAAGGGGGCATCGTAGAAACCGGGGTCATTAGATGCGCATAAGGACTGGTAGCAACGAACGGGAAGGAATTCGGCCATGGAATTTTGAAGGAACCATCCCAGCATTCGCCTGGAGTGATTTCGGAAAACCTTGTGTAAGGGTTAACTTCTTATAAATTATTAAATTTATCTAAAAATTTCCAATATCGTATCACTTTATTTGTCATCTATACATACGATACTAGGTTTACCATCACAGCTGAAAAATAGTTATCTTCTAACTAAAGTGCAATTATTTTACAACAATCACAATAAAAGTTATCAATTGCTTATATTTTGGTATCATTTTAATACACGTGATTCTTTTAAAACACGTCGATTACAATTTGTTCATACTATTATTCTTTATATCTGTCCTCGCTTTTATTTTCTCAAATACAAAAACAACTTTACGTCCATTCCGCCAGGATTTAGAACGGCTACATATTTATGTCTTCCAAGCCGTTTTCTCTTTTTCAACAACTGCAAACCAGAAATCTTGCTTCCATCTCGGATTGACGCACTGTTACCACAAAATCTTAAGCATCAAAGTTATTCTATATAACT
This sequence comes from Vandiemenella viatica, assembly GCA_031002005.1. Classification (NCBI taxonomy): domain Eukaryota; kingdom Metazoa; phylum Arthropoda; class Insecta; order Orthoptera; family Morabidae; genus Vandiemenella; species Vandiemenella viatica. The sequence continues at coordinate 98,697,193 of JARYHS010013630.1, read as the reverse complement.
GCAACTATTTAATAACAAATACGCTTATAATACTAAATTTCAGAACCAGTGAAGCTAAAAATATATCGTTCTGGCCGTACGGGAAATTGAACCCGCGTTCTCCTGAATGCCGGTCCAGAGTGCTACGTTTACACAGCAGGAGTGAGTTACTTCGAACTAGGAGATAAGTGTTTAAAACCCTGAGAAGGCGAAAATTTTTGCTTAAGCTGAACACCTGGAATACCGGGAAGGAGTCATCCCTTCCACCAACACCCTCGTCTCTCCCTGACCCTTCCCCGAAGAATAAACTAACCAGAAGCGAGGTTTCGAATATCTGTATTCATATTTAATCACATACTTTCAACAATTATATCCACATGGTAAACGGTAGTAAATGAGATAAAACCAGCCAATTATATATTTCATATTACTCGCTTCGTGGCATCTGACAAATGTAAACAATGCCGAAACACAGCCTTATTACACGATGTTCCTAGATAGAGTTCAAGTTAGCTCTGTGTTGGCTAGCGTTTCATTACGCCAAAGTCTAACTGGAGGGAGGACCTGTCGTGGTGCCACTGTCGCCAGGCCCGAGTCAATGACCTTTAAGCGTCGAGTAGACCGGCTTCAGAAACCCCATCCCCGGTGCATTACTCTCATCAACAGTATTATTTTCTGATTTAACATTACGAGAATAATTCTAGCTTTACATACAGTAATATCATGATATATTTATTTAATAATTAGTATTATTCTCCTTTTAATAAGCATACTTATCCGTTGGATCTTATTTTATACCTGTATTGAAGTGCGAATGGGCAACTAACAAGCAAGCATTGTGGATGAACATTAACGCTGAAGCCTGGCGTTTGGGAGTTCTCGAGTTCAGATCCCGGCACGTCCGTCCACAAGTCAGTTATTCATGTTTTATGGAAATCACTGCAGCCGAGTAACGGAATCATACCCTTTCGTTTTTCCCAAACCTCTCTAATTATTATAGTTATTATTATTTCACTTATTGCTTTACACCTAGCAGACGTCGAGGTCATTAAAGGCGGGTTGGGTCTAAGGACAAGGAACGGGAGGGAATTCGGCCATGGTCTTTTGAAGGAAGCATCCCGGCATTCGCCTGCAGTGATTTGGAGAAACCATGGAAAACCCAAATCTGGATGCCCGGACGGCGATTCGAACCAGCGTCCTCCCGAATGCGAGGCCTGAGCGTTATACGCTCACCCACCACTCTCATCCTCTGTAATTACCTTAACGTCAACGGGCCGTGTAGCAGAATAAGGGCAACTAACATTTTATGGGCTTAGTAATTAACTATTCTCAACAACACAGAAACAGTATTAAAATCTTATACATCACTCTTGTTTCGAATTTTGTCAATAAGTAATCAAATTTCCATCATATGAGAAAAGAAATCATAACCCAGACAGTGCAAAGAAGACGCAGCAAAACAAATGGCTCACAAAACACAAGCGTTGTCAGCTAAGACGGTTTCGAGAATTTCTTCTAAGTATCTACACTGAACTCCTCGCATCAATAACGTTCCTAATACACTAAAAACATATTTGTCAATTTAAATCATTGACAAAATAACGAATTTGTTTGCGTCATCCAGAACCTAAGCGAAGAGCTGTTATAGAAGGCAATGATCGCCCACAAAGGTTTCTCGGAATCGTATTCACAATTGCACGAATCCTGCGTTATTCTTATAAAGGAGAAATTAAACTGTAAACGAGGAATACTCTTACCGGATAAGAATTAAGTCAAATTACGGGTATTGCATTTGTTTCGTAATCCGTAATAACCATAAAGAGCAAAACATATCGATTTTTTAACTCTCGGAATACAAGCTTTCTCGGTAAGGAAATCAGACAATTGGTTCAACGAAAGCAATAAATCAAAGAGTTTCACAGAGAAATACAAATAGCCTCACTGTATATTCACGATATTACAGGAATACACGTAAGTCTTAGGAACGCGTTTATTGCTAGAAATTTAAATGGCGGTCTATCGATCTCTCTTTTCGTAGAACCTTGCCACCTGCTTGTTTCACCGAACCAAAAGGTTCCAAACTCTGTTCCTAAAATTCTGTTTTTGTTCCGGATTTGTCGAATATTTTACTAAAGTTCAAAACCAGCGAATGTCCGCATGAATCATTACTCTGAAAATTGAACATCAACTGTAAAACCATGTTTCAAGATCAAGAATGTTTTATTTTTTCTTCAGAATTTACGCCTCGTCGACGTCGAGATGATTAGAGGAGGAAGAGGATTAGAGGCAAGGAAAGGGAAAGAATTCAGTGATTGATTTTCCAAGGAACTATTCTGGCATTCGGCTGGACTGATTTCGGGATACCATGAAAAATAGAAATCCGGATGCCCGGATGGGGATTCGAACTCAGGCCCGAGTGTTACTGCTCACACACCGCGTTCGGTAAGGTTTTGCAAACATATCGACATAAATTTGAGTTTAATACCATTCCGTTTAATCGCCAGTGTTACTCAATGCTAATAGTATGTTTAAAATTCCTGTTTTGTGTGAAATAAAGGGCGTTTCAAAATGAATTCCGATGCTTAAAAGAATTTTTATTATTTGATTAATAATTATAAATCATACATCAAATGAAAGAGCAAATCAAACAATTTCGTTGTAGGGATGCGCATGCAATATTTCCTCTATCTTCCGCTGCAGAGCGCTAGTAACAAAGATGGCGACTGCTGAACAGAAAACATGTGTTATACAGTTTGCAAGGTGTGAATCTGTAGTTACAGTTCAACGAACGTTCTGTATTAAGTTCCACTGCAATAATAACATCCGTAGATGGTATAATCAGTCTGAAGACTAAACCTGACAGAAGAACTTGTTGAACGAGTGAGAAATTCTTTCGAGTAGTCCCAAGAAATCTATTTGGAAGGCTAAGCGTTAATTAGCATTTTCAATAACGTCTGTGTGGATAGTTTTATGGAAAAGCTTACATCTATGTCCTTATCGTTTACAGCTGTTACAAGCTCTAACAGCTACAGACTATCATTTACCTGACCACTTTGCAAACGAAACGTTGCTTCATGAAGCTCAAGATTTTCTTGGTCGTGTCATTTTCAGTCATTTCACCTAAGTGGAAATATGAGCACTCACAATGTGCGCATCTGGGGGTTATAAAACACCCATGAGGTGGTACAGTTGCAACGAGACTCCCAAAAATTGCATGTTTTTGTGTCATAATTCGGCGGAATGTTTTTTGGTCTATCTTCTTTGGAAGCAACTATATCTGGTGTTTCTTATCTTGTTGCGCCACAACAATTGCCTTTTCCTCAGGTGCAAGTTGATGAACTAAAGAACTTAAATTGGCAACAAGATGGTTCTCTGCCTCATTGGCATAACTCAGTACATGATTGGTTTGTAGCCAACTGCTGGATTGGCCGCCATGGGCTGGATGACAGGGCTTGCTTCGCATGATTTCCCCGTTCACCCGATCTAACGCCATGCGATTTTTATCTTTTAGGATTCATAAAGGATCACGTGTATGAACCTCCGCTACAGCTGACCTACCCGACTTCAGAAACAGGATTAAATCAGTTGTTGCAGTAGTATTAATTACTCCAGATACATTGATCAATGTATGCGAAGAACTCGCCTATTGACTGGATGTGTGCCGTGTTTCGAATAGTGGTAACATTGGACCCTTGTAGGTAAAAAAACTGTTCGATCTGTTCTTTAATTTGATGTATCATTTATAATTATTGTAAGTCAAGTAATAAAAATTCTGAAAAGTATAGAAACCCAGTTGTTCATTCTGAAACGCCCTGGATTCTTAAAATCTTTCTTTCAAACTAAAGATGTCGGTTTACAGAACATGATTCACTGCCAAAAACCGGATTGTTCGCTGCGTCTGAAGACTATTCTTATTCGTTTATATCATTTCATTTTAACAACGATTATAAATACCATAACTGACCCATCAATACTTAAAAAGTAATTGTTTTATAGGTTACTTTGCTACACTATCGCTGGTGGCATAGTAATATGAGCCACCTCTCTGACTGGCTCTGATTCAAGTCGGTAACGTTTTACGCAAAACAAATGAAAAATTTAATCTGTGCAGCACAAGTAGCTAATCAATTAATGCATCCGGATTGTGAAATAGAGACGTATTACGCTGCTGATGCCTTAGTTAGTCAGTAAATATATGTTTTAAGTTCATTCAGAATACTGATAATTCGTTGTATTTTTGCATGTACACTACTTAGATCAATTGTGACTCGTGAATCACATCAAAATCAGGGAACTAACAACTGTACAGCGATAACAAATGTATCGGATTCCCTGACTGAAATAAGAAATTTGTCATAAAACTAAGTTTTAAAGTTTGTTACACAATGGCAAAAACAAATAGCTCACTAGACGAATCTTATTTGATATCCTTCTTGCTTCAGTATCGCGTTACTTCTTGCATAAATATGCGTTAGAAGCATTTCTGTGTTTTCCAGAAGTAGAAGATTTTAAAAACTTTAAAGATTTCCTCGCCAAACATCAGGTATTCTACCTTTGAAGTTAGGCGAGCAAAAGAATATCAGACATGATCGTGTTCAGAGCACCTCTTGCGTTCAGTTCAAGAGAATTTGACAGCAAAATAATAGTAGGGTCTAATTATACTACTACGATTTGGGTACTTTTTAATAGCGGAAGAAGCTGCTATAGAAAATTACTAGATATACCTTTATTGCACAGTGACTTTTTCAGAGTAAAATTAGTCGAGAGAAATTACTACAAGATAAAAATGACAGGATGTCATTTGAGTGACCCATTATTCTGAATAACAATAGTTTCAGCATGAACTGATGGAGGGTAGTTTGAGTTACGAGTTCGAATACTTATTGGAAAATAAATAAATGTAATCTGTGGATCTAAATTCTTCACGACTGGTATCGGTACTTTTTTTATTTTTGAAGCATCCTCTTCTGATAACAGCGACTTTTTCGGTTTTATTTTTGTTGGAAAATTATTTTATAAAGCATCTCAGTGGGACTTACTTCGTTCACATTTAATAATATTAGAGCAAGCGCTTGGAAAATACGGAGAAGCTCCTACTAGATTAAGCAGCCTGTCATGATTATAACGGTCAACCTCTCTTGGAAGACTTTATACATTTACCAACATTTACTTACTTGCTTTACCACACATACCATTTCAAACAATTTCTTACTTTTTATCAATTTCTCTGGATAAACCTTACCTAGCGAATACATTTTGCGACCACTGGTATACATTAGACGACATCTGATGTGGTCTCTCTCATCATATTTTAAATAAAAAATCCAAACTGAAGGGAAAATTGCTCCACCGAGCATGGTGGGTGAACGGTTAGCGTTCCGGCCTCGCATTCGGGAGGACGCGGGTTCGAATCCCCGTCCGGGCATCCATATTTGGGTTTTCCATGGTTTCCCCAAATCGCTCCAGGCGAATACCGGGATGCTTCCTTCAAAAGGCCATGGCCGAATTCCTTCCCGTTCCGAGTCCCCAATCCCATCCCGCCTCTAATGACCCCGAAGTCGAAGAGGCCTATGTTCGCACAACAACTTTTTGACCAATGTTAATCACTTCGAACTATATTTGAATACACATTTATTCTACAGCCTCAAATATATTTATGCTGCTCTCAATTTATCTTTTTCCATAACTGTATCTCTCTTCTTGGCCGCAGGGGGAGCAATGTTTATACAATTCGTCTTTCTGACAACTTGCAATTCAACTATTCAACATAATATCTTTAGCAGCTCTTCTCTCACCGCCTCCATTACATCTTTCTCTCTTGTTCAACTCTTCTCTTGCTATAGCATCGCGTCTCCTATTGTCCGCTTTATTCTTTGCTCCAAAGCAGCAGTATTATTATTGGTATTTTAAACAACTCAGCAACATAATAAAATATATTTACATTTACAGACATTTTGCAAATTAGTGCAGTCCTTTATTTACTGAATTCAGTTGGAGAATTTTAATGATGAAAATAGAATCACCACGTATATGGAATAAAATTAAACTACGATAAATACACTAATAAACAGGTTTCAGAGCCATAACAAAACTGTTAATATATCTTGTACATCTTAGTAATTACAGACGCAACGCGGTATGAGTTATATCAACAGAGCTCAGAAAGTATTGCTTGTACGCCTTTGTAAGTGAATGGTTTCTGATTTGCAGCCCTTAATTTTAAGCACAAGAGAGATTTTGCTAATAATGGAAAATTAAACTGCTGAATAAAGTGAAACAATATGATTCTTTCTAGATTAAATAATGACATGTTTACTGTTCCTGTTTTTGCAAACCAGTAACCGTAGATATATATTAAGTTATACAATTATAAGTTATACAATATTTCCTCCAACGTTTCCCATTATTCCCGTAGTTCATGTTTATCACAAGCATGTTGATGAAATTTTCTTAGCCACGAGAATTTTTTAGTCCCTATTAACAAACTGCGAATCACAAAATTTCAGTAAAATTTTGCAAATACACATGTATCATTTATCACATAATTTAACTACCGTTGCAAAATAAATTAAATAAAATGTGACCGAGCTTAGACAACTTCTCAGATAGCTTACTAAGTTGGTCATATTGTTTATAATTAAGTTCCGTGTTTTATAAAGCATATTGTAACATTTAGATCAACACTCTCCATATCTCACAATTATGTATCATTCTCCTTAAAGGCGAAAGAGATAAAAGCATAAAGATCACTCTGATTCTCCGATCAACTATGTCATTACAGCTTTAAAAGAAACTTAAAGATAGCATAATATCGGAATCGTGTGCTGTCATCGAAATTAATATCCCAACTTTTATCAATTTGAGCCTCCTCCGAAGCTATTAGTTTATTGTCCGCGTTACATACCAGATAGGAAGACAGTACACCCAGATTACTTTCTAAATTTCAGGTATAAAGTTGAAGGTTCGTATGATAGTAATGACTTGGCGACAGGGTTTTTATTAGCAGCACATTCCGCTATTCTGTTAGCCGCCTTAACCTACCCCGGTAATCCTACCGGGTTTAGGAGACCTACAGTTTAACGTGGGATCCGAACTACAGAGGTGCTGTTGCTTACTTCACATTACACAGCAACCTGTGCCCGAGATAACGGCTGGACCGAGCCCCTCTGAAAATCCCAGGTGAAAGCAGAGGACCTTCCGATCCGCAGTCAGACGCCTCATCCGCTCTCTTCTGGCATAGAGGGTTATGCTATACAAAACTACACAGACGGAAAAAAAAATCCCAACACCAAGAAAGACTTGTGTTAGATAAACGAAATTTGGTAGGCGTGTTTATACATCTGAAAGATGACATCGATTCAAATTTCGCGCTTCGCGCATAAGTGTGGCGCTAGTAGCGCTACTCAGAGCTTGCAAATCAGGTTTGCTTTAAATACGCGCTGTAAAGTTTGTGAACGTTATTTACCGCTGAGATTTGACATAGTGAGTTGATGTTAGCCAAGAATGCCTTTAAGAAGACGAAGAAGCCATTATCAACAGCTCACCGAGTTTGAACGAGGTCGTGTAATAGGGCTACGAGAAGGTGGATTTTCTTTTCGCGATATTGCAGAAAGACTTGGCTGGAATGTATCCACTGTGCATGATTGTTGGGTGCAGTGGTCAAGGGATGGTACTGCCTCAAGAAGACCGGGTTCCGGGAGGCCACGTGGCACTACTGAGAGGGAAGACCGCCGTATTCGGCGTACAGCTGTGGCGCATCGTACTGCGTCTGCGGCAGAAATTCGAGCTGCAGTTGGTACCACAGTGACACAACGAACTGTTAGAAATCGGTTACTTCAAGGACAGCTCCGAGCCAGGCGCCCTGTAGCGTGCATTCCACTGACTACAAGCCATCGCCGTTTGCGACTCCAGTGGTGTCAAGCCAGAGCTCATTGGAGGACGGAGTGGAGATCTGTTGTGTTTTCTGATGAAAGCAGGTTCTGCCTTGGTGCCAGTGATGGCCGAGTGTTGGTCAGAAGGAGGCCAGGGGAACGCCTGCAACCAAACTGTCTGCGGCCTAGACACACTGGACCTACACCTGGAGTCATGGTCTGGGGAGCAATTTCCTATGACAGCAGGAGCACTCTTGTGGTTATACCAAACACACTGACTGCAAATTTGTACGTCAGTCTGGTAATTCAACCTGTAGTGCTGCCATTCATGAACAGCATTCAAGGGGGAGTTTTTCAACAGGATAACGCTCGCCCTCATACCGCTGTTGTCTCGCAACGTGCTCTACAGAGTGTCGACATGTTACCTTGGCCTGCGAGATCACCAGATCTGTCTCCAATTGAACACGTATGGGATATCATTGGACGACAACTCCAGCATCATCCACAGCCAGCACTGACCGTCCCAGTATTGACAGCACAAGTACAACAAGCATGGAACTCCATACCACAAAGTGACATTCGAAACCTGTATGACACAATGCATTCACGTTTGCAGGCTTGCATTCAAAATTCTGGAGGTTACACCGGCTATTAATTTAACAGTATTTCACATTTGAAATGCATTTTCTTGAGCTTAAATTAACCTGTGATCTTGAAAATTTAATCAATTAAACATGTTAACTTGACAAATGCATTGTCCAAATTTCATTACTCTACAATAATTTTTTCTTGGTGTTGGGATTTTTTTTTCCGTCTGTGTATTTAATATTAGAAACTGCATTCCAAAGTCACTCCAGAATTTGTACCATTATAATTTTGCTGTAGTAACGTCTGTAACTGATATAGTCTGATGTTGATTTACGCTTCTTATTTTATTCGTCTCTTAATATCTAACATATTGTTCGAATTTTTAATCTATTGCATATAGTATTCAATCTTTCATTTCATCCAGAGATAATTAATAGATCCAGAGGTAATGAATAGATTAAAATGAGAGCAATAAGTGCCCTTAGACTACTAGATATATCGTCATGTCAGAAGAGAATATGTACTTACGGACAGTTTTACACACCTTTTGACCCAGATTGCTTAGACTCAATGACGATGTCTCTCTTTACACGGTATTAGCCAAAGCAATGAGAAACAAACAGTCCAATGTCCTCTTTTCCCTGTCAACCTTCTAGGAGAGGAAGACCACAATTTACCACTATACAATGTTGTATTTTATGGCCAATTTCAATTTTTTAAAAGCTTTTTTCCCCTTCTCCTTGATCCACTTATTTCTCTAGGTATAACAGCGGACGCGGCACTTTTTCTATTCCTTGTTATTTGCTACTGCGAACTCATAAGTTTCGTGGGCGACTATTAAATTGGTTATTTGATGAAAAGCTTTTTACATAAGCCCGCGACAGCATTACATAAAGGCATGTGGTGACCAGCCCCACCCACGTGTGTCCTTGGAGCCTCCACTCAAAGATATTAGGTTTCTAGTAGGTAGCAAGCTTTCCTAAAAAGAAAGGCTGTATGACGCATAGCCAACGTCGGATCTGCTCTATATTCAACATGAAATGAGCTTCCTCAACGTTTTACAATGATGTGGATACAGACCCTTCGCATTAGTAAAATGGATTTCATAAGTGGACAGACAACTAGAAAAGAAACTTAAAACATCGAGGATATTCATGACGGAAGGAGCATGCCAAACATTTGAAGATATTATTTCACATAGTTAGTTGCCTACGCTAACCAATATGGAGACAAACTCAATTTTCAAATTCGTACAGTATATATCACTGCGTGTTTGTATTGATATAACCTTTTTAAAACGAAAGTTTCTTTTTTTAATACGAGATTCTTTCATCTCTTTGCTGTTTCCCAGGAGGTGTAGCCCCTCATTCCGTCTGACTTTGGCACTAGGGTAGAGGTGACGGGGTCAGCGCCACGCTGAACTAAATCGCTGTCCTAGCAAAAGTTTATACGTAATAAAAAAAATTATACCACGAATTCTCGACAAAAGGCACGGAAAGTATTAGTACAAAATTTAATATAATTGCGATGGAGCACTTGCTCCGGTGACAATTCTCCTACACACCCATTATTCCCCTTTCCTTTTCTTGCTTACTTACTTTTTCCCTCTACTAATTTCAACTTCAAAATCTTTTAGCATTTCTTGTAAATTATTCATCATTTATCTTGGTAATTTATTCCAATCCCAGGCGCCATTACCTACGGAAGAATACAAACTTGACTTCTACAAAGTAACAGAAGCCCCTACTGAAATAGATTTTCAAATGTAGAGCGGGAACATTAAATCACTAAATGAAAGCAATTAAATTAAATTTGTTCTTAGTTTAGTTTCTACGCACTGGCAGAAAACGACTTCTTTTCTTATAGGAAATTCATCTAAATTAATTGATATTGTACAGAAGCAATTAATTATGAACCGTAGCGCCGACCCTCTCGAGTTTTCTTCTTCCCGTTCATTGCAGAGTGGAAACAGGGAGACAATAAGGGAAGAGCGCTCCAACCCCGACCGTCGCCCTGGCAACACAGTGCGGCTGTCATGTAACAAACTCCAGACCAACTCTGCCCACATTGTTTTCTGCCTATCAAACGGAAAACTTAGATACGATGGCATCTAGGATCATCATTAATGTTCCATACATATTTTTACCATTCGCCGCATTTACTGGATATTTACTACAAAAACTAACAGTAATTTTTATCTTATTTTTCTTTTTGATATTTCTCATAACTATCGTTACCTTCCTTTTGTTGCATTTTCATTCGTGGCCAGTTGCCAAAAAAGAAGTAACTGAATGTCAAATTCTGGTCATCAAATGTATTGCCTTCGTGGTATCGATTAAAAGTATTCACAATGACTTTTCAGGTTTAGTAATATTTCAGACATGGTTTGGTTACAACAAGCAACTGAAGTATAAGTATTCAAGTTTTGCCATTTTAAGAACAAGCTGTGTCAATTAGGTCACTACAATAAACATTTACAAGAAAAATGAAATTTAAATTATATCATACCACTCGTCTGGACAGACAGAAAATTTGCAATCCCTTTATTCTTTATCTAAGATCGATTCACTATTGAACACTATGCGACGTCATTCATTCTGTTCCGCTATTCTGCACTACCTCGGATAGCCATCACAGGCAAGTATGGCGGCGACCTCGAGGGAGGTCCCATTCTTCCAGTGTATTGGAGAGGCACAGCGGCGTTACTCCTGGCTTCATACCGTACAACTACAGGTCACGGCTGATAGTGATTGAGGGAAATCTGAAGCCACAACGGTACGTCACGGACATCCTGCGTCTTTATATGTTACCTCTCATTAAACAGTATCCCAGTGCTAACATCCAGGGTATCAGAGACCAGTTACAATAGTTGTGTTGGACCACCTTGCCTCAGGAGAGGATACAACCGTTTTATTCCACCCTTCCTGACCGAATCACTGCATGCATCCAGGCCGAAGTGGGTGCAACCTTATACTGATTAGTGCCCCATACAGCCATGTTATTTGCATATATGACACGAATTTGTGATCACATACCTTCTCAACCCACGAAGTTTCATTTCGTTTCCTCCCCTCATTCTGGGCGCTTCACTTTTTTTGTCAGGCAGTGTATTTTTTTATATTTAAAAAGGAAAATCTTAGCTTATATCTGGATAATTTATTTTATATATTACGTATATAATTTTAAAGAGAATATAGAATTTCCTACAATTTTACAAAAAAATCTGTTATGGTATTCTTATGAATTTACGACAAAACAAACTTATAACACTATAAGAAGTAAGTGGTTTGGTAAATTGATGTTACAGTTAAGAAAGTATAACTAAGCCAGTTTCGACAGAATATCGTTTCCGTAGTCAAGTGGAATAAACGATTTACAGAAGACGCCAGGCAGTATATGAAGCTAATAAAAATATTCTTGCATGCTCATTTGCGAATACTTTACGTAGCTCCTCCAATCCTCTTCCAGTGTCTAGGAGTTTACGCATTCTAATGATAATACTGTATAATGTTATCTAGAACAATATGATCCTCCGAAGAGACTGAAGTAGATGCATAAATACGGGTTCAACGTTTAAAAAGAAAGATGAATATCTGGAATAAACTAGGTAATTAAAATGCATGAAAGTTTTTGACTTTTTTAACCTTCATCGTCCAGTATACGCCATTCGTTCATGAGGTACGTAGTCACTCATCATTAGAAGTGACATTCAGAACTAGTACCGTCATTCTTTGAATGACACGTAAAACTTAATTCATAATTTTAAAGCAACAGTTCCCCTCCTGCTACCTTTACGCCTCAAACATCTCTTTTTCTTTCCCTCTGCAGTTTTTTTCCTTCTAAAAAATTAACCAATCCTGTATTTATAAAGAAAGATTTATTTTACATTACATATCCTAGTTATATGACTAACTTACAATATTCCTTTTGCTTATAACTTTTTGGAACTTATTGCTTTAGTAATCTGATGGCCTACCTAAATTTAATAAATTTCTGAAGTAGCGCATGTGATGAGCTTCTGTTTTTCAAATTTCACAATGTCCAAGCTTCACTTTAGTCCAATGACATGATTTATGGGTCAGTCAAATACAGCGCTACATGGCTTAGTGCTCATAATACTTACAATAGGTATTTTTCGCATCCTTGGTGGTAATCAAAATTCGTATCATAGTTTTTGTTGATAACCACAGCATCGATTTGAAAACACGTCAGTAATAACTATGGCGCGTATTAAAGGCGATTCTCCTGAAGGAAAAAAAAGTAAGGTTGAGATATGATAAATTATTTTTTGATATTTAGAAACATGACTGCCACAATTTATCGCTATGTAAAATTTCAGAGGAAAATAATTAATCAAACTGTTTGCACCAAACTCCCTGGTGTATTTTACGTAGATAATATCTGAAACAGGAAACACGAAGTTTCCAAAGTTAACAAAACGGAGTTAACAGGGTGTAGTTCCGCAGTTATGAGAACCGGTTGATTTATTCAGGAACGGAAGTAAGAATAAGCTCACAGGCTCTGTGTGCCAAGTAACGTGTTGGGTGTGGCGTAAACTTAAAGAAAAAAGTATATAGCGGTTCCGGAAGAACTTTTTGTGCCGCTAACATATCTGGTGTTATGCAACATCAGGGGAAGTTAGCTCCTAATTCCTTTTTGCTTTTTTAATGATGACATACATTAAGGGAGCAGTTATTTAATGCAGCTCACAGCAGCTTTTACACAGATTGCTTGCCACGAACGAGCAGCAGAGCAACTTGTCCGACGTATTCTCAAAAAAGATGCCGAGAAAAAGAGAGGTCATTGTTTTCTGTCCAAAACAACTGCTTCGCGCTCGAGACGCACCTTCCTTACCCAACTCACATTAGCGTCGGGCAAGCAGATCCATTTACGTCCTTCTGCTTTATTGCACTAACCGATACGATTTTAGATATATCCAACTAAATTGAAATATACGACAAATCACTGAAAATGATGACTTACCATCCACTTCAGAGACTAACACAGCAATTTTTTTTGCTTCTGGCTTTACGACTCGTCAACGATGAAATAATTAGAGTCAAAAGAATATGGGGGGCAACGAATGGGAAGGAGTCATCCATGGTATTTTTTTAACTATCCTGGCATTTACCTAGACGTGTTTCTGGAAGTGTCTTGAAATCAAAATGTGGCTGACTAAGCTGGGATATGAACCCACGTCCTCCCGAACGTCAGTCCCGCGTGTTACCGTCAGGTATTGCAATTTCGCAGTGTTTTCAGTATCGTAGGACATTTGCTGAATTGGCGTGGATTAAAGCTGAAATTTGTAGAGGGCACCATAAGCGGTTACAGGAAAGGGGAAAATGGGTTTTTAGGGAAATTGCAAACAAATAGTGATAGATTTTCAGAGAGCTTTCTGTTTAAATCATAAACGTCTGTGTAACGAATTAACTTAAATATTAAATAATAAACAGTAAATAGTAGTTCAGCTAATAAAATGGCATTAATTTTAATATGTCTAACATCTGTTAAGTATATTCTGTAACTATAAATTAATTTCATGCGCATTAAAGTAATTTTATGCTTTCACATTTTTCATTCTAAACCTACTTGTAACTGCGTTCTGATAGTTCTGCATCCACTATCTTGCCGTGTAATTTGATATTTTCACTCTTAAAGGGCACAAGTTTTCGAAATTAATTTGGCTCAAGTTACGCGACAAACTGGCTGTACCTCCGTTTATATACAATGAGGTTTGCGCCAAATTTATCTGTGTTTCGCTGATTCTGCTTTCATCTTTTAACATTTTGCTCTTATCGATTTTTAATTGATTTTAAATTGTGCATAGTTGTGTGTGTGTGTGTGTGTGTTAACTGCTTAACGTCTCTTAACAGCGAGGTCTTTAGAGACGGGAAAGGATGGGGGGCAAGGAATGGGAAAGAATTCGGCCATGGCCTTTTGAAGGAAACATCCCGGAATTTTCCTGGAATGATTTGGGAAACAATGGAAAACCCAAATCTGGATGCCCGGACGGGGATTCGAACCGCCGTCCTCCAGAATGCGAGGCTAGAACGCTAACCGTTACACCACCACGCTCGGTCCACAGTTGTGAATTTTGTACTAAACATTATTATTTTGTCTCAAGTCACGTGACAGATGAGAAAGGTTAACTTACTAAGGCCACATTTGTTCTTTTCTAGATTTTTCTGTCGAATGGCTTTTATCAGTTGTCCTTAGTTGCACAGGTTTTGAGTAATAGTCATTTCAAAATGACACTTTCCGCGTCACTTATAATTCTGAGATGCTGCCCAATAGCGACCGGAGAATACATAGTCACCTTAAAAAGCTGAAAGAATTTAAAGTTGAAGTTTGTAGAGGGTGCAATAGGCTGGTACAGGAAAGGGGAAAATGGGTTTCTAGGGAAATTGCAACCAGATCGTGCGCTCCATCACAATTAAACTAAACACACGCGAGTCAAATGTCAACTATAAGGGCACGGCTAAGCGGGACAATGCAAACGCTCGACCTGAGTCGGGCTCAACAGCGACGCCATTATACGGGTTGCGGATCCAGCGAGATTGCGGAATCCCGCTACTCTGGACACCAATCATTAGTTACCGCTCATCTATAGGGCCTGGCACGAATATAGCGCTTATTAAAAACCTGTTGAAGTAGTTAATACCGTAACTTGTTTTGAACTTTTTCGCCCTAAGCCAAAAGTTAACTGACGCGTCATTGTTCATATCTATTTCTTTACCTTAAAAAAAAAAAAAAAAAAAAAAAAAAAACGAATGCATATGACTGCAGCCGTTACGGTGCATTATTTTTCTTCAACAATTTCAGAATTGACCATAAAAGCAGATTTCATAAGCACACTTGATCGAGCCAAGTGGTAGCACGTATTAATTAATGGATAACTGCGTTATACTTAACGTGTTTTACCTTGCATATTTTTCTTTCGAAGTGGGTAAACGTATCTAAAACAGGCCATTTACATGGACAAAATAAATGAAAGACAATTTTTGTGCACAAATTAAATTTGAAAAATTTTATTCTAGTGCTTTGGGATATACAATATTCTTAGGCTTTCCGTCTTATGCAAAACAGAGTGCCCAGCGTTTCTCGCAGGCCGGATATGAAAGTTCTGGTGTTTTATCCCGTTTGATTATTGTTCAAGATTGTTTCGCTCCAGGTTTGTTAAAATATTTGATATCAAGATATGCGCAGACATTTTAAAGTTACGTTTTTCTTTTGATATATCCGATGAAGGTATTTCACCCGTTTTTAATTATTAACATTAAATTATTATTTATGGAAGATTCATCTTGATTTTCACTATCTTTGTTCGCCATATGGATGATAATACCGTGTAGTTTGGAGGTAGATATCACCTTTCACGTGTGAGGTCGTCTATTGACAACTTGGACTAAACAAGTTGTGTTAGGTAGTTCAGCTTTACAACAAACATCACCCTGATTAAATAATTTGCCGATGTGATGACAGTTAAAATTCAAACTTAAACTCTGAGCCATCAAGTCACTTATAAATTATTATTAATACTTGTATGTTCTTTTTTTTATATGTGGAAGGTGTAGTTTCTGAGAGGGATCCAAGACAATTCCAGAAGTTTCTGTTACTATAATTTCAAAAATGGTTGAAAATTTAATTGGCATGGCGGATATAAAAACTTCGGGACACCTTCCAAAGTTCAATTCGAAGGAGTGTTAAGAAACTCGTCATACTTCAAATTATATTCATCCAATTAAGTCCATAATTTCACATAACTTGTTTCCTCTTTCACTGTTTGGGCTCTAATTAATTGGTTAATATGTTTGTAGGGACTAAGGCAAATCCACAAATTAATGAAGTTGGAATTAGATGTATATCTTTCAACAAAAGATTGCACTGATATATAGGTTCTTAAGTATGACAGGAAAACTACAGCGATCATTATTACTATTTTGTGGATGACTTTACGTCCCATAGAACTTATTAGAATCTGGAAGGGACTGGTGAGAAGGAACAGGAAGGATTTGCCCATGCATTTTTGCCTGAAGCGCCCACACATTCACCTGGAGTGATTTCGGAGAGCCATGGAAAACCGATGGTCGACGTGAATTCGAACCCGTTTTTCGCCAATGCCAGGCCAATTGTAAATTTTAAAGGTAGCCTCGGAAATAAAAGCTGTAATTAGAATTTATCAAAATATTTTGAGAGTCAGTGGATCGTCTTGAAGATTACCTAAATAAAACAATTTCCAGGTCTGTAGGGCTATACGATATCAGCGGAGCTACTTTACACCGCGCGAGGTAATGGCGTCATAATACTGCGGGAGTCACCGCGGGAGGGTTGGCTGCTATGGTACGGCCATGTACTGCGCAGCAGCACTTTAGTTGCGAGAACTGCACTTGCAAGTCCAGAGGACCAAAGACCACGAGAACGATCCAGGAATCCCTGGCTGGATACCTCGCGGGAGAACATGCAATTAATTTGTCTCACCTGAGGATGCACAAGAGTGGCTTTTATGGAAGAAGAAGTCCAGTATAGCAGACCCTGCAAGGTTAGGCAGAAGAAGAGTAAATCACGAGAAGTTTCATTTTCAAACAGTTATTAGGTTGTAATATACCCTGAATCAGCATGACACTGCTAGAACTTCTGCCAGCTCACCCATATAATTATTTTCACATCATGGTTTTTCCAAATTTTGTATTATAATTGGGTTAAGTTTGGTGAGAGTTAAAGTGGTACGAAATAAAACATTTCTGAGTTAAACGGTTCAGAAATTATTTGAGGTAGCATACTAACCAAAGGGTAAATGTATAATGGTTCATTCTTTCAGTCATAAGGTACGGAAAATTATTATTATCTTTTTTTTTTGGTAGCATTCTGAGAAATAAAAGTAAAAAAAAAAAAAAACTAATCGTATGTAGATACAGACTGCTTTGTTGTTCACGTCATAACACTTGAGTGAGGTGTTCCATGCGAGAACAGTGATGTTTATGGGCGAGCGAGCAGCCGCGGTTGTTTGCTGGGGATCAGCAAACGTATCGCCGAGTGCGTCCCTCTGGAAAGGGCAAACAGAACCCGAGCAGAGCTCCAGTGGGCCACGCAGCCAGCGATACTGCCGCCGTGTTAAATGCTTTCAGATCGGCATTCGCTACCACTGATATTAAGTCCCGATATAAAATAATCGGTGCTTGGGTACAGAATAACAAATTTCACCGTCTCGTCCAAAATCGAAAACTTAACCTTAAAGCAAAGTGATACCATAATTCGCGAACAGCCGGCATCGGTAGAATAGGGGCAAGCGCGTACCAAGGGTGGCCGGTTCGAGTCCGGCCAAGGGTGAAGGTGATTTCCATTAAAAGTTGTATCTGTTCGGTGTCGTTTCTCAGTAACATACAGTTACGTTGACATATACAGTGTGATTCAGGAGGAAATATTGAAGGAGGTGGTTGTACGGACAATATTGAGCAAGAAAGATCATATGAACATATGTCTGATTAACATTCATCTTGGAGATAGGAATGTTATGCACAAAATAAACCTCAGAAAATTATCAAGTGTACACAAATAACTTATTGGTTGAAAAACGAAATGTACAAAGTAAAAGTAAACACAAGAGACAAATTACTCGCACGCACTGTAAACACTGCTACCCTCACGAAAGTATACCAAGACGTACTTAGAAGACCTATACATACTGTTGCGACGAGAGCTGCAAAATCTATTCAACTCCATGGTGGAAGTTTCGAATATTTAATTTAAATGTTTGTAGATTACGCGTGTTTTTCATGAATAAAGTACTTTAATATTGTTCATGGTACTAACTCCTTCAAAATTTTAATATTTACCATTCCTATACATATAAAGTAAATACAATGGCCTTGGCTGAATAGCTTGGCCATTATACTTCATTAAAAATTGTACTTTACTAAAAATACTAGTACTTACTTGGCTGTGACATTATCTTTTGAAGTAACACTTACAGAAGTAATTTAATAAAGTTACGTACTTATTGACATCATCCTTACTGTACAGTGAGATCATCTCTGCCCCTGTTTAACACTTCAAGTTTTCTTAACGGTCCAATTGGTATTTCAGTCAGACAGACCATTCAGTCATGGTCTTTGACCATAAAAACTAATTTGTTTTTGTCCCTAGAAACAAAGTTTTTTTTATTTTTTAGCCTCTGTGCAATGCATTTTTGGGTTACTTCCATCTTAATTACCCCAACAACGTTTACATTCAAAGAATAGGTCAGATCACTTAACGCGGTCGAGACCCGTGACCGTAAAACGCAGACTCTGAACAAATTATCTCTCTGCCGATTCGGGACTATTCATGATCCATTACCATACCCAAATTGTTTTCTGTATGCCTCACTGAATACTGTGTTGAGTAAATATGTTTTATTCATCGGTAGAATAGCGAGAAATGGCAATGTTTGGAATTTGAGTTGAATAATATAATTCTTATATGTAAAAATTCCCTTCTTGACCCTGCGTACCATAGCGTCCTATCAATAGCCAGGTAGAAGTACTTTAAAATTATTGGTTAATATGTAGTTGTGCTTGGTCCACTAATATGTTTATACTTATTATCCTAAATAGGAGAATGATCTTCGGAATTCTGCTCCTCTAAACGCGGGCTTTGTAGATTTTGCATATAAAATGTCAAAATTAAAATTCGATTATTTACAAAAAAAAAAAAAAAAAAAAAAAAAAAAAAAATTGTAGGTCTACATTTCTAAAGTCTGTACAGACTATTTATTTCTGTAAAATGTGATACATTAAAAACATGTTTTATCCCCCTAAGAAAAGTTATATACTACGAAACAGTTTAATAACCAAAATTTCAAATGCAAAACAGCTATTGCCATCATGATCTTCGATTTTAATTCTGAGATTTATTTATTTTAGAGATCTTATGTTTTTGATAATCTGCATTCTATATTAAGTAGCTAACAAAATTTACATTCCCTACATTAACTTTGAATTTTAAAAATAATGAATGGAATATGAAACGAATAATTTGTAAGTAAGTGTGAGTAATATAGGCAGGCGCATGAGAAAGTTATTGGAAAGTTGTTGTTGAAAGACGAGCAAACTTAAGAATTGAAAACTCTCGAATATGAATGTATTTACGCTTTGCACAAAAGTGGCTTTTTTTTTCCTCGAAGATCAAACTTGAACTTATAATTGACAAATTCGTATCAAACAACGTGCGATAGTACCAGAAACGATTTTAAAAGACGGAAACATTTCATCTCTCATTAGAACTTTATAAGAATTAAAACATAGAGAAAAATCAATAAAAAGGTGTCATTTTATTTTTATACTGTTAGATATTTAAGAAAGATTTCAGATCAATATCGATATACTATGTAGAATATTCAAGAGTTTTCTTGTTGGAGATGATAAAAGAAAAATGCATTCTTAAGGCTAAATATTTACTCTTAAGTCGAAGTTTTTTTTTGAAGAAATTAACTTGGGGTCTGAATTACGAGCTCCGTATTTGTAATTGTACTATTTTATCCAATAAAATGGAAATTTCTAGTAAGTAAAAAAGAAATGATGCCATCATAGCGAAAAGGATTCGTTATAAGAGAGCCAATGCTTTGTATAAATTGATTAAGGAAATTATATCATTGCTTCCTACATAGCTTGATTTAAAAGAAATACAGCTATTACATAAAGCTTTAGTCTTCTGTGTGGGTGATACTAATAGTTCGAAGCTATTTCATGTGGAGTGAAGAGTGAATTGTGAAAGAGATAATTGAAATCTCATTGGCCTTCCAACTATTCTACGAAACACTGATTTTCAGTCAAAAAGCATATTAAGATTGGTTATTAATAGATTTGTTCAGAAAACATGGATATCATTGTCGTAACTAAAACATAATAGTTTTTACAGTCTACTCAAAAGAAACTAATTTACATTTCCGTGTGCATGAACACAGGCACTTGCTTATGGGGGAACTCAGATACTAAGAAATTATTATACGAGAAAACTATTTGGAATAAAACGGGGTATTTAAAAACAAAAAATATTAAAAAATATTCATAATATATTAAAAACGCAAATAACATCAAAAGGATTTTACGAAAGTATATGAAATGAATTTAAAAAGTTCTATTGAAGTCAAGGCAAATAAAAAATAATTTTTAAATTGATAAGTTCTTCCAGAAATTAAACAAAAAATCTTACCCTGTGTGTAAATTACGAAGAATAAAATTAAAATTATTGCTTATTTCTCATGGATTAAAGGTTTAAAAAAATATAAGATTACAAAAATTATATTTATCCATATTTGAAAATTTGCAAGAGTTACAAGATGATAATTTCAAATGGCAAAAAACACTTGTTTTCAATATTTCACCTCTGAAATCGATGAGTAGGTCCTTTGAAATTACTGTATAAAAATACTATTCAAATCACAAATTTCTCGCAATTAGGGTTCGGTAAACTAAGGAATTTAACAGACATCTCGTATGTTGTGGCACCATACACAGCCATTAACCCGGTCCAAGGGAGGTAGAGTCACCTTCCCCATACTCCACTTGAGTAATCAAATAATTACTTTGGATGTTGTTTGAAATGAAAATAACAAAAAGAAAGGAATTGTCAAAGTTAGGCCATTAAAGAGCAATTCAATAAAAACATTAAATGATGAACTTCTCAATGAGGACTGGAGCACTGTTTATAAATTAAAAGGGGTAAACAATAAATTCAATTACTTTCACCAAAGGTTTTTGAAAATTTACGAAAGGTGTCTCCCTACAAAACTAGCTCCAATTGTTCAAAAACGAGTAAACAATAATTGGGTTACAGTTGGCATTAAAACATCTTGCAGACATAAAAGTATGTAAAAGTTAGGAATTTGCTTCTCAGACAGCATTACAAAACTTAATGTAGAATTTTAACTAAAGTAATAAAAGAAGTTAAACGTTTGGCAATAAATGATGAGAATAGTAGTTCAGATAATAAGGTAAAAGTGTTTGGAACATTATTAAAAGAGAAACAACCGTATCATCCCTTGAACATATCTATAAGCGTTAATGATAAACTTGTAAATGACCCCTCTTATGCAGGAAGTGCTTTTAATAACTGCTTCTTAACAGTTGCTGAAAAAATAAAAGGAAAATATATTGGGAATATGGATGCTATAGCAATACTTAAATCCTTGTCACCAAAAACAGCATCTATGTCTCAATTTTCCACCAGTCAAAATGAAATTGAAAAAATTATTAAATACCTCACAAATAAAAAGCCATTTGGTTATGATGAGGTCTCAACCCATGTAGTGAAACAATGTAACACCAGCATTAGTAGAGTTATTAGTCATATTTGTAATAGTTCTTCCGAAGAAGGTATCTTCCCTGACTCACTCAAGAAGTCAATAATCAAACCGCTTTATAAAAAGGGTGATACCTCAAACATTGAGAATTACAGACCCATATCACTTCTATCAGCATTTTCAAAAATCATTGAAAAAGCAATGTATAGAAGGGTGTATGCACAAAAGAATGACCTATTCAGTAAAGTACAGTTTGGTTTTAGGCAAGGTGTTTCAACAGATTCAGCAATTTTTGCTTTTATAAACAATATACTGGAATCAATGCATAAAAAATTAAATTCCCTAGGTATATTCTATGATCTTGTTAAAGCTTTTGACTGTGTTGACCATGAGATTCTCCTAGGAAAATTAGACCACTATGGAGTTAGTGGTAAGCCAGGACTTTGGTTTAAATCATACTTGGAAAATAGAAAGCAATGTGTTTCACTGAAAGATGCTAACACACGAGATGTTATAAACTCAGAATGGGGTATAGTCAAATTTGGTGTGCCTCAGGGTTCAATTCCTGGCCCTCTGCTGTTCTTAATCTATATAAATGATCTCCCACATATACTAGGTGATAATGAATACGTGGTGCTCTTTGCAGATGATACTAGCATATCGTTGAAAGACCAATCAGTACAAAACCTAGAAAACACAGCAAATGATGTTATAAAGAAAATTAACTGGTGGTTTAATGCTAACAAACTAATACTTAATGTAGAAAAGACACAGTTACTTCAGTTTGTTGCAAAAAATAAAACAACGGACAGCTATAATGTGATATCAGAAGGAAAAGCAATTAATGAAAGCAGTTTCACAAAATTCCTGGGTGTATATATAGATAACAAATTGAACTGGAAGCAACAGATTCAACAACTTCTTAAAAAACTGAATTCTGCAATATTTTCACTGAGGATACTATCTAGAATAGCTAATATAGAAACCAGAAAGTTAGTATATTTTGCATATTTTCACTTCCTGCTCACTTATGGCATCTCATTCTGGGGAAACTCGTCACAAGCGCAGAGGGTATTTAAACTGCAAAAGCGTGCTGTAAGAACTATTAGTGGAGCAAGCCCACGGACGTCGTGCAGAACTCTATTTAAAAACCTAGGTGTACTAACAATACCAGCACAGTATGTATACTCCGTACTATCATTTGTAGTGGAAAATCTTGAACAATTCAATCTTAATGCTGACATACATAGCCATGATACTAGGAATAAATATAATATTTACTGTCAATAGTGCAGAAAGAGATAAAAATTACTGGAGCATCGTTATTCAATGTCTTGCCAACAGAAATTAAATGTTATCTACGAAAACCCAACTACTTAAGTCCAAACTGAAAGAGTTTCTGCTTCAGAACCCATTTTACTCCGTGAAAGAATTTTTTCTTCTTGGAATTTGGTAACTAAGAATGACTGATAAAATAGTATATATGGTGTATGGAAGGGGAAGGTGACAAAGTTGTCCACAATTACCAAAATGATATATGGTTTTTCTTACTTTTGAAACTTTTAACAAATGAAGTAATTACACTGTTTGCAAAATTCACTCATATATAGTTACTAACATGGGATAGCATGCACCCAAAAATTATCATGCTAACAGGTTTTTAAGTAATTGACTGCTAATGAGTTGTTGGTAATATAATCGATATTGTTAATAAGTGTTTGTACTGTTCCACATAAATAGTAACTAACATGATATAATATGTAGATGTAGATTACAATGGACCTTGTAATGGTAACTGGTTATTAGATGCTGGTAACAAGTTTACACAATGTTCCACATAATAAGTAGTTATTAACTCGGGATTGAATTTGTAGATTACAGGGGATATTGATTATATTAATGGGTTGTAACTAACTTGTTATCAATTTATAATAATATTATCAATTATATAGTAATATAATGGACATTATTAATAAGTTTATGTACTGTTCCACATCCCCGAGATTATTCTACCATGGGATCAAAGTGAACATATCTATCTAATACTTGCCTGGCACATCCACGCTGCGGGAGTGGACATCCTAGCTCCAGTAGGCCGGAGTGACAGGGTGTCTAAGTCCAGGCAAAAACCTAGTCCCACAGGGCATAGTGTGGAACCCATGCCCAGGGATATGGGCGAAGATCTTAACGGCATCTACGGCAGGGAAGAAGTTCTTCGGTATGGGGTAGATGGCATCTTCTCAGGAGAAATTTAGAAGATAACCACTGCCTTGTGGTGAAGAGGGATCTTCAAAGGCTAGGGGAGTAAACCCCGACAGAAAATCCTCTTCTGTGTTAGGCCAACAGAAACAAAATTGTTGCTTTCAAAGTTAAAACGAGCCTCGGAAAGAATCATGCACCAAATATAGACAAGAACCTTGGAATTAATGACGATATTATGTCTGATGATCATCCAAGATGCACAAGAAGAACCAACCGTAGAACCAAGCTTCGGATCTGAACCCTGAACCCTTAGCAGGGAAATGCAATGAAATTATGGATTTAATGAACCGTAGACATATTCACATTCTAGGCCTAAGTGAAACAAAATGGAAAGGTTACAACACAAGGACGTTGGATGACGGATACAAACTACACTGGTGTGGGAACAAATCAGTGGCAAAAAAATGGAGTTGGTTTAGTACTCCACAAAGACATTGGTAGTATAACAGATGTCTACTTTATCAATGAAAGATTAATAAAAGCCAAAGTATGCCTACAAGGAGAAGCCAGAGCTGTGGTCCAGGTCTACGCCCCACAGCAGGTATGCAGTGAGGACCAAAAAACAAGCTTTATAGAAGAACTAGAAAGTATCATTGATGAAGAGAATCTTGTGATAATTGGAGAGTTCAATGTCCAAACAGAAACCGATAGGTCGGGCTATGAAGGAATTCTGGGGCCATACGGATTTGGCAGTAGAAATGTTGAAGGGGACCTCCTGCTTGATATATGCACAAGAATAATTCGTGGTTTCAGAACAAAGATAGCCACAAAATAACAGGTACAGCTGTGATGGCCAACATAGATCTGTAATATACTACATTGTAACATATAGGCTAAGTGGAGAAAAAGTCCAGGATGTGAAAGTAATACCCAGTGAAACCCTCAACAGTGACCACAGACTACTTGTTGCAGATATGAGAGTTACTATAGCTATAGCAAAGGTAACTAGGAAGAAAAAAAAACGAGAATTAAAGACTGGAAACTGAAAGACATGGAATACAAACAGCAGTTCCAAGAGGAAATTAGAGCCAAAATACTAACAACAAATATAAAAAAAGGCCACGAAGAATGGAATTATTTTAAGGCAAGTCTTGTTGCGAGTGCAGAAAAAATATGTGGAAGAACAAGCAGAAGATTTTAAGAGAGAAGGACATCATGGTGGAACGACAGAGTAAAAGAAGCAATAGGCAAAAGAAATAAAGCCAAAAAAAAGCTCTAGATATGGCCAAGTTCCATAGAAGAAACAACAGTGACCAAGTAGATAACAGCAGATTGGAGGAGATTACAAATGAATATAGAATCAGCAAATTGGAGGTTAAGAGAATTGTACAGGAATAAAAGGAGAATAGCTGGGAAGAATTTACATCTTAACTGGAAGAAGATAGCAAAGGGAATATGAAAATGTTATATGGTTTTTGTAAAATGCAAAGGATCGAATAAGGAAACTATTCCAGCAATAGAGATAGTCGATGGAAATATAGTTCGCAATATAAGAAGTATGAGGGAAGTCATGAAACAATATTTTGACATGCTACTAAATGGACCCAACAGGATAGATGATGAGGAAATAAGTTAGAGAATGATAGATGAAGGCACCCCAATAACCTGGTCAGAAGTCGAGCGAGCTCTCCATAAAATGAGAAGTGGCAAGTCAGCAGGAGCCGACGAAGTTACAGCTGACATGATTAAAACTGCCGGTCCACCAGGGATACAATGGCTGCATAGAGTCCTCAGAACAATATTGAATGATGAGCAAATACCAGAAGACTGGACAAAAGGGGTGATAATCCCTATCTTGAAGAAAGGGAACAGAAGGAAAAGTGAAAAATACAGAGGTATTACCCTCCTATCCCACGGCCTCAAAATTATGGAAAAGATAGTTGTAGCCAGAGTACGAACAATATTAGATCCCATCTTAGAAGAGGAACAACATGGGTTTAGGGCTGGAAGAAGCATAACAAATCTAATATTTGCCCTGAGAATGCTGGTAGAAAAATATTTGGAAAGAGGGAAAAACCTAATCATTGTATTTATGGACCTAGATAATGTTCCTAGATCAACTATCTGGAAAAGTCTAAAAAAACTTAAAATGCCAGAGCACCTCATTAGAAAGATACTGTACAATAACTGCAAGAGCTGTGTCAATGTAGGGGATGGTCGCTCTGAATGGTTTAGTACGACCAAAGCAGTACAACAAGTAAGTGCCCTTTCACCTCTTCTGTTCATAGCGGTGATGGATAACATCTTAAAAGAACTAAAGAGAGCAATCAATAAAGATTTACAGACATTGGCGTTTGCGGATGATGTGGCAGTATGGGATGAAACCGAAGAAGGAATACAAAACAAACTGAAAATGTGGAACAATAAGTTTGAAGAATATGGAATGAAACTGAATAAAAAAAAAAATAAAAAAAAAAAAAACCTTAGCAATAAAAATAAGTCGAAAGAATACAGACTGTAATATAAAATTACAAGACCACCAAGTTGAAGTTGTTGACCAGTTCAGCTACCTAGGGAGCATAATTGTTAGTAACGGTAGAAGTGAATTAGAATTAATGAATACAGTAATCAAAGGGACCAACTTCTACAGTACCGTGCGGAGTTTCCTATGGGACATGAAGGTTTCCTCGAAGAACAAAAATAGTCTTGTACAAATAACATATCATTCCTATTCTCACATATGCTTTGGAAACATGCACACTAACATCAAAGGACCTTAGCAAGATCCAAGCCTGTGAAATGAAGTTTCTTAGAACGGCCCTCCAGAAAACTAGACTTGACCATATAAGTAATGATGACATTAGATCAAACCAAGAGTTAAGGTAATCAATGGAAGAAAGACTTAGGTCATCAAGACTTAAGTAGTTTGGACATGTAAAGAGAATGAATAGTTTAAGACAATCAAAAACATATTCGAAAAAAGGATAGTGGGCAAAAGACCAGTGGGAAGACAAAGAAGAAGATGGACAGACCAACTGAAGGAGGACATAGAGAGAAGAAGCTGAAACTGAAACTGGGAATATATTA
Organism: Vandiemenella viatica; assembly: GCA_031002005.1. Classification (NCBI taxonomy): domain Eukaryota; kingdom Metazoa; phylum Arthropoda; class Insecta; order Orthoptera; family Morabidae; genus Vandiemenella; species Vandiemenella viatica. The sequence goes on along the minus strand of JARYHS010013630.1, from coordinate 98,670,187 downwards.
CGGACAGAGAAACTTTCTGGATAGGTGACAGAGGAAGACAATCGTCTATAACAACCACGACAGAAACACTGGAAGGCTCGTTACCACACCCGCCTTTTGACTCATATTGGCTCGATTAGAATTGCGATTCTCCGCAAGCTACTTATTGAGACCACATGCCAACTAAATTCGGATTACGCAGTGGTAGTACATAAAGCCTAATTTCCCCTCAGAGCTAACCAGGAGCGATCGTGTCCACCGATCTGCGTCTGATTGCGACGGTCCAGCTGGAAACAGATGCTGGCTGGCTACGGGTTAGACGCCCTGTGTGTATTCTATATCATTTCTAATAGGCACTGAATAATAATGCTCATAGAGTCCACTGCTTGCGTGTCTTCATCATAACACCATACTCTTAACTGAACTTCATTTTACATTGCCTAGCAACTAAAATTTAGCTCAAACAATTTTTTATATATTTTATTGCAGGGTATTTGTTTTAACTGATTATAAAATTGTTATTTTTTTCTTTATACTGGATTCTGTAGTATATTTTACCTTATATTTTTTTATTTAGTTTAAATATTTTTGTGAGGGCTTTTAATCGTAAACATTTGGTGGTATGAATATTATGGTCTGCCTCTAGTCGATGTAATTTAATTTTGCTGTGTGCCTCGAAATTTGTATTGTGATAATTACTGCTGTTATACAAATTATAAAAAACTGTATTGTGAATACATTCAGCTTGAAATTCTCAATGAAAAATACGTGAGCAGGCATTCATTCATATGCAACACGCTTCGTGTAAAAATAGCCAGAAATTTCCTTCCTAACAATACCATTTTACACATGAGTATAAACTTCATACAAGTTATTTGATAATTTCCTAAATGTTGGCACATTATTATAAATTTAATACACTTTTTGTTGGAGGACTCCCTAAACGTAATTGTTAGTATATAAGGAAGTCAGTTACTTCAGTAAATACTAACTTATTTCGTATCAAAACCGTTGCTGCTCTAATAACAAGAAACGCAAATAAAAATATTAGGAAAAACGTAAATCAACGGAAAGAGAAAAAAATATATGAATCAGCACCAACCAATTCATATTATACTTGGCAAAAACTCACCAACATCGACAGCGTCGTCACTGGTATTAATGAGGTCTTCCAGAGTTTGGATTTTTGAGAAATAAATTCTGTTTAGACAACCCGTGCGAAAATTTCGCGAATAAAATACGATGAATAGTAAGGATGAATGATTCTAATATAATGAAAAGTAGAACCACACTTTTGTAGCAAATATTTATTTGTTTAGTGTAATAATTACGCATCAAAATTGTTACAACATATTACGAATTAGTTAGGAAAATTTAAAACACACTTTATGTACGACGGACGGTCACTGACCCTAACAGAATACAACCAACCTGAACAAAATGCACACTGCATATCAAAATGTTTACATTGGGATTTTATAGCAAAAGAAAAATGTTTCCCTAACAGAAAAAGACATCCGAAAAGCTATTGTATAAAAAACAATTCATTGACATCCCTGTGATATCTCCTGCTGCAATGTAGGGACTTGGCATTGAACTGTCTCATACGCGTGACCTCTTTAAGCATCAAAAATTCTTTCTTAATTTATGATTTTACCTAATTGAAGACCTTAATCTTTAAAATGATATGTCTTTTATTGATTTCGGTTAGGTATCGAAGGAAATAAATGGCTCTTAATAATAAAAAAAACACGTTGTAGAAATAATATTGATACTTTTGCCCTTTAAGGGTGGAACTCCAAAAAATTCCTTTTATAATATATGGTGTGACTATAAAAAAAAGTTTAAGAAATGATGATATTTTTGTCCCTTAAGGATTGAATTTAGAGAAAGTTCTTTCTTAAAATATGATGTGATCAAAGCGGATACTTTAATCTTTAAAACGATACCTCATTTATCAATTTCGGTCATGTATCAAGGGAGATAAATACCTCGAGACAGAAAAATGCGTTATAGAAATATTAATACTTTTGCCATTTAAGGGTCGAATTTTAAAACATTCCTTTCTTAAAATATGGTGTAACGAAACTGAAGACCTCACGAAGACACAGTCTTTAAAATGATACCTCGTTTATCATTTTTGTTTAGTTATCAAGGGAGGTAAATTACTCGAGAAAAAAACGCATTTTAGAAATGCCGATATTTTTACCCTTTAAGGGTTAAATTCAGAAATAATCCATTCTTGAAATATGATGTGACCACAGCGGAGACCTTAATCTTTAGAATGATACCTCATTTATATATTTCGCTTATGTGTTAATGGAGATAAATGGCTCGTGACACAAAAATGCGTTGAAGAACCATTGATTGTTTTCCCTTTAAGGGTTTAATTTAAAAAAATCTTTCTTAATATATGATGTCACTAAACCGAACCATTACTCTTCATAATCCTTCTTTATTTATCGATTTCGGTTAGATATCCAGGGAGAAAAATAGCCCGAGACACACAAACAGCATTTTTGCACTTTAAGGATCAAATTACGAAAAAATCGTTTCTTAAAATATAATGTGACCACGGCTGAGACCTTAATCTTTAATATGATACCTCATTTATCTGCATCGGTTAGATATTAAGGGAGATAAATGGCTCATGACACAAAAACGCGTTGTAGAAATATTAATACTTTTGCCCTTTAAGGGCCGAATTCCGAAAAATTCCTGTTCTAATATATGATGTCATCAAAGCGGAGATCTTAATCTTTAAAATGATGCTTCATTTAACGATTTCGGTTAGGTATCCAGGTAGATAAATGACTCGTAACACAAAAAACAGCATTTTAGAAATATTGATATTTTTTGCCCTTTAAGAGCCGAAATCCGAAAACTTCCTTTCTTAAAATATGATGTGACCAATGTTGTGACCATAAGCTTTAAAATGAGACCTCATTCATTGATTTTGGGTTAGTATGAAGGCTTGTGAAAAAAGAACCACCTTATAGAAATAATATAAATGATTACGAAACCATGTTTATAAAAAATTAAAATTGTTTTGGCTGTTTAGTATAGAATCGTACTGACATTTATTTGTTATATCTCTGGCTTATCATATTACTATATATCTTATAATGCCTTTAAGATATTTTCAGTATATTAAAAGTTAAAAAAAAAAAAAATCTTCGATCGATCATTGGCACGCGTAGTCTAGGACATTTATCTGATACGCACATGAATCGGCTTCCGATAGATGGCCTACACAGAGTATCTGTCTTCAACTAAAATATGACCCTATTCGTCTAAAATCTGCCACCTGAACTGATGTATGTCATTACAGATCGGTTTTAGTTAAAAGAAATTCTTTGAATAGCTCACTCAAAACAAAATTTCGATGGTTAATCACCGCGGCGAGTTATAATCGCTTAGAGCTTCTCCGTGAAAGTTGCTTAATTCCTGAGCTCTTTGATGCGTATTATTCAATTAACTTCGCTTCTACACTCTAAAAGGATCTGCCAAACTCCGACTTGTTTTAACTAAATTATTCATTGATTAACATCCGTTGTTAAAGTAGTTTGTCTGATGCTTTGCAGTGTATTTACAGGGGGAGGGGCATCATTGGAGGATTATTATTTAGCAGTTTTCTGATGTTCACTGAGAACAAGAAGCCCTTTATAACATTTTATTCTATCGGCAGTGTGTCGAAGTACCTGGCAGCAGAAACGATGCCCTTCTGCGATTATGCGACCGCAACTTTCTCTGTGGTATCTAATAAAGTAGTATCTTATGGTAGCTTACCTGGGACGTGAGCACCCACCGATTACAGTAAGTTTTGAATTTACAACCGGAAAGTTTTTTTTTTTAAGAAAAAAAAAGATTTTTAACTGCCAATGTTTGAGCTTTATTTTTTAAATATTAAATAACAAATTTACACTAAAATAATCCTGTCTCTGTTGTCGAATCAGTTCTAAAACAATTGTTCGTGAAAAAGGTGTCGTTTTACACAGGTCTCTTCAAACGAAACTGAAGTATTAGCCTGATGTTAAACCGAAAATGTATATGATAACAACACGAAATTTGCATTGAAAAACTGTGAAAAATTCTGTTTTGAGAACTAACAAAACTTCAGAGTGTGCACCGTTTGTCACATAATATACACCAAGGCAATACCAGATTTTATCACAAGCCCCAGTGCAACATATCTCCATATATAATTTCCATAGTTGTTGTTAGGGGCTGTTTTTATGTCACCTAAAGCTTAAAGAAGAAAAATCTGAATAAGTCACAGACTCAGTGGACGCAGTACGGGCGTGTCTTTCTGTCTTCTGTTGCACTGTAGTTCACAGCAGTGTGATTCGTTCAAATAGAGTATAACACCCGGAAGCCTGGAAGAAAAATTTCTCTGTTGTAATATATCACCACCTTTCTTGCTTTTATTTATCCAGTAATTTTACTTTAGTTGAACTCTTCACCCTTCGTTGACTGCATTCATGTTATCATCGTAAGCCTATTAGTAAATCACAATAAATTGCGATTACAGTTGCATTAATAATTATTTATTTTCCATATACCTTTTAATCAATTCGTCATTCTAATGTAATAACAACATAGCAATTCTCCAACTGGCTTCAGTAATACACGTTATGCAATGTTCATGAATAATTGTTTATACACGTTAGACCTTGTATTCCTCGTTCCAATCCATTAACACTTATAGCAATTTTACAACAGCCTCCAGTATTACGTACAGTGCAATGTTCATCAGTAATTGTTGATACCCTTTAACACCTCACAAACACTTATTCTTAACGTCGACACATTATATTCATAAATCATTGAGCTTTAACGTGGTACCATAGCCAGCGATAGCGACTGAATCAAAGAAAGAGATTGATTTACGGCGACTTTTGAAGTAGAGATGACATGTGATCGTGCATCTTCGGTCAATGTGTCTGGCAATGATACATTACTTCATAGAAATTACTCGCAATGTACAACAGAAACGATAGACCAGTATTGAAATCCCCTTTGTCTTTTGTGGGGCTTAAATACATTACTAGGCAACCTGTTCCATACTCGGATAGACGATATTACAAACTCTACCTTTTTGACAACATCTTTGGCCTATGGGTGAATCTTCAGAATTGCCAAAGATATTGCGTGAATTCCCTTCCCGATATTATTCGAATGTTGGTTTGTTCGAGCAGCCTCAATACGGCGCCCAGAGTCGATGTACCCAGGAAGTGACTGACCAGTACGCTCTCTCTAAATCTTACTATGGCTCAAATTGTACTCAATACTTAGATTTAGTATAAAATATGTTTTTCTGTCCTTTTTGTTTACAATATACTCTTGCTCATTCTAACAACATTAATAATACATTCCTTAGTTCATTTCCTAATAAATTCTTCATTATAAATCTTATAGTTGCTAATGACTCGGCGAAATTTGGATGGCCGGATGGAGATTTGACCCTGTGTCCTTTCGAATACCAGTCCAGACCGTTACCGCCCACCCACCTGGAACTGAGACCTCTAAAGCTTGATTTTGAGTAACCTATGCAAACTTTTCTCGGCAATTTATTCCAACTGCTTCCAACATCAGAGCACTTCTTTCGTAAGTTGAACGAACAGGATCTACTTGTTCTTTTAATGCGCGAAGTTTTGTCCGCACTTTTACCTTCGCAATAACATTTTTTTTTTCTAACAATCGTAGATTGTTTGTCTATTAGGTGGTGGCTATCGAAAATTAGTTTAAAAATTAACTGGTATAATATATACGAAATTTATTCTGGCAGGGTTAACTACAGAATGAGTTCTCTGCAGATTTAGCAGCCAATTCGTTACTATCTTTCCTTGACTACAGTCAACGCTGCAGTCGTAACCACCTATCACAGTTTCTGAACCTAGCAACTCATGTGCCATGTTATCACAGACAGTTTCGGCTCTATACAATATCTGGTATTTTTTACAACTGTTGTAACCCTGTAATTTGTTTCGACTGAGAACTAGATCCAGTCTTTGGGAAGTGGGATCCACAAAATTACATTAAAAGAAATTAATTGAGAACATAGCTGAAGCGCGCGTCAAATAAGAAAGAATGATTTCCGTTCCGATATGGTAATATCATGCTTGCGACTCCTTTTATCAAATGAACGCCGTAATTAGGTCTACAGAATCTTTTCTTTTTAGGTAAAAATAGCTATGTGAAATCTTTATAAGCACAAAATCCTATCATATCGTTAACTTTCCTAAAGTACTTGTACCTACAGTTAGACAAATGTGTAACACACTAGATTCAGTGTCAAAAACTGCTTGTGATGCAAGATGAAACTGATTCATAATATTGTTATTTTTCTTAGGTGTAATTCTTTCATAGCGAAATAAAAAATTTAAGTTATAAATATGACTGATGATATGATGACTGAGGCTGGTCCTCACGTCTTGTTCAAAATATATTTTGGTTTCCAGTAGTTCTGAATACTTCCTAATTTCTCTTCTCTGTACGTCCGATCTTGTAACATCGATAGAGCTGCTTCCAATTGGTGACACGCCAGATAATGTGCGTTAGAATATGTTAGACTATGTGTATAGTGCTTGAAGTTAATAACCAGGCAAATATCGTAAGACCAATTGTATTTGATTGACACAAACGACAAAAAAATTCTCTCCAAAATCGCTTGCATTATCTCAACCGTTGGTTAATGTTACGAACTTAATAATGTTATTGGGTTGGCTACAGATCCAGGGCCCAGCGGTACTGTTAGTATTATTTGTGGAAAATAGAAATAAAGTTGAACGTATCTTCGGAGAGCCAGTAACTAATCAATAATATAATGTGCGGTTAATACACAAATTGGACAAAACTTAAAGAATAGGCGAGCCGACAACTTTTGTCAAAGATTGCGGAAGATTGTGCTGGTGGGATATCAATTCAAATATGATTTTTGCCACTATTACAACTTACTTTGTTTAGAAATGTAAGCTTTGATACTATAGCTCTATGATTCACACTGGAGTCGTGGATAAAAAAAAAATACCATAATACCGTTCAATTTCTGATTTAGTAGCACTGCTTAAGGAAAAACAACCAAACTTAAGATTGTGAACCAGGTTTTGCGTTGTAGGATACGCTATTTCACAATATGACATGATTAATTTCTCAAACATTGACGAGTCGTAAACAAGTTAACTAAACATGTGGATAACTCTTACAGTGAAATGATATTTAATTCGTATCACGGAAATGAAAACTGAGTCACCGTTTCTTATTTTTCATAATGTTCTGAGGTTTCCAAGAGACTGAGGATTGTGAGGTCACCCTGTAGTATCCTAGCCACTTCCAGCTTGCTGAGTATTTGATTGGCCTGTAGCTCTCCAACTACAGTTTCACTGTATTATCTAGTATTGTTAATGGAAATACTGACTTGCTGTGGTTCAAAGGTAACATGTGACATGTTTCGAGAACAACATCTGCCAAGCGGCAGGACTACTTCGCGAATATTTTCAATCTGAGATCAACATGAACGTTCTTTCCACAACGCACTTAACATATTTCTGAAGTGTTTTTGTTTAATACTCGTACATTCGGAAAGCATAAAAAATTATTTTCTGTTGTTGAATCAGACATTGAAAGTTAACGCTGAGCATATAAACAAAGATGACACTTTTAACTCGCAATCCTTTTTTTTTTCTTTTTATATACTTTATTTTTTAAGGAACAGATCAGCTGATAAATCTCTGATCCTATCAAAAGAACAAATCTGAATTCAAAATTTTATCCTAGCTGATCTACAATAATTCTCAGTAAATGTTCATACTCTACAATACAGTTAATGACTGAGTCCTCGCTGCAACTCTAATTTTACTTAAAATTGACGATATTGCGCAAATTCTTTCTCATTAATTTCTAACTAATCCGACAAATGTTATTTAGATAAGAAACTACGGTAGTTAAGACCTAAGCACCCAACTGTTAACAGCAATGCAGGTCATACTTCCAAGCTAATAATTAAAATACTGTATAATCAACAACATAAACGCCTAGGAAAGAGTAAATTTTTATCACTCTATAAACAAGCTTGAAGATTAGATCATGTTGACGAACACTTACGTAAAAAAAATATAAAAGCAATTATATAACTAGTCGACATCTATGGGGACAAATATATATTTCTGAACTAATATAAACTAGAAAATTGTATAAAATAACAAAATTTCTGTAAATAATTTGACAGTGACATGGTAGTAGAGGTAGACAATGGAGGGGAGACAAATAGTGTTGAGAATCAGAGACCTATTAGTTTGTTGTCGGCAGTGAGTAAGTTGACAGAGAATATGATATTCAAATTGTCAGATATGCCTATGAGTTTCCTAGTGATTTTCAAACCAGCAACTTGGGCTTCAGAGGGATCTCCCGAACGAATCTCAGTTAGTGGCCTATGCGCAAGATATTTCAGATGAAACTGTAGATGGTGAACGAGGCCTCTGAGATAGTGTAAGACATACTTTTGTCATAAGGCAGTGGAAGTGAAACTAGTAATGGAGGGAAAGAGATGTCCATTTCCATAATCTGATTCTTGAATTCAGGACTATGGGTGTGGAAAGTTTTCATTTGTAGGTAAGATAGTCAGTGTCTCAATGAGTATGTTGCCGCTAACAATGAGAGGATTTAAAGATTTGAATAGCACAAAAGAAAGTGTTTCAGGTAATTACGAACGTGGTATACACTCCATGGTAATTAATTAAACAAATATTAATACCAGTTATAGTTCTTCTTGACTTGTGAACAGGGATCCTACAATGAGTATCAGGAAAACAAACTTATAATTCTCCTTTGAATGCCTCTTAAAATTCCTAAGTCACAAAAACTGCTGTGAGTAGTTCTTCTGCCAGTGCTCAGATCATCAAATATCTCATATTCCAGCTCCTGCCTTCGTCGTGAGATTTACTGAAAATTCATCGATTTCAAATCATATTAGGAATCAAACGAAAAGTGTTCAAACGCATAAAACAGGTAATGAATACATTTGTAGGAGGAAAAAAATCTATAAAATAATGCTATTCATGAGATTGAAAAGGCATGAGTTTCACTCTTGAAAATGTATAGCGCTCATAGGATACTAAAATATTAATTTAACTGAAGTAAAAATATTACTGACTGAAAGTAACAAAGTAATTATCCTACAGTCAAACATACTTCTTATCTGACGATTATATCTACTCACTATCATCGCTAGACGACTAAAGTCTAAAAACAATAAATTAAAAATGCGTAAATGAAGTTACAAATCGTATGTATAAATCTGCGTCTCACAATGAAGTGCTTCTTCAAAACTAACCGAAGCACAATCTATATATATAAAACGAAACCAGATATATTGTTTCCACAAAAACTAAAAAAACTGCAGCGCAAATTTCGATGGGGTTTTCACCGTATTAAAGATTAAAATCTCAACTGAATTGTTTCGTATGACTTATGCTTCAACGTAACATAACGCCGGAGCAGTAAGTGAAAATCTGAAAGTATTACGTGAAACACCAAAGATTAAATATCAACTAGATACATACGTCACACCTAGTAAAAAATAATAACCATATTATGGCATATAAAGTTTTCTTCCATAAATTTTGATTTTTCGTTTTTAAACCACTTAGATGGCCGTATGGAATGCGAAGAGGAAACTACGTAAGTGTAAAATATGCAAATTAATTTTAATGATACAATGAAAAAGACTTTTCGATATCTTCTTGAAGCTACTATCTCAGGCAGCACAGCTACAATCTCTGATGTTTGGAAGTGAAATTAAATTCACTGTTAATAGTAAGTAATGCATATTTGATGGGGTTGAACATAAAAGTGAATTGTTTAAAACCTTTGGTGTTGGTATTTCAGGTATTTTTATAATTTATTGTTTAACGATTCTGTCTTTACGACATTTTCTAAAAAAAAAAATTCATTGTTTCTATTGCTCCACGAATCGCTGTGGTTATTTTGATAAAACTTGGTACATATGTTACTGACATTAAGGCTAAAAATACTGCGAAATAAATCAACCACATTCCCATCTCTGTTTTGCTACACCGTGGGTTAGCCGTTTAAATACGCATAGAAAATGGAGGGACTGACATGAAATTTGATTCATAAGGGCAGAAAACTGACCTCTGTTATCAACTTCAGTATTCACTGTGTAGGCAAATCAATCTATATCTACAGGGCAACGCCGGGAACTCTGCTAGTTTCAAATAAATTTCAAAATTGTTGTCTAAACTAAGAAAGGGTTAGATCAAGAAGCCTGGATGATCCATGAACTGGATAAGGGAAAAAAACTGTGAAGGAAAGCAGTTAGCATTTATGAAATCATTAAATAAATCTTAGGAGCAACAAAATATTACAATTTAAAGGAACAAACAATAATATGAAACATAGTTTAGCCACACAAATGCAGAAGTAAATCATTAATAGTGGAATGCAGTATTACCCTAAATAAAATTATTCACAAACATAGCAGTTCGGCAAGTTGCACGAAGCTTAGGTCTTATGCGATAACATTGGCCGAACGAACATAACTTCCAACAAAAATAACAATAATTTTATAAAAAATCCTGCCGTAGCGTAAACACAACCTGTTACTCGCTGCTGCCCTTTTCAATTTTGCTGACGTGATATTTGCTAAGTAATTAACCGCCAACCGGAAATTGAAGTTGCCAAATCTCTGTAACCCCCGATGCACCCGGATTTTAACAGCCGCTCCAGTGCCTTTCAGTTGATTGCGTGTCCGCCACTAGCAACCAACATAAATACATGCCACAGGCTATAATATTTAGTTTGTTGATCACGTTCTATTAAGTAATAATTTATTATTTTAACAAACAATTATAGAAGATATTGCCTACGACAAATATTTATTAATTCACTGAATCATTGAGAAATCTGGTGGAAATTGGAAGCATATGGCGATCGAAGTCTACAGTCTTCCAATTTAGTAATAAGATTACATACAAGTTAGGTACTTGGCCGTGGAATATGTTATAAGGGTTTTTATTTTGTTTTTGGCATATTTAGTAAATACCGGACAACTTATGAATTTTAACAAAACTTACTATTAACGACTTAGCTTATCTAAATTGGCGAAAATATACATATCGCAAATAAAACAGCCTGTTTTGTAAATGTAAAGGTTCTGGTACAAATTTGCAGTTCACATATTAGTATACATTCATGCTGGGCAGTGGTGCTTGACGCTATTCAGATGCATATTATTCTTAACATATCTCGCATACGGCTTTAGTGACATATACTAATTAGCAATTACGTGATTAGATAAGATACCCGACGTGGATGCACCACGTTTAATTAGCACAGTAGCTGGTCTGCAGTGGCTCCCGCGTTGTAATTACAGTAACTTCACGCGAATATAGGCCCACACAACGCCCAACTGCGTGCAACATGAGAAATAATTCCATACACGGACGGGGATAAGTGCACGTCACAACTAAAGAACATATATTTAGAGATTACAGAAATTAGTCAACTCTTCGAATCGGGGCAGCTGAAGAACCGTAAGTGACTCCGGAATCAACAGTAACGCTATTGAAAGAAAAGGAACGATTCAAACAAGGAAAATGAAATTGATAGTTAATTTGGTAACGATGTTGGAATGAGTAACCAGTGAAATAATTTATTTACTTATTCTATGCCACAAAACAGTTTCTCGCAGGTTTTCCAAGAATTGCTATATATCACAATCAACAGATCGTATTTCAATGATTGGAAACGATGATACAAACTTAATGCTCCGCACATAAAAAGTTAACCGAAAGTTATGTGGAAAATATAGAAACAAATAAAATACCGCCTGGTAGAGCTTAAGGGCTAATTATTTATTATATAAAATCATGTTAATGTTTCAAACTTTTTTCTGTTGTAATGTTTATAGATATGTATAACTTAAGTGAACTCTATGTGACGTTTCCATTTGACAAATGGTATGATTGCTTTTATCTTACAGTAAATATGACTGCATGAATAATTTGCAGATTTTTTTAACTATATCTGTCTTTCCAGCACGTGGTGATAGTGGGAATGCATGCGGTTTTCGAACATGATGTGACAAATTAAGAATATTTCCAGGGCGTTAAAAGAAAGAGAACAAATTATTCTGATGAAGAAAGGCCAAGTTTCTTAAAACTTTTGTTACAAGAGGTGTCTCCTTAAAATCAAAGTGGCAGATACTGTACTTAATTTTTACCGCGAGCAGACTACAAAGTCTTGTCTGAAACGCTGTTAGTTTATGGAAACTTTCAAATTTGTGGGTTCAGAAATTTAAACCAGATCTTACCCGGCCAAAAGTTCGTTACTGTATTGATTACACAGACGTTAGTTTAGGTGTAATAAGGGAATTCGATCAGAGCTCAGCTGCATCCTGAAGGTTAAACTTAGTACTGACCCAAATATTCCAGTGTCTGTCTATATAAAAGACTGCTTTGGTCACCGTGTCATCGCGTTGGTAACGCTGACGTAACGCGCCACGCCTTCATTACCGGACTAATTATGGCCAGAGATATTACTGTAAAATTGAGGTTATGGGCATTATTTAATAACAATTCTGTTACCTAAACAACCAAAAGACATGAATTTTCAGAACCGTGAAACAGTATGTATTGCTTTTAAGTTATTAATTATTAGTTGCTTTATTTTTATTCCGTCGGTATGAACGTTTTCTTATACTTTCTGTCCAGAGATATCACTGTTGCAGTAAAAAATTCATCGTTTTAAGGTTATGGGCATTATTTAATAACAATTATATTTAGACAAGTAACTGCCATAACACTGCATTCAACCAGTTATTTTTGACCGGCTTACATGGTATTTCTATTCGATGTTTCTGCTAAATTCTATGTCAGTGTTATTGTAAACTATAAGAAGTTAATTCTCAGAATTCAGCGTTCAAACCCATCTTTTTTTACCCATTTAGAAGCTAATTAAATAAATAATGATTTTGTGAGTCATAAAGATTTCGTGTATTATGTAAATACCAACCAGTTACGTGTGTCAGGTTTTAATGTTATAGACAGTAACGACACAGGTTCAAAGTTATGAAAACAGCCGCCTATCATTAATACTAAATCCTACTCAGGAAATATAATTATGGTTCCTCAAAAATTGAATTTTTAGTAAATGACTTTAATTCAAGTTAAAAGGTAACCCCTCGTTTACATTATTTCTTAATTAATATGACGTTAAATAACAGACTTGACAAAAACAGTTTGAAGCTGCATTCCACATAAATAATTTGGTTCTCACCATTATCGCATACGGTGCAAGAGCAAGTGAAAGTGTGAGAACTGCGTAACTTGCTGCTAATGAATAAGGACAGCACTTCAGCTGATGGAATTTGGCAGCGGGTAACCAACTCCACGGGGCGAATGTTGACATTCTGGCATGCGCGAGAAAATACGAGAAGTTCCCTACAGCTACAAAAACGTTTCAAACTGCTGTGGGAATATTTATCCTATTATGATTAACTGTAACGACAATTAGGAATAACTGCTCTGAGTGGCTGAAGTGTGAATATTATACCAATTACAGTTTAAACCTCTTTTCTTTGAAACAAGAAGTCAAATAATCAAATACACAACCCATGGCAAATAATAAATACAAAATTCATAAAAGTTACTTACTAAACAAATTCGCCACAATTTTAATTCCGAAGTTGCTCCTCTTGTTGCAACTATTTTACGATAAACCAATGAAGATTTCCGATATCTTGACCCAGTAACAAATTGAGTAAAATTAAAATAAGGAGTAGAATATAACAAATAATCTCTCTCTTTAACTTGTGACCCATTCGCACCTGATTATTGTATTTCATCTAGGCAAAGACCATAAACTTTTAAATACTTTAAAGAAATGTTGCAAGTGAATTTCGGAGGATGTAGCGAAAAACTCAGACCTACATCTGGTGAGAGTTATCAAGAAAATAAGTAAATGTTGGAATCAACTTGAAGATTAAATGATAAACATCTAATTGCAGTCTGAGTTACCAGATTTGAGTGCAGATTAGCACATCGTCAGTTAATAATAGTAGACTACTGCTCATTTTCTATTAAATCTAGGGCGTTAGACTGCCTTCGAATTTGAACACTATCAACCAAACAGTAAATGGGCACCTGTGAAGATAAGTAATTCAGTACATCAGCTGACTTCAGTGGCAGTCATATGCTGCAGGCCGGTGTAGTAGAACTAGTGGACAAGGAAATGGCACGAAGTACACAGTCACTTCGACATGGGCGTGCCAACTCAATGGAATATCTATCCGGTCCGGTTTCAGTGAAGGTTAACATGCCTAGATCAACAGCCGTATTCCTCCTGCATAAGTGAAAGATAGATGGGCGTTGAGCCAACGCTACACATTCAGGTCGACCTCCAGTTTTGATCAACATACATCGTTGAACCTTGAAAAGTGAAATTGTTATAAATAGGGTGCAACCAGAGACTACCATTCGACAGGAGTTTCATGCAGCAATGTTCCGTTTGAAGATGCGTACCGAGGAACATCTACACATTAGCTCCACATCACGATAACCAATAAAATTTGGCAAGTGGTGTTTGGACCGTCGAAACTGGACTCTGGAGCAGTGTAAATCGCTTCTGTGGATTGATGAATCGAGGTTTACATTATACCGGTCCAGAAGACGTGTTTGGGTGTGACGTCTACGCGGGAAACGGTTTCTGTTGGAATGTATATTGCCAACTAGGAAATTCGGTGATGGTGGTGAAGCTGTTTCACGGCCCTCTGCGTAGGTCCGCTGGTGGTAGCATGACCAAAGAGTCGTATCGTATCACTGTGGTTCCTCCAAATATCGTGGTGTATTTACGGAGTGGACCCGTGTTGCTTCCAGGATAACACTGCCTGGTGCCCTGTTTACTGAGCTTGCATACATTGGTACGCTGACAAAAATTTTCGCCGATTGTACTAGCCTACCCAAAGCCACGACCTCAATTCTATAGAACGTGCTATATAAGATGAAACTCTCTGAACCTGTTTTCTTCCTTGCAGATAACCATTATTTTAACCTTGTATAAATCTTACATCATTATCAAAATAGTTGTTTTCTCCGTAGAACTTTAGGTTAATGCATGTGTTTCATTAATTACGATGGCACTAAATCCGTCCCCGGGAAGGATTTAAGAATCTCCGAGGGGACGGACTTAGTACTCAGGTTATAATAAAAAATGGTGACTGCTTCTAAGCGAATGACTGCAGCTACACATCTGTGATCATTTGAATGCAATATTAAAATAGTAATCTACAGTTACCAATCATTAAATAATGGAAAATGTATTGTGAGACGTCAATATAACTATTTAAAGTTGATTACATGCTGTAGCAAGCTTTCACAAAAACTATTTTTGAAACATTCGATCGTAAATGAACACAAAAAAGCAACTACGTCACTGTCAGTAATTAACTGTGTTGTTACGAAGATTTTTCCACGTTCTCGCTAGATTCCAGCACTTACCCTGGAAGTAAAAATGGAGGATGTTAACCCTTACATGTATGATATGATCGCTTGTGTTTTGTAATTACTTACTGATTTATAAAATTTTCTTCACTTGATGAAATCGTTGGTATGTTGCAAAAGAGATGCTGTTTAGAAACTAAACAATTTAATCTTTGATTCTAAACTGCTTTTGTGGATGGTGGCCACTAAGAAACAATAGGTGACAAGAATATTTAGATATAGTTTTACTGATGCATGGAAGTTAAAGCAATAAAGAGATAAACAGACCAAAAACGTAGTTTCGTTGTTGGTCAAACATAACCGGTTTTCTATACTCATCAGATGTACAATACCAAGCTTGGTGGATCAACAGCAATGCTTGGGGCTGAGGTTTGAACTCTCGTTCAGCCATTCGAGCTTCGGGCTTATATCTTTTCCTCAAATCGGAATGATTGCTTTAAAAAGCCATAGTTGAATTTATCCCGTCCCTTGCTCATCCTATCCCGGCAATAAATAACTCGACGTCAACAGGTCGTAAAGCCCGAAATAAATTTTTTTTAAAAAAATTGTGTGATTAAAGTGACCGTTAACTCTGAGTCTGATTACAAATAAAAAAATTGTGAATTTAATACAAGCATCTGCCTACAGCTTCGCCCGCGAGGCCCTAGGAGTTTGGAAGAATGAGCGTACAGTTGATTTTTTTAAAAAAAATCTGGTAGCAATTATTACTCGCAGGAGAAAGCTAAACGTAATACAACGGGTTTCCTTCTTTCTAGCTAATTTCTTATTTCGGAGGTTCCGTTAGGTTTTTTGTTTACGTTTTTCGCATATTTTGACGTAATATAATTCTGAAAACTACAACTTTGTGACACTCAAGGTAAAGAAAAATCACATTTTCTTTCTGTCGTGCCCGCAATCCACCACGTTTGTTTAAAACTGTTTGAGGCGATATTTTTTCCATCAGCAGAGGCGGACAAATATTCGTTTCAAGCTCGAAACTCAAACAGTGAAAATTCAATCGGAAAGCCTCAATCAACGAATGGCATTTCGAAAAATGTGAATTACCACAGTAAATGCTTTAGTTTCACATTTCATAATTTTATAAAGGTGTGTTCACTATTAACATACTTAAAGAAAAATAACTGTTTCATTAAATTCTCTAGTTACAAAATCAATTAATAGCAGAACATAAAATTATTCACCTTATGATCTTTCGAATTTTTAAGGTAATCCAATTATTTATATGTGATATTATGTGCAGTATGTGATCGCGATTGTACTAAGAATTTTCGGTGCGCATTTGTTTACGCTAAGAATGGATTATGATTTATTGTACAGTTCACGTTTATTGATAAGATATACCGAAACGTTTAAGCTACACCATAAACTTTGAAACCGTAAAAAAACCCATCAAAATTGGTTTTGTATTTTTTTCCCGATGTCATTTCAAGAAAACAGCGACAGCCCTATACAGAGTTATATTT
>JARYHS010013630.1:98608837-98652227 GCA_031002005.1 Vandiemenella viatica | reverse complement strand
TTGCCTTCTCCCTCAAAGAATGTCAAACACACTCAAAGCCCGTTGTGAACAAAATCCTACAGGGTATTCACTATCAATTACACTACGCTGAATAGCCCAAGAAGACAGAGGCCATAATGGGACATTATAAATTTATCACTTCTGCTTTATGTGGAAAAAAGTGTGAGAGGCAGAGTATAGAAGCCGAGGGCTGTGATAGCTATATAACCAGTAGATTCTTCCCTGGTCGGAATTAAGCATCATGTTAACAACACCACTTCCAGTCTACTCGTGGTGTAACACGGAGCTATACCCCGGGCATTTGAACACTAAAGTTTACAATCACCTACACAGTTTAACGTGTTTTTATTTTTTGTTACTTAAACAGATGTTAGGACTCTTCTAATTTGATTGGTCTTTCTACTCTAAGTCACTTGGTAGAACATACTTGTCCAGCAGCATTTCTGTACGGATTTGAACCTTGAAAATGATTCCTAGCCACCGAGTGTGGTGGGTGAGCGGTTAATGTTCTGGCCTCGCATTCGGGAGGACGGCGGTTCGAATCACCGTCCGGGCATCCAGATTTGGGCTTTCCATGGTTTCCCCAAATCACTCCAGGCGAATGCGGGGATGCTTCCTTCAAAAGGCCATGGCTGAATTCCTTCCCGTTCCTTGTCCCCAGTCCCATCCCGCCTCTAATGACGTCGACGAGGCGTAAAGCCATAAGTAAAAAAAAAAAAAGATTCGAGGCCTTCCGGAAAGCAATGGTGAGTTCACAAAAAAAATTACTCGTACATTTAGATAATGATAAAAAATAAATTGATACGAGAATAACATATAAGCTACATGGCAAGGAAAGCAAGTGCCACAACAAGCTTCGTAGGAGAAATTTTGAAACACCCTATCGAAGATTCGGACGAGAAATTTGAGTAAGAGAGGTTGATAATGGGATATCACACTGTAGCCAGTACGTAAGTATTACGAAGTTGCAGTCAGCATTTTACTGTTTGTTAGCTAATTATCACAGCTGACATTGAGAAAATAGACGGAATAGTGTGTGTGATCGGGTCAGCTGAAATGTTGGTGTCCTTGGTAAGAAGCTGCCCCAATATTAATTCTTGTATAAGGTTTTTTTTTTTTTTTAAAAAAAACGCTAGGAATGTTAATTTCCTGTTTCAATTCGATTGGAAAAACTATTTTACACTTATTTGATAACGGTTTGGGAATTACCAGCAAATTTGTTATCTTATCACTTGTTGCAAAAATGCTGTATTGCTGCCATTAATTTTAGGTCACATCATCAATGTGTCCAAGTTTCCTTAGTCGTCAGTTTTGTAGTAAGAGGAAGGAATCCATGTGATCAGGAAATTCTGGAACCAGATTTGTGCAAATTTGGCGGATGTAGGATGTCAATGTTAATTCTGATTCTGATAGTTCCTCGTTTGTATGGGGAGAATTAAGCACAAGAACAAGCAGCAGAAAATTAAGGCAGTTTACAGAGAGGACTCAGTGAAGTGACTGCGAGGTATTTTTAAACTGCCACATTCAGATGCGGGCCTGCGAGTCTTCACCCGGGGTAGTGGTTCCTACGATCCAGCATAGTGTCTCCTCTGAATATACGGAGTTGCGTGCTGTTTCGTCTGCGGCAGACAGCAGCTGATGCTATCCGTGGCCTGCGTCATCTCACTCGGAACCACGCCCCGTGGAATTAACCTGTCCGACCCTTCCTCGCCACCACACACGGAGCGCATACGGACTATTCTTCCACTGCTGTCTACAAACACACACACATACTCACACGCACACTACCAGGAATCGTCGACATGCAAAATTTGTAAAAATAAATCATACGAAAAACCTAAATCCGAATAACAGGAAACCTAAACTAAATTAGTAGTTTAAAAATGTTTCTCTGATGTTCAGTAGAGTTACGCCAAGCACGACGTTTCGGCAGCTAGATTCGCTGTTTCGTCGGGAGAAATGATGACAGCACTTCAACGATTTAAATATATCCCAACTTATTTAAATAAAATGCAAATCAAATCAAAAAATTGATATCTTATAAGATCACAGCGTAAGCAGCATTTGAAGAAACTGATTTTAATGATAAATTCTTGCTGGCCAGTCTTCCGCAGTTGTTTGTTAATAGTTTACCTAACGTGCTGAGTGAGCGGTGACGTTTTGGACTCGCGTTCTGTAGGACGTTAGTTCGAATTTCCGTCCGGCTAGCCATATTTGAGATTTCCACGGCTTTTCCAAATTACTTCAAGTCAATGCCAAGATAGCTCCTTCAAAAGGCCATGGTTGAATTCCGTTGCTTGCTCCCAGTCCTTCCCCGCCTCTAATGACATCGACGTCGACGAGGTGTAAAGCCATATGCAAAAAAATTAAATGTTTCTAAATGAAACATCCTATGTTAAAAAAAATGTTTTCCAAGTTATTTGACCTCAGATTCGTTTTGCCTGGAGTGGGTAATCGCCAGTGATTGTAATTGCACATTCATAGTATTGTTAAAAAAATTGTATTATTTGTATGCCAACTACCTGTTAAAAGTACATTATACTTACGGAATTGATAGAATTAGTTTAATAGTTGAAATTCAGTCTATATTTTAGTTTTCTGTTCCGCCACCAGTTGATGTAGCAAGTTGATAGAAGTACAGTAGATTTTAATTGAGACACTAAACAGTCATACTGTGAAAGATCCGTCAAGATACAGCAGTTTTTCGTGATTGCGAAACAAACAAACAAAGCAAAACTACAAAAACAATTATTTTGAACTAGTTGTTGCGCGTGGCTTCTTTTACGCGAACCACTGAAACTTTCAGTCATTTTGTCGTCGGCTTGTAAATCTTTAGTTTACCTTTATTCCTCGCATGACATTAGCATTCCCTATCTTGGCGGCTTATTTACATTATTGCCATCTATATTTCTTTTCCTTCTTAAGGCATTACACCTCTTCGACGTCGAGGTCTTTAATGATGGGAGAAGATTGAGACAACAATAAAGAATTCGGTCATAGCCTTTCAAAGAACTATCCCATCAAGACCCTGAAGTGATTTCTTGAAACCAAAGAAAATCGAAATCTGGGGTGGGGATTTGAACCCTTGTCCTCCCAAATGCTAGGCCCAACTGTTACCACTCACACACCGGACTCTGTCATCTGTGGATTTAAAGATTGAATATCCGGTGCATGTGAGGAGAACCTACAAACAGCGTAACGAATGCGCCACATGTGTTTATTCGTTACTGTTTCGATAAGATTTAACGTTTTTGCTCTGTTAAGATAGCGTGAAGATGTAAAACTTATAGTTGAAGCCCCCCTCCACCCTATAGTTTCTAACTTCAACAAAATCGGTTTATTGGGTTTTGAGCTATGCAGTATTATAAGTAGAAAAATTAAAGTTTAGAGACGATATTAATTTCTTTCGCCGGCTTCAGGTGGCATCGCAAGACACACTTCAGACCCAAAAATTTAAACCGTGAAAATCCCATGGAAAACTTTTGGGTAGTTTTTGCATGGTGCCACAACAGACTTGTAATAGCAGTAGCTGAAGCCAGCAACTTCCTTCATTTGGTCTTCTATCTCACAAAGCCTTATTCTACGAACGATTTAATCTCCTTACAGTAAAAAATGTTACGAAACAGTTATAAATCCAATCGGTTGACGGCTCTCATAAATGAGTTTAATTAATTTATTTACTGCGATGGAGCCCACGCTCCGGTGTACAATTTTTTTACGCGGCCCTTTTTCCCTTTTTTTGTTCAAACTTACTTTTTTACTTTACGAATTTTAATCTTAAATTCTTTCAGCGTTTTCGCTAAATTATTCGTCACATCCATTGGTAATTTATTGCAATCACTGACTCTCTTACCTACAAAAAAAAATTTCCCTTGTGCCTGAAATCGAGTGCTCATGTTTATTTTTTCCCTTTTATCCTCTACTTTTAATTCTTCCACCAATGTATTTCCAAGCCTCATCAGTAATATATTCCTTGTACTCTCTTAATAGCACCTTTTGCTTCTCCTGTCTTCCAGCAAATCCCAAATGAGCTCCTTCATCATATCAGTTACTGTGTTCTTCGGTAATTTCTGGAGAAAAATGTAGCTGCCATCTTTTGAGATAAGCGCCTAATGTGGATGATTTGAAATCACATTTAAAAAAAAGGCATTATTTAGCGCCATATAATTTATAACCGATGATTGAAAGAGCAGGTAAATCAACTTCTTCGAACATCAGCCTCTATCTACGCCTCCACTGGCAGGAACTGATAGCTTTTAAGTGTTACTGTAACTAAATAAAAGTAATTTCATTTGGTGGTAGAGACCAACTGACAGTTTCTTGGCGACATCTCAAATTACCTTAATTAACCCGGCAATCCAGGGGCTTAAAGTTTAACGCGTATCCGAACCTTGCAGCGAGCCACATGTGAATACTAGTTTTCATTCCGAAAAATACTTTGCTCTTGGTACGCATTCCGGTATACATTTCCACCGAGAGAAGTAACCTACCTTTAAATACGGACTAAATCGAGGAGACACTTAGCTCGACCTACGGCAATGTAGGGGTTGGTTTGGTCAGGCTCACGCTCCAGCCGGCTTTCCTTCCCGCCGATTTCCCTCTACATTGCTCATGGACCGTCGCGAGAGCTTAGCTACCCCCGGGCGCTCGGGCCGCAGTCAGAAGTTCTACTGTATGAACTAAGCGGCTTCCTTCAAAAATAAGTACTTTACTGTTTTTACAAAACGTAGTTCGAAATACGAGCAATATAAACTGTGTTTGTTTTCAGTTTATTAACTACATGAATGGAACTACTGTTTGTGGATAGAATTAAAAATGCATAATGTTCAAAAAATAATTTCAAATATGTAACTAGCTGAGCCACTTTTGTTGAGAAAAATTCATTTCAATTGCAACGCAAATGGTAAAATGTAAGTGACGAGCCCAGTAAATTAGAGGTAGTGCTTGCGCATGTCACTCGGGGAACGTGGGTGCAAATCCCCGCCCCGCCCCGCTATTCCGATTTTGGTTCCGTGATTTACGGAAATTACTCACTCCTTGTCCCCAATTGCTTCTCGTCTCTGAATTACGAAAGAAAACTAATATCTGTTCGTTGTAATATAAATAATACGCTCAACACAATTTTGCTACTATAATTTTAATTAATAATTCCGCATTAGTGCGCAAACCATTACAGAAATTAAATGCTTTTTCAGATAAGTCTGATTCTACATTAAAGTAATTTAAGCTATTTCCTAGTAATAACAACCTCAGGTTTTTGATGTTCCGCCGTCACCACTGGCCCGTGTCACGCAGTCCGATGGGATGCGACCTGGAATTAGCGTCCTTTTTTCCAGTGCAGTGAGCGTGATGGCGGTTGGCCACTAACGCGTTGTAATGAGGTAGCAGGTGAGCCGCTCACACTCCAGTGAGGCAGCCATTTTAATAGCTGCAAGTTTCACATACTGCTCGGAGGAAAAAAATTCATGGAAACAAATTCATGTTTTAGTAACATTTCTTATCGTTTTCGAAGTCCACATTAAGAATATTTACCAAGCTACAGAAACATGAACAGAATTTCTCACAGATGCTACACTGTTAATGTTCTCCATTTCACAAACCAAAAAAGCTTTCTCGTTCATAAATATTTCAATATATCTTTGTTATTATTTAATACCACAGAGAAATGCAACAGAAATCTTGGAACGTAGACTATTGATTAATTCGCCATTTGTATTACAGTAGTAGAAAATGGAAAAGAAAACAAAGTGTAACAGCCCTTTTAAGCTGTTTTTAGTATTGTTAAAAACATGCAATACTTTTGCTTTAATTGCCTGGAGTATATTGTAACCCACCATTCACGAAGTTATTAATACCGGTTACAATTTTTCACTCATTAATGCAGAGTATTGACTGGTTTAAAAACCTTTGGTTAATTTCTAGTCTTCAAACTCAGTTTGACAATCGATGACGTCACAATTACAGTTTAACATGAATCGATAATCCCCCCTCATTATTAACCGTAACTTGCGTAACTAATTAAGCTGCTTAGGTTCACCGTTAAATAATTTACTAAAAGATTGTTAATTTACGTGAGGTTTGGCTTTATTAATAAATAGTAGATGGGTGGGGAAGTTACAGATTAAGTAACAACGAAAATTTTAAAGGAATTATAAAATATTAAAATATATTTTTTTTTATTGACTGTGTTTCAGATATGAACATAGATATTCTTAAAACTGTCACTTACGCGTTTGTCTAATAATAAATGCTTGATAGTTAATGCGTTCAATTATAGTCTGTTCGAAGACGCAGAGATGTCGCTTGATAGCTGGAAGCGGAAAAATGTTTCCAAGGTATAAGCCATAAGCTACCTGGGAATATCGTAGTTCACATCCTTCGCGGATTGCTTAGGCCCCGAACTTGACATTGTCAACATTTTGGAGATCATTAATTATTAATTAGTTTAATTTTATTAAAATACTCTATACACCCCAGTGGAAATTTTCCTACCATACTCATTTTATTTTTTTAAATTTTAATTCTTTTGTGCAATATCATAATTAACTTACTTCTGTCCTTTATTAATGTCAATTTGACTTTCTTTCAGTGTTCAGTCAATTTCCTAACTCTTTTACCTACGAAAGGACATTTTTCATCTCCCGTACGCATCAAATAAATTGCGAGCTTGTGGGTATGGTCCCTTCCAAGTACAATTCGTAATTCTTCTACTAATATCCATACAAACTACATCACCACTATGGGCGAACTGTCACTCATTTGGTCGCGGGCGTCTGAGCCTACAAGCCAATCAGGAACACGTCATTTAGGATCGTGTTAGTAAGTGTGTTTGGAAAAGAATCGATCCTGGATTAATTTGTGTACCAATCGAAATAAATTTGCAAATGACTTGACGAGTAGGTAATTACTGATCGTTTCTGCGAGGTATGTATATTGCCAAGCCTAATCTCTGGTGGGTGTCCAGTAAGAATTATTCCGTTTGCTACTATCGCCAATGTATGAATTGCAATTGTGATAAATTTTTGATCCACGAACAAGCACTTAAGGATTTTGTGAATTCTCTGTATGCCTATTTATGAAAAATCGAGGATATTTCAGTTCAATGCTGGTTCATACTCCTGGACGCTCACACTGCCACCTGCCTCTCAAACCAACCAGCCACTAGAAGAGTCAGTACGTATTGTAGTGTATTGCCACACTACATCGAAGTATATTTACTTTAAGCTGGACACGTGGTCTGCACGGAGAGACAGAGGGGACAAAGAGGACAACGAGAACAAAGGGGACAATAGGCTAACGGTAGTTAAAGCGGTCCAGAATGTGACCTTGAGTTGGGTAATCCTCAGTGAAGGATGACGCGGTGGGGATTATACAGTGGATTGCGAACTGTGTGGTGGGTGCGTGGCCAGCCTGCAGGAAGAGATGTGCGGCGACTAACGCCGGTGCGGTGTGTGGCTCTTGTGTCCCAGATCGTTATTCGAGTGGACGTGGGTCTCCTACGGAAAGCAGAAAATGGAATCATCGCGTGGGACGATTGCGGGCAGCGGACTACGCTCCTTCTGCTAAATGGTAACCCCGCCGATATGCTGATCACTGCAAATCATTATCGTATTGATCCATCAGTGTCACCCTAGTGAAAATCTCATTGCTCCGCTGAGCTTAAAGAGTGGACGTATAGAAAACCTTGAGAACTGATGTAAAATGAAACCATTTGGATTTTAACATGTTTGTTTAGTTGTGTCATACTATTTTTAATAATATTTTATGAAGAATAATTAGGTACAACGATGTTTTTAATGTGGGAAGCAACTTCCAGATTCCTCATATCAGCAATTTATAACATTAATGATATTTATTTAATAACAAGACGTAGTATGCTTCAGTATCCACTAAATGCGTTTCTCCCTGACCAGGAAGCATCATTCAATCGGAAGTCATTTTTGGCTTCCGTTTAAGGTAAAGATGTGGCTGGAAACCTCTACCAAACGCTCCCATTCATTGTTAAAAAAGGTATCCCAATCACACGTATGTTCGAATTTGTCTCTAATTACTGTGTTGCAATGTTGATGAGGAAGATCGGGATATTTTACAGCATTACGCACAGTTCCACACTGAGAAGAGAACTGTAAACCACCCCAGTTACTTCTCGCCTGGAAGTCGCCATGATAGACGCCACTCCAGTATAACATTGTAACTCCAAGGCACCATAACAGACTGGTACTACTTAATAACAATGATATTAATCTCCTTAAGGCTGGCTTAGTTGTGCTTATTTCCAAAACTTATACCCGAATCTTAATAAACAGTTTGACTGTTACTTGTAAGGTTCTCGAATACGAGTATTGATGTAGTCGTGAAACTATGAAACAAGAAATTTCAAGAATATTTGATGGTATTCAGCCTCCACATGCAACTGTAGTTTTATTTATCACTGTAGCAGGAACTGCAAGTCATGCACACGAAGAAGTTGTCTCACGACCGTGGTAAGCCCCGTTGATACAGCGTATTGTATGATGATACAATGATTGGTTCATTGAAAACTATGTAGTGTGAGGCGTTATGAAGTGTAAGGCTATGATGAAGTAATCACGATTTCAGAAAGTGGCTTAAAATTAACTGTCAGGATTTTCAGAATGTTGACAGTACGGCAGTTCGTTTTGTAGGAGCTAAGAGTAGTGATAGATTTTGCAATAACGAGGAAACGGTACTGCCTTGGAACCTGATTACTTTTTTCCATTAATATTGAAGGGAAATTTAAAATAAGAGTTCCAGATAAATATGTATGTCAAGGATATTACCTTTTACTATAATTCTACCATCTGGCAATATCTGAAAGAATTCCTTCATTTCAAAACTACCTCTGCGCTTCCGCGAGCAGCCAGGGCCTTAGCAGAGGCTATGCAGACGCGGGTCCTGATGAGCTCCCAGGTAATTGCCACGCCTCAGCTCCCATTAATCGCGTCGTGACAGCGGGCTGTACACCATTACCATCTAATAACTGAGCTCGCATGTGAGCAGTCAAACTCGGGCATGGCATTCGGGAGGACGCGGGTTCAAATCCCCGTCCGGCCGCCCTGATTTCAATTCTCCACGCTTATCCGAAATCACTCCAGGAAAATGCCGGAATGTTCCCTCAGAATTCCATTTGTAAGCACCTTAGAATTTGGGTAAATTCTAGTTTTCATAGCTACAGAGCATAAGGGAGGGAGTAAGCTTCCCAGTTAACATAAAATTTTTCAGTTTGCAACTATATGACGTGATAAATCCGTTTCATGCAGAAACCTATACTGCAAGCTAGCTCAGTAAATGGACCGATCTAAAAACAGTAAAGCCAGTCAACACACAATATAAGCTATAAATAAACATTTTATAATAGTAACGAACCGTTATACTAACCTGGAATAGGGTAATCCATTATTATCCAACTTGTAAACAATAGATTTTGGTTACGTGATAAATACACTAATTCTTAACATTTTTCGATGCAGTAAAGTAATTGTATAATAATAATACTTCAAAAGAAAGCTAAATTCACTAATATTCAGTAGTTTTAGACCGTGTAAATAACTTAAATAAAATTTCAAACACTTCATAGAGCACACTTTCACTTTCAACATTTTTAATTATACATTTTCGATAATTTCACGAACTAAAAGTGGATTTCCCAAAAGAACGTAAAATCTAGTATAACATATTAAAATTTCAGAACATTCCATGCAGTAGAACAGATATTAAACCAATTTTTAAAATTATTTCGTCATAAACCACACGTGGTAGTTTTAGAGATTTATTTGCAAGTAAACTAAGCCACTTCCATAAATAAAACAACGATGAAAACACGTAACTAAATTCAAAGAAAATTCAGATAACTTCGATATAAACAACACTTGAATAATTATAACTAAAACCAAGTATCTGCTAAACAGAATTCAAACCCGATCTTTGTAAGATTCATAACTTTGCTATTATACCACCTAAAGTAATAAAATTTACACTTATGGAATCAGGAATTAACGTAGATCATGATGACAGCAATTTTATCACGATAATTTGTAATTCCGCAGGGTCACCTAAAAAGTGCTCAAATTAAGAAATAAATCGGGGAACCACTAATTAACTTTCGGAAACTTTTTACCAATGCACCTGAAAACTAAATTCATTTACAAGAAAGATAATCATTTGAGAATTTTCACTAAACACTTTTTATAATCCTTGAAGGCCAGGCTACACACGATTAAATTATAAAACACATTCTATAATTACACCTTTTCACATTATTTTTGGAAAGCGTCCATACACATAGATCATCCGGCTGAGGGTATAAAGCTAGCTGCTCAAGCCGTGTGGCTGTCTTTATTGTTTCGTCTTTCGATTTCGTTGTGGTCTGTACTTCGGGAACGTTGCGTATAGTAGACCTGCGCGAGTTGCTATCACACAATCTCTTTTAACGTAATCACGTTACTTGTCATACTTAGTAATCCAGGAATCAGCACATTGTATTGTAGGAACTGTGAAATTGAATAGACAATTTTCCTTTGCCATAACAAGTTATAACTGCTTGTGTGGATGAATACGATGTTTAAGTCTATTAAGTTTATTGTGTTGTTTGTGTTGTGAATAAAATGGTAAAGGAGCGGAGGGGTTTTAAACTCAATGTCGGACTATTTAGATCTACTCTTTGGAGAGATACTAAAGGGCAGCAAAGTTAAAGTCATCATCTGACAGAAGAATCGCCATCAATAGCATCATATATCTTCATTCCTTAAACACTGCGGAGACGTTTGTAACTTAGCCTATGACAAACTTAAATGCTATCCAAATACTAAATAAGCCATTATGCTCATGGAACCTCTGATAACATTGATACACGATTACATACACTACGTTACAATATTTACACACATGAATTAATTTGTTGATTGGGGTGAAGTGAGAAAACCACACTGTCTGTACATTCATTTAACGGTTGATGTCATGAATTTTCATGCCTAATAATGATTTAATTAAATTGGGAATTTTGATTTTGAAATATTATTATATAAAGTTTATCAACTCTGTAAATGCCAATTTTCTGATGACATTGTCTTGTTAGCAGAAAGGGCTGAGGATATTGAGAAATTATTGAATTGCATGAACAAAATACTGAAGGAACATTTTGGACTGAATATAAATCAAAGCAAGACTAAAGTGATGAAATATAGCAGAAATGATACCAATACTAGTAGATTAATTATAAAAATAGGATCGAATGTAATTGGAGAAGTAAGTGAATTCTGTTACTTGGGAAGCAAAATTATAACCGATGGACGAAGCAGGAATGATGTTCAAAGCAGAATAGCACTAGCAAAAAGAGCCTTCATGAAAAAGAGAAACCTTTTAGTTTCAAATATTGATCTAGGAATTAGAAAAAAACTTTTATAACTCTATGTGTGGAGCACAGCACTTTACGGTAGCGAAATTGACTTTAGGAATACCTGAAATAAAGAAAATTGAAGCATTTGAAATGTGGCGCTGCAGAAGAATGCTGAAAATTAAGTGGACAGACAAAGTAAGAAATGAACGAGTTTTGGAAATGATGGGTGAGGTAAGAAGAGACAGGCTGGTAGGTCATATTTTGAGATATGCTGGATAGATTAATTTGCTGGTGGAGGGAACAGTTGAAGGTAAGAACTGTAGAGGAAGACAGATATTAGAATATATGAAGCAAATAATTGAGCACGTGGGTTGTAAGGGTTATGTAGAGATGAAGAGGTTAGCACAAAATAGGAAGGGATGGAGGATTGCATCAAGCCAGTCAAAAGACTGATGACAACAAAAAAAAAAAAAAAAAAAACTTCCAATTCAAGTCCCACTATTTTACATTATGGCATCCTAATGAGAACTGCTGGCCGAAAGTCAGTTGCTGAATTCACCGTTTTGTAACTTTTCTTCTTTCAAAGTATATCTTAATAGCCATTTTTTAATGTTTTGTCACTGAATAGAAACGAATATCTAATGAATGTTTCTCAGTTTGATATCGATGTATTGTGATGTAATGTATATATTATAAATAGTGAAAAGAATCCTACAACTTGGTGTGTCATGAGCTGCCACTAACTTGTCAGTTGAAACAATTGAGTTCAGTGATAAGAGATGAAAAGATAGCTACAATATTCTGGCCCTGAATTATGAGTGGTGACGGGACCTATGACAAATACAAGCGGGTCTGATGAACAGAATGCTCCGACCTCTTACGGCTAGTTTGGAAAATACTTTGTTGATTGTTTCGTATTTTATACTATGCGTGTCCTGATGTGTGAATCATATTCGTTGCGTCTCGAATAAATATACAGCTGGTGGTAGCCAACCTAAAGACGTGAGTACGAAATATATATATATTAAAGATTTGGTATGACAAAAGGGGTAGTTAAAAACAAAAAGCTAGTACAATGGTGTGGTCACCACACGTAAAATTATTGTCACAAGGCAAACGTTCGCTGTATTTTTGTCCATCACATTGGTTTGAGTCGCGGTGTTGGTTTCTGATGTCTTGTAGGTCTTACTGTAAAAACATCCCTTCGTGGTAAAGGATTATGTTTTGTTGGCACCACAATGCATAGTTTCATTCACGCCGCTACCAGAGGCTCACATCTCTCGAAATTTATATTTACAATGATGGCAGTATCACAAGTTCAGGCTTCGTAAACACAAAGAGATTCAAGAAATAATTACTTGTAATTGAACCATTCACTTCCGAACAGTTGTCAAGCTGTTTTATTTATACGGGACTATACCGAAGAGTGAATTTAAGTTTAGCCATCTATCTGTGAAACTTATAGCCGTGTTTTGTATGGTAAATAGACTTCTTGTTTGTAAAAACTGTAACCTGAGAAGAAAATCGGTGACCATCACTTGCATTCGGCGAGAAACGGCATAAAACTGCAGTAAATTGTGAACTTGGATTCATTGTTCCTCCCCAGTCCAGAGCGGATGGAGACTATTGCACACACAAAGCCACGCTGACAGTTAAATAACCACTACACTACTTTAATAATGGCAAGTGCGAATCGAGTCTCTTGCAGTTGGGGTGATTTGCTCTAATTACTACAGTGGATATATTATGTGTTACAGGTCAGGAGGGGATGACTTGGTACAAGAATCAGTGCCTGATACATTTTAAGGTTAGGCAGTGGACTTTACACTCCTATGGACCTCACGCCGTGCTAGGTTGCCTTTAGGACCGTTAGTACACTCTTTCAATTCCGAACAAATTTACTATAGATACATTATGCACTGAACTATCAATTACGAATGCTTTCAATAAATTAGTATTCATACATGGAAAAACTGATACTGGGAACAAATACCAAGTTCCTAGGTAATACTATTTTTGAGATAGCAAGATTATTTACAACTGACAACTTTGACGGCAGCTGATATCTTTATTTTTAAAAAGAAAATATCCTAATTCCTTACTTAAGGATCTCTAAACATTTATACCTGACATGTTCGGATAGGATTTTGTATCAAACCTTCCCGACAATACGATTTTGCGAAATTTTAAATAGGTTATTCGGTTTTAGTTAAACGCAGAAAATAAAATTTGATGATTAGAAGTTTCCAACCTCTTCCATTTGAGTGCCAGAGGCGTGTGATAGTCTTGGCAATGTGGCTCCGTTTGCCGCTGGGTGCTGACCCCTAAAAAGTCGCCGCAGAACATTCTGTACGAGACAGCAGACTCGCGGCCAGCCGAGTGTGGAGAGGTATGGGCACTTCAAACACGCACCACGCAAACCTTTGATCAGTGCGTGTGTTTTCCAACTGACAGGATTTTTTTAAAAGCGACATTTCAGAATACACTAGAGTGTGTGAGGTATCGGTTAGTTATAAATGGACAGTACTCCGCAGAGAATGTATGCGTCGTGGCTGCTACGTAAAGTACTCGTAGAGCTGTTGCCTTCAAGATTTTACACATTTCACACGCTTTGATGGTTATGGTAAATTAGTTCAAGGATCTGTATAGAGAAAAACATTATTACTATGGTAATATATAACACAAGCATAGATCTGAGCTATAGCAGAACTTTATTAAACATACTTAGAGATAAGAATATTATTCCTTTACGAGAATATAGATCCATTTATCAAGCAAAATACTTAAATATTCTTATTCGGCGTATTAACTATTATTTCGATAGAAATTTGACTTAAATTAAAAAGTAAAACAACATAGTTTTGAAACTTATACAGACATATGGTACTGAATGTCACCAGATGCTAATTAAGATCCATCAAAGGAAGTTACATCATATGCTACGAGTTTAGTACTCCAGTGACAAGGAAATTAACTGGATCTAATTGTTAAGAAATTATTAAACCAAAGATTTTATATATGTACTCGTGTAATTCACTGATCAACCTTTCTTTGAGCACTTTTCTAGGTTTGTACTAGTGTGAGATCCAATTACCAACTTTCAAAGGGCATTTTTAAGTGGCTTGTTTACAGGTTTAGCGTTATTATTGGTGCTTAGGCTTAACAAATACTCTGTTATTGTGCATTGATATGCGTAACTAATGACGCAGAAATTGGGGACCGCAGTTTGTGATTTCGTCTTATCCGCCCTCCCTTACGTCACCGCCTCGTAAGTCCGCATCCTTCGCACCGATTGTGATGAAATTTCATAGGAATATGTATTTTATTGACTGAAAATAAATCAGTGGACAATTACTCAAAACAGCTTTTCGGGGTACCTCCTCCTACCAAAAGAAAAGGAACAAAAATTACGCTTACTTTAATAGGAATGGTATCGTTGAGCAAGTATAGAAAAAAATGCAGATTATATTACTTTAGTTCTGCATTTTCGACATATGAGTTCTGAAACTCATTAAAAATGTCACCCGCTCTTGTTTCCCATCCATATGAGTGAAAAGTTGTTAATTCCCCTCCCCCTCCTTTTTTACATTCTGTGTTAAAATTCCGCAGTATGAAGTGAGATCTAGTTCCGCGCCACATCATGTAATAAAAAGTCTAAGTAATCCTTTTTTGTTTTATTTTACCGTGAGGTTATAAGCACCTTGAGAGGAATGGGGGAAGAGAAGGAATTCGGGTACTGGGCCATGGCATTTGAAATAATCATTCCGGCATTCGCATGAAGTGATTTTGGGAATCCGGAATAGCCGGACAGGGATTTGAATCCGCGTCCTCCCGAACACCAGGCTCAAATGTTACAGCTTACCCATAAGTTTCATCTCATCAAAATAACGCCTAGAAACATACACAGATAAACATTTAAAGAGTATTTGAGTGGACGCAACTTTCAATTTGAAGTAAATGATTGTTGAATCAAGTAGAACTATTGCAACTGCAGATATTGTTATTACTGTCTACTTTTTTTGAACTTGTAATTGAGCAGCTACGGAGCAAACTTGTATACTTTTTTAGGCTTACTGTTTGGTGAGGTCTATGCAATCTTCCGAATCGTCATACCTATATTCTATCATATAGTAATCGTCTGTATAATAATTTAAAATTGGTGTGAACTTTCATACCATTGCATTTCTTCTTTCTTTCATAGTGCAACCAGAAATTTAACGAAGTAGGTTCTTCAAATCGACAGTGCCTTTTGGGAGTAAGATATTCCACACTAATTTTTACAAACCGTGTAAAAAGTGTAGCGACAGTATAAAGAGTGCTGCAGCTGTTGAGAGTGTGGCGGTCGTTGTTGTGATTTCGCAGCGCGGAGACGTGGATCACTTCTTTACTGCCTCCGAGTCGCGGGGTTTGGCTGTCTTCCAGCGACGAGAGTCCCTGTTTACAGTGCCTCACGCGAGTGTTTGCAGAGGCGGGGAGCCCAGCTTAGCTCCAGGCTCTAATCTACTCCACCTTTCCAGTGACACAAACGTACACCATTGTAACCACTTCTGCAGCTCACGGGTATTTTGTTCCGAGGTCCCGCAGCGCTCCGAGGGTCGTCGGATCGAGTCCGGCCTAGGGCCCGCCTGCTTTTAACTGTCTCCTGTGTTATTGAAGAATTATTTACGTGTAATATATGGAAAACTGGCCTCGTCACTTATTTTTGAAAGTCGATAGCCATTTTAAATTTAAAAGAAATGATCAGGAACTGTAGTAATGCCACAATATTCGGAAAATATAGTAAATACTTTTTGTGAAGACCTTGCAAAATAAATTAAATTGGTGTGGTGTTGCGATCTGGTGATAGATTTTTGATTTTCAGGGCGTTCCGCCCCTGTCGTGGCTGGAACTACAGTTTAACGTAGAATCCGAACTACGGAACGTCTCGAATAATTAAGCATAGTCCTTAAAATTCATGACTCCATCGGGACTTTAACTTATGATTATGAGTTATCAGACCGCTCGTCTTGACGTATAAGATAGTCAGGACTGATTGTACTCTATCTCTAGTATCGTCTGCTTATTCGTTACCATATGTAAACCCATGGTGATTTTTTGAGTATAGTTCGAAGTTGGCAGACATGTTCGGGTAGGTAAATTGCCTATTCCGTCCTGGATCTGATTTTTTGGGGGCACAGCCGAAGACGACCACTGTCGGCGAGTACGCTGGCGTCCTGTGGAGAGGTGGTATGATGATGTGGCGTTCTGGCATCGCATTCGGGAGGATGGCGGTTCGAATCCCCGTCCGGGTATCTAGATTTGTATCAATTTAGTAATGAATGGAACAACATCACATACCCTTTCAACCCTTGAAGTTTCATTTCGTTTCCTCCTCCCCTTCTAGGCGTTTCGATTTTTTGTCAGGCAGTGTTTCTTTACAGAGAGACTGTGACAATTTATCGTTCTTATGACTAACAAAAATACGAGACTCACTCTTACGAATTATCATAGACGGTGATTTAATTCAGATTGCGTCTTATCGGTAAACAATAGCATTTGGTATTGGGAAACAAATAGCTTCAAACCTCCATCTAACTTTCCAAAGGATTTCAGTTTTAATTGCCATGTTTGAACGAAATTTAACATTCAGTTGTATTGTATCGAGATAGTTTCCCTATTACGACTGATCATTTATAGAGCTTCTTCGTGTTTTAATTAATTGTTAAGTTCCTCTTGCTTATATTTAAGCTGCTGAAGATTTCACTAATAACTTGTACTAGTTAAATGTTAATTTTGATTATCAGTTTATTAAATTAAAAATATCATAGTTTAATTTTATCTACTGCCTCACTTATTATCCCGGTATCCGCTTCGAGTGATTTCTGGAAACTATGGAAAATCGAAATCAGGATGGCGGGAACCTGCGTCACTGGTGCGCCAGGCCCTAGCGTTACAGCCCACCCAGTGGGTGCGGTAGGATGAACTGGCCCAACTACTTTCACGCCAATCATTTTTTTACTAAGAAGTTGTTTGTTTATTATACTTTATGTTTATGACAATTTATGGCGAATCAGAGAGTTGCGTGTATACATAGAACTAAACTTTTCAAGCAAATACACTCTTATTGGTGTTGATAAATTTTATATTATAAATATTACGATGACGAGATGAACATCACAAAATAATTTCAACGGTTTAACTTTATTATACCGATGCAAGTTTTTTTTTCAACCTGCTAAACGTGCTAAAAGCTTTCAATCAATGTAACTGTGTTTTATTGAGGCAAGACTTTACTTTTGAACTTCTTACGACTAAAAAGGCAGATTAATTGTGCTTTACACGGGTTTTCCAAGCGCTATACTTCCCTGTATCCATCAAAAAGTAGCAAAGGCTAAATATAAATGAATCTTATGGACAAACTGCATGACCAAAATGGTATGGAGAATTTCTTTTGTTGGACGCACTATAAATTCACTTTCTGTTGCGGCTTATCTCGTTCGTGTTTGTTTTACACATACGTGGTACTAAGTTATTTACAACGAGTATTGAGGTTCATGTGAGTGGAGACAAATGTCTTCCCCTCGTGCGAAAAAACCAAAACTTGTTTCTCCAGCGGGAAGTTGATTTTTATCCTAATTTCGATAGTCAACGTATCTTCATTCAGAATTTATGCCTAAAAGTGCAAAATCAATAGAGTTGGTACCCTCTGAGGAATGATATTAGTCAATTAACGATAAAAGCCATGGAAATAGGGGATGTGTTCTTCCCTGACAATGAGACGTCACATTTGGCTAATGTTACTAAAGATGTCCTCAACAATTTCAAGTGAAAAGTGTGGCAACATCCTCCTTCATTCATGATCTGCCTCCATTTAATTATCACGTGTTTGGTACCATGAAAACTAAACAGACGAAGCCTCATTATTTCTACTCGTAAGACGACGAAGTAAAATCGGTCATTCTTGCTTGGTGCTCCCAAACTGGAAGGAATTGTTTGGTAGCAGGTGTTTCTTATCTTATCCCGAAGCAAGGGAAGTGCAAAAACTTAATGAGGGACTATGTAAGAATATTTCAGAAACAGTCTGGTGCTGGAAAAAACAAACTATCTCCAAATGATAAACCTTTAAGTATCAAATATCAACACAAACTTCAGAATGAAGTTTTCAAAACCGAATGCGTGACACTAAGAACTTTATGGAATTAAAGCATAGATTTAAGAATCCTAGAGAGAAGGAAAACTGAAGTATTTGGAATGTGGTGCTTTGAAATGGTATTTAAAATCACCGTTACGGGTAAAACACGATATTTTAAAAATGATGGTTTTTCAAAAGGAGTTTAATAGAAAGAATTACGGAATCACAGGTCACATTTTACTACACGCAAAATTGATTTATTTGTTAACGGAGGGAACAGTCAAAGGCTAGAACTGTAGAACAGTACAAACTTTAGAAAGTATGAAGAAGATATTTTAGAATGTAGATTTGACTGGTTCCGTTGAGATGATCTAAGGACATGATTGAGGATTATATCAAAACCACTTGAGATACTGATGAAAAAATATAAATAGTTCTTAAAAACTAAACTGGAAAAATTTAAAGTCAGCTTTAATATATGATTGAGGTAATCAGTACAGAATGCACCCTAATCGAATCATGTCAAATTCGAAAATGATACATCTCTCTAAATAATAAGCTTTTCTGGCGTCATAGCACTTTCTATTTTGTTTTTGTTTCTGTGTGAAATAAATAAGCTGTTTTCAATGGTCTTTTTTTCACAAGTGTGAAAATATTTTGACCGTTTTATACCGCAAAAACACTATGCTAGTATTTGAATAGAAAAGCAATTAGAGGGCGATGTTAATGTTTGAGAAAAAAAAAATCTTTTGCTTTCAGTTACAAATCAAAATTCAGATATCTCAAAGGAATTCGCTGCTATTTTTAAGCGAACTAAAACCGCCGATGTGTGTTTAAAATATAGCCCTCACCTCACGTGGGTGGATGGAGAGCGATTAATGTGGCCATGTTTCATGGCACCCCAACGTTCCTCATTGCCACATGAATACAGGACGGCTGTCGCATTTTAAACAAGTTTGCGGGTATTTATTCACGTTTTGACCATTTTTCATTCAAAGAAATAATTTATCATACGGTATTTTTTTAACAAGGATTCATCAACATTCCGTAATCCGTTTTACTGTAACTGTAGCAGATGTCACTGTAGACTCAAGTTGCGTATGAAGAAATTTACATGACGTAGTGACGTCAGGGTAGTCATGTTGGTGTCACACGGTCTAGACATGTCTCCAGATAACAGGACACATGTTATATTCAGTACGAGTCTTTGTTCAGCTAGTGCGAGTTTTAGTATGCTATCTGGACATGAACTTTATGCATAATGCCGCGGTTGTCTTGGGGTACCTGTCGTCGCAAGAGTTTTCAATTTGGTACCGTTCGACACGTGATTGTTGACATTGCGGTTTTTGCTTGTGGCTTTACGCCTTATCGAGGTCGTTAAAAGTGGGAAAGGATGGAGAGGAAGGAACGGGAAGGAATTCGGCGATGACCATGTGAAGGAACCATCTCGGAAATCGACTGGAGTGATTTGGGGAAACCATGGAAAAGCCAAAGCAGGATGCCCGGACGGGGATTAGAACACGTGTCCTCACGAATGAAGAGGTTGACTTTGGGTTGCGAGAGTGAGGTTATGAAATATCTGAGAAATATGTAATTATCAACTCAAAACCGTTTCAACAATGAAAACTCCGTGTAATTAATTGCTTACCTTCTTCGGTGTTTATAATTTCTTTGCCAGTGTGCCAAAATAAAATCGTTCCCATCGCATTTGGCCACTGTGATGCTCCATTGGACACTGTGTAGGAGACATCCGGTATTCCGCCATGATCTTAACTGCAGCTCAATCACTGCTTGACTGAACTACCGATTTCTGCCTGTTCTCTAATTATAGTTATTATACGCGTTCAGTATGTGGCAAATACAGTCCGTTTTTGTTTCTGTACACTGAGTTGATAGAATGACTGAAAACAGGGTCTGGTCAAGACTATAATTTCAAATTTGTACAAAACGTTCGCCTAAAGGCTGGTTGTTTCTTAGTGTTAATCACGGAATTTTATGTATTTCAATCAAGAAAAGAAAAAGTTCACACACATGGAACATAAATTTTGAAGTAAGGCAATGTCATCATTACGATTCTCTAGGATTTCCACAACACCCTTGTAGCGGTAATCTCATATTTCCAGAAGTTTGTCGATTATGAAGCATGTAAGGTTCTCCACTTTAACTTAGTTTGATGACAGTATAAAGATTAAAGACAGAGTATAATCAGAATTGTTTATATCATTTTTTGTTTGTTAGTACACCATTAAGCCTCAGTTTCAGTATCACCGCTCGGTTCAACCTTTGAACTTGCCGGCTTGTTCGTCGCTTCCATTATTCATCAAACAGCAACGCAGAACCCACTTAAGCATTGAAGCTTTATTTATCAGTATACCAGCTAACATTGTTGCTTTGTCACTGACTTGCTTACTAGGTGCTGCAAAGTTGACAGTTGTCTGCGCTGAGATGTTAATGCATTACCCGTCTCATAACGGAAGTGTTCTAACTTTAAAGGTGGAGCAACTTCTCACATATGCTTGAGCGCTCACCAAGCACAAATGGAAAATCAAGGAGTACTTTTATTGAATTAATTACCTTAGAATATCAAAAATAGTTACTAAGATAAGTGAAGGCATTTACATAGCTCTAAAGCACTGTAATATATAATACAACATATCTTCCATTGCTGTTCTTGATCGACAAGTATTAATTTTTGCTCGAGGTTGCTTATTTACGACAAATGAGATCTGGGTTCTG
Source organism: Vandiemenella viatica (assembly GCA_031002005.1). Classification (NCBI taxonomy): domain Eukaryota; kingdom Metazoa; phylum Arthropoda; class Insecta; order Orthoptera; family Morabidae; genus Vandiemenella; species Vandiemenella viatica. The sequence continues at coordinate 98,631,027 of JARYHS010013630.1, read as the reverse complement.
GAATATTACAGAGAACTGTTTAGATCAAATCTAATCCTTTGTTTCTGAGAAATAGAAAAGAGATTACGTCAAAATATTTTATGCAGAAAAACCGATAATCACTGGAATTTTGCAAGTTTCTTTGATGCTCCAGAAAAAGCTCTGATTAATTGGCTACTATCTTCTTACATGATGTTTCAAAAATGACCGGTATATTTGAAAAATCAATAAAAACTAAACGGGCTGCGATAGAAATACACCGTTTGTTGCAATATGCTTGGGACAATAGTAAACTTTCAGGCATACAAACTTTCGAAATTAGTTACAATTTTCAACAATAGATGGCGTGCAGTCTGGAAAAATCTAAAGTACGATTATTCTAAGGAATAAACCATTTTGTCACAGCAAACTTGAAATCTGTGAACAGCACACGCTTACAGCAGAAAGACGACTTACAGAATGGCGAACTCACAGACTGCGTTTACTTCTATATCTTTAAAATCGCCTGCAGCGCCATCCGTTGTTGAAAATTGTAACTAATTTTGAAAGTTTGTCTGCCTGAAAATTTACTATAGTCCCAAGCATATTGCAACAAACGGTGTATTTCTATCGCCGCCCGTTAAGTTTTTATTGATTTTTCAAATATACCCGTCATTTTTGAAACACCCGGTAGTTCCTCACATTTATAGCGCCGTATAATAGAACGCTGGCTCCAATAATAACCTAAAACTACACGCATTTAAACAGTTTTTTTTCCTTGCGTTTAAGCGCTGAAGTTATTGTCAGATTTTTGTATTTCTTCTTCTGTGGACACCTTGACAACGCGTTGTGTGCCTTGCCGTTGCATTCCCCTGTATGATAGTGTTCGTAAGTGGGGTTGTAAGAGTTGATGACTGTGCGTGTTCAGTGAAGAATGTTGTTTTTGTTGTGGATAAGAGACGAAACGAAAGATAGGTTGAAACCCGGTGCCAGCCCATTCAGGCCTACTGTTCAGGAAAGATTCATCACCAGTAGTGTCGTATGCTCTCTCTCCGTACACACTGTAGAGAGGTTTGGGGTTTAACCCAGGACTTTGGTGCACAGTCTGGTTATTAGGAATTGCGGACTACCACCTCTCCTTCCCTGCAACCAAGACCTGATGATGGAAAAGTTTTCCACCTCCAGGACTCAAATTAGAGAACCCCGTGCCAGCAGTGCGCTGGACATCTTTCATATGTATGGTATCAATAATGACATATCAGTCAGAAATGAAGTTAACAATTGTGGCCTTGAGATCGATGACTGAGAAATGTGACTCTTTCTGGCATTGCATGGAGGGTATTTTTGTTTAAAACATCATGTCTAGGTCGAACACGCTGCACAATTTCTGAACTCATGTTATTTCAGTGAGAGTGTAATCATCAATCCAGTTAATTTGGCGATGAAAGATGGTGGTGAAAATAAAGAGCCGCCTCAGCATCGCACGGCTAGTAGCTCGCTAAAAAGTACGGTAGGTTGGAATAACCTAACTAGCTCACGGCTCTTGGAATCGCGTTTTCGTAACGCAACAGTTTCTTATCTGTGGGCCGCTGGTCTTACCTAGATTTTCTACATCATCTGTCACTGGTAGTTTTGCTATCCTTGTTCAGAGTATCACAGTACTGGACCAACGTGAATTCAAATCTCGTCGCCGGCATGTTGGTAAACCTGATTATGGTTTATTGGCCTGAGCGAATGCTGAGTGTCTATCAAATTTGTCTTAAAACTGTAACTAACAATAACAGTATTAGATAAAACAGTTGGGCACTAAGCTTACGCGTCTCGTAAACAGATCCCTACGGCTGGAACATCACTAACGATCTTGAGAAGTCAATAAGGCGTAAAGGACTCTTCGCGCTCCCTTAAAAATAAAACCTTCACCGTCGCTTTGCGTGTCACCGACTCGCAGTAACCACTACGACCTACTATTTCACCAGATGAAGACAGCGAGGTTAGCTGTCGAAACGTAGTGTATTGCAGAACTTATCCGCCAGGACAGCAAAGAAGATTTTTCTTTAATATCACATGTGTCTACTGAGAGCAGTCTGACGGGTCATTGGTGAAGACGTCTGACTTAATCCAACTTTCACCTCTGACACAGCTTCTTGTACAATGTGAAGTAGAAGTACACTAGAAGGTTTCCGTGGTTCGGATTCCAGACCTAAGCTATAGATCCCCCATACCCGGTGGGATTACGGGGATATGTTAGGGTACCCACAACAAGAGACACATTGCGCAGTGGATCAAAAACACCGTCACTTGGCCGCCGAACAATACTACGATGATTTTATCTGAGCTGTCTGCTATCGAGTATAACTCTCTAATTATTTTCTTGATTCTGCGAGCTCGCCAGCATTAAATTAGATAACAATATCAGTTCACTGCGATTATAGCTGTCGGTTACGGTGCGATTTGAGACACGAAAGCAGAGGAAAATCGCTCCTGGAACATAGAGGAGAGAATGCGTGCAGGCTGAAGTCCTGTAAGCGAGCAGCGGTCCTCCTGGGAGCAGACGCAGTGCTTTGAGCGTCCTGTCCCGCTGGGACGCTGGTCTGCCGCAGTCCCTTTGTGCTACACGTGGTCGCTGACAGATTAATTCGCAGTTTGAGCCACATGTTGAACAGATGGCTGTAATACAGGATCTGTAAACTGATTCACAACAATCTACGAGGGACACGTACAACAATATAACGGTACCTTTAATCTAGACCAGTGTTTTTCAACTTTTTGAATTCATGACAACTTCACAGGTAAAAAAATTGGCGACCTACCAGGTCTATAATAAAATTATGTAAGTGATTTCATAAACGACTTATTTAATTTTGTTTCTATTGAGATTAAACGTACGGATCGATAAATCAAATGCTGTACAAGGTAGTCGCGGGCACTCCGCGGTGGCGGCGCGGGAGGCGAGATGGTGAGATCTCATTGGAAGTTTGTTTTCGTTCATTGCAATCAGTTGACCGAGTACACTAGCGAGAGAGGGTAAAATGTAGTTCTTAAAAGATCTGCTGCAGCTCTCCACGTTTGCTACAAGTGGCAGTGGCGGCAAAAAATCAAAACCGAAAAAATGTAGACTTTATTTCGAAAATTACCTCAAATATGGTATAAAGAAGAGAAATACGCTCCAGTGAGAAAATGATTTGGTTATTTGCTCCTCAAAAATACAACAAATATTTCACAGTTTATTAAAACATAAACAAGCACACCCTAATCACTGGAAAGTTTGTTTTTTATTGTATTGTAAGACCTAAAACCCTTGCTTCTTATATTTACCTGGCTTGGGACTACAAGCCCCCCCCCTCCCCCCTCCGCGACAAGGATATGGTGACTCATGGGTTGAAAAATACTGCTCTAGACAAACGCTCAGCTAGTAAATCTTTCAGCGGTTATTTGATGTCTTTTTAATGTCACTTATTATATTTTTTTAGTACCATAATAACTTTATAGTTAACTAATTACGGGATTTTGAAGCGAAGTAAATTCTGAAATATCCCAGTAACAAAATATCATCAAACAGTCTTTCGCTAAGAGATGTATTGAATTTCTAATCTTCTAATGTGTCGTTACTATATAATGACACCCGTCAGTGTGGCTCAGTGCTCAGTGGACCGTGGAGGTTCAAAGGGACCGGGCACGATCGCAGGTTCCTCCTCCTCAGTACCAGCCGTCCTGACTGCAGCTCCCACACTCACATGGGCGAATGCTGGAAAGGTCTGCAATCTTCGTCAATGTTAATTTCATTTGTTTAGACAGCGAAGAAGATGTCTGTCTTGATTCATATCTTAATCGCATCAACTGTTAGAAGTTCCAGACGCTGAATTTTCTTGAGAATAGCGCTTTTTTTTTAATTGCTTTACGTCTCTCAACAGCGAAGTCTTTATATACGGGAAAGGATGGGGGCAAGGAATGGGAAGGAATTCGGCCATGGCCTTTTGAAGGAAGCATCTCGGCATTTGCCTGGAGTGATTTGGGAAACCATGGAAAACCCAAATCTGGAAGTCCGGACGGGGATTCGAACCGCCGTCCTCCCGAATGCGAGGCCAGAACCTATCCGTTACACCACACAGCTCGGCAAACAGCGCTTACTCCCACTCCTGTGTGCTCTAGGTAACGGCTCATGAATTGCTTCGCGTCCTCTCTTAACCAATCCTCCTCTCCTTACACAAAGAAAACAACGGTTTACGTCATGCGAAAGCAACGGGTTTCGCTGCACCTCGCTGGAAACGCGGGTTAAGAACAGTACTTTACGAATATTTCTTGTCACTGATATTAACATAACTGCTCCAATGGTTTATTGTTTTGGGTGTTACATTCTGACGATAAAGAATCTAAGGTAGGATAGTGAGTGTCACATACAGCAAGTGTTTTTTAGACGAAGTGCGGGGGCCATACCGGCTTTAACCCAAGCAGCTGCAGAAAAAGTGTTGATGGTCGGTACGCAAAGCCTGCTCACATCTAAATGACAACTTCGAGTTGGCAGTTACGAAATAGCGTAGTCTTGGTTTCCTAATTATCATAACACGTCAATATTACTCACAAATTATCAGCAAGCTAGATTTATACTGACATACCGCTGTGAGACAGGGAAACACAGATAGCATTGCAGACTCCATACAAAGCCAGTGCCAAATTGTTTTGATGTAATTTTAGTACCCTTCCTGTGCAGGTTCGTGGTATAACTTAATTATTAAACAGACTAATGGATCTCTCGTAAGTGCTATTTTCTTAATATCACGATTCAAGTCCATGTTGCTATTTATCCTCGTTTTTCGTTCTTAAAAAGTTTTTGAGAAGTTAACGTGTAAAATAGATTACTGCCTTCTAATTACCACTGTTACTGCAATTCCTCGAAGCACTGACATGGATGTTTATGGAGATTCTTTATTCCGTCCTTACCTGCGTTCTCTGTGCCTTATCTTCTGTCCTTACAGACTGACGTGGTACCACAATATTGCGGCTTTACTGCAGCTGAAAGAGCTGACCTAACTTTAATCGTTTCAGTCAGTAACTAGGTTTCCTCTGACACATTATTTTGACTCTAATTTATTGGACTTTCGTAAATATAATTCTTCAGTCATTAAAGTGCATTTTGTATTAGACACTTGTAATTTTAGGTTCATGTCTGATATTATTTTTTAGGTTACTAAAGTAACAAAACTAAAACGTGTTCAGTGCTTAACCATTGCACTAACGACATCTCTATGTTTGGTTACACTACTGGAAACTAACTATGTGAATGTGGTGAGCTGCAGGACCCACAACATCTTCTGATATGCAGGAATCTACCTGAAACCTGCACTATCGACGACCTTTTTAGAGTAAATGAGAAGGCCATCAGGATTGCGGAATTCTGGTCACACTCCATTTAATTGTGTTCTATAGTCTATAAGCTTAATATTAATTAATTAATTTCATCTGTTTTGTTTCAACTTGTAATGTTATGTACTGGACACAAGTAATAAATAATCTCTATGATTGCCGGTAACGTAAGGATTAAGTTCATGGTAGTGTAACATTACACACAACTTGTGAATGATCTGATCTGGATATTGTTTTCAGAAATTCACAATATGAAATAATGGACAAAAGTCTATTTCCTATTGAGCGACTGGTCCTTCTTTCAGTAGTCTTGGAATTATTAGTGCATCACAACACCACCGCGATGATAAACCAAAAATAAGCTTTCCCCTGATCACCATTAAAATTTCCAACGCGTTCTAGAATTAAACAGGTGGTGAGCACTGGGATAGTTTTTTTATGTGGGTCAAGAAAAAATATTTCAGATCCGTACTTTGTTCTGCCGAAACGGACATCTGTGAACCGCAACGAGTATCACAATTAAAAGTGAATTATAAAGAATGTATATTGTTACTGTTTTCACTGGAGATATATTCCACCTTTTAATTTTAAGAGATTTTAACTTTTATCACGTACGAGTTGTAATGGAAATATTTCGTGACTGTAAGAAAAGTCTTTACTACTCTGTGTTTACTTAGTTTCTTAAAACCTTGGTTATCTAAGGAAGAATATTCAGTAATATTACCCTATCCTCGAGAGAACTTACCCAGCTATCCATGACAAGTTTAGACGAGGACGCACTTAGAATTCCTCACCCGTTGCTCGCACCTGTTGCGCCAAGATATGGATCTCTGTTGCATTGCTCACCCGCCGTTCATAACTGCCTTCTACTTTAACAATACCACCAAGATAGTAAGTAAAGACATCTAAATTTAATGTTGAACTTTCCAAGTAATTACAAACAGTCCATCATAACACTGCTTTCTTGCAACAATTGCCTAAATTTTAGAAAAGTCTGTATACAAAAAAGTCTTTTTCTAAAATTATGGCTATTCCGCTAAATATTTACAATTTTCTGAAAAAGTGACATTTATCTCCCATGATTAATTTATTGTAATCGAAATACATGTTTCTTTCATTACTCATACAACTTTACATAAATTCAATTGAAGAGTAACATAGTTTTAACAACATGATATTAAAATATGTCATACCTCGAATTCGGAAGGGCATGTTGTATTATGGCATCTCCAAAGTTGATAAAAAATACACATTTTTCTTTATAGATGAGAAGAGTTTTTTTGTTGACTCCAACGTATACATAATTCAGCTAAGATTTTTAACTACGTCTACTTTTTGTAATAGTATTCGTGTAGTAGTCTCCCAATAGCTCGGAGTGTTTCACAATCAGCGATACACATTTCAAAATTAAATTTCTTAATACTTTTCGCCAGTTATGCTATTTTAACTGTAAATACATTGGGATAAGACTCAATAGTTACATACGTCTATACTATTAGCTGCTCTAACCGGCTGTTTCTTTCTCATGGTTTTATGGAGTGTCGTTAAATAGGTACCTCATATTTTTCTTCAGTTCATTCTTAAAATCTATCATAAATACAGGAAGTAGTGGTTGCCTGTTCTCTGAGCATTATCGAAAAAACAATTTAATCCCTTTAAATTAATAACAGCATAAAAAATTCATTGAAACTAAATCCTACCTTGTTAAATTAATGTACATATTCAAAGCAAAAAGACTATTTTCGTAAATAATTTTTTTTTTATTTAATGGAGGAAGTTATGGAGAGGAATTACTAAATGAGAAGTGTATAATAATCGTGTAGAAAGGGTAAGAAAACAGACCCTATTTTTTCTGATCTCATGTTGTACGACTTACAATATTTGATATTCATTGTGAATATTCGGTTTGCTTGTTTTACATTTAGAGCGTTTTGGTTAATGCTGTTATAAATGTCAGTTTCGCCGTGTGCGTTTAAAGCGACCTCAATCCTTACCAGATTAAACTTCAGACCGGTCGCATTAGCTGCCCTTAATACGGTTTTTAGGCGGCTTTCCATAATCATCCAGCTGAATGCTGGGCCAGTCCCCAGTTCCCGCATAACAAGTTAACACCTTACACGCAACAGGAAACCTACGCCATCCGTAGACAGTTGGCGATCCCTACCTCTCCCCCCCCCCATCCCCTTTATCAATCACACATCTTTCTCGCTAAATTTTTCAGAAAAAATATAAAAACAGTATTATTTCCCGTAACAGTTGCAAGTTTCAATGAAATCAGGCGAAGAAGTGAAAAGCGAATAGGAAACTATCACTTGGAAAAAAAATAGCTTTCTATTGAGAAAAATGTATTATCATTGTTTTACTTAAATCCAATTGCTTTGTTATAGTGTACAGGTAATTTAGTTGTAAAATTAGATGGCCCAATTTTTAGGTCTTGAGTTGGTATTAATTTTTTCACGTAATATAAACATGTTATATTGTTCTATATACGCATACATATGGTTGACCGTTAAGAAAAGAACTGTATGAAGAGAATTAAGTGAAGAAAATGTCATTAAAATATAGAAGCGTATTAATTTATTCATTTTTGACTATATTTGATGTATTTATATTTTCGCCAAGTCATCTTAATTATATTACTTATGTGAGTGTTTCTGCGATGTATCAAACCAACTTCAGATTTTATGAAAATATTTATGCATCTTTTTTATTATTGTCTGTGCTGAACGTAGAGTTATAAATTCTAAAAAATCTGTTTTTATCTTCAATAAATTTGTTTAGGTTTCGGATAAATATAGATCGTCTAGCTGCTATCTATGATTCATATGGCACATCGTTACTTCAAATTTGCATTAACACGCAAATATTTAAAGTACCACAAATACTGTCATAAATTTAGTGTTTCCAAATAAAATTTCATAAATAGCTCTTGTTTCTTTACCAAAATTAAATTTTCATGGAGAGTTGGATCTCCTGATAGCTCTAATTATGGAGCTTAAGTTACACTACATGAAGTAACCACTGAGGTATATTGTTTACTTATAAATCTGTAAAGTGAAAGTAAGCTCTTACCTTTTTCTCTACTTTCTTCTGATTTTCATTTCTAGCGAAATACATACATTTCTTTAAGGTTTGTTTACAATGCTAAACTTGTGCAATGGTAAAACCTGCTAATTCATTACACACAATACAATATATAGTCTGTCACAAAGATAAACAGCTAATCTTCTTTTTAGTTTGATATAACAGCACCACATGTGGACAGAGATTGTAGAGGAAACATCTGAATACGGCCGAGCATCTTAATAATTAGTTCGTAAATATAAATGAAATATGTACCTTTCTTTGTAACTGGTTTGATATTTTAATGTGAATATAACAAAATATTAATCAATTACACAAACATAGATATTATCTTGTTATGAAAACTTCATCTACGGACATAGAGTGACATCGTCTACCGCCGTCATTGGTCCGTCGAAGAAGGGTGGCCAGACAACATAACCAATCTGGCCTTTTATTATTATTGATATACGTACAACTATCACAACGACATTTTTGCGTAAAACAATAAAAATTAAGGAAGCTAAGCTGGCGCGTCATAGGACGGGCGTTAATTTCTTTGAAGCATGGATATTCTTTCGTGAGCGTTATCATTTCAATGTACGCGAAAACTAAAATATTCCAGCTGAATTAACTAATTTGTCAAGAAAATAATAATAATAATAGAATCATATTTATATTATATTATAATCTATAAATCACGACGTAGCCATGTCTTTTACGTAGTAACGTCTTGCTGTGACGTCACGCTTCCCGCTGCCCAACTAACAACGGTCAGAGATATTGTTCGATGCTGTACGCGTTATTTAATAACAGTTCTATCCGTGAAGAAATAAAATGTCAGAATACTGCAAGAAAAGTATGTATTTTTTGAATCTATATATTACTTATTAGTTGCTTATATTTATTTAATATTCATTCAATGTAGAAGTATTCCTTAAATTTTTGCCCTTAGATAAAATAAAAGCTTTAATTTTCGATTAGCAATGTTAGTAGCTGTTTTGATTATATTGTTATTTATCCTGGGCCAGAATTATAACTAGTATTTAATGTTACAGTAGAGAACATGAGTAATTTAAATTTTTAAGAAATAATTTAAATCCTTTTCATGAGCATCGTGTTACTGAAATCATTATTTTGTTTCAACGAAAGTAGTTCCATACTGATCACGATCTATGCAGCCTAGACAAATATTAAAACTAATTTTACGTCATATAACGTAGGTTGTTAAGATTTATTTTTAAATTCCTTTGCTTTCACTGACCCCATATTAGTGAAGTCATTATTTCAGCCACAAGTAACTGTGAGCCATTCAAACATTATAATATCGATCTGAATCACTGAAAAAAAAGAAAGATATAAGAACCGATGAATATTTTGGATCAAGTTTATATCGCGATGAATTATTGCCACTAACATGCGATACAGTGAATGTATTACTTCGATTGTGATTGAAGCATTGATTTTCTAGCGGTAGTATTAGCCGAGTTTGTGGTTGGGCTGTAACTCAACCTGGACCAGGCTAACCAAAACGTTTAGATATAGCGCAAAGCACTAGGAATTCCACTGAGCTTTATTTTATAATAATTGTTTTTAGTTAGGAACTAAGAAACATGAATTGCCAGAAAACTCCGTATGTAATAATTAAATCTATGGCTCAGTGGTTAAGGTGCCTTACTGGAGATCGAAAGGCCTCCGATTCGAATTCCTGTTTCGGCGTGGACTTTCATAAGACCATAACCCGACGTTCATCTCTGGTACAGCTTGTTGTGTGATGCGTAGTGCGGCAGAACGCTTCCGTGGTTCGGATTTCACGTTAGGTCCGCTCTATGGCTAACAACCCTAGTTGTAATACGGATTATGCACAGCCACAGGAAATTCAAGCTAAACGAATGCTTCAAGTGGACCTAGTTCGTCCAAACGAATATACATAGCCTACTGTTTCCCTGTTGATATTATTTTTTTGAAGAATTCTGACAAAAGGGTATTAACTCTAAATGCCATGCTGTAAGAACAAGCAAATTATAAAACCATTAAAATTTGTAGTAACGTTTTATATTAGTTTACAGGTTGGATTTTTCAGTACAAAATTGTTTCAAGTAGGATTCTTTTAGTATTGAAGTACTAGCTTGATAGTGATTCTGGTTATCATGAAAGTAGTCTTTATCCAGTAAGAATACTTAGTTTTCTGCCAAATATTACATGCAATACCCTTAAAAATTAAAGTGAAATTAAATGCTGTTTATTTTGTTATGCGATGTATTCAATAAAAATAGGTTTTATTTTTTAATATGCCTCTTCCGTCTTGTCATCTATAATTCTATACACATTTAGTTAATTGTTGCAGAAGTATGTATCTGCAAACTGGTTTGTCGTGCGACGTAGATGAAATACTACTTGCAAAACATTTCTTTTTGGCCATTCATGGCATCATTAAAAGAACCAAGACAGAAACGATATACTGTTACGTTTTTCTAAATTCAGGCGTACCGCTTAGAGAGACTCCGTCTAATTTGTGCGAGTGCTTGTTGGAGCGTGCGCTGCAACTGTGCAGAATTGCAGGCGCCGCGCCGCGCGTGCATTCACGTCACGCAGCCGCCATTCTTCTGTCCGAACAAAGGGCAGTCGGGCTCGGCGAGCGAAGCGTGCGTTCCAATCGCCGAAACCAATTTTCAAATATTTAGCTACACAAAAAAGTATCGACTTTTTTACAAATTGTAAAAATAATCTGTATGCTTGTGTCAAAGGTCATGAAACGAGTTGATAAAATACTATTTAGTATTTTGTGTTATTTTTGTATATTGATTCTTATATCTAACCTAAATTCTGACAAAAAAGTATGTAAAACAGAAGGAGGCGTTTAGGCTTCACTGTGTAATGCATGTTTCTCGACACACTTCAGAAACTCTTTCATTCGACACTATTAAATCAGGCCGCGTGTGGAATTGTAGTGCTACAATTTATTTGTTGAAAAACGTGATGCAAATATTTTAATATTATACAGAAAAGAAAAGTAAAAAACACTAATAAACTTATAAAACCTCGATTCTTTGATTTTTAGTACGCATTATAACAAAATCCGTTCAAAGTTTGAAATCGATAGCTCCGATAATAATTATTAGATTATAACGAGATCAAGAAAGTTTTGAATTTAATTTTCAAATTCTTAATAGCTGTGGAAAAAAAGTCTTGAAACGAAAAGATATGAATTTAAAAAAGTTAAATTGAGACGTAAAAAACGCAATATATCTCTTTTTTTCTATCTGCTTAACGTCTCTCTAACAGCGAGGTCTTTAGAGACGGGAAATGATAGGGGGCAAGGAATGGGAAGGAATTCGGCCATGGCCTTTTGAAGGAAGCATCCCGCCATTTGCCTGGAGTGATTTGGGTAACCATGGAAAACCCAAATCTGGATGCCCGGACGGGGATTCGAACCGCCGTCCTCCCAAATGCGACGCCAGAACGCTAGCCGTTACACCACCATGCTCGGTCCAATATATCACAAAACAATTTGTTGAATTTCATTTAAATATGTTATCTACTACTTGAATAGTCACACGTATAACACAATGAATACTACTGCAATGTATAAAATTGGTTACATGAAACTGCAGAATTTGATCATTATGACAGCAGTATTGTCACTAGCGATGCTTCGAGTTCGCTAGAGATCAAGGCTCGTTCACACTAGACTAGTAATTTAGTCGAGTGGCGAGTGATTTAGTAACTAAACGTGTGTGAACAATGAAAATTAGTCGAGTAATTTAGTCGAGTCGATCCGTTTCGTTCTATTAAATCTGGCGAGTAACACCCCCCATCACGCGCCACTGCCCACTCGCTCATCGGCTAAACAAGTCTGAACCTAAAGTTTTAGTAGAGTTCATTAGCTGCCGAAAAATGTGGTTTCTCTGGAGCGAAGAAACAATTTTAAACTTTGTTTCTAAATATGTAGTACATGAATGCTTGTAGAATATTAAGTTGGCGCACAATAAAAACAAACAGAGCAATCAATCTGCACGCATGGATTTGGAAAATACAATAAACATACCTCGATATAGTGAGAAGTAAATTGAAAATTAAAAACATCTGCTTAGTGCAAAATTTTATTAATTATTTTATTACAATACCATCTAGATTATGCAATAAGGTATTATTCCTAATGTTATTAAAGCGATAAAAATCTTTTTAGAATTATCTACTCGCAGAAGTTAAAAAAAAGTAGTCCAAAAAGTAACAGTTTACATTCCTTCAGAAAAATGATTCAGTTTACTGGATGCATTTCTATGAAACATTACTTCAATTCCTTTAATGTTGCATAGATTCCTTCACACTGTGATGAATTAGGAAATACCCGATTTCCGTGTATAAATACGAGGTGTGAGTGTTTTTAAACTACATCCGGTGGCAATAAAGTAGAGAACTGCATGTAATTTTGTAATTGCCGGAATTGCACTTCTTAAATAGGTATATTCAGGCTAGATTTACGTCTGCATTTTAATGAACATAACTTTTTGACATTCTCAAACTATTCGTCCCTAGGGATGCTTATGCTAATGCTAATTCCTTCAGAAGACAATTTGTAGCTCCTATTTCATCCCTTCTATAAACCCATTTTAGTATCCATAGCTTTTTTTTATCGCATAAACTCTTCATCCATCTCTTCTAACATAGCGCTTAACATAAGCTGTATCAGCTCATTCACTTTATTGCGTTGTAGCCTGTTCATCTGGCAAAATAGCAAGAAACTTGTGTACTATTGCGAACGTTTTTTGGTCAGTAGTGAGTAATTTAGCTACTGAACTACTCACCACTACACAAAACTACACCACCATATTCAACGAATTGTCTGACAAAAGTTTGGTAACGCAACTCCCTAAATTCTCTGGTACATCCTCTCATCATTCTCTCAAGTAAATGAATGATTTTGTAACTTTTCGTTACCACCTTTCCAATGTGCTCTGCCCAATGGAGTTTGTTATCAAACGTAATGCCAAAATATTTACGCTTAAAGCTTTCAACAAAATTCTGACCCTACCCTATAATCGTAATTAACCTTTTGTTTTTCATCTGTATACCTAATAAGCTGACTTTTCTTGACATTTATCTTCATTCCATGCTGACCTATCATTTAGATATTGTATCCAGGTCACCCTGCAGCTGTTCACAGTCTTCACCTGTTTTGATCCTATTGTATACCATTATATCATATGCAAAATACCTAGACTCTGACCGTAACCCATCAACACAGTCATTCATTAGAATTATGAACAGCAATGGTCCCAATACACTACCCTGTGGCACTCCTATATTTACTTCCACCTCTTTTGATAAGTATTTCCTACTCTAATACTTTGCTTTCTGGCTTTTAGAATTCCTCTACCCAGCTAGTAATTTTTTCATCCAATGCAATAGATTTCAGTTTATTTAAAATCATTTTATGGCTCACTCTGTCAAACGACTTAGAAATCAACAATGAACGAGTTGCTTATAGCAAAAGCTAGTGAAAATGAACGCTTATGCAACCATAGATCACCGGATTATCGGTATCAATTTATACTACAAGCAGATCGAGAGTAAATTGGAAAAGAATTAAATATACCATGAAATTACAGTTGCTTTTATTTTGTCTGTTGATGCTATTTAGTTACGTTTCAGTTGGTATCTAAGTGTTAGAATATTTCTAACACAGATAGAGAGAATTTTGGCGTTTATAAGGTAACGAAGTGTTAACTGAAAAACACAAAATAGACAAAAAAATTATTATTGTAAGTATTTCTTATTTTCAAAATATGCAGTGATAGCTTTTCTTCTCTAGTAACAGCTCTTGTTGTTATTATGTTGTTTCTTTACGTAATTTATAATAACTGTATGTAAAAAAAAACAATTTTTTCTTTGCCCATTCGGTAATAAATGCGAAAAGTCTGAGATTTGTTCCTAACTGTGGAACGAACCGATGAAATTCGCCCAGTATGTCTCTCTTTTAATTGACTTCATGTATCAAAAAACGACGAGAGTACTTTCTTCATTGAGAGCCACAAAACAAGCCACAGTTTGCAATTCTTCTTTCGATTCCGAAGAGTTAGTTGCGCTAACAGTTTCCATCTTTGGAAACATACGCAAAACTGCAATAAAGAAAATGAGTTCCGATGATGTGACGTGACGTTACAGTAGGGTAGTTGTACGCGTGATGTCATGGTTATTTATGATCTCGTGCCTGCGCATGAGTTCACGTGTCGTGACGTCACTGCACCTGCCTGGCTCACTCACCAGAGTGTGTGTTGCGGGGTGGTCAGACGGCCCCTGCGGCGGAGTAGCGGCGCTTAATCAGCCACCGGCGAGACAGTCGTCTTAATTACTTTCACTCGGAGCCGCTCAGCCAGAAACAAATTGCCTCCAGCCCAGATGGCTCCTGCCTCTGAAGGCTTTAAATTGTTCGGCTCGTCTGCGTTGAGCAAAAAACGAGAGAAAACTGTTTGCGTTCCTGAATCGAGCGCAGACCTTGCCCTTCCTTTAATCGTAACGTCTTCGATGTTCTTTTCTCAACATTGTCAGAGCTGATGTTATTCCCTAAAGACTGGTAATGGTTCTTACTTTATACGTCGCATCACCATCGCATTTGAACATTTGTGATTTTTTCTGCGAATAAATCTACATTTCTTGCAAATCAACACTTGCGGCGTATTATCAATAATCTCCAAGTATTCGATCATTCTAGCTTGTTACGATTCTAGTTTACGAAGATTGTTTCCAGCTGATAGTAAATTTCCTTCTGATTCTTTCTCTTTTATAAACAGCTAAAAATTTCTGGGTTGTTTTTGTGTTCTCGGACGCTTCGATAACGAGGTAATTTGTGCCCTAATTAAAATTTCTGTGCAAATCTACTCAATTAATATTCTAAAAACATTCTGATACCATTTTCTTAATATTTATTTACTAATACTCTCATTTTTACTTTAATTACGAATCATATAGCGTGCAAGTAAACTTAAAAAAAAATTGATCTCCGGTATTTCAGTCTGTCTATTAACAGAATTATTAAGTTGCCATATCATTTCTAATAAGTTTACTGTACTTGTATGCCACATTGGAAATTATAAAAACAAATACTTCGCTGATTTCAAACTCATTATTTATTTTATGACATATCTTTTTTTTTTAAGTAAATTTTTTGAAATTATATTTATTGGTTTATCTCCTTAAATCCTAGATAATTGAAATTCAGTGCACAATTTTCCACAGATGACTGATTTTTGCTTTAATTTCTGATACTGAAAAATTGTGTTTATTAATATTTAAATTGTATCAAGCATCTCTGCTGGTTAACCTTACCACCAGCTGTAACTTATTAACAGCAAAAACATGTGTATTCAAATGCAAGTCCTATTTTATAATTTCGTTTAAGTATGTTATTGTTTCTTGATGTCACGATCAGAGTGCTCGTGGGTGAGAAATGCCCCTCGTTTTATTTTTATAACATCTTCGGAATGCTATTCTTACAATAATCCGTGTTTCTACATAAATGTTTGGCATAGCTTATATTCAGGTGTTTGGAAACCTCTCTTTCTCTCTTTGTTACTCCTCTAAAGCATTTACTTATTCCATATAAACTTATAGTTCTCTACGTTCTTGGGAATAATTAATTAATTTGATAAAGCATGCTACTAACATGCATAATACTTCGTACAATGAAATAGATGATTTAAACGATTACTAACAGCTCAAAATTAACAATTTTACTAAAACATGTTTTGCTACTGCAAGGTCTGAGTATATATGTAGATTGAATGAACAAAATTGAAATTTAGATATCAATTTTTATATTTATATTTATTTATATTTATATTTATTTCATGTTTGGTATTACATAAATTGAAATAACTATGTCATTCATTTTAAATTTCTTCGCAAGGAAAGGGTGGGCCAATGTTTCTAAGAAAAAGTTGGAAACGGGAACCTTCAGATTAATGATGTTTGGTGATAATTCAGATAAATCAAACGAATTTAAGAATTCAATGGATAATTTATTCATCGTGATTAATAACAGCGTACATTGATCTTTAGGTAGCTGGTTCTCTTGGTAACATATGTTGAATGTCGATACTAATTAAATTAACATCCACGTGTTTTGCAGCTAAAATAGCACGTTCACTTATCCATTCATGTCATTTATAATTTTGTTTGGTAGTCAAAATAAGCACTGAAGCATTTCTTCCTATCCTGAAAAAATCGTTTGGTAAATTTAATGCTGCCTGGTTTTTCTTCAATTGTAATTTCTCATTTCCAATATGCAATAATTTTATTTCAAAAATGCTCTGCAGAATGATCGTATTTTAATTTAACACACATGTTTATCGTCAGTGAAAATTTATTAATATGTTTCCACAAATGTGATGTTTTTAAACAGGCATTTATTTTATCGGCTGGTGTAGAATGCATAATAACAGGTAATGTCTGTCAAAAATCACCTGTTATTAATATGAGCGCTTGTTTACATGTAAATATAGTAATGTTCTATCCAATGCTTCCAACGATTTTTTATTCGCCATTGTCCATTCATTCTATGTGATTATGTTGCATTGCTGAAGTATTTTACTTATTCCAGATGTTTTTTTAAATGTTTCAAGTTGGTATTTCATTGTTTTGTGTATTCAATGGCAATTTTAGTGTTGAATTTGTTATTCGACAAATATACAAAAGAATCGCCGCAATTCCAGATAATGCGATTGCCAATGCGATATTTTTTTTACATGTGGTTGCCAGTACCATTGAAATGAAAAATGACTTTCCTGTGTCACCTGGAGTACCGGAGAAATAAATTCCACGTTTTTCGTCATTTGTTATTAACATTGTTGCAGCATAATTAAACTTTTTATTTTGAATCAGTTTTTTATTATTTGACTGAACGAATATATTTAATTCATTGATCTCGAAGTTTTCACGTTGTATGAGATATGTTATTAGCTAGTCGGCTAGGTGGTCTCATTCCCAGTTATGATAATGCTTTATTTACGGTTACCAAACAATTGCCTTCAATCAAAACAAATGTTTCATTATATATTTCTGGTATAAAAATCAAATCGCGCTTTAAACATCTTATACAAAATCGATTCAGAATGTCTTCAGTTATAAGATCTTTATACGTTTTCCAAAATTAAATTAAATTTCATAGTGAACATGTAAAAATATTATTACAAATAAAATGCATATTTGATGTGGACGAGGAGAAATT
Organism: Vandiemenella viatica; assembly: GCA_031002005.1. Lineage (NCBI taxonomy): Eukaryota > Metazoa > Arthropoda > Insecta > Orthoptera > Morabidae > Vandiemenella > Vandiemenella viatica. The sequence continues at coordinate 98,613,416 of JARYHS010013630.1, read as the reverse complement.
GTCGCATGTGTTAGTGAACTATCCGATCGTGATTCGTGTCCAAGTAAATTCAATTTTTTGCACACATATGACCATCGACTGATCTTAAATTGTGGAATGATGTTGATCCATGAACGTTCATCAATAACAAATATAAATAATAACAGTCTGTCTGATTTGGATGAACAGTATACAATCTTCCCATCTGTTCAAAATAAATTTTGTTTATTTTCAACTTTGTCTAAATTCTCTAATTCCTAATCAACTTGCTTCATTTCATTGTTTATGTTGTTGTGATGATTGAGCAGTAGGTTTCTATGTCACATGTGATATTTTTCTTATTTCGTTTTGCTTTCTTGATTCTGACCAAATAGAGGGTGTCATTAGTTTTATTTAACCTTCTATGCACAACGCGAACCATTTTGAAAATGGTGTACCCCAATCGTAAAAACTACAATATTATGACTTTGCGTTCAACAAGGAATTTTCTACGATGGTTTACTGCGGCCACCATCAAGAAGACGCACCTGCGGGCAGGGGAATTTGACCCTTCCGTGTGCAGATTCTTCCACAAAGCTCTTTAGCCAGTAAGCGAAGGGAACAATCTGTTCGTACACACATCTGCTAGTTTATAGATCACATATTATTTACAAAGAAGCTTAGTGAACATTCAGATTTTTTTCCCATGGGTGATCTATAGTTATCATTTTTTTTAGAAGTAATGGCAGTATAAGGCGCTGGCAAATGACGTGCAAAAATGTGATTAAAGTATTAATACTCAACCCCAATTCAGAAGGAGAGAAAAATTATATTGATACTCTATTTCTTCGTGGTATCTACCAAGCTCTAAGGCATTTTATTAGTGAGTTGACAGGACAAATTCAAAATTTCGCTTGAAGGAGCAGACCTAGTCTTGAGCACACCTAGTCTTGAGATAAAAATTATGTACTGACAAAGTTTTTTACTATTTTTCTTTTGTGGGCATAAATTGTAGATTACTTTTAACTAATTGAATCTTATAACCACTCATACCTCATAAATGAGTAATGAACTTTTGTTTCTGTATATGAAAATATTTTAAATTTTTATGTATTTTTTATGGTAAATTTACAGGACGCGAAGATGCGTTTAAACATAATACATTATAATCAAAGTATCTAGTATCTGCCGAGAACAGGTAATCACCTCAAAATTAATAATGGATGCCTACAAAAGAAGACAAAAACAACAAGTCATAACATTTGTAGGCTTCAAAAAAACTTATGATTGTATCCACAGAGATTCGGTGCTGGCCATATAAATAAGAATGATCAATTTAGCACTCACAAATACAAACTCTAAAGTAATTTTCAGAGAGGATCCATCTGAACCGTTTATGATTAAATTAGGGCTAAGACAGGCAGATGGTCTATCACCACTGCTTTTAAACTGCGCGCTGGAATACGTGATGGGACAATGGTACAAGGAAAATCCAAAAACATAAATATTGGAACCAACAACGATCAAATTAACTTAAATTTTTTGGGATTCGCATACGACTTAGCGTTAGTAGCTAATGACGTACTGTACAAGAAGCCAGGAATCAAACAATTAGTCTACAAAGGATAGCACAGAAAATAGAACTCCAGATTGCTTTTGAAAGAGTGAAATTATGGTTACAGACCCTCTAGTAATAAACCACATTACAGTAGGCAACAGAAAAGTAAAAATAGTATGGAAATTTAAATATCTGGGCGAAATTATAACATACAACTTAAATGAAAAACCTGTGTGGCAAAAAAGAACTAACAAAATGATAAAAGCTCAATTATTAACGTTGTCTACATAGAACAAAACATTTCTATCAATCAAAACAAAATTAAAACACTACAAGACATTAGTTCAACCAGAGGTAACATACGGAAGTGAAACTCTTTTTAAAGTCACTCAGAAAAACAGAATTAACAAAATTTTAAAAGTGGAGGGAAGAATAGCTATAACATGAATAAATAAAAAATATCAAAAAGAACGACAATGGCGGATAGTGCCAAATGAAGTAGTGTGGGGGGAAATGGAGCCCATCACGGATTCTATACGTAAGAAGAGAATTTATTTCCTGGTCACATCATGAGCATACCAGAAACCAGATTAACAAGGGGAAAAACAGAAAAACTTTAGGAGTTGAAGCAACAAGCAGGATGGAGAAAGAAGGTTAGAAAACATATGGAAGGTCTAGAAATAACTCTAGATGATCTTCAGAACAAAACAGAAAAACTCAAAAAATTGAAAGACAAGAAAATATGATTTAAACCAAAAATATACAAACTATACACAATGAAGATGGTATTTACAGATAAGGAAATATGAAGAAGATCACGGCGAATTAAAAGATACTGGGCAATTCGGAAAGAACGGAGGAAGCACATGACTAAAATAACGACCGGAAAATGATTGACTAAAGTGGTGCAGTGAGGGTAATAATAATAAAAAACCAAAATATCTGGTATTTTTTATATGCTGTAATATGATGAACGTTTAACATAAAAAAGGAAGAAGAAGTAACAAAAAAGTCCATTTATCTCGTCACATTTTATGCGAAACATGTATGTTGAAGAAGTGCCAAAACACATAACGTAAATTTGTGATACAAATATTTCATACGCGTGGTAATAAATTTTAATTACACTGAAGGGTCACAGTTTTTCTGAAATATATCACTTCAGTCCACTTAAACTAAGAAAAACGTGTATTAAACTAAATTTAACAACTTAAATTGCAAGATTAATTACGTATGGAGGAAGATAGCATGTTGGCAGTAGACTATTAAGTGCCACTGATGTATTTCTACGTCCTTTCATTCCTCCACGCATATCGGCTTTGTGGCGCCTGCTGCGCCAGCTGGATAGTTAACGGACCATCAAGTGAGGTGCAGAGTGGCTGGTCACGTGCCGTCCTCTCGTCCGATCGTAAACGGGATTCTGCTGCGCGGCGTCCGACGGATACGGTTCGGGCCAGACGCGTTTAATGCCCTCTCGCGGGGTCACAGCTGCGCGGTGATCGGTCGCGTTAACTGGGTTTACAGCCATATTTATCAGAGAAAACACCGCCACTTCCTCAAAGTCTAAAACTCGATCACACGACCTTTGTTGCTTGTATGCGGTCAATAACTTTCGTGAGCTTTCGAAATTTGCAGCTGGTCAATTAAAATTTTTAACTACAGTGGCTCGTGTGGTTCTGATGATATGGTTTTTGTTGGTTGCGCATTCTGCCCCTGTCGTAGTCACCTCACCGTAAGGGGGCGCCCATTAATTAAGTGAGGTGAAATAGGGGGGGGGGAGGGTCGACAGAAATCGAACATCATGTTTTTAATTCTTTGAAGAACAGTAGGGCTAAATCAAAAATCTACAAACGGAGTCGATCCGAAAGTAAGGAATGGAGGTGTCTAACTGCCCTTGAAAAATGAAGAGCTAAAAATAAATTGTCTCAAAAAGCTACGATGTCGTCAGGAGGGGGCCGGATCCCTCAAGATCTCACCTCACCATAGAGGCGGGGGGGGGGGGGGGAGAGGGGTTCCGACCAGGTCTCACCATGGGGGCAGGGGAGGGGTGTCCAGATTTCCGGAAAAACACTTCAGGTAATTAATGGACGCCCCCAGCTCGGTAATACTACCGGGTAAAGGGGACCTACAGTTTAACGTGTAATCCGAACCTCGGAAGCATTCTGGCGTAGTTCACATTACACATCAAGCTGTGTCTGAGGTGCAGGTCGGTTTAAGAGCCTTTGGAAAATCTCTACGCGAATGCTAGGATATTTCCTTCAAAAAGGCTCATTAGTGGGTGGTTCTACTTTAAAACTCATGAGGAGCACTGTATTGCGTGAGCAATAAAAACTACTTGATCTTACTCACTCATGATATTAACATTGAGCCCCGCACATGACATGTCTCAGGTTTTACAAATGTTAATAAAAACGGTTCACAAAAGGTACCGAATTTATTTCACAAACCAAATGATCTTAGTCATGACACGAAATTTGACACATATACGGTATTTCAGATTGTTAGTTCTGTAGGCTCATTCAAATAAGTCCCTGGATAAATGGAGCAATTTCTCAATGGGTTTTACAGGCTCTTTGAGACATGTTGCAAACTGTCGCACTGTTATTGGCACCTTACCGAGTCCGCGCACTGCTGTCGTCACTGCCGGTGACAGGAAGCGAACCTCAGACCCACAGAGGATGGCGGTGGTCTGGCACGTCCGTCAGCTCACTTCGACACTCAAGCCAGAAGTAACTTCTCCCTCCACTGCCCGTTTCGGGGAAGCATTCATGAAACAAAATAAAAGGAAATATCCCAGTGGTGTGTCACTATTTTTCATAGGCCGGCTGTGTCCCTGTCATTATCGACGGCGAGGAATCTCCCGAAAGCTGAGTTGCTTGCGACTAGTCACCATATTTCTCAAAGCTTTTGTCCTCGCGGTAGACCCTTTGTAGTGCCCCATTCATATTGGCGACCGCCCAGCGAGTGGGTTGACGAACGGCCAACAACGGCGACAGTCCCACGCTACATAGCTTGGGAAACGCGACTCATTACAAGCCATGGCCGAAGTCCTTCCCGTTCCTT